>JAEBUT010000014.1:156406-756406 GCA_020011035.1 Amanita subjunquillea | reverse complement strand
GTCGCCTGATATATGCGTTGAACGGAAGAGTTTACCTGACCTTGTATCAAGTTTCAACAGCGGAAGATTGTGGGTGCTTTTGGTCGTGCAATAAACTTGCGTCTCAATGGAAATATCTGCAGATACACTCAGTGTGAAATGATGTCCGTTCATTATAAACACCCTGTACTCCTAATCGAGTTTGAAGAAGATAAGGCGTTCACGCTTGACGTAAGTTTCCTGATAGGGTGTCGTGTTGTGTTAGTAATGAGTTGCTATCACAGTTGATTTCCGACATGAAATCTTATGTCAAGCCCACGGGTAAATATCCAGTAAAAAACACAACAAATGGCGTAATCGATCATGATTCCACATTGTCTATCCAATCGAAGATAGTCCTGCTGACGCTCTCATTTCCGCGGGTGCGAATCATATGGTCTTCTTCGCCATATGGGAGCGCACAGATTTTCAACGACCTTAAGATGAATAACCCTGAGCCTGATCCTAAGAAGGCGATTGTGATTGGTGCCGACGACGATCCAGACGCAGGTGCTGGTTTTAATATGGCTGCAGAAGATTTACTGCGCAGTTTGCCAGGAATCAACGACAAGAACATCAAATATGTCATGAAAAGGGTCAAGACTGTCCGTGAACTATCTGAATTGAACTTGGGTCAAGTGCAGGACATATTGGGTGTGGGACCTGGGAAGGCATGCTGGGAGTTTATGCATCGTGGCGAGCGGTGACGATAGACATGCGGGTGCCACCACTCGTGTCTTCATCTTATCCTATTTTTGATTATTCACAAGCAACGCCAGTTGGTTCAATTTGCATGGGACAATAAGTCTTGAAACACGGCGACGACGATTATCACTGACACGACGACTGACAAGGTTTACCCAGCCTGCATATAAACTCTGCAATTCAGCGTCCCTGTGAACCAACCACGTGCGTGGCCATACAGAGGCGCTCATTAGGCGCAGTTGGATTGTCACACGCATATTAACGTCTAATGATGTCAGTGGACGACTCGGACGAGCAACCTCAACAAGTTAGCCCCCTCGAGGCAACAGCTGGGGTCAGGTGAACGAGAAGCCGAATTTCGGGCAAAGTTCAGCATTTTACACATCATAATGGCCCTTTTGTTCTCATACGCAATATACCCATAAACTGGCATCTTGCGAGACGCCGATTTGATAACGATATTAACCCCATTTACGGTTATGCTTTATAGTCTTCCCGGTCCTCTATCATTGAAGAACGAATCCGCCGCCTGCCCCTCTTACTCCTGCTAGGGCATGCCGGAATGGAGGACCTAGATTTGGTCCAACTCTACGAAATAAGTCAAAGGGACTTTACAATGAGAGGTATGTTGTATTTGATTTTCCCAGTTATTGTGCCGTCTGAGTTGTAGTGATAAGTGGCAGCACTGACTTTATTGTTCTACGATCATGGT
Source organism: Amanita subjunquillea (assembly GCA_020011035.1). Taxonomy (NCBI): domain Eukaryota; kingdom Fungi; phylum Basidiomycota; class Agaricomycetes; order Agaricales; family Amanitaceae; genus Amanita; species Amanita subjunquillea. Next base: position 754,971 of record JAEBUT010000014.1, on the reverse strand, counting down.
GAGATCCACAGTGGTTTAGAGTGTTCGCTACTGATCTGACTTGTTTGCAGCATTGACTCTTACAGATGAGGTGAGCACCCACCATCCTTGTACGATCGCGATGTTAATCTGAACTTTTAGGTGGAATTGTTCTGGGTACGGTCAAATTAACTCCAATACCACCGTTTCTTCATTGCCTTTAGACGAAACCATGGACGATAGTGACGTACTTGTTCTTTTGGGTAGGCAATTGGATAGTCTGTTCCGATCCTTTGTTAACATTCCTCGTGAACGTGAAGAGCAGATATGGCGGCCTTGCGATGATACTGTATGGTGTACTATACTTCTTTGCGTTGGACATTGTTAAGATATTCTCATTCCTAGATCTGGCTTTTTCCGTGCGTAACTCAAGTAATTCGTTATCTGCGAATTTTGACCTTCGGCACTAGTCTTGTTTGGAAAAGGAACTATCAATGTACGTTGTTGACATCCGTCTGCGCTCACGAGCTCACGATCGCGCCAGACGTTCGTATCGTTCCCGTATCTTGCGAGGCCTATCCCAACTGAACTTGTTTTTAGATGTGAGGAAGGACTTCTCTGCGAAGATGGCTTCTGATCTCTTTCCTTGGAGCCAGGCGCGGGTTGGTTTATGATCGAGACATGGCTCGGCATCTTATCCCTATGGGCAGTAGAGAGTGAGTACCATGGATGAGAAGTAAAAACTGTTGCTGAAACAACTTTATTATGCAACCAGTAATGCTGCAATTGAGGTTATTCGCACTGTATAATTGCTCACGTCGACTTCTATTCTTTGTAGGGTCTATTTTCACCCTATATGTACTTTCTTTCGTTGTATTATGCGTGCGCACATCGTATCAGCAGCATGGACAATGTAAGTTGGTATTATCATGTGGAGCCTGTCCGCTAACCACGAAAGCAGCTGAGCCATTCTTCATCGCTGGTCATACGTATTGCATTCCTATGTATCCCTGGAAGGCCAAATTCACATTCTGGCTGATTATTGCAAGGTATGCAGGCTTTTTTGGACTGTTCAGCCTCACCGTTAACGGATCGGCTTTAAGTTTCGACGCTTTGATTATTGGGTTAACCCTACATAGAGGTTACTGGCAGTGTCATCTGAGAGATACGGTCCCTGCCCTTACTGACCTCTGTCCAACTCTGCTCCGCGATTCGCTCCTATACATGTTTTTGTAAGTGCTCTAGTCAACACAAGACGACAGAATGTAACGAGCTGGATTTCAAGCACTGGGTTTGCATATATTGCGAACGTCATCCTTTGTTTCGTGGACAATGTATGACGTTTGGTTGTATGCCATCAACCGTGACTGATATCGCCCTTTGACAGAGATACGACCTTGACACGACAGGAACTGCGAGCGAGTTTGGATTTGTTATGCCCATCATCATGGGCAGTCGCATGACGATCAATATCCGCAAAGTATTTACTAAACATCGCCAAGGCCCATTAACACCATCACAAATTTCTCTTGCCATCCCAGGTCTGAAGGAACCCACTCAATATGTATAGTTCTTGTCACACATTGTGCTTGTCACTCGTTTACGCAAAAGAGCATTCTTGTTGTATCCCATATAGGACTTCCCTTAGTCATAGAATGAAAAAGCATCGTGAATAAATGGGTTGTTGACATTAGTCAAAATATAGTATATGTCCAGAGAATTCAAGCATGATAATTGTCATCGTTTGCATCTAGGTATCATATGTAAACAAGATGACAGATATCATAAAACTAAGCACAGTCGTCAGTGATTGAGAAAAGGCAAGGTCCGAAAGTGTGGTCATGGAAGTACAAGATCGATCACTGTATCTGTCCTTCATGTTTAGGCCGTCATGAAGCCAAGGACTGCGCCGACGGCAGCCAAACTGAGACCCGTGGATGTCTTGATGCTGAAAGCACCATTGGACTTGGAAGTACCAGTAGCGGATGCACCGGAGGCGGAGGCGGAACCAGTGGCGGAGGAAGCCGCGCTGCTAGTAGGGTACGTAGCGCCAAGCGGCTTGATTTCGAAATTGTCTGATGTAGCATATATCTGGTAAAAATAAAATAAAGGAAAGGGTTTTCTTGAATGCACAATAAGACATACCTTTGAACTGTTGATGATGTCCGAAAATTGAATTTGGTAGCCGGTGCCGGGGCCTTGATTAATTTGAGTCTTGTCGATCAACAGCGAGCAGTCCGCGTTCTTCTGTTGAGCGATGAGCGCGAGGGGTCCAGTAAGAATAGCCGGGTTCTACAGTGGCATAAGGGGTTAATCTAGGGCAAGACAGGAAAAACACTCGCAGAGTTCGTGATGCTGTGAGCATGCATGCGTCAGCGACGCCACGACGACGAACAAAGACCGTGGGACTCACAAGACGGTGAACTGCTGGACGGGGGAGTTTTTGCAGTCCCAAGACATGACATTTTGGGACTTAGCGACTAGTGATACAAGTCAGGTGTTACGATGTGGGCGGCGCGACGAAGGAAGGGGACTCACCCCACCACCAGGTGGAACTAGGCTGGAAAATCTGGAAGGTATTTGTGCTCTGACTGGCAACAGATGCAATGAGAGCGGAGAGAGCAGCAGCAAATGTGAATTTGGAGGTGAGGACCATGATAGGTATAAAAGAGCGTGGGGTGAGCGTCGAGTCGAGCTGCAACTTCAAGGGAAAAAATTAAAGCAAACGGCGCCATGTGCTCGGTTGCTTCTCGGCTGTTTCCGGTCGTTGGCTCCATCAAGCGCGTCTTCCCTGTCTGCGTCAGACGCGCCCTGTCATGTCCGCAGACAACGAGACCTTGCTGCCAAACGCCTCGGACTCGTGCGATCTACGCTTTGCTGCAGCATCCAGCGCGTAACCGCAGAGGCAGCGCGACTTCCCGATGCAGACGCAACTTCGCGCAAACAACAGCCCATGTCGTCCTCTTTCCTTTTCTGCTGCTCTACGTCAGTCCCTCCATGATGAAATCGACGACCGCATACAGTGACGCGCGCATATATAATCCTTCCTTCTCGTCCGCTCGTCTTTCTCTTCTCCCCCATCGCCTATCCGTCCTAGCTCTTCGCTCCCCTCACGCCGCTATTACCTCGTAATATTATTGCTATCGCTATCGCATACCTTGTACGCAATAATCTTTGTTCGCGTCACCAAGTCACTTGCATTTCAACTTCAACCTGCCTTTTGCATTCTTCTAGTATTATTTGATTAATCGTCCTTCGACGCTCCCAAATGGCCCACAACCAATTGCCTAGCTCTGCCGTTGTACCTGGCTCCCCGCCTTGTTCCACAGCCTCCTCTTTATGCAACGTCGACGTCCCACTATCTTTATCTTGTCACGCTTCGCAAACAGCTCTTGCGCTCCAATCAAATGCAGCATTATCTTGTAACCAGCCTGCCTTATGTGTCTCGTCGCTCATTCGACCCATGCCTGCATCTTTAGTCGCTCCGAGTCTAGATTCAACCATAGTTGCCCTCGACAAGTCAGAGGGCTCCTCATTTCACACGCATGAATTGTCGCCTCTATGTGTACCAACGGTTCCTGCTACCCTGTGCACAGATACAGCAGGTAGAAGCTCTCTCGTCCATCTCGTTCAATGCCCGGGTAGCGAGCCTTCACGCGCGGGAAATGGCGACTCAAAGGACACCTCTGGATCTCATGCTGAACCGGAGGAAGGAGAATTAGAGTCCTCCGAGTCCTCCTCTATCGAGATATACCTGTCTTCTCTAGGTCTCGAAAACACTGCGTCTAGCAAGCATATATCTACTGGTTCGTACACATTAAGCCCACCCTCGCGATTTACTAATGACTATGAATAGTCGCAGAATCAGAGAAGGCGCCCGTCTCCTCTGTTAACGAGCAACAGCAAACGTTAACGAAAGTTGACGAAAATCCTTCTCCTCAGTTACCCCCCGCGCCCCTGCAGCAAACGATCCCTCTGCCTGACGTTCCGTCGGATTGCGAAGGGCAGATCGCACCAAAGAAAATTATACCTGCCCAGCCTGTTACAGTCTCTTCTCCAAACACTGAAATAGCTAGTGGGAGCATTGCAGATGGAATAACATCCTCTGACTCTCGGGATATCTACCTCAAGGATTGTATTAATCTCGACAATTCTAACAAAACCGCCAATGTATATATCAACGGTTTGCCTCCCCATTTCCCTGAGGAGCGATTATATGCGCTTGCCGCACCTTTTGGACCGATTCGTAGCGTTCGGACTTTTACTCGTCACGTCAAAGAAAGCGAGAGCGGTTACGGTTTTGTATTGTGAGGACCATTTTTTCCGAAATCGTATCGTCATCAAGTATCGTACTCCAGATTTGAAACCGTTGAAGCCGCTGAAAAGTGTATCATGTCTTTGCGCAGATATAGGAATCTTCACCCGACGTTTTCAAAGGTCAGTCGGCTTCGATGCCGCTCGTGTGTCGTTTTTCATTCCCCTCACAGCAGGTACACAAGATTCCCGGGATCACATATACGCACCTCTCTTCTGCGATGGTTCCCAATGATGAATCTGCCCCGCCGAACGAGTGGGTACAGAGTAATAGCGAGGGCGACGTGAGTTTTAAGGAAAAGATGGAGAGCTTGCATGATCCGACAAGCACCAACTTATACATGGAAGGGTGAGTGACCAGTCGTCGTTGTGTTCTTGTATGATCTCACATTTTAATTAGATTACCCTTAAGCATTGATGAAGCGGTGAGTTTTCGGTATAATCCCTTCGCTACCGCATCAAAGCTGATCGTCATAGACCTTAGCTGCACTTGTTTCGCCGCATCGTATTAGCAGCAGCCGCTTCTTCCAAACTAGACTCAGCAATCCACCCAGGATTATCGCGTTTGTGAGGTATGTGGCATTCCTCTTCTTCTGATCTCATCTGACCTCTCGTCTTAGGCTAGAAACAAGAGCGGGTGCCGAAGAAATTATAGAACGTTTGCATGGAAGGATGGTCAGGGGTTGGAATGATACCGGGAGTAGAATTTCCGTCCGCTTCGCTGACACTACCGAGCAGAGGGAATTAAGGGTACGTACGGATCGCTTGGATCTCTGCCCATCTTACAAAATGTCCAGAGGACTGAGCGCGCAACCAAAGAGGGAGATCAATCATCCTCTGCGCGACTTACCATAGCCCAAGCGGCGCTCTTGAACATGCGCGGCCAAGAACTTCGCCAGCGTCCTAGTCCTTTAATACCCGCACACCAATCGCTTCCCGATCGACTTGATAGATTACGGGGAGATAATGCATTATATCCCGAATTCCCCAATGTGCACCTGTCACCAACGGGACTGACGGTCGACTACTCTCTCACGCCAAATACGAGCTATGTATCTCCGAGGTTGCACACTTCCGTTTCGGCCCCATATGTCAGCTCCCAGCAGCGTGGTTCAATTCCACCTAGTGTGGACCCTACCATGTTGTCTTTGCTAGATTCCTTGCGGGGGAGTCCTCTCTATAATGGTGAATATGCTGGTCGCGATAGTGATATTCAATATAACGTCCGACCACAAATCCCTTCCAGACTGTCGTCTCATGCCTTGGAAGATTTTGGTTACGTCACACAGCAACAATTCCCACTCCGCAATGGTTATACCCCCACGGAAGAATATATTATGCGGGCGCATGCCGAGTCTGCAGCCCAACGTCGTCGACCACCACCCCTAGAATTATACCGCCGTCGCAAGGATAGTGACGCTAGCATTACCCTCGGTGTTCGCGGACAGCGTGCCCAAGCATCTACTATAACGATACCCCAACAGAAAACTTTCTCTCCGCTGACCTCAGAGGTTCATAATGCTGCCGAGAATGACTTGAAAGCTTCTGCCGCGCTTGGCCATGAGTTACGCCTCCGCCCTCAGCAGATGGATGTGCGCCAGGACAATGTAACCAGGCATGACGCCCATTCCCATGCCAATGTGCGTTCCACGCGAGAGCCCGTACCCTCAAAGAATCAACAAGTTGCATCTACAACTCAGCAGCTATCAAACGATCAATACCCAGCAGGACACACGCGTTGTTCGACTCTTCCACACCGGTCGAGTTCGACTGCTCAACATCAGCGTCACTATCAACACAGTAGCATGAGCGTACCAGGCACTGGCGGTATGGCAAATCAAGATGCGATTAGCGCCATCCTAAGCAGCATGAACTCGAATACAACTTTTGCCACTTCGAAAACCAAAGCTAGCAATAATGATCCGACGACTGATCATGCCACCCATGACCTCCATGACCCTTCTCAATTGAAGATCACCAATCGCCTGTCATATGATAACGTCAAAGGAGCTACTCAGCTAGAAAAGCACAGTAATCGACGCAGCGATTCTTTATTAAATAGCGAAATCGAACAACCATCCTCTTCGTTAACCTCTCCTGCTTTGACGTACTCTTCTCATACTCCTTCCACATTGAGCCCAGCTACTCCCTTCTTTGGTTCATTCGCAAACCAGTCTGATGGTTTTGAGCAACATGGCGCCGATGCAAAGAAACCAAAAGTGAATTGAATCAATCATTAGCAATGCGCTTTCCATCCACTATTGCAGTACAACTAGTTCACGCATCCTGTACAGTCGTAGCACCTGATAAATTGACACGTCGTGACACGTGACGTAACGCGAAATCGCGTAAGCGGTAAACGTTTAACCATGAGCTCACCCATCCGATATCCTTGCACTCCGAAGCGTCCAACAGCACCTAGGAATGTCTATTGCGCCACAACGCCTTCGCCTTCTATCTATCAACGCTCTCGCATCAGATCTCGTGTGTCGAGTTCGCCGTTAAACGATGCAACACCGATACCAGCGTCACGCCGCATAGTCAAGAGCGATAGCTTAGTTTTATCCGACTCAGGAGAATCTATGTTGCAGCGTACAGAAGATCCACTAAAGTCCATGATTAAAGAAAGGTTCAGAGCGCGTTGTCTTGAGCGCGCAGCTAAAGCACGGGAAGAGCAAGTCAGGCGTCGGAGGTATGCCTCTGGGCATCCGCCGAGTGAAGCCAGTAGTGACGAGTTTAATGAAGCTATGGATGAGGATGAGGAAGACGACGATACTATTATGCAGGATGAGGCGAGACAATTTCTCCATCCTGTGTCGGAGCACGACAACTGATTATATGCGCGTCGCAGTTGTTCCGGAGGATCATAGAAAATGGTCACAGAAAGAGGCAACACGCATATCGCGTATCATACGCGCTTGAAGTTGGCTCTTCTTTCGACCCAGACATGGAGGATGTGACACAATGGGAGGAGGAGCTTGGTAATGTGTTCAATTATGTGTGGCATTCTGCTCGTACTAAGGTTTGCGTCATATTCATAGGCTGTATTCCGCCAATTTCCTCGTCCGGAGAATCACTGCTATCCGAAGACATGCTGCCCCCTGATTTGGAAGACGAAGACGAGGTGGCTGCATATGCCGAAGACCTCGCGGTAATAGCAGATATGCCGGAGGAGGACTTGTTTAGCTGGAGCGATTTCGAGGACGGGGATGGGGCAGCAAGTCCGTCGCCAGGGCAGGGGTGTGGCCAAATTGAGGATGACGATGAGATGTGCGTGAATTAGAAAACCATTTTTTGGATGCTTTTTGCTTGTCATTTGGATGCTCTGCTCAACAAAATCTGCGATGCAGTGTATTTTTAATCGTTTATGCTATGTTTGGTGTCATAATGTCAAAAGGGCTGTCTCAGTGTCAAAGCTCCTATACTCAGCCGCCCCGATCACTGGCTCTCCATGGTTAAAAACGAGCTCCTGACAGAATTTGCGTTGCCCCATCGTCCGAGATGCCACGAATGCCATGGGTTGGCCTTGCCATCCTCTCGGGTATCGCTCTGCTTTTTCGACTTACGTTTCCCATCGACTCTATTTCTCCTCTTCTTTTGAAAGCAGGGATTAGCTTCAAAACGCCCAACTCCCCCAACGCCGCCCTAGTCGTCGAAGACCATGATTCACATTTAACGACGGTTCTTACACATATCCATGGATTTACGGTTTTCGAGAATATCTATCTACGGAACGGCACGCTCTTTGTGGTCCATAACGATTCGGCGTCGTTGGGCACCCCATCTCAGGCGGCGGGTTACCCGTTGAGGATGAACATGATTTCAAAGAACGTTGGATATGATGCAGATATAGACTTTTATCCAACAGACGAGGTGTGTATATTTCAACGAAGCTGTTCATTGCCTGATGCGTGTCATAGGAGATGTCATTTGTCAGTGCCTCCGACGCTAGCCGCCGTCTGGGTCCGTTTGTACGACGGGTAAGGGGCGTAACCATATTGGTGTACGACCCTATAATATTCCTGAATGTACGCAGCGTTTTCTGTGGAGGAACATTCACTAATGGAATCGTAGCATCTTTACCATTGGTGGGGAGAGATCATTCTTGGCGCATGGAGAATTTACTCCACCATTGACGAAAGCAAAGTCACGCACCGATATATCCCGGATTCGTGGTTAGATACTCAGCCTCTGCGGTTTATGATGCCTGTGAGTTGTCCTCTATTCGCTTTTTTCAGAGTTTAATTGCGAGACGCGGTTTTCTAGTTCAGTGAGAATGGCGGATGGCGGGATCGGCCAGGTGTGGATGGTCCCTTGATGCGTGCGGCCTTTCCGAGTGCATCGCTAGAAGGATCAAAATACTGGACCGATCTTAAAGATTTGGGTTCTACGATGGTATTTGACAGACTAGTACTTGTGAATCGCCATGCTGCACATCTCCAGTGAGTTTTGCAGACATTCTTTCTTGATTCTTCGTTAAGCTTTGAATTTAGTCCATATGGTGGTATATGGTTTAAGATGATTGCTGGTGCCGCGACCGTGAATGTGACGAAGGGATTCTGGGAACCCCTTAGACGATCAGCGGTCAAGAGCATCCTCGGATATGTCCCTTCTGTCGATGGCCGAGGAGCCGTTCTGGGTTACGATGAGGACGAGGCAAAGCCGCTAGTTACCTACGTGTCAAGGCAAGGTGGAACAGGGCGGAAGCTTGCTGAAGAATACCACGAAAGCTTGGTGTCATCTCTCAAGGCTCTGGAGACCGAAGGAGTGATAAAGTTCCGTCTGGTACGATTCGAGCTCATGACAATCCATGAGCAAATTGAGCTCGCGGCAAAGACGACAATCATGATTGGTGTGCACGGCAACGGACTAACGGTGAGCAACTATCCAGCGCGGATCCTGCAGCGACTCATTAGCGATAGCATCAACTTTGGATGCCTCCTTCACCATGGTCCACTGTCATGGAAATTTTCCGACCTAAAGGTATGTTCCGCCCAGTCAATGATGCCTTTCACTGACGTGCGGCTAGCTTACATCTTCGACTACGAAATGTTGGCACGAAATGTAGGCCATCGAGTACGTTACCCCTATGTCTTAAGGTGGGTCGAGATCTGACGACGTTGAGCAGCACTATGCCGTTTGGAATGATACCTTGGTGACATACCCTGAAGGAACTTATTACGGCCCAGTGAGTTGTAGTAGAATTATGCTGCGAGCTTCATGAGCTGACTTTTTCAACTCTAGGGCGTGAACTACGCAGAAAACTTTCACGGCAGTGAGTTTCTGTCTTGGTTTCAAACACAATAAATTTAGTTTTTGCTGCAGATGACTTGCCTGTTTGGGGACCTGCTGTGGCACAGGCGATCAGAGAGAGGCTGGCAGAACAGCATTAATAGACGCGATGATGTCCTAATCGATGTAAAAGCCATTTTCTGTTATTAATAAGTGGAGGATGCTGTAGTCTCTTGACATCCAGATTCAATCCACCCATGGAGGTTTGACCGGTTGACCAAGCGTGACCAAATTTTGCATTGCCCATCCCTTAAGGCCCTTAAGGCCCTTAAACCCGGCCCATTATCCAAGATGCGACGAATACCATGGATTGGTATGATACTCGTCCTCTCGGCTATCACTCTGCTCTTCCGGTTCACTCTTCCCATCGAGTCTCCTTTGCTGCTGAAAACCGGGTTTAGCCGCAACGCGCCCCAAACACTCACCACGTGTAATCCTCCTGCACTAGAGGACAAGATTGAGACGGAGAGGACTCCAGCCGGCGACACACGTATAACAAGGGTTATTGCCCATATCCATGGATTTACAGTCCTCGAGAACGTCTATCTAAGGAATGGCACCCTCTTTGTGGTTCATAACGATTCAGCGTCGTTGGGCACTGCTTCTCAGGCCTCAGGCTATCCGTCGAGGAAGAGTATGCTCTCGAAGAACGTCAAGCTTAGGAATGGTACCAACTTTTATCCAACAGACGACGTGCGTACATTATAGGAAGGAACGATTGTCGCATTAGTCTAATGATCGTCATAGGAGATGTCTTTTGTCAGTTCCTCTGACGCTGACGCTCGTCTGGGTTCGTTTGTGCAACGGATAGAGGGAGTTACCGTGTTGGTGTACGACAGCACACAATTCTTGGGTGTATGCCACGTTTTCTTCAGACCGACAGTCATTAACGGAGCAGTAGCACCTTTACCATTGGTGGGGAGAGATTATCCTTGGCGCATGGAGAATCTACTCTACTATCGACCAGCGCCAAGCCACGCACCCGTCCATACCGCATCTATGGTCAGATACTCAGCCCATGCGGTTTATTTTGCCAGTGAGTTGTTCTATACTCGGCTTTGCCAGAGCTTCGTTATGGTTTTCCTAGTTCAGTAAGAATGGCGAATGGCGAGATAATCCGGGCCTTGATGGTCCTTTAATACGTGCGGCCTTTCCAAGTGCATCACTGGAAGAATCAGGTTACTGGGCTGATCTCCGAGCTTTGGGTACGACAGTGGTATTTGACAGGCTAGTACTTGTCAACCGTCATTCAGCACATTCCCAGTAAGCACGGATCATCCTTGGTTGATTCTAGGTCAATATTTGTTTCCTAGCCCGAACGGAAGTTTATGGTTCAAGATGCTTGCGGGAGCCGCGACTGTGAACGTGAAGAAGGGATTTTGGGAACCTCTGAGACGGTCATTAGTAAAAGGCGTCCTTGGATATGTCCCTCCTGTCGGCAGTCGGGGAGCCGTTCTGGGTCACGACGAAGATGAGGCAAAGCCGCTAGTTACGTACGTGTCAAGGCAAGGCGGAGCAAAATTCCGGAAGCTTGCTAACGAATACCATGAGAGCTTGGTAACGTCGCTCAAAGCTCTAGAGAGCGAGGGTGTGATAAAATTCCATGAAGCACACTTTGAGCGCAACACAATTCGTGAACAAGTTGAGCTTGCAGCAAAGACGACAATCATGATTGGTGTGCACGGTAACGGACTAACGGTGAGCAACAATTATCCAGCCCGGATCCTGCAGCGACTCATAGTGATAGCATCAACTTTGGATGCCGTCTTCGCCATGGTCTACTGTCATGGAGATTCTCCGACCGAAAGGTGTGTTCCGTTTGGATGAAGAGGCTTTCCGCTCACTCGCTGCTAGCGTACCTCTTTGACTACGAAATGTTGGCACGAAATGTGGGCCATCGAGTAGGTGTAACCCCTATCTATTGAACTTGGTCGAAAACTGACAACTTCGAGCAGCACTATGCCGTTTGGAATGATACCTTGGTGACATACCCTGAAGGAACTTATTACGGCCCAGTGAGTTACAGCAGAATTCTACTGCGAGCCTCATGAGTTGACTTTCGGCAATTTAGGGCATAAACTATGCAGAAGATTTCCATGGCAGTGGGTTTCTCTCTTGGCTACAAACACACTGAACTTAGTCTTTGCCGCAGAGGATCTGCCTGTTTGGGGGCCTGCTGTGGCACAAGCGATCAGAGAGCGGCTGGCAGAGCAGCACTAATAGACACCGTGTTAACCGAATCGATGTAGAAAAGGTGTTCGCTGTCGTAACAATTGGATATGGGATTTGTCCTGGTTACCGGTTCCTCTCTTGTTTGTCGTAAGCGATTTCACCTGAACTGGCAGGGTTATGAAATTAAGTCAAGGATATCGCGGTTTCTTGGACATTTGCCGTACATGCAAGCGATGCCGTATCAGACTCAATCAATACCTTATACTGTATCGGCCGAAACAGGCAGATGTCAAAAACTCCGTTGTGGCGGCGTGGAGGTTGAGAGGATTATTCCTGGTAGCAACCGGCTGGCAGATGGCAAATCCAGGTAGTTTTGGCGATGCCAGAGGAAGACATGGCGTTACCTCGGACGGGCCATTTAACTCAAAGCTCTTCCACTCCCGCTCTTGTCGCAGCTTAATTCAAAATAACGTAAGTCCGAGGACGCTCCCGTTCCTCACCCGTCTGCTGCTCCTCCTCACTTATATACCGCCTCTGCTCCTGGGATCAGTATATCCTTCCGTCGCCGCCAGGTGATGATTTTCTCCTTCTCCGCTTTCGCCCATCAGCGCGCATGGTGAGTAGATTCCGCTTACCTTTTTGGTCGTAATATGCTGCAGTCATGTACATAATACTGACTACCTTCGCAGCGCCTGGAAGCAAAGGGAGCGGCAATCCCAAATTGCCTCTTTACCTGTCGAACATTCGGAGCCACTCTCTTTATCTGAACACAAAATCCACGCTCTTTCCATCTCCCAACTCGTCTCGCAATGTAGGTCTGGTATCGTCTCTCCAGCAGAAGTAGTGCTCGCGTACTCAAAGAAGGCTCTTCGTGCACACATGGCGACAAATTGCATTTCGGATTTCATGTTCAAAGAGGCTTTGCTCACCCCTTCGGTGGCGAATTGGGTCCCCGGTGTTGACCCAGACAAGTCGATCTCGGACTCTGATGCGACTAGCGAACGGTCACTTATGGGCGTACCAGTGAGCATCAAGGGTAAGCATTCAGCTTAGCGGATCTGCCAGTATTGTCGTTTTTTTAACCTGCCCGTGGGCTGCAGATACTATCAACATCGCAGGCCACGACAGTACCATCAGCTTCTCGCGGAATGCTAACAAGCCCGCCTCGAGATCATCATCCATAGTGCGCCTCCTGCAAGATACTGGTGCTCTCGTCCTTGCAAAAACGACGGTCCCTACTGGGTTGCTCAGCATCGAAACTTATTCTGACCTATTTGGACGTACACTCAATCCGTATAGCCGTGCTCATACCCCTGGAGGATCCACTGGAGGCGGTGCGGCTCTTCTGGCATGCGGTGGCTCCAAGGTCGAAATCGGCACGGACCTTGCCGGAAGCGCTAGAATTCCAGCCCATTTTTGTGGTATTTGGAGTCTCAAAGGCAGTGCCGGAAGGTTTCCATCGTGGGATAGCATGTCATCCCTTCCGGGTGCGGAGGGCGTTCCCATTCTCGCGGCTCCTATGGCTAGCAGCTTGGAGGATCTCTCCGAGTTTTGGAAGAGGGTTATCATGGCCAAACCATGGTCATATGACCACACAGTAAACTGCTACTTTATCTTGCATAGATGCGTACTGAATCTATACAGTGTATACCTATGCCCTGGCAAGACGTTAACTTACAGGACGAAGGACGGAAATTAAAGTGGGGAGTCATTTGGGACGATGGTGAGTAAGATGTCACTTCATGAGCGTGCTGCAACCCATCGAAAGGCGCCATTCCTCCCACACCTGCAACTCGCCGCGCTCTTTCAATGGTCATCACAGCACTCAAGCGGCAAGGCCACGAAGTCGTCGATTTGTGCGTTCACTCCATCCCGCCAGGCATCATTTAACTCTGATCCCAGTTCCCCTCCGGACATGTATTACGGCCTCAAACTCGGTTACCAGCTACTTTTTGGTGATGGTGGTAAGTACGCTTTAGGCTCTCATCCATACGTTTGAGCATGTCAGTTAATACTCAAAATTTCTCTTTGGCATGCTGTTCTTCACCTTAATCCAAAATCAACAATCATAGGCCAGCAGATCCGCGAAACGCTGCAACCCTCTGAGTCTCTTAATGCACCGGCTATGTCCGTTTTACAACTATTGGGATTCCCGCGGCTGCTAAAGTCGTTCCTCGCTCGTCTGACGCGCTGCCTTCCTGGTTGGTGTCGCCGTCTCTTGGGTGGCTGTGATCATATCACAACCGACTTCTATGAAATTATGCGATCGCGCACCGTATGCGAAGAGCGGAAGATTATCTGTGACCGTGATGAGTACCGTGCGGCTTGGCACGAGAAGTGGATCAGCGAAGGTCTCGATTTCTTGCTCACGGTTCCACATGCATTTCCGGCCCTCGCGCATAATGCGTCAGAGAAAACTACCCTGATGAGTGCCGGATATACCTTCATTTTCAGTCTAGTAAGCCTTTAGAAGTTCAATCTCATTACACACTAACTCCGCCTTCCGTTTTTTCCCCATCGACCCTTGTTATCCATCGAAGCTCGATTATACGGCTGGCATTCTCCCCGTCTCTTTCGTCGATCAGGCGTCTGATGCTTTACCCGTTGACTTCTTCGCGTCAGATCAATACCGCCGCATGAACAGTGTCGCTCGATCGGCTTATACCGTATATGATGCAGAAGAAATGCATGGTTTGCCCATCGGTGTGCAAGTTGTGGGAAGGAGGCTAGAAGAGGAGAAGGTTCTGGAGGGCATGAAGATTATCGAGACTGCACTCAGGAAACAAGGCCACATTTTTACTCCGGGGACCTTGCCCGTTTCGTTGGCCTGGACCGGCTCTTCTACCAGATTGGTCTAAATGAGCGGATTCCACTATCGTACCAGCATTTCTCGCCGTTTTTTCTTGATTGACGCTTTCTGTTGAAAGTTCCTGTTGTTTCTTTTGGCCACTCTAGGATCCCGACTTACACTGCACTCCTTTCATCGTCCCACGTAACACAACGTTATTCTTTCGTTCTCAAAATAACCACATTCGTTTCAGCATCGCATTCCTTTACGTATTAGTCGGACTATACTCGTGGCTCGCAATTTATTGGTTTATCGCAACGTCCTTGACTAGCAGTGCGTCCAGAAGTTGCTGTCCATCGGAAGCCTGCGCTTTCTCCACACCTAAAGTTTGTTATCGATCCTTTCGCCACAGGGTTTCATAACAAAATTCGGAGCCACGGTCGTTGGAGGTTCTCTCTCCTGGTATTCCGCGAGTTTAACTGTACCAAGGAGGGTCTAAGGCCAAAAAGGTAATCCTTTTAGTGAAAAAGACCAACACCTACATTACATTGCTATGCCAGTGATCGTCGACATGAACTTCTCGGTTCTTGAAAGTGCCAGCGAGATGGGAATAAAAGGAAGCACACATGAAAATGGATATTGGCGTGGCTTAACGGTGTCGATCTACGCAGCCAACTTCATTCCTCTATTTTGGAACTGAGCGCAGAGCTGCCGCGAGGTTAATCATCCGATACACTTCCATGACTGATTAATGCTAATTTCTGGCATCGTGGACCATCGCATGCTGATATCTTCTTGTTTTTCGAGTTTCAGTATTTCAACTGAGCACCATTTGCAAACTTTAGGAAAGCTGAGTTATGCGAGACGAATTGAAGCGTACACCGTATCTTGTTATATAGAAGTCGAATGTACCAGTTCCTGACGCCTTTATTGTTGGAATACGAGGCTGAACAAGCCTCACAGTGTTGACGTTACTGCCCATTTTGGATAACCTTCTGGATATGGTATGTCATCACGGCGCGCGCGCCGAAGTTTCGACGCTATCTTTCATTGCCTTCGCTTTTGCTTTTTTACCGTTGGTATCACATGCGCCGAGCGTATGTATATAGACCCATTGTATGCCCCTTCACTGCCCTCAGTCGTTTGTGCCACGACTGAGTCCGTTTGATATTTCTACATTTATCCACAGTGAGATCTTTGGCCGTTTTTTCAAACACAGTATCAGCTTCGTCCAAGTCATCTTTTTGCCAGTAACCCTCACATCAGGAAAATACTATTTTGGCTTATGTACTTTGCATACTTAAAGTTACTTTTTTGACTTAGCTATTTTATTGAGTAAGGTGTGAGGTAAAGTATTAAGACTGAAAAGCAAAGTAAGGCTCTTTAAGTCAAGCACACCTGGGATTTGGTTGCCAAACTTATATATTTTTAAGTTACTAAAGACAATAAGGTCGCCAAAAGTAGGGGGGGGGTGCCTTATTCGTCTTATATAAGTCCAAGTGTAAGTACACATTTTGTGAACTTTCAAATTACTTATTCTACTTATGTAAGCTCATAAGACCTGATAAGTCCAACTAGTATTTTCCTGATGGCCCACTGTGTGAAACGTATTGACCCAAATCTTCACAAATTGGGTTGATAACTACCCAATTTGGTAAGTATGTGTGTACCTCAAAGGGCATTGGAAGGTTGAGAACTAAGCACTAAGAATTCAAGTACAAGGAAAATAAAATAAACAGCAGGGCAGTTCACCACATGCCACTACTATAATACACACACAGCAAAGATACAATTACAAATGTCCATACCAAAGTCAGTTTCATGACATCTTCTATTAATGCAAATTGCAGAGAAAGTAAATTTATTCTTGATATTCAAACATCTGTAAACAAAGAATGTGCTGAGATATCAGTTGTTTCTTAATGTTGAGAGATGTCATACAAACATTGGTAAACAAAGAACTTCCTGAGATATAAGCCATTCTTTCAAGTTTTGTGTGATAATGCTGACATGCCATACCAAAGTCAGATTCATGACATGTTCTATTAATGCAAATTGCAGAGAAAGTAAATCCACTGTGCTGAGGTATCAGTTGTTTCTTAATGTTGAGACAATGTTGGCACTGTTAAGACTCAGCAATGTAGCCATGCTCTTAAATTGAAATTATGGGTGACTTGCAGGGGGTTTAAGGCAAGCCAGTAAGAACAACTCTGTTTTTATCAGGACACTTGTCATGACAACTAGTACAGGAGGGGAGAGAACTAGTTGACTAAAGGGAAACCAAGAGAACTCAACTCAGGACTCTCAGTGCTTGTTGCTCAGCTTATAGATGTTACAGGATGGATGGTCTGTTCACTATACCCTATACTAATAATAGTTTGTTTGTCATCCTGAAAGGCGCTGTCCAATGTAGTTTAGTGCGCGAGCATTTTGCTAGTTGATTTCCCTGTTGCAAACCCGTAGCAAGACCCTGACTGTTGACAAGTACAATAGCCGACGATCGACCTCCGGTGTCTTATGCGATAAGAATTGGTGTATGCTTTTAGCGCTTTTTGTCCCTGTTTCCGCTACTCCCAAATTGGACGTTCTGTGTTGGTTGCTGATCAACGCTACTGTCGGTGATGATTTTCTTCCATTTAACCAGTTTTGTCCATAGCTTGTAGGCGCGTGGCTAAAATGGTCTTGATCATGGTGTTTTGGGTGCGAGCTTATCTAGCACGGAAGTGGCAGTGTCATAGCTATTCTTAATGTGGCGGACGGTGTTCAACACTAGTTTTCCGGTGATTGATGCTAGTTGGCACAGTCGGGTAGTGCTGGTTTTGCATGTGGTATTGCAGGGGTTTGTCTTGCAACTTATGGACAGTTTGTGTTGCGGATGAGCGCGGAACTTGACTGCAAAGGCAGTCAGACAAGTAATGGTGTCAGATAGTTAGCCATGGGTTCAGTGCGTATATAGTTCTGGTGCTGGTAGGACTTCTCTTGCATAGCTTAATGCATACACGTGATGATGACTCTACACAGTCACCGCGGAACACTGCTCATCATTGCTTGGCCTACGAGGGGAGTTTACACTCTCCTCTCTAACGTCAGCGGCCTCCTCTCTAAACCTAGTTTGTAGAGGAGGCAAAGCAACTTCGGGACTAGGCAATCTCTCGTTACTAGTCTGGTTAACAGGGATCATATTAGATCCTGTTAAGAACTGAGGTCTCCTCTGAGCCTCTTGAGATCGTTGTGCCCTTCTAAAAGGGTTCATTCTATTAAACAGAGTATCTGGGGAAACTCCGTTTCTGATCTCTGCAACCACAGCATTTCTAGCGCTAGTGGTTATTCTACTGTTGTAATTAGATGAGGTTTCATTATTTCCTCGCCTAAGGGAGATATCCGATGGTTGTCCCATCATTTCTCGTTTATTAGGACCTCTAGTTGTGGTTCATCTATGGGCAACCCAATTTCTTGCCCATTATTTTGAGGTAGTCTCTCTTCAGGGACTGCCTATGCAGTGGGTTCTTCCTCACTGTAGTAGTCAAGCACCAATTCTTGACTGTCTGATTGGAGTTCAAATCTCTTGTCATGATGAGATCTCTCTCGTTCGCGGGAGTCTGAGTGCCTTTGGGGAAACTGGGGCCTTTCAAGGAGCATGGTGATACGCTCTAGAAGATCATTAGTCTCCTTAGTTTTACCTTCCAATCTCCGGAAGTTGTCAGAGAGGCTTGAGTAGTGTCTCACCATGAGCCTCTCCAGATTCTTTTGTCCTTGAATCAATTGTCCAAGGACATCAATGGTGTTAGGTTGTGACATGGTAATTGTGTGTTCACCTAATCCAACCGGAATGGTTGGTTGAGATGCCCTGGTCAAATCAGCCAGTTCATCTCTGATTGAGTCCTCGTCGACTTGTTTCGATTCGAAATCCAGTGGAGAGATTGAATCCTCAACCTCTCGTTCTTTGTCAAACTCATCCCTGACACTCAAGAATTTGACTGCTTTCTGGTCATGTCCTATAGCCAATCCCATGCGTTTGGCCAGGGTGTCACTGAATAAGTTATCAGTGAGAGAGGTAGCTGATACCTCTGGACGTTTAGGAATCGGTTTAGATCCCTTCAAAGACCCCGTCGGTTCACGACTCGGCGGTAGTCTGGGCTTTCCCGCAGAAGGCCTGGCACGGTCAACATGCTGGTGCTGCTTAGGCGCAGTTCTTGTGGTGGTTGGAGATTGATTTAGATCGATCTCTGGTCTAGTAGATTTGACCGCCGCTGAGTAGGGCAGTTTCGAGGGGGATAAGGTCCCTCTAGGTGACAGCCAGTTTGGTGAGGCTCCTTTGGACACCTCTGCTGTACTTCGACTGTTTGAAGAAGGCAACAGTCGCGCCTTTGGTTGGGAAGTGCTCACACTTCTCTTGGTGACGTGTCTGTCATCAGGAGGCTTAGAGCCTCAAACTAGTTGAGTGTGGTACTAGGACCGGAGAACTATCCCGCATATTTGACGGGGAGTTTGAAAGTTCATCCTTTCGTTTATACGAAGGTTTTTTCCCAAAAGACATCAATTAGGATGCCTTCGTTCGTTTGTGCGCTACGCTACCTATGGTAGTGTAAAAAAGTGTAAAGGTTATTGGGTTTCTTTACTTAATCCTGCAATGCATCTTACACTGGACCAATTTTATTGGCAATGTAACGCATGTACAGGTTTGTGGTAAAGAATAATCTGATTACCTAATTATTTTGAAGCACAACATAAGGTTGTGCATACAAGCAACAAAACAAATATATACAATTTTGCAAAGATGCACATATGATTATGCGCATCGAGATAGCAGTCAAGAAAGATGACAAGGAGAGTGAGGTTCTCACGAAGACATCAGAGCCCTTACACAGACCTTGTGTGTCATAGAAAAGTAGACTTCTCTTTGATTAAGGTAGTACTTCTGTTTGTAACAAACAGAGTCGTTCGGGGGTCTGATCTGGGAGTTCCTGGTATCAATGGTGTCTGGCTAGTGACAATGCACTGAGCAGTTCCTGAGTTCCAACTTGTGTTACGGACGATGCCCTCGTCGTGGTTCATTCTAAGTCAACAGCAACAAGCAGAGTCTCAGTCCACTCCCAGCCACTGGACAAAGGTATAGACGCTAAGTCAAATGATGACAAAGGTCTCAGAGAGTGATGAGAAAGAATGAGTGTTGAAGTTGATCATTGTTGAGAGAAAAACTCGTCTAAGTTGGAACTGGAGTTACTCTACAGTACATGGGGTTTATATATAATTAGGGAACAAAGGAAACCATAAAGGGAATGAGGCAATGACTACCTAAGAAGGAAATGTGAAGGTAGTTATGAAAGGAGATTGCGTCCAGGCTGTATGATGCGCAGTTAATGGAGAAATGATGGATATGAAACAATACATGGAGACAGGAAGACAAAATGAAGAAGAAACTGTAACATGTACATTTCTAGCCGCAATAGAAAGAGCTGGAGATATAATCTCAACAGCATTCTGCTCCTGATCTGATTCAGGAGGAACGTCTGCTTCTTGGGTGTGTTTCTTTCCCTTGCCTCTGAATCCCCTATGAGGGCAAGGTCTTTGATCTTTAGATTCATCAGAACCCTGATGCTGGTTATTGTCATCCTTTTTCTGATTGTTCCATGATGCATCTTTTTCTTTTCTTTTTACTCCACTAATTTTATTCACTTTGTCCCTCAAATTGTACTGCTGTTTCATTGCATATCCTCTGCAATATTCTCCAATAATAGAATTGGAGATCATTTCAAAAGTGAATTTTTCTGTTCCATATAGCTGGAACATAGCCATAGAAATGGTGGTCCATTCTTTAGGAAGAGTGGCTGCAAGTATTAAAGCCTGCATGAAATCAGGAATATTGACTTTATCTTCCCTGAGCTGCGCAAAGTATGAGCCTAGTCTTTCAATCTCAGGTACAGGATCCTTTCCTGAGAGTTGAAATTTAACTGCTTTTTGAAAGTGTTCAAAAATGAGCACTGGGGTTGTCTTTTTATAGCTATTCTCTGCAGGAAAGAAAAGTGACAACACCTGCTGCAGAGGAATGCCTACAACTATTATGAAAAGCCAGAGAAGAAGTGTTAGCTGCACATGAGTTGGCAAGGCAAATGGTCACACAACAAGTCAGAGATAAAGCAATCAAGTTTGAACAAGGAGATAAAGTGTGGCTTGAAAACAGAAACCTCAATATTCCATATCAGTCTAGGAAACTAGTGCCTATGTATTCAATTAATTATAAAAGGGAGTTTCTGACAATGTGGAGATTTCCAACTTCATACACTCACACAATGTTCTTCTTTGTCACCATCGCTTACATTGCTGCCCTCCTCTTTGCCTTGTTGGTCACCACCTGTGGCCACTATTATGTTGATCCCACCGCTGTCGCCCACAACCTCCCACTCAAGGTCTTCATCACCACCACCACTACCATAGACAATTTCGATTTTGCCAACCTCCCTGCACTCCACAAACATCCTATGGAACTTGTCAAAACAGTCCCCATTTCCCCTACCCACATACCAGTCATACAACCTCACAACACTATGCTTGACACTGTCAGTGAGAACCTCACCACCCTTGTCACATACTTCAACATGTTCTCTGAACCACTCGACTTTGTCACTGCCCTCACCCTCACCACCAATCCTCATTTGCTCACTTACCACAAACAAGATGCTATGCTTGCCCAGGCCAAACAGCTAAAGTGAGCCATCCAAACAGTACAATGGCAAATGGAAACTGTGGAAAAGGATGTCGGGAATGTCATTGAACAGTTGGAATCAAGACAGGATCATGGCTGGACAAACTCTTGGTAGAAGTTGGTGACTTCTTGCATACAAAGGGGGTAATGTTACAGTTCCTCTTTTGTTTTGTCTCCTTTGTTTGTCAAGCTCTTTCTGGACCACCTTTATCTCATTGTCATTACTCATATAACTGTGCATTGCACAGCTCAGATGCTATCTCCTTTTGTAGCTACCTTCACATTTCCTTTCTTAGGTAGCCACAGCCTCATTCCCTTTATGGTTCCCTTTGTTCTCTGATTGTATATAAACCCCATGTACAGTAGAGTAACTTCAGTTCCAACTTAGATGAGGTTTGCTCTCAACCTTATTTGACCTCAGCACTCTTCTCTCTCATCGTTCTCCAGACCTTTGTCATCATTTGACTTAGTGTCCAGACTCTTTGTCCAGTGGCTGGGAGCAGACCAAAACTCTGCTTGTCACTGTTGACTTAGAACAAACCACAACGAGGGCATTGTCTGTAACAGTTCCCATAAAAATGGTATTATTTTCAGGGTTCATAAATTTATACCCTTTCATTCCATTTTTATATCCCAGAAAGATCATCATCTTAGATCTGGCTTCAAGCTTATTTTGTCTGTGTTCAGCAGGAATATATACATAAGCTTGGCATCCAAACACTCGCAAATCCAATACATTTGGTTTTTTCTTTTCAATAAGAAAATATGGTGTCTGCCATTTATTGCAAGCTATGGGAGTCCTATTAAATAGGTATACTGCATGTTCAAGTGCAAATTCCCACCATGATTGTGGTAAGCAGGTGTCAAATCTAAGGGATTGTGACTTTTCCCAAATAGTGTGATTCATTCTTTCAGCTCTGCCATTTTGTTGTGACATATATGGTAATGATTTTTGGACCTCAATTTTTGATATTTGTTCTTTATTAAGGCAACAAATTGTTTTAATGAAGATTCCATATTGGATTTCTTCTTTAGTAACCCAATCCATAAATGTCCAGAGAAATCATTGATAAACATCACAAAATATTTATATTTGTGATATGATATCATTGAGATTTCCTTGAGATCTGAATGTATTAAGTCAAAAGGAGATAAAGCTTGACTTTGTGACTCTGGAAAGGATTTACTGTGCATTTTTCCTTTAGTGCATCCTGAACAAGTTTGTTTCCATTTAGGAACAGGAATATTAGAGAATCCTTCTAAATGAATTCTTCCTTTATGGATTACTTCATCTTGTGGATGTCCCAAATGTTTATGCCATATATGAAAATCTGGTTTTTGTGTTACAACATTTATTGATTCATTATGAATTTTGGAATCTAACCAATATATGTTTTGTCCTTCTTTGTGTGGTGAGAATCTTATAATGGAAAATTCTTTGATTAGATCAATATTATCTCTGTTTCCTGAAAGGGAAAATCCTTGATTTAGAAATGTTCCCATGGAGAGTAATCTCATATCCATGTCAGGTATATAAAAGACTGGCCTGATCAATTTAATATCTGTCTTTCCATTGACAATAATTTTGATCATAACAGCACCTACACCTAGTATCTGTAAAGTTTTACCTTTAGCAGCAGTTTGTACAAACCTTTTATCAATTAGCAATTGATAATATAGAAAGTCATTTTGATTGTGAGTAAAATGTAGTGATGCTCCTGAATCTAAGATCCATGACAACTCATTTTCTTTACATTTCACACAATTATTGCAATGAAAAAAATGATGTATATTTTCATTATATACATTTATACTACCATGTTGCTGTGAAAAGCATTTAGTAGTTTCTCTATTGACAAATGAATGACTTAACTTGTCACCAAGGCTAACAGCAGTGTCATCAAAGAGTGGATCCATTGGTTTGTCAAAAGGATCCATTGGGATATCATAATCTTTTCACCTTCCTCAAATAGTGTTTCTTCCAAAATGTTAACTGGGTTTCCCACAGTTGAATATTCAAGATCTATAGTAGATCTCTTTTGTTTGGGAGGTGGTTCAAAGAGTATTTCATCTTTTGTGACACTGTCAAGTATATTTAACATCTCTGTCATTGGTATGACACTGATGCACTCAGCAAGTGTTCTGGTCTGGTTAGAATGTTTCCACATTCCCTTATGGGTTTGTGACTGTCCTGTGAATTGGGCAGCCAGTGGAAACATGTGGGCTTGTACATTTTGGGCTGCAATTGAAAGAGCCAGAGATATAATCTTGACAGAATTATGCTCCTGATCCAATTTAGGAGGAATGTCTGCTTCTTGGGTGCATTTCTTTCCCTTGCCTCTGAAACCCTTGCAAGGGCAAGGTCTTTGATCTTTGGATTCATCAGAACCCTGACACTGATTGTCATCATCCTTTTTCTGGCCATTCCCTGGCACATCTTTTTACTCCACTGATTTTATTGGCTTTGTCTCTCAAATTATACTGTTGTTTCATTGCATAGCCCCTCTGATATTCTCTGATAATGGAGTCAGAGATTGTTTCAAAGGTAAAATTTTCTGTTCCATATAATTGGAACATGGCTGTGGAAACAGCAGTCCATTCTTTTGGAAGGGCAGCTGCAAGTATGAGAGCCTGCATGAAATCAGGGATCTCAACTTTGTCTTCAGTGAGCTGTGAAAAGTACAATCCTAGCCTTTCAATCTCAGGTACAGGATCTTTCCCTGAGAGTTGAAATTTGACCATTTTTTGAAAACAATCAAATATCATGATTTGGCAGGAAACCCAGCCAAAATGGACCTGGAATGTGCCTGGACTGTGCCTGGACTTCCTTGCATTTTGCAAGGACTAGTCCTGCAATTCCAGGGAGTCCTTGCACCTGGACTGGGCAGGGAGTCCCTGGAGTCCAGGCACTGCTGAAGCCATGACATGTGAGTCACAGCCCTAACTGTCACAGCCATCATGTGACCAGCAGCAGATGGTCTGTGCACACCAGACAGGTATATAAAGACAGCTGGCAGCACCCAGTTTCTGCCATTCCCCCTCTTTGAAATTTGATTAGTAAGCCAGATCATGTGATATAGAGATTAATTACATATGTAGATTAGTGTAGATAAGATTGATTACATAAGTTAGATAAGATGTACATTTTCCCACAGTACTAAGTACACTTGATTGTCACAATAACTGTCACATTTCCCATGATTTCCAAAAGTGAGAATTATCACATGACCTATTAACAAAAAATGTAGAGGGAGACCCTGAATATGAAAACCAAACACCTGTAAACCCAGTATTCATTGAGATAATTGCAAAATACTATCATAACTTCGCATTTTTTGCACAGCCACAGCATACTGAGGTACAAAAGTCACTTTCATGACATGTTTTATTAACAAAAGTTGTAGAGGGGTTAAGTCTGATGCCAGTGATGTCGTACAAACATTGGTAAACAAAGAACTTCCTGAGATATAAGCCATTCTTTCAAGCTTTGTTTGACAATGCTGTTATGCCATACCAAAGTCAGATTCATGACATGTTCCATTAATGCAAATTGCAGGGAAAGTAAATTTACTCTCAGTGGCAGTGATATTCAAATATCTGTAAACAAAGAATGTGCTGAGATATCAGCTGTTTCTTAATTTTGAGACAATGTTGGCACTGTTAAGACTCAGCAATGTAGCCATGCTCAGTTGGACTTGAATCAAGATTATGGTGATTTGCACAGGGTTTAAGGCAAGCCAGTAAAGACTTGATGCAAGATTGTTTCTCTGTTACAAACAAATCTGTTTTTATCAGGACACTTGTCATGACAACTAAGGGCCCCACTTAATAGTAGACTGAAAGTACAGGAGGGTAGATGACTAGTCAACTAAGGGGAAACCCAAGAGAACTCAACTGAGGACTCTCAGTGCTTGTTGCTCAGCTTATAGATGTTCCAGGATGATCTGTGCACTAAACCCTATAACCTTAATAGCTGTGGAACCCAATACTGATAATAGTTTGTATGAGTCAAACATAATGGACAGATAGGTTCTGTCTGTGTCATAGTAACTAATAATCAGGCCTGATATCCAATATCTAATCTAATCTAATCATTATCTCAGATATTTGGTTATTGCCTTTAATAAAAACAATCTAAAATGACTTAGAGAAAAAGAGTTTGAGATGGATGCTCAAGGGATAGGCATGGCAGCTTACTATATTTATATTTGATTGCCTTCTATTTGTTAAATAATATCTACTGAATCAAAATGGTAACAATCAAGGTGCAGGTGAGATGGTGAGGGTGCTGGCATGTGATAGTAGGTGCTGGTAGGTTGCTGATGGTCCTGCTGTCTTGGTCTCCAAGTTTGAGCCAAAAACAAGACTGGACT
Source organism: Amanita subjunquillea (assembly GCA_020011035.1). NCBI lineage: Eukaryota > Fungi > Basidiomycota > Agaricomycetes > Agaricales > Amanitaceae > Amanita > Amanita subjunquillea. Next base: position 729,371 of record JAEBUT010000014.1, on the reverse strand, counting down.
GGATTTTCAACTGCTACTCTGGATGAGTACCAGGAGTCTAGGTACAACACATGGGGAGTGTAAAGTTCTATGATGATCATTTGTAGTGTACATGGCCAGGAATCAATGGGGACTCCCTGAAAAAAAATCGGTTATATATCCAGCTGAGGTGATCCCTAAAGATAGCAGGGACTCCTTGTGGGCTCCCTGACATACAGGGAGCTGCCAAAAAGCCATTTTCCACTTGTAGGGAGTGAGGTGGGAGTCCAGAGGGAGTCCAGGGATCAATGTGGGGGAGTGCAAATTACTGGGAGAATGTAGAAAATGTGTCTAAACACTGTTTTTGCAAAATATATACTGTACCTGGACTCTACAAGGACTGAACCTGGATTCCCTACAATGACCTTGCTTGTGCCTGGACTGAACCTGGACAGTGCCTGGAGTGCAGGGACTTTACCTGGACTCCACAAGGACATGTGGGGGAGTGTAAAGTGCTGCCCATCTCCCCCACACATATACCCATCATCCAACCACACAACACCATGCTCAACAATGTCAGTGAGAACCTGGCCAACCTCATCACCTATTTCAACATGTTCTCTGAACTGCTCAATTTCATCACTGCCCTCACTCTTACCACTGACCCCCACTTGCTCACTTACAATGAACAAGATGCAATGCTCACCCAGGCCAAACAACTACAGCAAGCTATTCAAATGGTACAATGGCAGATGGAAATGGCAGAGAAAGATGTTAAGAACATTGTCAAATGGTTGGAGTCTAGACAGGACCACGGCTGGATGAATTCTTGGTAGAAGTCGGTGACTTCGGGGGGTAATGTTACAGTTTCTTCTTTGTTTCGTCTTACTGTCTCCATGAACCATTTCATATCCATCATTTCTCCTTAACTGTGCATCATACAGCCTGGACACTATCTCCTTTCATAGCTACCTTCACATTTCCTTTCTCAGGTAGTCATTGCCTCATTCCCTTTATGGTTTCCTTTGTTCCCTAATTGTATATAAACCCCCATGTACTGTAGAGTAACTTCAGTTCCAACTTAGACAAGTTTTGCTCTCAACAACAATTGACTTCAATGCTCTCCTTTCTCATCGTTCTCCAGACCTCTGTCATTGTTTGACTTAGCATCTAGACCTTTGTCCAGTGGCTGGGAGCAGACTGAGACTCTGCTTGTCACTGTTGACTTAGAACGAACCACGACGAGGGCATCGTCCATAACACAGACAACAGAGTGCCAATTATGCATGCTGTGGCACACTTAGCAAAGAAGTATCACATTAACCATATCTGCATTTCCGGTTACAACTCCCATGCTAATGGCATTGTAGAGCGTGTTGAACAACCTTCACCCCAAATACCCCTAAGTATAGCCCTCAATGCGGCTATCACCAGTTTGACCCTTAGAGGGTATTTCTTTTATTATATTTCTTTTATTTACGTATATTCAATTACAGTTCTATACACAAACATGTACATACACTAAAAGTGTATATAAGACCTGTAGATAGAGAATATACATTCAGTTGCTCTTTCTTGCTTTCCAGCATGTGAGTATCTCCACTCTATGAGTGTAAGACCTGGAGAGGTCTCTGGTCACTGTCTCTGACAGTGATACAATACTCAAAACTGATTGCTGCTCAACAGGCTATGGGCCCTGATAAGCCCATCATTGTTGTCAACGATGACAAAACATGTCTCAAGGACATGATCAACAATGATGAAAAATTGTCATATTTTTCAAAATTATTTTTTATGAAACAAGATGCTAATAAAACATGTTTCATAGATAAAGATATCATACACTATGTTGTCCTCCAAGACTTCCACTGGCATCAATTCTATCAACACCTTTTCTGGTATTGACTACCACGTTTGGGCAGAAAGGATGAAATCCTATCTACTCCATATTGGATTGTGGGCTATCATCAATCAATCATTTCCAAAACCATCTCCTCCTGCTGATGCCACCACTGCTACACTCACTGCTGCTGCCACCACCAAATATAAAAAAGATCTTCAAGAATGGCAGAAACTTAATGATTCTGGTCTTGGTGCTCTACATCTCAAAGTATCAGATTCAATCAAGCGACACATTGCTGCAGAAGATGACCTTCTCAAAGCATGGACAGCACTAGAGAATAGCTATAAAAAGACAACCCCAGTGCTCATTTTTGAACACTTTCAAAAAGCAGTTAAATTTCAACTCTCAGGAAAGGATCCTGTACCTGAGATTGAAAGACTAGGCTCATACTTTGCGCAGCTCAGGGAAGATAAAGTCAATATTCCTGATTTCATGCAGGCTTTAATACTTGCAGCCACTCTTCCTAAAGAATGGACCACCATTTCTATGGCTATGTTCCAGCTATATGGAACAGAAAAATTCACTTTTGAAATGATCTCCAATTCTATTATTGGAGAATATTGCAGAGGATATGCAATGAAACAGCAGTACAATTTGAGGGACAAAGTGAATAAAATTAGTGGAGTAAAAAGAAAAGAAAAAGATGCATCATGGAACAATCAGAAAAAGGATGACAATAACCAGCATCAGGGTTCTGATGAATCTAAAGATCAAAGACCTTGCCCTCATAGGGGATTCAGAGGCAAGGGAAAGAAACACACCCAAGAAGCAGACGTTCCTCCTGAATCAGATCAGGAGCAGAATGCTGTTGAGATTATATCTCCAGCTCTTTCTATTGCGGCTAGAAATGTACATGTTACAGTTTCTTCTTCATTTTGTCTTCCTGTCTCCATGTATTGTTTCATATCCATCATTTCTCCATTAANCTGCCACAAAAGCCCATTTTCCACTTGTAGGGGTGAGGGCGGGAGTCCAGGGGGAGCCCAGGGATCAATTTGGGGAGTGCAAATTACTGGGAGAATGTAGAAAATCTTGTCTAAAACACTGTTTTTGCAAAATTTATACTGTACTGGACTCGACAGGACTTCTACTAACCTGGCACTTTTTCTCCATTTACCCTCCCTCCCCCTCCAATGACCTTGCTTGTGCCTGGACTGAACCTGGACAGTCCCTGGAGTGCAGGGACTTTACCTGGACTCCACAAGGACATGTGGGGGAGTGTAAAGTGCTGCCAACATCTGAAGAAATGTCAGCACAGGGACTGGCAACATTATTCAGGGACCATATATGGAAACTCCATGGTCTTCCTGAATCCATTATTTCAGATAGAGGCCCTCAGTTTGACTAATCCGCAGTCATGTCCAGTATGACTCACATGGGACTATTACTAGTGTAGGGTTCTACAGCCTTTAGGGTTGTAGGGGTTAGCACATAGACCATGTAATTATGTATATAAACCATGCACCTAGAGTCCTCAGTTGAGTTCTCTCAGGTTTCTTTCCTACCCTCATCTCCTCCCCTCCAAAGTCTTCTGTTGGGGCCCTAAGCTGTCATGGCAAGGGTAGTCCTGATACATGCCATGTCTGTTCTATCAGACAAATCAATCAAGGCATTAAAGAAACAATGCAAGGAGGAGGACAACAACAATGACAACAATTTTGATGGCCAGGACTATCATGAAGACAATGATGAAGGAGAAAAGTGAATGAAACAAGGAAAGCAATGGTGTGTAGTGTGCCACTTGTTCCTTGGTCCACCCTAACCCAACTCACAATAGCAAAGCACCTGCCAACTGGTAAGGTTTTTTTTTCAGCTGCTTTTCAGCTGCTGACTGCCACCATTTGCCCTCAACCTTTCAATGACAGCAAAGTGTCTATGGTGCAAGCCAGGGAGGAAATGGGGATGTCAAATAAAGCACCCAGTCAAGTGTATGTTTTTTTCATTGTTGATTCTAATACATTCTGACAAACCCTCTCCTGCTCCCCTGCTCTCCCCCAGCCATGTACTCTCCTCATTGCCACCCCCCCACCTGTTGCATTCTGACAACCACCCATCTGACAACTGCCCATCTGATGACTACCTGCCTTCCCTTTGCAATGACCACCCACCTTGCCTTTTTGACAACTGCCCACCCAATGACCACCCACCTGCCAACCACCCCCTTGCCCTGTCCAATGTCTATCCATGACCACCCACCCCCTGTGCGACCCACCCACTGCAGCACTTTACACTCCCCCACATGTCCTTGTGGAGTCCAGGTAAAGTCCCTGCACTCCAGGGACTGTCCAGGTTCAGTCCAGGCACAAGCAAGGTCATTGTAGGGGGAATCCAGGTTCAGTCCTTGTAGAGTCCAGGTACAGTATATATTTTGCAAAAACAGTGTTTAGACACATTTTCTACATTCTCCCAGTAAGTTACACTCCCTTACATTGATCCCTGGACTCCCTCTGGACTCCCACCTCACTCCCTACAAGTGGAAAATGGCTTTTTGGCAGCTCCCTGTATGTCAGGGAGCCTGTTACAGTTTCCTCTTCGTTTCGGCCTCCTGTCTCAGCGGACTGTTTCATACCCATCATTTCCCCTTAACTGCGCACTGCACAGCTTGGACGCTATCTCCTTTCATAGTCACCTTCATATTTCCTTTCTCAGGTAGCTATCGTTTCATTCCCTTTATGGTTTCCTTTGTTCCCTGGTCGTATATAAACCCCATGTACTGTAGAGTAACTCCAGTTCCAACTTAGACGAGTTTTGCTCTCAACAACGATCGACTTCGACACTCTCTTTTCTTATCATTCTCTAAAGACCTTCGTCATCGTTTGACTTAGTGTCTAGACCCTTGTCCAGTGGCTGGGGAGCGGACCAAGACTCTGCTTGTCACTGTTGACTTAGAACGAACCACGACGAGGGCATCGTCCGTAACAGAGCCCACAAGGAGTCCCTGCTATCTTTAGGGATCACCTCAGCTGCATATATAACTGATTTTTTTCAGGGAGTCCCCATTGATTCCTGGCCATGTACACTACAAATGATCATCATAGAACTTTACACTCCCCTGTTACGGACGATGCCCTCGTCATGGTTCGTTCTAAGTCAACAGTGACAAGCAGAGTCTCGGTCCGCTCCCAGCCACTGGACAAAGAGTTCAGACACTAAGTCAAACAATGATGAAGGTCTTGAGAGCGACGAGAAAAGAGAGTGTCGAAGTCGATCAAAGTTGAGAGCAAAACTCGTCTAAGTTGGAACTGGAGTTACTCTACAGTACATGGGGTTTATATACGATTAGAGGACAAGGGAAGCTATAAGGGGAACGAGGCAGTGACTACCTATGAAAGGAAATGTGAAGGTAGCTATGAAAGGAGATAGCGTCCAAGCAGTGCGATGCGCAATGTAAGGAGAAATGATGGATATAAAACGATATATGAAACAGAAAGATGAAACGAAGAGGAAACTGTAACATTACCCCCTTCGTATGCGAGAAGTCGCCGACTTCTACCATGCCGATGTCCAAGCGTGATCCTGCCGTGACTCGAGCCAAGTGACAATATTGCCGAGGTCCGCTGCTGCTGTTTCAGCTCGCCATTGGAGACTTCGAACTGCGAGCTGCAGTTGTTTTGCTTGTGCCAGTGCTGAGTCTCTTTCTTCGAGAGTGAGAGCATGAGGATCGGTGGTGATGGTGAGCCCTGTGACAAAATCCAATGGTTCGGCAAACTCGTTGTAGAGGACGAGTATCTCGGCGAGGCGGTCGCTAACGTTCTGGAGCATTACATTTCGAGGACGGACGACGATGGGGGGTGTGGTGACGGCGGTGATAGGTTCTGTGAGTTCTGCCGGATGTTCGTGAAGCTCGGGGAGGTCGGCGAAATCGAAGTCGTCGATGGTGACAGTGGTCTCGACGAAGACCTCGAGGGGAAAGTCATGGGTGGCGGCGACAAAGGGCGAAAGGAGATCTACTGGTTCAATATAATAATGGCCACATGCGGTGACCAACAAGGCGAAGGCGAGAGCGGCGAAGTAAGCAACGATGGTGAAAGAAGACATTCTGTTCGACTGTAAGAAGTTGGGGATCTATCGTTGTCAAAAGCATCTCTTTTATGCTCAATTGAAGACTTCGTCATCCCAATTGACAGTTCGGAGTTCTCCATCCGGGGCCCGATAAGTGAATGTGGATGCTCTGATGCTGGGAACATATTCGAGTTCTTCATCAGATTCTTCTGATTCGCTTAGCTCGTCCCTGGTAGTGATGGAGATTTCGTTCTCAGGATTTGTGTCTGGTTCAGGAGCGACGTCTTGTGGTGCAATACTTTCTGGTGAATTGGGTATAGTAGGTCCACCTGTACTGTCAAACGCGTCTAAGAAATTGAGGCTTTCGAGTACTCTATTGAGATTTGAGACTGCGTCTGGGAGTCGTCGCATAGTGACCCATCTGCAGATTTCCATCTCTTTGCTAGCGTCGCTTAGTCGTTCTGCGAAATCAAATAGTACAGGGTCTTCTCGACGGAGGGCCGCTTTGGTGTATACGTCATTGGTGTGGTTTAAAGGTCTGTTGGGCGATGGAAGGTAAGGTGACATTGCGTCTGGGTAGTATGGTAATTCTTCTGGATCGAATGTAAGATCCATATATTTCGGGAGATAGTGTAATCGAGCGTTGAATGGGATTTCAACATGTCCCTGTGGGTGCGTCGCATGTCCGTTAGAAAGTCTGGGAGTCTTGTAGGCAATTAATCGGGTTGCTAGGGTTCGAACGAAGTTGACTAATCGAGGTGGTTCTAAGGTGTTGATTGGAGGATAAGGAATGGGAAACGTAATGATTCGTCCTTTGAAGCTTTCGTATGGTTTCGGAGAATATCGTCCTCAAGTGGAACAATATTTCTTAGTGTATCTGATGTTTTGTTTGAGAGTTTGGCGGTTGCGATAGCGAGACATGGGGTTTCATAGCTGTCTTGTGAGCTTATATGCTTTTAACACGTCCGCAGCATTGTTTAGATTGCGCTCGGGTTCCCAGGAGTTGTCGTTCGGACCGTATCCTTTCCATCTAACCAGATACTGATATCCTGCTCCGCGTTTTCGATGTGTGAGAATCGCTTCCACCTCAAACTCTTCTTGTCCGTTTATGAGATCAGGGGGTGGAGTAGTATAATTCGGTCCATGCGTTTCAGTTTCTCTATATGGCATAAGGAGTGACGTGTGAAAGACTGGGTGAATGCGCCATTGTTTCGGTAACCTGAGCCTATACGTTACTGGTCCTAGGACTTGTTCGACTATAAAGGGTCCTTCTCTTTTGGGCGCCAGTTTCCTAGATTGATATGGTATATTGAGGTTTCTATTTTCGAGCCATACTTTATCTCCTTGTACGAATTTGATTGCTTTGTTCCTGACTCGTCGCGCAACCATCTGCCTTGCTAGTTCGTGTGCGGCTAGTGCTTCTTCTCTAGCTTTTCGTAGTAGCTGTAGGCGTTCCTCAGCAGCAGGTGTTGTCATTTTTTGTACAGCGGTTGGTAGTGCAACGGGATTTGTTCCATACATGAGTTGAAACGGGGAGGCTCTAACTGAGTCATGGTGTCGATTGTTATGAGCAAATTTGGCGATTGGGAGTAGTTGTTTCCATCTGTGGGGTTCGTTTGCACAAAATATTCGAAGGTATACTTCTAGTTCTTGATTAACGCGTTCTGTTTCTCCATCAGTCTGTGGATGATAGGCTGTGCTCATTCTGTGATCGATCCCTAGCGTCTTTCTGATTTCCTGGAAGACTTTAGCCAAAAATTGTGGTCCTCGATCCCAGATGAGGATATCAGGTAATCCAAAGCGTTTGAATATTTCAGAGATGTAAAGATCGGCAGTTCCTAGAGCGTCGATGGTTTTCTTGCAAGGAGTAAGAATTACCCCCTTCGTAAGACCATGGTCCACCATGACCAGAATCGAGTCGTACCCATCAGCAATAGGGAGATCCGTGATGAAATCCAGTGTGACTTGTTGAAAAGGGCGAGTCGCTTTAGATCCAATTGGCAAAAGAGCCGGAGTGTTAGGGTGCGTATTCACTTTCATCTGTTGGCAAATGGCGCAGCCTGTAATCCATTCTTTGATGTGTCTATACATTCCTGGCCACCAGTAATCGCGTTGTAGAAGTTCAAGGGTTTTCATGCGCCCTGGGTGTCCAGAAGTGAGCGATTCATGAATTGTCTTAACAATCTGTGTCCTAAGTGTTCCGTTATCCGGGATGTATGCTCTATCGATATATCGAATGATTCCATCAACAAACGCCCAGTCTTGGAGTTTGGATTTAATCGGTGGAGCACGTTGAGTTTCGATTACTTCAATGATTGTACGTCCAAAGCTGTCAAGTGATGTAGCCATCCTTATTTCTTGGGTGAGATTTGTGGCGATGAGACGAATAAACTTGTTGTCTGGTAACATAGTCACATCGTCTTGAGCATCCTCGCCTTTCATATGATCAGGTCGGCGGGATAGAGCATCTGCTTCGAACATCTTGGTGCCAGGTACATGTTCGATTTTCAATTCAAATTCCGAGAGCATCATGGACCATCGTGCTTGTCGAGGAGTTAATCGTTGGGGTGACCGATAAAATAGGAGATTTTTATGATCGCAATGTACTATTATAGGATGTGGCGACCCATGAAGTAAATGCCGCCATGCCTGCAGTCCTTTAATTATTGCTAGTAGTTCTCGATCGTAAATCTGGTAATTCTGTTCTGTAAGCGTCAAGGCATGCGAAATAAATCCACATGGGTGAAGCGTCCCGGTTGTATCTGCTTGTTTAAGCACTGCTCCAGTAGCTTTGTTCGAGGCATCTGTCTGGAGAATGAATGGTCGAGTGGGATCGGGCATGCATAAAACGGGCATGGAGGAGAACTTGTTTTTGAGCTCCTCAAACGCTATTTGACAAGTGGTCGTCCAATTAAAGAGTAAACCTTTCTTTGTTAGATCTGTCAATGGTTTTGCTGTGGCGGCGAAGTTGCCAATAAATCTCCAATAGAAGTTTCCGAATCCAAGGAAGGATCTGACTTGTTTAACCGTTGTTGGTGTCGGCCAGTCACGAATTCCTGCAAGTTTAACAGGATCCATTTGAATATGTCCGGGTGTAATGATCATGCCAAGAAATTCGACTTCTTGAACGCAAAATTTGCATTTCTCGAGTTTCAAGAATAAGTCATTTTCCTGTAGGCGGTTCAAAACGCGTTCCGTACGCTCTCGCATTTCTTCTTTCGTTTTTGCGCATATTAAGATGTCATCCATATAAATGATGAGCCATCCTTCGTTTATCATATCCTGGAAGTATTCATTCATCATCATTTGAAATGTTGATGGGGAATTGCAAAGACCAAAGAACATGACTGTTGGTTCGTACAATCCTCAATTGGTTATGAACGCTGCTTTCCATTCGTCACCTTCTTTGATTCGGACGTTGTTGTATCCCCAGCGCAGATCAAGTTTGGTAAAGTAATTTGCGCCTTCCAGTTTCGTCATTAAATCGGAGACTAAGGGTAATGGGTAGGCATTCTTAATCGTCCATTCATTCAGGTATCGGTAATCCTGGCAAGGTCGAAGTGCGCTGCTTTCCTTTTTAGAAACAAAGAAAAATGGCGACGCTTGTGGTGATTTAGACGGTCGAATGTATCCTTTATCGAGTTGTTCTTTAATCCATTCATCAAGGGTTGACTGTTCCTTTAGTGATAATGGGTAGATTTTGTTGACTTTTGGCGTGAATCCTGTTTTAAGTTCGATCACATGATCCCATGGGCGAGAAGATGGAAAACGCTCTGACGCTTTTTTTTCAAAGATGGCATGCCAAGGTGTGTATTCGGAAGGTAGAACTATAGGCGCTTCGTCTCTTTTTGCTTGGTGTTCAAGTGCCTGCAATGCAGATGTTTTTACCCTGATCCAATATTCGTCTTCTCCCCATTGTCGGTTGTCTAATGCCATATGCCAAATAGGTTTGGTGTCTTCTGAATCATCGTCCATTTGGAGGGTTTTCTTTCGCCAATCAATTGTAGGATTATGTTGTTCTAACCATGGTATTCCAAAGATTATCGCTTGATCGCCTAAGTTGGTGATCCATAACCAGTTGTTGTACGTCTTCCCTTCAATAGAGTAGGTGAGACAAGTGCGATGAGTGATTAATCCGTTCTGATTGATTGTCCCGTCAGCGTTCTTGACTCTAATTGGTTGTTTTAAGGGTTCCTTAGGTAGATCTTTTGATATGCGTTCGTCAATGAAGTTTCCTTCTGCTCCACAATCAATGAGAGCAGATATTTCAGCGGGTTTATGGGGTTGTTTGCACAGTAATGGAAATTCGTTTGTTATTATTTGAATTTACAATTACAGAGTCGAGTGCTAACTGTTCAATGGTACTGGAGGCGTCAACCGCTTTCTGGCGTCTCCTTCTTAAAAACCCTCGGATTCGAGCTCCTGGAGGGTATTCTCGCGTTCTTCATCTGGAAGATCTTTCAATAGCGCCCTAATGCGTTGGGCGGCTGATTCGTTCGAGGTCGTTTCCTCTATTGCTCTGATTGAGCGATTCTGTGGGGAGGAGGACTTGTAGGATGACGTTTGGGCATTCCCCTTGTTTGGGCAGTCCCTGGATATGTGTCCCTGTGTTCCACATCTGAAACACTTGCCAGTCTTTCGGTATTCCTCCTTTTGGGCATCTGAAAGACGTCCTGTGCTCACAGCATTAATTCCCCCTTGATCCAGATGCAGAGGGCTTCGTGTTTCGGTTAAATTTGAAACGTCCCTTTGCGTCTCCTGATCCAGGTGGTCGGTTCATTAATTTCATGGTCTCCCAAGCATTGTGCAGGCGTTCTGCAGCGTTATAAGCTGTTTCCATGCTGGTGACTGCGGGGTTTTCGATGATCTTTGCTGCTACTGATGTAGGGAGTCCTTTACAGAAGTAAATGCGCTGTGCCATGAACCCTGTAATTCCGGTGGAGTGTATGAGCGATCGGAATTTCTGAATGTAGGCAGGGATGTCGATATCTCCGCCCCACTTTGACTTTATCTAGATCATTCAGGGTCCTGGCTGCGCTGTCAGATTCTCCCCAGTCGCTCAAGAATCGTCGTCTGAAGCTGGGGTAGTTTTCCCAAGAAAGTGTGTATGCGCTTTCTGCTGTTTTTCCTTTGGTCGCTTCTGCTGCTTCCAATTCTCCTCGAAGATTGGCTTTCCAATCGTCTAGTTCTTCCCCTAGGTGAAGGAGAACATACTTGATTCGCTTTTTCGATGTTTCGAAGCGCCCTTCATCTAGATCGAATACATCATCAAATGTGTTGATGAAATGTTTCGCTTTAGAGCGCTGTCCTTTGAATTCCTTAATGGAGATTCCCTTTATTCCTTTCGGGGCTTCTTCTTTGTCGTTTGACATGTCCTTCTGTTTCGGTTCTGGTGTTTCAGGTTTCGGGTCCTGTGTTCCGGGTTCGTGTTTCGATTCTGTGCCCTGTTTTGAGCTTTCTCCTTGTTTCGATTCGTCCCCAAAGGCTAGATCTATCTCGATCTGTTGTTGTTCTTTGTATTCGTTCCACTTGGCTAGTGTCTCCTCTTCTAACGCGAGGAAGGTGAAATCTCCGAGTTCCTCGTTGACTCGAAACTCGTGCCACCAAGTAAGTTCAGGTTCGGTGTTTGGGGCTAGGAATAACTGATTGTTTTCCTCGTTTACTTCGTTATACCAGTGAATCCAAATTTCTCCTGGTAATTCTTTGTTGGGATCTCCTTCTTGGTATTCTCCTTCAAAGAGTTCGTCTGAGACCGGTAGGTTCTTTCTCTTTGTTCCTGAAACGTAGCACCAGACCTTGTGTGTCGTAGAAAAGTAGACTTCTCTTTGATTAAGGTAGTACTTCTGTCTGTAACGAACAGAGTCGTTCGGGGGGTCTGATCTGGGAGTTCCTGGTATCAATGATGTCTGGCTAGTGACGATGCACTGAGCGGTTCCTGAGTTCCAACTTGTGTTACGGACAATGCCCTCGTCATGGTTCGTTCTAAGTCAACAGTGACAAGCAGAGTCTCGGTCCGCTCCCAGTCACTGGACAAAGAGTTCAGACGCTAAGTCAAATGATGACGAAGGTCTTGAGAGCGACGAGAAAAGAGAGTGTCGAAGTCGATCGAAGTTGAGAGCAAAACTCGTCTAAGTTGGAACTGGAGTTACTCTACAGTACATGGGGTTTATATACGATTAGAGGACAAGGGAAGCTATAAGGGGGAACGAGGCAGTGACTACCTATGAAAGGAAATGTGAAGGTAGCTATGAAAGGAGATAGCGTCCAAGCAGTGCGATGCGCAATGTAAGGAGAAATGATGGATATAAAACGATATATGAAACAGAAAGATGAAACGAAGAGGAAACTGTAACATCCCCCATGTGTTGTACCTGGACTCCTGGTACTCATCCAGAGTAGCAGTTGAAAATCCAGTCCAGTCTTGTTTTTGGCTCAAACTTGGAGACCAAGACAGCAGGACCATCAGCAACCTACCAGCACCTACTATCACATGCCAGCACCCTCACCATCTGACCTGCACCTTGATTGTTACCATTTTGATTCAGTAGATATTATTCAAAGAATAGAAGGCAATCAAATATAAATATAGTAAGCTGCCATACCTATCCCTTGAGCATCCATCTCAAACTCTTTTTCTCTAAGTCATTTTAGATTGTTTTTATTAAAGGCAATAACCAAATTTCTGAGATAAGATAATGATTAGATTAGATATTGGATATCAGGCCTGATTATGTAGTTACTATGACACAGACAGAACCTATCTGTCCATTATGTTTGACTCATACAAACTACTATCAGTATTGGGTTCCACAGCTATTAGGGTTATAGGGTTTAGTGCACAGACCATCCTGGAACATCTATAAGCTGAGCAACAAGCACTGAGAGTCCTCAGTTGAGTTCTCTTGGGTTTCCCCTTAGTCAACTGGTCATCTACCCTCCTGTACTTTCAGTCTACTATTAAGTGGGGCCCTTAGTTGTCATGACAAGTGTCCTGATAAAAACAGATTTGTTTGTAACAGAGAAACAATCTTGAGTCAAGTCTTTACTGGCTTGCCTTAAACCCTGTGCAAGTCACCATAATTTTGATTCAAGTCCAACATTGCTGAGGCTTAACAGTGCCAACATTGTCTCAAAATTAAGAAACAACTGATATCTCAGCACATTCTTTGTTTACAGATATTTGAATATCACTGCCACTGAGAGTAAATTTACTTTCCCTGCAATTTGCATTAATAGAACATGTCATGAATCTGACTTTGGTATGGCATATCAGCATTGTCAAACAAAGCTTTAAAGAATGGCTTATATCTCAGGAAGTTCTTTTGACTTTGTACCTCAGTATGCTGTGGCTGTGCAAAAAATGCGAAGTTATGATAGTATTTTGCAATTATCTCAATGAATACTGGGTTTACAGGTGTTTGGTTTTCATATTCAGGGTCAAATTCACTCCCTCTACATTTTTTGTTAATAGGTCATGTGATAATTCTCACTTTTGGAAATCATGGAAAATGTGACAGTTATTGTGACAATCAAGTATACTTAGTGCTGTGGGAAAATGTACATCTTATCTAACTTATGTAATCAATGTATATTCAATCTTATCTACATTACTAAAACTAATCTACTTATGTAATTAATCTTTATATCACATGATCTGGCTTACTAATCAAATTTCGAAGAGGGGGAATGGCACAAACTGGGTGGGTGCTGCCAGCTGTCTTTATATACCTGTCTGGTGTGCACAGACCATCTGCTGCTGATCACATGATGGCTGTGACAGTTAGGGCTATGACTCACATGTGATGGCTTCAGCAGTGCCTGGACTCCAGGGACTCCCTGCCCAGTCCAGGTGCAAGGACTCCCTGGAATTGCACAAGGAAGTCCAGGCACAGTCCAGGCACATTCCAGGTCCATTTTGGCTGGGTTCCCTGCCAAATCATGATATGTGGAAATGCAAGGACAGTCCAGGACGTGGACTCCACAAGGAACACGTGGGGGAGTGTAAAGACCTCCACCCACTGCCTGACAACTGCCCACCACCTGATGACCATCCATGACCACCCACCCCTGTGCAACCTGCTGAAATGATTCAAGTGAGGCCAACATGGAACGGCATTAAGCCAAAGGGGCTTCAGAGGTCTGTTGGTGATTGCTGGGTGACCAAGATGGTGCTGATAAGGAGACGATAATGAGTGGAATGGTGACTACATCGCCAAGTGAAGGTGCACACAGAGATCAAGTAAGGAAGGGAGTGGTATTACAGTGACTCAAAAAAGTGATTCAATGTTTGATGCTCTTGGACTGTTTATAAAATAACTCAAGAACAACAACAAACAACGATAAACAATGTGGGGTGAAATGAGAGCTGTACATCAGGGCTACATGTAAATAAAAAAAGTATGTAATTATGCACAGTATCCATGGCGATGCAGGCACTTTAATGTGATGACTCATTGAATCACTTATTTGAGTGTGCATCAGAAACATCAGAAACTGATATCAATCAGTAGCTATGACCTGAAATTGATGATGGATGGTTACCAAAATGATGGTATCTTGACATTAATGCTATATAAGCAGTCCAAACATGCCAGGGCACCCCACTTCTGATATGCGCCCTGTTTCTGCTAGAGATTCAAAGTCAGGTCTGGTCAAGTTATTTACACAAATCAACACAACCGCAACCACAACTGGTCACGGATTTCCAGCATTAGTGATTAACCGGACCGAACCCCACACAACCAGTCACCATCGGTTGTGGGCTCAACCACAGTGGTCATTGTGCAAGTGCAACTGTTATGACTACAGTACTACACTGACAACCAGGAAAACTAAAAGACAATACTCTCCTGCTCCTTTTCCCATGCAGCTACCCCAATGTCCTCACTAAGATAATCTTTATATTCTGTCAATTCCACCACCTCCAATTGATCCCCATTCCAGGCTGCAAAATCTTGCACATCTTTCCATGCAAACTTCATAACTTCAAGCTGCTCAAAGCAGTCAGCACCAAGTTGCGCACATCAATCAGTAGCAACCTGTTTCCCAGTGGAGAAAAGCTGTTTGCAGGGGACTGATGATGCAGGGACAGCAAGCACATCAAGGGCAATTTGGGCAAGGATTGGGTACTTGCTGCAATGTTCCTATTCTCATTTTAGTGGAGATCAAACACGACGCAAGGTACAGGACTCACCCACCACCATGCAAGCACATCCATGTTCTTGTGAAGACCTTTGGGGACTGTCTTGAGATAATGCCAAAGTTTAGCCCTCCAGCCTTCATCTACATCCACAGTTTTGAGAGTGTGATGATGGGTGTCAAAGTTCAACCATTTGCAGGATGATGTGTTAGCGACAGGGCTGATGGTTGACAGCAGGGTATTGTGTGGTTTCCAGTATTTCTCCATCTAGAATAGATCAGATATTACTGACCAATAGAATTAATCCCTCATGCACTGTGTTTTCTACAATCTTTAATGCCTCATCCTGCCAGTTCTTGGCATCAGGGTTACCTGCTGCAATCTCCATGGCCTGTTCCTCTGCACCACCCCATTCGTGCACAATATATTCTAATTTGTAGTAGGGGTGTAGTACTTCAGAAAAACACTGCTCAGTTCATGTGAATGGCAGTGTGCTAGTCAAACAACTAACCCAGAGTGAGAATATATGCTGGCTTCTTGTCAAAGCATGTGTAGTACTTGTTGAGCTTGTTGAGAGGATTGCAGCTTGATAAATTTCAAAGCAGTCTTCATCACGTTTCTCTAGAACTGTTGGATTGCGTTGGAATCCTGGGCAGAGGTTAGATGCAGAAGAGACAAGATAAATGAATAGTTACATATAGAATATCCCATGCATCACGTGTTGAAATATTTAATATTCAAATTTAGACACTACAAGCATGACTAACATACATATATGGTAGTTAGATTGTTTGTGTCTATTTACACATATAGCTGGCAATATGAGTTGAACTCATCATCTTGGAATGGGCCCGACACTTGTCGTCCACTGCTGGACAATTCCTTCAATCCAGGTCACAAGATCTACACCTTGGAATCCAACATGGTAGCAGCAAACATGTTGCTGACAGGATTGACAAAGGAACATGACAAAAATAAGTTCAACCATTCCACAGCCACGTCACGGGTCACTAGCCCCGTTAAACAAAGCTATATCTCATGGTCGACAACACCTTAATGGGGGCATGCATCACAGAACAAGTCCAAACTCACTCAAGGTATCATTAATGTCATTACACCGCCTATCAATCATGATGGGGATCCGATCAGCACTGAAAAAGTCAAACAATTGTGACACTTACAAAAAATCATAAAAAAAAAGCGACTTAGCCAAATTCATTGAACACTCACATTGCATGCACGTTACAGGCACTTCTACACACCCGAAAAATAAAATATGAAAAAAGGGAAACAAGGATTACATAAGGAAAAAAAAATTTATTACGAAACAATAAATAAGGAGAGAAAGTAAGGAAATAAAAATGTAAAAATAAAAATAGGTAAAGGAAAGGTGTCAGGGAGCCCACAAGGAGTCCCTGCTATCTTTAGGATCACCTCAGCTGGATATATAACTGATTTTTTTTTCAGGGAGTCTGTTACGATCATGAAAATCAGCATCACATTTTCAACCTATCTATCAGTGGTTGGGGACCACTACCACAGTCTTTATACAGGCCAGGAGCCTTAGGAGGGAGTCTGGGAACACTTTGTGTGGGTTAGCACATGGGAGCACTTACTATGGAACAAGATGATGGCCATACAAGGCAGCCATACACTATACTAGGAAGGACAGCCGGATTAGGCAAGAGGATTGCGCCCTTGATGGCATCATTGACCGACGTCAGCATCAATGCATCAGGGATCATGCCATCACGCATCAGGAAGCAGCAGTGGCAGTGCATATGGACATATGGGATTGCAACACAGCCTATGGAGACAAGGAGGCTTTAGGATATAGCCCCTTATGGTTACAAGGTCTAGAGCAACCCGGACTGGTCCAGAGGATGGTGTTACAGTGGCTGCGCCCAGAAGCATAGCAATGGTGACAGCATGGAGGCAGCACTCATACAAGACAATAAGGAGCATGGAGGTTCTAGGTGGTGGCAAGGGTCTTAGTAGAATAGTATATAAGTAGTACAAGTGTCTTGAGTCACCCCAGACTTAAGATGGTTTCTCTTATGCCCATGTAGGACTCTGTCTATAAGCCAATATACCCTATTCCCTTCCCCCTTCTCTTCCCTGCTCAATGAGGCCTGTGGGTCTGTGTCCTGATGGATGGTGGGTTAGTGTTGTTGGGCGTGAGCTCATAACAGAGTCCCCATTGATTCCTGGCCATGTACACTACAAATGATCATCATAGAACTTTACACTCCCCATGTATTGTACCTAGACTCCTGGTACTCATCCAGAGTAGCAGTTGAAAATCCAGTCCAGTCTTGTTTTTGGCTCAAACTTGGAGACCAAGACAGCAGGACCATCAGCAACCTACCAGCACCTACTATCACATGCCAGCACCCTCACCATCTCACCTGCACCTTGATTGTTACCATTTTGATTCAGTAGATATTATTTAACAAATAGAAGGCAATCAAATATAAATATAGTAAGCTGCCATGCCTATCCCTTGAGCATCCATCTCAAACTCTTTTTCTCTAAGTCATTTTAAATTGCTTTTATTAGCTGAGTCTTAACAGTGCCAACATTCTCAAAATTAAGAAACAACTGATATCTCAGCACATTCTTTGTTTACAGATATTTGAATATCACTGCCACTGAGAGTAAATTTACTTTCTCTGCAATTTGCATTAATGGAACATGTCATGAATCTGACTTTGGTATGGCATAACAGCATTGTCAAACAAAGCTTGAAAGAATGGCTTATATCTCAGCAAGTTCTTTGTTTACCAATGTTTGTATGACATCACTGGCATCAGACTTAACCCCTCTACAACTTTTGTTAATAAAACATGTCATGAAAGTGACTTTTGTACCTCAGCATGCTGTGGCTGTGCAAAAAATGCGAAGTTATGATAGTATTTTGCAATTATCTCAATGAATACTGGGTTTACAGGTGTTTGGTTTTCATATTCAGGGTCAAATTCACTCCCTCTACATTTTTTGTTAACAGGTCATGTGATAATTCTCACTTTTTGAAATCATGGGAAATGTGACAGTTATTGTGACAATCAAGTGTACAGTCAAACCTCTCCTAGGCCATGCCTCTTGCAACCCATACACCCTTCCAACCCATAGATTCTCCAGACTCTCAAGTTGGGACAGGGAGAATCCGGATCCATAACCCATAACCCTCTCATACCCTGTAAACCATACCAAAATTGGAGCATAACCCATACATTTAGGGAGTGCTTTACACTCCCCCCCCCCCATTCCCGGTGGAGTCCCGGTGGAGTCCCGGACCTTCCCGGGAATTCCCGGGACTGAAACCGAGGCTCAGATATCTGCTTTCAACTGTGGAATGGCCAGCAATGAACCAGGACAGTCCTGGTCCATTCCTGGACATTCCTGGTGATTCCCCAGGACTCCCGAGGACTGCCATTGCCAGGAAGTCCCGGGAGTCCAGACGAATCCTGGTCAGGGGGTGTGGTTGGGGCATCGTTGCTTATATAGGTTTGAGTCACGTGTCACGCCATGGCGCGGGAACGCACCTTTGTTGATTGTCACGTGAAGCAACACTGTTGCGCCCAATGCATGCTGAGGTGGCACGTCACGTGTCACACATCACGCACCGCATGCCTTCCCACTCATCAACATCCCGCGCTACGCCCCGCTCCCCACCTTCGCGATCGACCCGATCAAGTCGTAAGCACACAAAGTCGACGAGCTCAAACAAGAGCATTGAGGAGTCGCGCAAGAAACCGAAGGGCGATGATGATGGATCGAGCAAGCCGACACGGTGTGTCAGCTCGCCTTTTCAAAATTTCCTTGCTTACCTGCACACTATGATGCACCCTTGCCGGCTCCTCCCTTGTACAACCCAAGGTACGTCCCTTCTCACATGAAATAACCGTTTTCTCACCACATGCCCCATCACCCACCTTTTGCTGACACCGCTGCCTCCTGCCCATGCCACCTCGACTTGCCACGCCCCCCCCGACGCACTGCTAACACCCATCTCCGCACCCACCTAATGCTGCCACGCCTCTGCCTCCTGCACCGCCATATGCCCACCTCGACTCGCCAACGCCATCCCCGACGCACCGCAACACCCATCCTCCACGCCACCTCTGGTCCATTGCTATGCCCACTAACGCCGCCTCTGCCTCCGCACGCCGTACGCCACCTCGACTTGCCAATGCACATAAGGTACGTCCCTTCTCACATGAAATAACTGTTTTCTCACCACATGCCCATCACCCACCTTTTTGCCGACACCGGCTGCCTCCCGCCCGTACGCCCACCTCGACTCGCCAATGCTCATCCCTGATGCACCGCCAACACCCATCCTCCGCCCACCCTGGTCCATCGCTATGCCCACCTAATGCCGCCAACGCTCTGCCTCCGCACTGCCATACGCCCACCCGACCGCCAACGCACACCCCGACCCGCGCCCACCTGGTTCACCACTATGCCACCTACACCGCCATGCCTCTGCCTCTCGCACCGCCCATACGCCCACCTCGACTTGCCAATGCCATCCCCCGACGCACTGCCAATGCCCATCCTCCGCGCCTACCCCTGGTCCATCGCTATGCCCACCTAACGCGCCAACGCCTCTGCCTCCGCACTGCCCATACGCCACTTGACTCGCCAACCTGCCCTTCACGCACCTGCCTTACATCCACCTTGACTTGCCAACCACCTGCCCTGTCTTCCATGCCCACCCCGACACTGACTGCCTCTTGCATTGCCTGTTACACCCTTCACACCACCACCCCATGAACATCCTATTACATGTATTTATGTATTAACTATGTACTCACTACTTACTATGTAATTACTATAATGAATAATGTGTTGACTTTAATTACATTGCTGATGCCCATACCATCACTTGCCCACATTGCTATGACTGTTTCCCATCATAGAGCTGAACAAGTACTGAATGAGAGTGGTGTATCTGTTGCACCACCCGGCGTAGCAAATCATCTGCTGGGTCCATGCTTCCACCACCCCCAGTGAGGCAGTCTGCACGTCTTCGCAAGGAACAGGGCAAAAAGTATGAGTCAGAGTCAGGTATGTCAAATTAATTTTTGTAAGAGCAGAAGTGTGTTCGACTAATATCTGATTAGGAGTGAGGAATTCTGGTAGTGAGAGTGAGTGATGAAGTGCAATGGGGTCAAGGCAGTGGAAGACATAGAAGAAGTAGAAGAGGAAGAGGAGGGAGACCTGGTAGAAGCTCAAGAAGTATGTCACTATCTTGCAATCTCCTGCATTAGTGATTAAATTAGGAACAGGAGACTACAAAGGTAGACATGGAGAGGAAGGATCCTGTAGGTGATGTGGATAAAAGAGAGGAAGGAGAGGGGGAGGTAAGTCTACTGCCAACATGATCTACTGCCACTGACAAAACCAGGAGCAGGTTATGGTTGAGAAAGGGAAAGCAAAGGTGAGGATAGTATGAACTGCAATGTCATGCAGTGACAAACTTAGGAGCAGGAAGTCTCTGCAGTTGTGGACACTGGTGGAGACAAGGCAGGTGCAGGAAATGTATTTGATGAAGGCAAGTTTATTCCCTGAAAACTTGATGGTTGTCTAACTACTCAAAGATTTTTCTATGGCCTCCCACCCCCACCTGAAGGTTCATCTCGCACATCTGGTGGTATTCTGAGAGGCAAAGCCATAGGAAACACTTTTAACTATGGGATGGCAGGAGTTGCCTATGGTTAGTGAGGAGCAGGACGGGGTGGTTAAGCTGTTCAACAGCTTAGCTGATGCTGATGCCAACCTCAAGCCTTTAATTATCAAAACCAAGGTGGTGCCTACTATTTCCCCTGTGCTCAAAAAGTTGGCTAGGCACTATTCTCCCATTGAAAGTAAGTCTGATTATATTTATATGTCTCATTTATTGATAAAATCAGAGGAGAGCAACATATTCTTGTTCTTGAAGATGGGCAATGGAACATGAAAGGACGATATGACATTGCCCTGGAAGATGATGAGGAGGTTCAATGGACCCATGAAGATGGAAGGCCATCCTTGACCCTTTGTGTTGTGAGTGAAAATTACCTTTTTAATACCACTCCATCTCAGAGAACACAGAATGCTACTAACCCCCTGGATGTCCCAAGAGCTGGCCACAGTGCCCATGCCCATGCTTCTGGTTCTGGTTCTGGTTCTGCCTCTGTTTCTGGTTCTGTTTCTGGGCCTACACATGGCCAAGCCACTGCTGAGCTCTCCAAGGAGGCACTTGTTGCCCTTTTGAACATTGATGAGAAATTGGTCACTGATTCCAAGAATATTGGGATTAAACAGCATTATGAGAGGTACAAAGCATGCCTAGAAGCCCAGCAGAATGTGAATGAGAAGTTTCAAGCTGGGACTTGGCCAGGAAAGAAACCAACAAGTGGTTCAATCATTCATCTCTTTGCATCCAAGACTACTTGGTTCACCTATATGGTACCAGCATTTTGTGACATCAACAATTATCCAGATATCAAGGAGTGGCTAGAAGGACAGGATGGATGCCCCACTAACTTGGATATTTGGGGCAAGGACAAGTTGACTTATACATTTTCTGAGCTGAAGGAGGTGAAAGAAAGGAGGAATAACAGCAGGGTGGAAAAAGAGAGGAGAAAGAAGGAAGCTAAGAGGATGGAGGGTTCTGGGACCAAAGGTACAGGTCAGTCAAAGAAGAGCAAGAGACATAAGTAAGCCACAACATGTACCTGATATATGCAATTACCTTGAATGATCATGTCAATTAGAAATTGCCTTATGTTTGAAATTGCCTATCAAGCCAGCTGGTTATTGACAGTGATATTGCTCCTCTGTCATATTCCTGGTGTTGCTGCACAAGAGGAGAGTCCATTCCCCAACATTACCTTCAAGATGTTTAACAAATTTGTGGAGGATCATTTCAGCTCCAGTGTGGCATTGTCAACAGTCTTAATGACACTCTTTACTGTCACTCAAAATACTGATCTTCTCAGTTTACACTTCCATCAGAAGAGTGCTTCTGGTATGAAAGAAAAAGCTATAGCAGCAACTGGTTGGATCAGGTGTCTTGGGGATGTATTGAATGATAAGCTGAAAGAGACAAAAGCACATCTGTTGAAAGAATCTGACTCAGATTCACAAATGTCAGAGAAGGGAAATATTATTGCACTTGGTTTCAAAGCTGAGGCTCTAGCCATACTTCTAGGATTGAATCCATGTAATGCTAGAGGTGAATTTAAAGGGGAGTTGAAATCAGTCTCACACAGGAACCTGGAACCTGTCCATTGCATTTGCCCTGGAGTGGCTGTATGTCAAACCTCCATGTGCAATGATGCTGCTCTGTACCTGTTACGGACAATGCCCTCGTCGTGATTCGTTCTAAGTCAACAGCGACAAGCAGAGTCTCGGTCCGCTCCCAGCCACTGGACAAGGGTCTAGACGCTAAGTCAAACGATGACGAAGGTCTTAAGAACGATGAGAGAGAAGAGCGTTCAAGTCGATCGTTGTTGAGAGCAAAACTCGTCTAAGTTGGAACTGGAGTTACTCTACAGTACATGGGGTTTATATACGATCAGGGAACAAAGGAAACTATAAAGGGAATGAGACGATAGCTACCTGAGAAAGGAAATATGAAGGTGGCTATGAAAAGGAGATAGCGTCCGAGCTGTACAATGCGCAGTTAAGGGGAAATGATGGATATGAAGCAGTCCGCTGAGACAGGAAGCCGAAACAAAGAGGAAACTGTAACATTACCCCCTTTGTATGCGAGAAGTCACCGACTTCTACCATGCCGATGTCCATGCGTGATCCTGCCGTGACTCGAGCCAAGTGACGATATTGCCCAAGTCCGCTGCTGCCGTCTCAGCCCGCCATTGGAGACTTCAAACTGCTAGTTGCAGTTGTTTTGCCTGCGCTAGTGCTGAATCCCTTTCTTCAATAGTGAGGGAGTGAGGGTCGGTGGTGATGGTGAGCCCGGTGACAAAATCCAAAGGCTCGGCGAACTGGTTGTAGAGGACGAGTATTTCAGCGAGGCTGTCGCTGACATTTTGGAGCATTGCGTTACGCGGGTGGACGACGATGGGAGGTGTGGTGATGGCAGCGGTAGGTTCTACGAGTTCTGCAGGGTGTTCATGCAGTTCAGGGAGGTCGGCAAAATCGAAGTCGTCGATGGTGACGGTGGTCTCGACGAAGACCTTGAGGGGGAAATCGTGGGCGGCGGTGACGAAGGGCGAAAGGAGATCTACTGGTTCAATATAATAATGGCCACATGCGGTGACCAATAAGGCGAAGGCGAGAGCGGCGAAGTAAGCGACGATGGTGAAGGAAGACATTTCTGTTTGACTGTAAGAAATTGGAGGTCCAATGTTGTCTAGGGCGTTCTTTTTATCCTCAATTGAACGCCTCGTCATCCCAATTGACAGTTCGGAGTTCTCCATCCGGAGCCCGATAAGTGAATGTGGATGCTCTGATGCTGGGAACATATTCGAGTTCTTCATCAGATTCTTCTGATTCGCTTAGCTCGTTCCTGGTAGTGTGGAAACTTCGCTTTCAGCATTCATTCTGTTTCAGGGTTGATTTCCTGTGGTGCGATACTTTCGGTGAATTGGGTATAGTGGGTCCACCTGTGCTGTCAAATGCGTCTAAGAAATCGAGGCTCTCAAGTACCTATTGAGGTTTGAGATTGCGTCTGGGAGTCGTCGCATGGTAACCCATCTGCAGATTTCCATTTCTTTGCTAGCGTCGCTTAGCCGTTCTGCGAAATCAAATAGTACAGGGTCTTCTCGACGGAGGGCTGTTTTGGTGTATACATCGTTGGTGTGGTTTAAAGGTCTGTTGGGCGACGGAAGGTAAGGTGACATTGCGTCTGGGTAGTATGGTAATTCTTCTGGATCGAATGTAAGATCCATATATTTCGGGAGATAGTGTAATCGAGCATTGAATGGGATTTCAACATGTCCCTGTGGGTGCGTCGCATGTCCGTTAAAAAGTCTGGGAGTCTTATAGGCAATTAATCGGGTTGCTAGGGTTCGAACGAAGTTGACTAATCGAGGTGGTTCTAAGGTGTTGATCGGAGGATAAGGAATGGGAAACGTAATGATTCGTCCTTTGAAGCTTTTGTATGGTTTCGGAGAATATCGTCCTCGAGTGGAACAATATTTCTTAGTGTATCTGATGTTTTGTTTGAGAGTTTGGCGGTTGCGATAGCGAGACATGGGGTTTCATAGCTGTCTTCTGAGCTTATATGCTTTTAACATGTCCGCAGCATTGCTTAGATTGCGCTCGGGTTCCCAGGAGTTGTCGTTCGGACCATATCCTTTCCATCTAACCAGATATTGATATCCTGCTCCGCGTTTCCGATGTGTGAGAATCGCTTCCACCTCAAACTCTTCTTGTCCGTTTACGAGATCAGGGGGTGGAGTAGTATAATTCGGTCCATGTGTTTCAGTTTCTCTATATGGCATAAGGAGTGACGTGTGAAAGACTGGATGAATGCGCCATTGTTTCGGTAACTTGAGCCTATATGTTACTGGTCCTAGGACTTGTTCAACTACAAAGGGTCCTTCTCGTTTGGGTGCCAGTTCCTCGATTGATATGGTATGTTGAGGTTTCTATTTTCGAGCCATACTTTATCTCCTTGTACGAATTTGATTGCTTTGTCCCTGACTCGTCGCGCAACCATCTGTCTTGCTAGTTCGTGTGCGGCTAGTGCTTCTTCTCTAGCTTTTCGTAGTAGCTGTAGGCGTTCTTCGGCGGCAGGTGTTGTCATTTTTTGTACAGCGGTTGGTAATGCGACGGGGTTTGTTCCATACATGAGTTGGAATGGGGAGGCTCTCACTGAGTCATGATGTCGATTATTATGAGCAAATTCGGCGATTGGAGTAGTTGTTTCCATCTATGGGGTTCATTGCGCAGAATATTCGAAGGTATACTTCTAGTTCTTGATTAACGCGTTCTGTTTCTCCATCTGTCTGTGGGTGATAAGCTGTGCTCATTCTGTGATCGATCCCTAGCGTCTTTCTGATTTCCTGGAAGACTTTAGCTGAAAATTGTGGTCCTCGATCCGAGATGAGTATATCGGGTAGTCCAAAGCGTTTGAATATCTCTGAAATGTAAAGATCGGCTGTTCCTAATGCGTCGATGGTTTTCTTGCAAGGAGTAAGAATTACCCCCTTCGTAAGACCATGGTCCACCGTGACCAGAATCGAATCATACCGTCTGCAATAGGAAGATCTGTAATGAAATCTAATGTGACTTGTTGAAAAGGGCGAGTCGCTTTGGATCCAATAGGTAGAAGGCCGGCGTGTTGGGTGAGTATTCACTTTCATTTGTTGGCAATGGCGCAACCAGTAATCCATTCTTTGACATGCCTATACATTCCTGGCCACCAGTAATCACGTTGGAGAAGTTCAAGAGTTTTCATGCGTCCCGGGTGTCCAGAGGTGAGCGATTCGTGAACTGTCTTGACGATCTGTGTTCTGAGTGTTCCGTTATCTGGGATATATGCTCTATCAATGTATCGAATGATTCCATCAACAAACACCCAGTCCTGGAGTTTGGATTTAATCGGTGGAGCGCGTTGAGTTTCGATTACTTCTATAATTGTTCGTCCAAAGCTGTCGAGTGATGTAGCATTCTTAATTTCTTGGGCAAGGTCTGTGGCGATGAGACGGATGAACTTGTTGTCTGGCAACATTGTCACATCGTCTTGAGCATCCTCGCCTTTCATGTGATCAGGTCGGCGAGAAAGGGCATCTGCTTCGAACATTTTAGTGCCAGGTACATGTTCGATTTTCAAATCAAATTCTGAGAGCATCATGGACCATCGTGCTTGCCGAGGAGTTAATCGTTGGGGTGACCGATAGAATAGAAGGTTCTTATGATCGCAGTGAACCACTATAGAATGTGGCGATCCATGAAGTAAATGTCGCCATGCCTGTAGTCCTTTAATGATTGCTAGTAATTCTCGATCGTAAATCTGGTAATTTTGTTCTGTAAGCGTCAAGGCATGCGAAATAAATCCACATGGATGAAGCGTTCCGGTTGCATCTGCTTGTTTAAGCACTGCTCCAGTAGCTTTTTTGAGGCATCTGTCTGGAGAATGAACGGTCAAGTGGGGTCGGGCATGCATAAAACGGGCATGGAGGAGAACTTGTTTTTGAGCTCCTCAAACGCTGTTGACAGTGGTCGTCCATTAAAGAGTAAACCTTTCTTTGTTAGATCTGTCAATGGTCTTGCTATGGCAGCAAGTTGCCAATAAACTCCGATAAAATTTCCAAACCAAGGAAGGATCTACTTGTTTAACTGTTGTAGGTGTTGGCCAGTCATGAATTCCTGCAAGTTTAACAGGATCCATTTGAATGTGTCCGGTGTGATATCATGCCAAGAAATTCGACTTCTTGAACACAGAATTTGCATTTCTCGAGTTTCAAGAATAAGTCATTTTCCTGTAGGCGATTCAAAACGCGTTCTGTACGCTCTCGCATTTCTTCTTTTTTTTGCACAGATCAAGATATCATCCATATAAATGACGAGCCATCCTTCATTTATCATATCCTGGAAGTACTCGTTCATCATCATTTGGAACGTTGATGGGGAATTGCAAAGACCAAAGAACATGACTGTTGGTTCGTACAATCCTCAATTGGTTATGAATGCTGCTTTCCATTCGTCACCTTCTTTGATTCGGACGTTGTTGTATCCCCAGCGCAGATCAAGTTTGGTAAAATAATTTGCGCCTTCTAATTTCGTCATTAAATCAGAGACTAAGGGTAATGGGTAGGCGTTTTTAATCGTCCACTCATTCAGGTATCGATAGTCCTGACAAGGTCGAAGTGCGCCGCTTTCCTTTTTAGAGACAAAGAAAAATGGCGATGCTTGTGGTGATTTAGACGGTTGAATGTATCCTTTATGAGCTGTTCCTTAATCCATTCATCGAGGGTTGACTGTTCTTTTAGATAACGGATAGATCTTGTTGACTTTTGGTGTAAATCCTGTTTTGAGTTCGATTGCATGATCCCATGGGCGAGAAGATGGAAAACGTCTGACGCTTTCTTCTCAAAGGTGGCATGCCAGGGTGTGTATTCGGAAGGTAGAACTATTGGCGCTTCGTCTCTTTTGCTTGATGTTCAAGTGCCTGTGATGCCGATGTTTTCACCCTGATCCAATATTGTCTTCTCCCATTGTCGGTTGTCCAATGCCATGCGCCAGATAGGTTTGGTGTCTTCTGAATCGTCGTCCATTTGAGGGTTTTCTTTCGCCAATCAATCGTAGGGTTATGTTGTTCTAGCCATGGTATTCCAAAGATTATCGCCTGATCTCCTAGATTGGTGATCCATAACCAGTTTTGTATGTCTTCCTTCAATAGAGTAGTGAGACAAGTGCGATGAGTGATTAATCCGTTCTGATTGATTGTCCCATCAGCGTTCTTGACTCTAATCGGTTGTTTTAAGGGTTCTTGGGTAGATCTTTCGATATTCGTTCGTCAATGAAGT
Organism: Amanita subjunquillea; assembly: GCA_020011035.1. Taxonomy (NCBI): domain Eukaryota; kingdom Fungi; phylum Basidiomycota; class Agaricomycetes; order Agaricales; family Amanitaceae; genus Amanita; species Amanita subjunquillea. The sequence continues at coordinate 701,881 of JAEBUT010000014.1, read as the reverse complement.
TTCCTTCTGCTCCACAATCAATGAGGGCAGATATTTCAGCGGGTTTATGGGTCGTTTGCACAGTAATGGAAATTCATTTGTTATTATTCGAATTTACAATTACAGAGTCGAGTGCTAACTGTTCAATGGTACTGGAGGCGTCAACCGCTTTCTGGCGTCTCCTTCTTAAAAACCCTCGGATTCGAGCTCCTGGAGGGTATTCTCGCGTTCTTCATCTGGAAGATCTTTCAATAGCGCCCTAATGCGTTGGGCGGCTGATTCGTTCGAGGTCGTTTCCTCTATTGCTCTGATTGAGCGATTCTGTGGGGAGGAGGACTTGTAGGACGACGTTTGGGCGTTCCCTTTGTTTGGGCAGTCCCTGGATATGTGCCCCTGTGTTCCACATCTGAAACACTTGCCGGTTTTTCGGTATTCCTCCTTTTGGGCATCTGAAAGGCGTCCTGTGCTCACAGCATTAATTCCCCTTGATCCAGATGCGGAGGGCTTCGTGTTTCGGTTGAATTTGAAACGTCCCTTTGTGTCTCCTGATCCAGATGGTTGGTTCATTAATTTCATGGTCTCCCAAGCATTGTGCAGGCGTTCTGCAGCGTTATAAGCTGTTTCCATACTGACGACTGCAGGGTTTTCGATGATCTTTGCTGCTACTGATGTAGGGAGTCCTTTACAGAAGTAAATGCGCTGTGCCATGAACCCTGTAATTCCGGTGGAGTGTATGAGCGATCGGAATTTCTGAATATAGGCAGGGATGTCGATATCTCCGCCCACTTTGACTTTATCTAGATCATTCAGGGTCCTGGCTGCGCTGTCAGATTCTCCCCAGTCGCTCAAGAATCGTCGTCTGAAGCTGGGGTAATTTTCCCAAGAAAGTGTGTATGTGCTTTCTGCTGTTTTTCCTTTGGTCGCCTCTGCTGCTTCCAATTCTCCTCGAAGATTGGCTTTCCAATCGTCTAGTTCTTCTCCTAGGTGAAGGAGAACATACTTGATTCGTTTTTTCGATGTTTCGAAGCGCCCTTCATCTAGATCGAATACGTCATCAAATGTGTTGATGAAATGTTTCGCCTTAGAGCGCTGTCCTTTGAATTCCTTAATGGAGATTCCCTTTATTCCTTTCAGGGCCTCTTCCTTGTCGTTTGACATGTCCTTCTGTTTCGGTTCTGGTGTTTCAGGTTTCGGGTCCTGTGTTCCGGGTTCGTGTTTCGATTCTGTGCCCTGTTTCGAGCTTTCTCCTTGTTTCGATTCGTCCCCAAAGGCTAGATCTATCTCGATCTGTTGTTGTTCTTTGTATTCGTTCCACTTGGCTAGTGTCTCCTTTCTAAGCAAGGAAGGTGAAATCTCCGAGTTCTTCGTTGACTCGAAACTCGTGCCACCAAGTGAGTTCAGGTTCGGTGTTTGGGGCTAGGAATAACTGATTGTTTTCTCGTTTACTTCGTTATACCAGTGAATCCAAATTTCTCCTGGTAACTCTTTGTTGGGTCTCCTTCCTGGTATTCTCCTTCGAAGAGTTCGTCTGAGACCAGTAGGTTCTTTCTCTTTGTTCCTGAAACGTAGCACCAGACCTTGTGTGTTGTAGAAAAGTAGACTTCTCTTCGATTAAGGTAGTACTTCTGTCTGTAACGAACAGAGTTGTTCGGGGGTCTGATCTGGGAATTCCTGGTATCAATGATGTCTGGCTAGTGACGATGCACTGAGCGGTTCCTGAGTTCCAACTTGTGTTACAGACAATGCCCTCGTCGTGATTCATTCTAAGTCAACAGTGACAAGCAGAGTCTCGGTCCGCTCCCAGCCACTGGACAAGGGTCTAGACGCTAAGTCAGATGATGACAAAGGTCTTGAAGAACGATGAGAGAGAGATGCGTCAAGTCGATCGTTGTTGAGAGCAAAACTCGTCTAAGTTGGAACTGGAGTTACTCTACAGTACATGGGGTTTATATACGATCAGGGAACAAAGGAAACTATAAAGGGAATGAGACGATAGCTACCTGAGAAGGAAATATGAAGGTGGCTATGAAAGGAGATAGCGTCCGAGCTGTACATGCGCAGTTAAGGGGAAATGATAGATATAAACAGTCCGCTGAGACAGGAAGCCGAAACGAAGAGGAAACTGTAACAGAGTGATAAATGGACAAAGTCAACAAGAGATATTCCACTTGTGTCATTGATCAAAGACTTCAACAATCATGACAATGTACCAGTTCTTTCTGGACATTGCAAAAAGTGCAAGACAACATACGGGGTGGCCATGAAAGGGTGTATCTCAATACTGCTAGGTTTATAAAAATTGGGCAGAATTTATGGGTTGACCGCAAATTCACTACTGCTGTGCTAAGTGGTATGCATAGCTTTCATGCATCTGCAGCAGCCTATAAAGATTTCTGGAATGATGCTTTTAAGAATGTAAGAGCAGTCACAAGGCGCCACATTTGGCAAGCTTTTGTCCAAGAATCCATTCGTTTCATTGCTTCAGAGTCAGATACCAATGTTGTCCTGGATGATAATCTTTCAATAGAGGAGGTGACATCAGAAGCATTCAGCATCCTTGGGCAGAATGGGATTATTAGGGCTGCTGAACATCATGCATGCACTGAATGCACACAGAAGTATAAAAGTACTCCTGATGTCATAACAGAAAATGATGGATCAGCAACATTGGGGATGGATAACAAGTATCAGTACATAATGAGGCTGATGATGATGACAATGCTCCTGTGAAATTGGTTGTGATGGATGGCATAGTCATTGGCCATACTTATTGTGCTTATCAGAATTGCACTAGTGCCCTGCAGAATGCATGTGGGGGTGTTTACTGTGCATATCATGAGAATCTTCATGGTGGAATTTGCCATGTCTCAGGCTGTTCAAATCCTAAAATACAAGGCACAAAGGCATGTGGACAGCATGGAAGTATCTGGGAGAGATATATTAGGAATCACAGACAGCAGGCATTAGGAGGTTACAGAAGAGCACTCAGAAGAAGGCCAGATGAAACCAGCCATGGCTACCTGAAGCATCTGCAAATGTACAGCCTCATGATGCCACTCAGCCAACACAAAGGCCAAGACATAATTTTACACCTCGCAGATTCTACTGTGTTGAAACCATATGTGCCCATGTGGAGTTGTGATTGCTTGGGCCAAATTTGCAAAGTCAGAATCACCTGCCAACATTCTGTGGTTCTTAGAGTGTGTTTATCCTACTGCAGAATCAAGGCCTAACTATGTCTGCATTGATAAGGCATGCATGATTCTCCATTCTTGCTTAATAAATGGTAGCTGGGAGCAGTGGAAGAATACAACAAGGTTTATAGTTGACTCTTACCACTATGTCAACCACCGAGCCACAGATAACTTGTGCCAGACTTGGTGCAATCCTGCTCCCTTGAATGGCTCTGCACCCAACTTGGTTGTGGCAGAAAGAAATCCTCAAGGACAATTGTATTACAAGTGTGCTTTCAATACACAAGCATGTGAACAATTGAATGCATGGCTAGGTGGATTTGAGAAGATACTGAATAGGATGACTGCAGAGAATTTTAACTGGTTTTTACATGCCATGCTTTACTACCACACAAAACATGTCATTGAAAACCAAGAATTGAAGGGGATAGTGGCAGAGGAGATGGAGGAAGAAGATTAAATATATATACATTTATTTGTAGTTCCTTTGTAGTGGTAAAATATCTTTGCATGGATTACTCACTTATTCTTGATGAAATGACAAACTGGTCATTTATACCAACCATATGATCATCTCAATGTTGAGGCATAACAATACATGTTTAAACAAATCATGGACAGCCCAGGGATTGTTCATGTGTAAAGAAGTTAATAAGAGATGTGTGACAGTATATGCATTCATGTTCAAGAAGATAGAGAGGTGTGGGAAATTGGTGGGAAAAGCATGGTAGGAATGGGCTGTGGGAAATTGGTAGAAATGCAGGCAGGGCTGTAGCAAGAAGGACAGGGGTGGGACATGGTGAGAAGAACAGAAACATGGTAGAATGTGTGGAAACATGGTAGGAAGGAGAGGGGGATGGGCACATTGTGAGGATGGAGACAGGGGTGTGGGAACATGGTAAGAAATATAGGGATGTGGGAATATGAGGAGAATGCACATGGGGTGTGAGGAATGCAGACAGGGGTGTGGGAATATGGTGAGAATGCACATGGGGTGTGATGAATGCAGACAGGGGTGTGGAAATGTGGTGGGAATGCACGCTGGAGTGTGGGAATATGCGTGGGAATATGGTGGGAATGCACACTGGGGTGTGGGAATATGGATGGGAATAAGGTGGGAATGCACAAAAAGGTGGGAAGGAATGTGGACTGGGTGAGACCATTGTGAGAATGCAGAGAAGGAGGAATTTGTTGTTATTTGTATACAGGAGTTGTGGTATAGTTGAGTCCTGGTTGAGTCCTGGTTGAGTCCTAATTGAGTCCTGGTTGAGTCCTGGTGATGTTTTTTTCAAAGTCACTTGGCTGACCAGGACTGTCCAGTACTTTACACTGCCCCACACAGTCCCATGGGACTCCCGGGACTTCCCGGGACTTACCAGGACTCCTGGCTCAGTCCTGGCATTTCCTGCATTTTGAATGGGACACTACCAGGACTCCTGGCTCAGTCCTGGCATGGTCCTGGTGCAGTCCTGGTCATGTCAACCAGGGAAGATATTCAGTAATTTACATCCCTACCATGCAAATAACAGTAAACAGCTATATTACACTGCCCCACCATGCAAATAACAGTAAATATTGCCATTGTCCTGGCCCAGTCCTGGTCAACTACACTGCCTACCATGGTCAATTAAACTGTATATCACTATACTACCATACAAATAACAATAAATACACAATATATAAGCACATTACACTCTCCCATCAGACAAATAGTAGTCAACTAACCACTCCTACATTTTCCCACAGTCAGAATAGCTTCCTGTGCATAATCTCACTCTTCCTTCATTTCCCACAGAATGACCACTTTCTTTATGAGTTCCCACACTATAATAAACTTTCCCACGGCCAATTAAACCCCACAAACCAACTTTTTGTATGAGTTCCTACACTGGACTCAATTTTCCCACAATCAAATAACTTCCTACACCAAACCAACTTCTCACCCCATTTTCAATAACAGACATGCAACTTCCAACACAGGAAAAATAAAAGGTCCTCACAATTGCCATACCAGCCATCTGGTGATCATGATTTGAGTTCTGGGTCCCTGTCTCATTCATCAATTGTTACTTATGTCCAATTGAATTTCCAACACAAAAAATAAAGGTCTTCACAATTGCCATACCAGCCATCTGGTGATCATGGTTTGAGTTCTGGGTTCCCATCTCATTTGTCAATTGTTACTTATGTCCATTTGGCAGTTGACATCCAATTTCCAACACAGAAAAAAATAAAAGGTCTTCATAATTGCCATACCAGCCACTTGGTGATCATGGTTTAAGTTCTGGGTCCCCATTTATCAGGCAATTTACTTATGTCCATCTGACAGTCAACTAATTCAAATAACAATCAACTAGCCTTTACATAGGTATGGATTTTCTACACTATTCAAATAACAGTAATGTAAGCTATATATCTGCTTCATCATTTTCTTCATCTGTTTCCTCATCTTCCCCTTCATCATCTTGTTCTTTTTTTGCATTTGATGCCTGTCTCTGGAGTACATGTTTTGTATGGTAAAAGATCATGGAATGCAGGAACCAGTCAAAGTTCCCAGCAGTCATCCTTCTCAGTATTTGTTCAAAGCCACCTAACCATGCATTCAGTTGCTCACAAGCTTGTGTATTGAATGCACGTTTATAGTACAACTCTCCTTCATCATTTCTGTCTGCAATGACCAGATTAGGTGCAGATCCATTTAAAGGAGCAGGATTGCACCAAGTTCTGCATAATTCATCATCAACACGGTGATTAATATAGTGGTATGAGTCCACTATAAACCTTGTTGTTGCCTTCCATTCCTCCCATCTCCCACTTATTAGGCAACTACGTAGCACCATGCATGCCTTGTCAATGCAAACATAGTCAGGCCTGGACTCTATTGTGGGATAAACACTTTCCAAGAAATTCATAATATTTTGGGGGACTCAGATTTTGGAAACTTGTTCCATGCAATGACAACTCCACAAGGAGCACATATAGTTTCAACACAGTAGAACCTGGCTGGTGTGAAATGATTCTTCACTCTTTGTACTTGCTGATCATCTGGCTGCCTTTCATCATGTGGTTGTGCATTGTCCCTTGTCTGAGCCATCCAAGGCCAACTATCATCTGTCCTTCTTAATGCTCTTCTGTAACCTTTCAGTGAATGCTGCTTGTGACTCATAAGATACTGCCTCCATGCATTCTGATGCATTTCACAAGCCAAAGTGCCTTGTATCTTGTTATTGGAACAACCTTCAACATGACAAAGACCTCCATACATATTCTCATGTAAGGCACAATATACACCACCACGGGCATTGTGCAATTCTTTGGTACAATTACCATAAGCACAGTGGGTGTGACCTATAACAATCCCATCCATCACAACCATTCTCACTGGAGCATGATCTCCATCATCCTCTGGCTGATTGCCTGCAAGACCTTGGTTATATTGAATGACTTCTGCCCTAATGTTGCTGATGGATCATTTGCTGATATTACATCAGGAAATTCTTTGTACTTCTGTGTACATTCATTGCAGGAGTGTTGGTCAGCAGCTCTGACAATTCCTTTTCTCCAATGGCATTGAATGCTTCAGATACAACTTCATCAATGGAAAGACCATCCTGCAATGTAAGCTCAATCTTTGATTCTAAAGCAACTAAGCGTATGGATTCCTGTACAAAGGCTTGCCAAATTTGACGTCTTGTCACCTTTCCAACTTGAATCAGAATATCATTCCAGAAACCAGCATATGCAGCTGCAGATGCATGGAAATTGTACATGCTGCCCATGACAGCAGAAGTAAACATGCGGTCAACCCACAAGTTCTGACCTATTTTGATATATTTTGCAGCATTGAGGTACACTCTTTCATGTCTCCCACCATTCACATCAGGTGATCTTTCATGATCTCTGTAGTATATTGTTTTGCATTTCTTGCAATGCCCTGAAAGGACAGGTACACTGTCATAACTGGAGAAATTTTTAATTAATTTCACCCATGGAATATCTCTCTGTCTGGACCTCTGATACAGAGCCATCCTATTGCAAGTGGCTGTCTGGCAGACAGCTACCCAGGACATATAATGTAGACTGGCTGCAACTCCTTGTGAGAAATTGGTTTCAAGTTCCTTTTGAATTTATCTGTGTTCTGGTATGGATTCAAGCCAAGAAGGTTTGCCAATGCTTCAAGTTTGACACCCAAAGCCATACTGAATTTCTCCTCAGTCATTCCTTCATGTGATTCTGATCTCTTCAACAAGCAGCCCTTTGTCACCTTCAGCCTCTTATTTAATGCAACACCAAAACAATTAATCCATCCAGTAGCCACTGTACTTCTTTCACCTGTACCTTCTCCCTTTTGTTGCCTGAAGTGCAAACTCAGCAGGTCAGTGTTCTCTGTAACAGTAAGGAGGGTCATCAAGATTGTTGACAATGTCACAGTGGAGCTGAAATGATCCTCCACAAACTTGGTGAATATCTTGAAAGTGATATCAGGGAATGGTGCTTCATCTTGTGCAGCCACAACAGGAAGTTGACAAAACACAATAAACCAAACCAACAGCCAACTCATCTGACAGACATATTGCAACATGTCAAAAAAACTAGATTGATGTACATAAGGGTTTGCATATTGTAAGTAAAGTACATGACACTGCTTACTTATTTCTCCTTTTGTGCTTCCTTGCTTCAGATGTGCTAGAAGCTACTGCCTTCTTCTTCCCTTTCTCTGCCTTCTTGCTCCTCCTCTCTTTCTCTTCCTTCAAATCTGAAAATGTATATGCTGTCTTCTCCCTGCCCCAAACCTCCATATTTGTAAGGGAATCATCACCTCCTTCCAGCCAAATTTTCAACTCAGGAAAATTGTTGATGTTAGAGAAAGCAGGGATGACATAGCTGAACCATGATGTCTTGGATGTAAATAGCTGAGTGATGGTGAGATTGGTTGGCCTCTTGCCCACCCATGTCCCAGCCTCCACCATGTCATGCAATGTTTGCTGAGCTTCCAAGCATGCATTGTACCTGGCATAATATTCTCTTACACCAAGATTCTTCCCCTTGGTCTCTGTGGTCAAATGCTCAGGAATACTGAGCATTATAATGAGATCCTTTCTGGAGTGATCACCAGACTGAATAGCTGTGCTCTCTGCAGAAAGAGCAGTACCTGCACCACTACCACCACCTGATCTAGCTGTCAATGGATCAGTTGCACTCTGCATCCCATGAGTTTAGACTTATTGCAGAAAAACAATGACTCACAATACACAAGGTCAGTGAGGATATTCCATTTTCATGAGACCACTTGATTTCTTCATTTTCTTCAATAGCCAAACCAAACTTTCCCATCATATTCCACTGATTATCTTCAAGGATTAGAACATGGTAGTCATCTTCTGCAGATATTTAATAAAAGTAGACAATATATTGAATAACTTACTTTCAATGTGAGGGGAAAGCTTTGCAACCTCCTGAGCACTGGGGCTATGTTAGGCACAACTGTTGTCTTAACCACCAATGGCTTTGTGGTAGTATCCTCAGCCTCAGCCAAATTAGTGAATAATTTCACTGCTCCCTTGTGTTCTTGGGGAAGGGGCAGGTCCAAGCCCCCTGCATCTGCATCTGCAAAGTTGAATGCATTACCTAAAGCTCTTCCTCTAATGATCCCACCTGAGGTACGAGATGAACCATGAAGTGGTGGGGTGGGGAGCTCATAGTGACATCTTTCCATGGTTCAATCTTGTCAACCATGTTAGCTACAAGGGAAGAAGTGCCAGTCTTCAATTTACCTTATCCTTAGATGATTCCTCATCTTCAGCACCCTCATCCATGCCCCTTGTCACATCAACAGGTGTGTTGAGCTTGCCCATACAAAGTCAGCCACACTGATGAGGACAGTTATTCAGCCACTTACCACAGCATTAGCTAAGTCCTTCTCAACACCCACCTCCCCTTGCTCACTCTTTTCTTCTTGTTCCTGATTTGATTTAAGACAAAAATTTACCCATCCATGTTATCACATACATCTGTATTTCCTCCTTCTCCTTCCTTATCACTACTACCAACATCACCATCACCACTACCATTGCTGGAATTACTCCCTGACAAGTGTCTCACAACCAGTTGCAAATGGATGGATTCAACATACCTGAATTCTCACTGGTGCTTGACTTTTCATCCTGTTGACGGAGACGACTAGATTGCTGCCTTGATACATGGGAAGGGAGGAAATGGATAGCTGTAGACCGGGTCTGAATTCGTGGAGGTGGTGCAACTGATACACCACTCTCAGCAAGTAAAATCTCAGCTCTATTATTGAGTACAATATGATACATATAATACAAAATATTTATAAATGGGTGAGAGGGTGGTAAATGGGTGAGGCAGGAGGGCAGTAAACAGGTGAGAGGTGAGAGGGAGAGAGGGCAAACAGGTAAATGGGCAAATGGGCAAATGGGTGGTAAACAGGCAAACAGGTGAGAGGCGGTAGATGGGCGAGGCGAGAGGGCGAGAGGCAAGGGGCGAGAGGGTGAGAGGTTGAGGGGTGAGAGTCGACAGGGCGAATGGGTGGTAAACATGAGAACGGGCAAGAGGCAACAGGGCGAGGGGCGAGGGGCGAGAGGCAATAGGGGCGAGGCAACAGGGCAGTAGACAGGCGAGGCAACAGGGTGGTAGACAGGCGAGGCAACAGGGCAAGGGCGAGAGGTGACAGGGCGAGGGCGAGAGGTGACAGGGCGAGGGCGAGAGGTGACAGGGTGAGAGGTGACAGGACGAGAGCGACAGGGCGAGAGGTCGAGGGGTGAGAGGCGACAGGGCGAGGGGCGACAGGGCGAGAGGCGAACGGGCGGTAAATGGCGAACGGGCGACAGGGCGGGGGTGAGGGGCGAGGGGTGAGAGGCGAGAGGCGCAGGGGTGAGAGGCGAAAGGCGCAGGGGCGAGGCGAGAGGGCAGTAGACGGGCGAGGCGAGCGAGAGGCGAGAGGTGACAGGACGAGAGGCGACAGGGCGAGAGGTCGAGGGGTGAGAGGCGACAGGGCGAGGGGCGACAGGGGCGAGGCAGGAGGGCGGTAGACGGGCAAGGCGATAGACGGGCGAGGCGACAGGGCGATAGACGGGCGAGGCGACAGGGCGATAGGGCGAGGCGACAGGGCAAACGGGCGAGAGGGTGAGAGGGCGAATGGGCGAGAGGCGAGAGGGCAGTAAATGGGGAGGGGGGAGGCCGGTAAACGGGCGAGAGGCAGGAGGGCGGTAAACAGGCGAGATGCGAGAGAGAGAGAGGGCGAATAGGCAAACAGACGGTAAACGGGCGAATGGGCGAACGGGCAAGAGGCAGGAGGTCGAGGGGCAATGGGCAATGGGGCAATGGGGCAATAGTGGGTGGCAGTGGCCTGGTGAGTGGGTGCATGACTGGGAGTGGCGGGAACTTACCTTGTTGAAGGTTCGTGACTTGCTGCTAACTTGTCTTCGCTTGCCCGGGTGGCTGACGTGCGAGTCGTGCGACTGCTGACCCATTAGAATAATCGAGGCATGGGGTGGCATACCGTGTTTGCATGCTCGATCCTTCCTCCTCTGTCTTCCCTTTCTTGCGCGACTCCTCGACGCTCTTGTTGGATGTCATTGACTTCGTCCGTTTCCTGGACGATCGGTCAGATCGGATGGGCGGAGAGCGGGGGCAGTTTGGCGGGATGGCATCTGGGTAGGTACTGGTCACGGGTCACAAGTAATAAGTCACGTTGAATCAACGGCACGCGCGCGACGCGCCGTTGAACGTGTCACGTGACTGCCCAGCTAGCAATATTTATATTGCACTCGCATTCGAGCAGGACTCCCCAGGGCATGGCCAGGACTCCCTGTAGGGTCCTGGTCAAGTCCCGGGATTTTTGGGCAGCAAAAATGGATTTTGCCAGCCACCAGCCAGTCCCGGGAATTCCCGGGAATTCCCGGGACTGGGCCGGGAGTCCAGTGGGACTATGTGGGGCACCGTAAAGAGCTCCAAAACAGTGACAGCTGACCATCCGATAAGAGAATAAATGATACGAGAACCCGAGAACTGATAGCAAACAGTGCAAGACCTTTGGCAGCTGACCATCCGATAAGAGTGTAGAAGTTCACAAAGGGGCGCGGGGCGATTGCAAGTTAAAGGCGTCAATTCTCGAGTACATGAGTAGTATAAATAAGTAAAGGAATATGAAATAGACGAGGCCGTGCAAATGATGGTACCTCGTATTGATATCCGGTGCTCTCGCATTGAATAGTTTTCATCATCCATGTTGGGATTATGCAAGCATCGGATATACCTGAGCCGCAGCACATATTGGAACCACTTTGCATATCGGATGCGGAGTGCTAATCGGAACATTTGTGCATCGGATATGATGCAGTGGAAGTGCGCATGAGTACGGAAGTAAAATACCGTATATAAGTAAAATAGGGCGCAAATAATATAAACTTACTGCCTGCACATATGCTCATATGACAATTAGTTTTTCACACTCAACTACCAGTCTCCCACGCAGCTCACACATCACGCTTGCGGACATAGTCCCACTCATCATTCCAAGAGGTTATGGGCCCCAGAGCCTCGCTTTAAACAACCTGGGGCAAAACACTTCTATTGACAACTCTGAAACATTATTATGTCATGTCTCACATACCCCCTATTGCTAATCTGGAAACCAGACTGTCATCCGCTGTGAATCCGACTCCCGCACTGCAAACTACTGTTCCGGAAGTCATTCCGGAAGATGAAAGCTATACTTACAAACATGTGACATCCTACCTCTTGGCCATCCAGAAAATGGAAAAGCTAAATTTGAAGAATTGGCTAGTGTGGAAGGAGAGGATGTTATACATCCTGAACACATGCCATGGTTTTAGCTATGTTACCGGCACCATTGAGTGACCCAATCCAGACACCAATCCCATCAGAGTGAGGATATGGATGGACATGGACAACACTATTTCATGTTGGAATACCAATCGTGTACGATCCGAGTCCACAACGTCACCGCCGCCTCATCATACCCCATTGCCCACTATCAAAGGTGTACCCCACTAACAAGCTCCAACCTATCAAAGCTACAGGCAGACAGTGGGTTTTTGTGAGCTAGGTAAAGATGTCCTGCCAATTCCAGTTCCAGAAATCAACTGTGCAAATGGATGCAAAAGAATGCAATGGATGCAAAAGAATGTGACAGATGCAAATAATGCGATGGATGCAAAAGAATGCGACAGATGCAAATAATGCACGCAGATAACACAAAATAGATAAACAGAGTACTCAATACGCGCGGCGGTTACGTGATGATAACCGGAGTTTGGCGGAAGTACATAGGGCATAGTTGTCGGGCAATGGCAATGGCGATGAGTAGCACAAGTCTTTTTGCAAGTTGAGCTTTGGCAACGGCTGCAACGGCTGCAACGATGCAGAGAGGAATTTCACAAGCAACAAAGAATGAAAGCGAAGTGAACGCAAAGGGGAAACTTGGATGGATAGGGTAGATTGGACTTCTACTACGAAACATTGTGGTTTATATACATTTTACTATGCTACCAATGTGAAAAGACTATGAAACTCTTGCAACTTCTTCTCCGTGTACACGCATTGGAGGTCTTTACTGTCCCCCACGTATTCCTTGTGGACTCCTGAGGACTCCTGACCACTCCCGGGAATTCCCAGGACTCCAGAGGGAAATTCCTGGACTCCCACCTCCCCAGAAGACCCCTCATCCCCACCCAAAATGTGCCAGGAGTGAGCCAGGACTCCCGGTGGACTCCTGGTGGACTCCTGACAAATCCCGGGACTCCTCTGGACTCCCTCTATCAGGAGTCCACAAGGAGTGCAAGGACTCCCTGTTTATCAGTGTAAACATGCCCAGATTATATATCTGAGCATTGTTGATTGTCACATGACACAGCTGCACCTGTGTGACACATGCTGTTGATCATCACGTGCTGTCATGTGGGTAGCTTGTCACACTTGTCACTGCCGTGCGAGCTGCGACCACCACGTCACACGCCACCATCGCCGCCCCATCGTCACCATCACCGTCACCCACCCGTTGACCACGCCACGTCCACATCCACTGTCGTTGCTCGCCGTCACCGCCGTTGCACATCACACCACTTGCTGGTCACCAACGACTGCCACATCACACACATCAGCATCGGCCCGTCACACCACTTTGCCGTTTGCCCGCACCCGAAACACCTCCCGGGCCCAGACAAACGTTTCGTCTGGGCCCCCGGTATGTATTTATTTTTGTTTATGCATCCAACTAACAAACTTTTCCAGGAAATAACCTCGTTTTAACCCAACGAAACCAGCCAGTCCACTCGCACTGGCCATCAATTTGACCACGGACTGCCCACCGCCCCTCGCACCTCACTAGACGCCCGCAGTAAGCCCCACCACTCCGCTCACCATGGCCACATCACCCAAATCCGCCGCTTGCCGCACCACAGCTTTCACATTGTCACAACTGCGTTACACGGTCACAACTGCTGTGCGCCTCGTCTCCCACATGCCCATGACTCGCTCAGCACATATGGCCACTGCCCCACACTCCCCGCCTCCCCGTTCGACTCGCAAACAGACAAAATCAACAGCATCTATCAAGAGTCCGAAGAAGGACCGCAAGAAAGCACGTCGAGCCGACGTGCTCGATGAGGAGGCTAGCACAGCCCCAGCAGCTCGCCTGGAACTGTTCCCGCCCCTCAGGTAAGCAGCAGCCCACCCCCCAAGCCTGTAGCTAACTGCATTTCCACTGCACCTGTTTGTGACCACCAACGATTCCCACTGCCATGATTTGCGCCCACCGCTCACCTGCAAATATTCCTGCCCCTCAGGTAAGCAGCAGCCTGCCCCCTTGGCGAGCCCATAGCTAACTGCATTGCCACCACACCCATTCATGCCCACCAACAATTCCCACTGCCACAATTTGCGCCCACCACCAATTCGTTCCCACCTCTTGCCTGCAAATATTCCCGCCCCTCAGGTAAGCAGCAGCCCACCCCCTCGGCAAGCCCGTAGCTAACCACATTGCCACCACACCCGTTTGCGCCCACCAAAAATTCCCACTGCCACAATTTGCGCCCACCACCAATTCGTTCCCACCTCTTGCCTGCAAATATTCCCGCCCCTCAGGTAAGCAGCAGCCCACCCCCTCGGCAAGCCTGTAGCTAACCGCATTGCCACCACACCCATTTGCGCCCACCAACAATTCCCACTGCCACGATTTGCGCCCACCAACAATTTCCACTGCCATGATTTGCACCCACCACTGATTTGTTCCCACCACTCGCCTGCAAATATTCCCACCCCTCAGGTAAGCAGCAGCCCACCCCCCAAGCTCATAGCTAACTGGGCTAAACCAGATCCACTAGGAAAACATCAGCTGCTCAAGCTGCTGAAGATGCCATTATGGCACCAACTCAGAACACACTGTAAGTCATACCTATAATGTTATACCTACATTGTACAGTTATGTACAATGTTTCTTGTAGGGCTGAACAAGTACTTGAGGACAGTGGCGTACCTGTTGCACCACCTGCACATGTTCACAAGTCTGCTATTTCCTTTGCCCCATCAAAGGCAGCCCAAATTCAATCAACTTGTATTTGACAAGATGACTTGGAGGAAAGTAGTGAGGAGTCAAGTATGTCATGTTGCCTTCTTGTGAGAAACTCATTTGAGAAGGTTCAGTCAATAACACCAGCAATGATGGTGACAAGAGGGATGTTAGTGATGATGATGGAAGTAGCAATGATCAGGAGCATGATGTGAGAGATCTTGACATGGAGAGTTTGGGTGTACAAGATGATATTGGGGATGAGGTCAGTTTGAATAGGCATATTCATAATTATATTTCTGAAGGCTGGAAACAGGATGAAAATTCAGATCCAATAAAGGAGGTTAGTTGATAGCATCAAATTGATGCCCATCTTTTCCCTAACTGACTGAAAGGCACAGATTGGTGGGATATATTTTTTGATCAGGATGATGGTAAGATGGAGTCTTATTTATGTACTACTACAAGTCTCTGACATGAATAAGAAATAGGACCCATGCCTGCACTGGAAGGCTCCTCTCGCACCACTGGAGGTATTCTAAGGGGCAATGCCTTAGGGAATGTCTTCAACCTTGGAGACACAGAAGATCTTACCCTGCCAACTGTTTCTGGTAAGGGGATCATCAGGGTGCATGATGCCCTGGTTAAGGATCCTGGGGATACTGCTCCAAGATGGTTTTTAAGATAGCTGTCTGCCCAACATTGGGCCCTGTCTTAACAAGTCTTGGTAAGAGGCTCCTTACATTGAAGGTGAGTGATTTTGCTTGCATTTTCAAAAACCATGATATTGACTTGCTGTAGCACAAAACAGGATTATATATGTGGTAGAAGATGGATTGTGGAGTATCAAAGGCCTTTCAGCAGTGCCTTTATTGATGATGAAGAACTTGAGTGGATAATTCTTGATGGAAAACCTACTGTGACCATCTGTGCTGTAAGTAAAATTATATCTGACATTTCTGAGAGCTAAAAGCCATACAGGAGTTAGACACTGAGATGGCCTACACCCTCAAGGCAGGTCTGAGCCTCCTGTGAGTGTACAAGTAGGAAAATCTACAGGTGCAGAGCACTCCAAAAATGAACTTATTACATTGCTCAACATTCCTGAGCAATTGACAAGGGAGGTGAGCTCTAAGGCTCTTGGGATCAGGCAGTACTATGCCAGATACAAAGGGTGCCTGGAAGCTCAGCAGGCATTGGATCAGAAGGTGGGGGGTGGGACCTGGCCTGGAAAGAGGCCTACTGCAATCACTATCATTGAACTTTTTGCATCCAAGTCAACCTGGTTTGCTTATGTGGTTCCTGCATTTTCTGATATCAATAATTTCCCTGTGCTCAAGGAGTGGCTGGAGAATGAAGTTGGTAGCCCCCACAGACACAGAGGTTTGGGGCAAGAGGAAGGCTACTTATAACTTTGCTGATCTTAAAGATGAGAAAGAGAGAAGAAGGGGAAAGGGGGAGAAGGGTAAGAACAAGAGGGACAATGTGGACAAGGGTGAAGGGCCATCTCAATTGGCCACAAAGAAGGAGCTCTTTACGGTGCCCCACATAGTCCCACTGGACTCCCGGCCCAGTCCCGGGACTGGCTGGTGGCTGGCAAAATCCATTTTTGCTGCCCAAAAATCCCGGGACTTGACCAGGACCCTACAGGGAGTCCTGGCCATGCCCTGGGCATTCCCGGGATTCCATGCCATCCCGCCGAACTGCCCCCCGCTCTCCGCCCATCCGATCTGACCGATCGTCCAGGAAACGGACGAAGTCAATGACATCCAACAAGAGCGTCAAGGAGTCGCGCAAGAAAGGGAAGACAGAGGAGGAAGGATCAAGCATGCAAACACAGTATGCCACCCCCATGCCCTCGATTATTCTAATGGGTCAGCAGTCGCACGACTCGCACGTCAGCCACCCGGGCAAGCGAAGACAAGTTAGCAGCAAGTCACGAACCTTCAACAAGGTAAGTTCCCGCCACTCCCAGTCATGCACCCACTCACCAGGCCACTGCCACCCCACTATTGCCCCATTGCCCCATTGCCCCATTGCCCCTCGACCTCCTGCCTCTTGCCCGTTCGCCCATTCGCCCGTTTACCGTCTGTTTGCCTATTCGCCCTCTCTCTCTCTCGCATCTCGCCTGTTTACCGCCCTCCTGCCTCTCGCCCGTTTACCGGCCTCCCCCCTCCCCATTTACTGCCCTCTCGCCTCTCGCCCATTCGCCCTCTCACCCTCTCGCCCGTTTGCCCTGTCGCCTCACCCTATCGCCCTGTCGCCTCGCCCGTCTATCGCCCTGTCGCCTCGCCCGTCTATCGCCTTGCCCGTCTACCGCCTCCGCTCCCTGTCGCCCCTCGCCCTGTCGCCTCTCACCCCCGACCTCCCGCCTGTTCGCCCGTTCGCCCTGTCGCCCTGTCACCCTGTCGCCTCGCCTGTCGCCTCTCGCCTCTCGCCCCTCGACCTCTCGCCCTCTCGCCTCTCGCCTCTCGCCCTCTCGCCTCTCTCGCCTCTCGCCCCTTGCCCTCTCGCCTTGCCCGTCTACCGCCCTCTTCGCCTCGCCCCTGCGCCTCTCGCCTCTCACCCTCGCCCCTCACCCCCCGATCTGTCGCCCGTTTGCCCATTTACCGCCCGTTCGCCTCTCGCCCTGTCGCCTCTCGCCCCTCGCCCCTCGCCCTGTCGCCCCTCGCCCGTCTATCGCCTCGCCCATCTACCGCCCTCCCGCCTCGCCCCTGTCGCCTCTCACCTCTCGCCCCTCGACCTCTCGCCCTCTCGCCTCTCGCTCGCCTCGCCCGTCTACTGCCCTCTCGCCTCGCCCCTGCGCCTTTCGCCTCTCACCCCTGCGCCTCTCGCCTCTCACCCCTCGCCCCTCACCCCCCGCCCTGTCGCCCGTTCGCCCATTTACCGCCCGTTCGCCTCTCGCCCTGTCGCCCCTCGCCCTGTTGCCTCTCACCCCTCGACCTCTCGCCCTGTCGCCTCTCGTCCTGTCACCTCTCACCCTGTCACCTCTCGCCCCTTGCCCTGTCACCTCTCGCCCCTCGCCCTGTCACCTCTCGCCCCTTGCCCTGTTGCCTCGCCTGTCTACCACCCTGTTGCCTCGCCTGTCTACTGCCCTGTTGCCTCGCCCCTATTGCCTCTCGCCCCTCGCCCCTCGCCCTGTTGCCTCTTGCCCGTTCTCATGTTTACCACCCATTCGCCCTGTCGACTCTCACCCCTCAACCTCTCACCCTCTCGCCCCTTGCCTCTCGCCCTCTCGCCTCGCCCATCTACCGCCTCTCACCTGTTTGCCTGTTTACCACCCATTTGCCCATTTGCCCATTTACCTGTTTGCCCTCTCTCCCTCTCACCTCTCACCTGTTTACTGCCCTCCTGCCTCACCCATTTACCACCCTCTCACCCATTTATAAATATTTTGTATTATATGTATCATATTGTACTCAATAATAGAGCTGAGATTTTACTTGCTGAGAGTGGTGTATCAGTTGCACCACCTCCACGAATTCAGACCCGGTCTACAGCTATCCATTTCCTCCCTTCCCATGTATCAAGGCAGCAATCTAGTCGTCTCCGTCAACAGGATGAAAAGTCAAGCACCAGTGAGAATTCAGGTATGTTGAATCCATCCATTTGCAACTGGTTGTGAGACACTTGTCAGGGAGTAATTCCAGCAATGGTAGTGGTGATGGTGATGTTGGTAGTAGTGATAAGGAAGGAGAAGGAGGAAATACAGATGTATGTGATAACATGGATGGGTAAATTTTTGTCTTAAATCAAATCAGGAACAAGAAGAAAAGAGTGAGCAAGGGGAGGTGGGTGTTGAGAAGGACTTAGCTAATGCTGTGGTAAGTGGCTGAATAACTGTCCTCATCAGTGTGGCTGACTTTGTATGGGCAAGCTCAACACACCTGTTGATGTGACAAGGGGCATGGATGAGGGTGCTGAAGATGAGGAATCATCTAAGGATAAGGTAAATTGAAGACTGGCACTTCTTCCCTTGTAGCTAACATGGTTGACAAGATTGAACCATGGAAAGATGTCACTATGAGCTCCCCACCCCCACCACTTCATGGTTCATCTCGTACCTCAGGTGGGATCATTAGAGGAAGAGCTTTAGGTAATGCATTCAACTTTGCAGATGCAGATGCAGGGGGCTTGGACCTGCCCCTTCCCCAAGAACACAAGGGAGCAGTGAAATTATTCACTAATTTGGCTGAGGCTGAGGATACTACCACAAAGCCATTGGTGGTTAAGACAACAGTTGTGCCTAACATAGCCCCAGTGCTCAGGAGGTTGGCAAAGCTTTCCCCTCACATTGAAAGTAAGTTATTCAATATATTGTCTACTTTTATTAAATATCTGCAGAAGATGACTACCATGTTCTAATCCTTGAAGATAATCAGTGGAATATGATGGGAAAGTTTGGTTTGGCTATTGAAGAAAATGGAATATCCTCACTGACCTTGTGTATTGTGAGTCATTGTTTTTCTGCAATAAGTCTAAACTCATGGGATGCAGAGTGCAACTGATCCATTGACAGCTAGATCAGGTGGTGGTAGTGGTGCAGGTACTGCTCTTTCTGCAGAGAGCACAGCTATTCAGTCTGGTGATCACTCCAGAAAGGATCTCATTATAATGCTCAGTATTCCTGAGCATTTGACCACAGAGACCAAGGGGAAGAATCTTGGTGTAAGAGAATATTATGCCAGGTACAATGCATGCTTGGAAGCTCAGCAAACATTGCATGACATGGTGGAGGCTGGGACATGGGTGGGCAAGAGGCCAACCAATCTCACCATCACTCAGCTATTTACATCCAAGACATCATGGTTCAGCTATGTCATCCCTGCTTTCTCTAACATCAACAATTTTCCTGAGTTGAAAATTTGGCTGGAAGGAGGTGATGATTCCCTTACAAATATGGAGGTTTGGGCAGGGAGAAGACAGCATATACATTTTCAGATTTGAAGGAAGAGAAAGAGAGGAGGAGCAAGAAGGCAGAGAAAGGGAAGAAGAAGGCAGTAGCTTCTAGCACATCTGAAGCAAGGAAGCACAAAAGGAGAAATAAGTAAGCAGTGTCATGTACTTTACTTACAATATGCAAACCCTTATGTACATCAATCTAGTTTTTTTGACATGTTGCAATATGTCTGTCAGATGAGTTGGCTGTTGGTTTGGTTTATTGTGTTTTGTCAACTTCCTGTTGTGGCTGCACAAGATGAAGCACCATTCCCTGATATCACTTTCAAGATATTCACCAAGTTTGTGGAGGATCATTTCAGCTCCACTGTGACATTGTCAACAATCTTGATGACCCTCCTTACTGTTACAGAGAACACTGACCTGCTGAGTTTGCACTTCAGGCAACAAAAGGGAGAAGGTACAGGTGAAAGAAGTACAGTGGCTACTGGATGGATTAATTGTTTTGGTGTTGCATTAAATAAGAGGCTGAAGGTGACAAAGGGCTGCTTGTTGAAGAGATCAGAATCACATGAAGGAATGACTGAGGAGAAATTCAGTATGGCTTTGGGTGTCAAACTTGAAGCATTGGCAAACCTTCTTGGCTTGAATCCATACCAGAACACAGATAAATTCAAAAGGAACTTGAAACCAATTTCTCACAAGGAGTTGCAGCCAGTCTACATTATATGTCCTGGGGTAGCTGTCTGCCAGACAGCCACTTGCAATAGGATGGCTCTGTATCAGAGGTCCAGACAGAGAGATATTCCATGGGTGAAATTAATTAAAAATTTCTCCAGTTATGACAGTGTACCTGTCCTTTCAGGGCATTGCAAGAAATGCAAAACAATATACTACAGAGATCATGAAAGATCACCTGATGTGAATGGTGGGAGACATGAAAGAGTGTACCTCAATGCTGCAAAATATATCAAAATAGGTCAGAACTTGTGGGTTGACCGCATGTTTACTTCTGCTGTCATGGGCAGCATGTACAATTTCCATGCATCTGCAGCTGCATATGCTGGTTTCTGGAATGATATTCTGATTCAAGTTGGAAAGGTGACAAGACGTCAAATTTGGCAAGCCTTTGTACAGGAATCCATACGCTTAGTTGCTTTAGAATCAAAGATTGAGCTTACATTGCAGGATGGTCTTTCCATTGATGAAGTTGTATCTGAAGCATTCAATGCCATTGGAGAAAAAGGAATTGTCAGAGCTGCTGACCAACACTCCTGCAATGAATGTACACAGAAGTACAAAGAATTTCCTGATGTAATATCAGCAAATGATCCATCAGCAACATTAGGGGCAGAAGTCATTCAATATAACCAAGGTCTTGCAGGCAATCAGCCAGAGGATGATGGAGATCATGCTCCAGTGAGAATGGTTGTGATGGATGGGATTGTTATAGGTCACACCCACTGTGCTTATGGTAATTGTACCAAAGAATTGCACAATGCCCGTGGTGGTGTATATTGTGCCTTACATGAGAATATGTATGGAGGTCTTTGTCATGTTGAAGGTTGTTCCAATAACAAGATACAAGGCACTTTGGCTTGTGAAATGCATCAGAATGCATGGAGGCAGTATCTTATGAGTCACAAGCAGCATTCACTGAAAGGTTACAGAAGAGCATTAAGAAGGACAGATGATAGTTGGCCTTGGATGGCTCAGACAAGGGACAATGCACAACCACATGATGAAAGGCAGCCAGATGATCAGCAAGTACAAAGAGTGAAGAATCATTTCACACCAGCCAGGTTCTACTGTGTTGAAACTATATGTGCTCCTTGTGGAGTTGTCATTGCATGGAACAAGTTTCCAAAATCTGAGTCCCCCAAAAATATTATGAATTTCTTGGAAAGTGTTTATCCCACAATAGAGTCCAGGCCTGACTATGTTTGCATTGACAAGGCATGCATGGTGCTACGTAGTTGCCTAATAAGTGGGAGATGGGAGGAATGGAAGGCAACAACAAGGTTTATAGTGGACTCATACCACTATATTAATCACCGTGTTGATGATGAATTATGCAGAACTTGGTGCAATCCTGCTCCTTTAAATGGATCTGCACCTAATCTGGTCATTGCAGACAGAAATGATGAAGGAGAGTTGTACTATAAACGTGCATTCAATACACAAGCTTGTGAGCAACTGAATGCATGGTTAGGTGGCTTTGAACAAATACTGAGAAGGATGACTGCTGGGAACTTTGACTGGTTCCTGCATTCCATGATCTTTTACCATACAAAACATGTACTCCAGAGACAGGCATCAAATGCAAAAAAAGAACAAGATGATGAAGGGGAAGATGAGGAAACAGATGAAGAAAATGATGAAGCAGATATATAGCTTACATTACTGTTATTTGAATAGTGTAGAAAATCCATACCTATGTAAAGGCTAGTTGATTGTTATTTGAATTAGTTGACTGTCAGATGGACATAAGTAAATTGCCTGATAAATGGGGACCCAGAACTTAAACCATGATCACCAAGTGGCTGGTATGGCAATTATGAAGACCTTTTATTTTTTTCTGTGTTGGAAATTGGATGTCAACTGCCAAATGGACATAAGTAACAATTGACAAATGAGATGGGAACCCAGAACTCAAACCATGATCACCAGATGGCTGGTATGGCAATTGTGAAGACCTTTATTTTTTGTGTTGGAAATTCAATTGGACATAAGTAACAATTGATGAATGAGACAGGGACCCAGAACTCAAATCATGATCACCAGATGGCTGGTATGGCAATTGTGAGGACCTTTTATTTTTCCTGTGTTGGAAGTTGCATGTCTGTTATTGAAAATGGGGTGAGAAGTTGGTTTGGTGTAGGAAGTTATTTGATTGTGGGAAAATTGAGTCCAGTGTAGGAACTCATACAAAAAGTTGGTTTGTGGGGTTTAATTGGCCGTGGGAAAGTTTATTATAGTGTGGGAACTCATAAAGAAAGTGGTCATTCTGTGGGAAATGAAGGAAGAGTGAGATTATGCACAGGAAGCTATTCTGACTGTGGGAAAATGTAGGAGTGGTTAGTTGACTACTATTTGTCTGATGGGAGAGTGTAATGTGCTTATATATTGTGTATTTATTGTTATTTGTATGGTAGTATAGTGATATACAGTTTAATTGACCATTGCAGGCAGTGTAGTTGACCAGGACTGGGCCAGGACAATGGCAATATTTACTGTTATTTGCATGGTGGGGCAGTGTAATATAGCTGTTTACTGTTATTTGCATGGTAGGGATGTAAATTACTGAATATCTTCCCTGGTTGACATGACCAGGACATGACCAGGACCATGCCAGGACTGAGCCAGGAGTCCTGGTAGTGTCCCATTCAAAATGCAGGAAATGCCAGGACTGAGCCAGGAGTCCTGGTAAGTCCCGGGAAGTCCCGGGAGTCCCATGGGACTGTGTGGGGCAGTGTAAAGTACTGCAAAGAAGAGCCACAAGAGGAAGGCTAAGTAAGCATTGAATTGTACCTATGTGTTGTGTTTTTGAAATTAGGTAGTCCTATGCATGTCTTTTTTCAGTTCCCTACTTGGATGATGGTCATCATTGTGATGCTATGCTATGTTCCTGCTGTTGCTGCACAGGGAGAGCAACCTTTCCCTAATATCACATTCAAGGTGTTCAATAAATTTGTTGAGGATCACTTTAGCTCCACTGTAACATTATCAGTGGTGTTAATGACCCTCTTCACTACTATAGAGAATGTTGATCTGCTTAGTCTACACTTTCGTCAAAGGAGTCCAAAGGGCAAAGGAGGAGGAGCACAGTAGCAACAGGTTGGATTAGATGTCTGGGATATGCACTGAATGACAGGCTCAAAGAGACAAGCAGCCACTTGTTGAAGGCATCAGACTTGCATAGTGGCATTACAGATAAGAAAAAAGTTGCCATTGCTCATGGTCTCAAAATTGATGCACTTGCAAGACTTCTTGACTTGTACCCATGCAAAACAAATGGAAAATTCAAGGGTAATTTAAAGCCTGTTTCACAAGAGGAAATACAGCCTGTTCACATTGTTTGTCCAGGAAGAGCAGTTTGTCAGACACATGCTTGCAATAAAAATGCTTTATATCAATGGACAAGACAGCGAGATGTTCCACATGTGCAACTCATTAAGAACTTCATTTCTTATGAAAAAGTACCTGTCTTGTCAGGGTATTGCAAAGAGTGCAAAACACTGTGCTATGCTGATCATGAGAGGGCACCTATAGCAAATGGGAATAGACATGAGCAGGTATATCTCAATGCTGCTAAGTATGTCAAGATTGGAAGAAATTTGTGGGTTGATCACAGATTTACTTCAGCTGTGCTGAGTGGCATATACACTTTCCATGCATCTGCAGCTGCATTTTCAGATTTCTGCAATGATGGACTGAGTCATCTGGGGAAAGTGTCAAGACGTCAGATCTGGCAAGCATTTGTCCAAGAGTCTATACATTTCATTGCTTCAAACTTAAACATAAACCTCACATTGCAAGATGGTCTGTCAATAGATGAGGTCACAAGAGAGGCATTTAAAACCCTTGGTGAGGATGGAATTATCAGGGCTGCTGAACAACATACTTGTGAAGAATGTACACACAAATATAAGGAATCTGCTGATGTCATCTTATCTAATGACATATCAGGCATGGTGGGAATGGATGAAGTTCTCCAAGGTGAAACCAATGTAGAAAATGAGCCAGGTAGTCCAAGTACAGATACAGAAAATGCACCTGTGACAATGGTTGTTCTGGATGGCATTGTCATGGGCCATTCACACTGTGCCTACAAAGACTGCATCAGTGACCTGCAAAATTCAAGAGGTGGCATGTATTGTGCTTTTCATGAACATTTGTATGGTGGTCTTTGCCATGTTGCAAACTGTTCCAATCCAAAGGTACAAGGAACTGAAGCCTGTGAACAACACCAAGGTACTTGGCAAATGTATTTAAGGAATCACAGACAACAGGCATTGGAGGTTTTAGGAGAGCACTACGAAGGCCAGATGAGACATGGCCATGGATGCCTCAGTCAGACAATAATGTGCATCCACATGATGAAGAACAAACTACACATACAGCAAGAAATTCCTTTACTCCACCAAGATTCTACTGTGTAGAAACCATATGTGCACCCTGTGGAGTTGTTGTAGCTTGGGCAAAATTTGCAAAGTCAGAGTCACCTGGAAATATCATGGGTTTTTTGGAGAAAGTTTATCCCACTTCCAAGTCCAGGCCTGATTATGTTTGCATTGACAAGGCCTGTTTAGTTCTTCGAAGCTGTCTAACAAATGGAAAATGGGAAGAATGGAAGAATACAACTAGATTTATAGTTGATACATATCACTACTCCAACCACAGAGCAACAGACCAACTGTGTCGGGAGTGGTGCAATTCTGCCCCCTATGAATGGTTCTGCTCCAAACCTGGTTATTGCAGGAAGAACAGCTCAGGGAGAGCTTTATTACAAGCGTGCCTTCAATACACAGGCATGTGAACAATTGAATGCATGGCTAGGTGGATATGAGCAAATATTGAAAAGGATGACCAGTGGAAATTTTAACTGGTTCCTGCATACTATGCTCTTCTATCACACAAGACATGTCATCAACAAACAATCAGAGAGGGAAAAAAAGGGGGCCACAGGTGGATGGTGATGGTGGTGGTGATGGTGTTGGTATTAATGGAGATGATGATGGTTTGGAATAGTGTAGTTGTAGTTGTTGAGATTTGTTATGTGACATTAACAGATTTTTGTTGCCATTGCTGCAGTGATGACAAGTGAGCAGGGAGTGAGCAGGACTCCACAGGGACTCCTGTCCAGTCCTTGCATTTTTACTTACTACTTTTTTGCAGCAGTGAACAAGGAATGAGCAGGACTCCACAAGGACTCCCAGTTCACTCCTGGCTGGACAACTCCTGGCATTTTTTGCTTTTTTGCAGTCAATGAGGAGTGAACAGGGAGTGAACAGGGAGTCCACAAGGACTCCTTGTCCACTCCTGGTTGAAAGGCTCATTTTATGTCAATTTACCAGGAGTCTACAGGGAGTCCTGAGGAGTCCTGAGGAGTCTGGGAGTCTACAAGGAGTCCACAAGGACACGTGGGGGAGTGTAAAGTGTTGCATAATGGCTGTGACTCACATGTGACAGCTTCAGCAGTGCAAGGACTCCCTGGAATTGCAGGACTAGTCCTTGCAAAATGCAAGGAAGTCCAGGCACAGTCCAGGCACATTCCAGGTCCATTTTGGCTGGGTTTCCTGCCAAATCATGATATGTGGAAATGCAAGGACAGTCCAGGCACTGTGCCTGGACTCCACGTGGACTCCACAAGGAACACGTGGGGGAGTGTAAAGACCTCGATTATCAGACAGGATGTTGCTTTCATTGGCTATCAGTATTAATTCATCCTGTGTATATAACACTTTGGATATTTCTTCCTGTACAAGTGCCACTAACTCTTCTGGTAATACCAGTTTGTTTAATTGGCTATAATCATGTATGATGTGCAGACATTTTGTCCAACATGGAACAGATATTTATAATCTTTCTCTTTTTAGAATTCTTGTCCACAATACATTTTTCCGGATCCACTATGTTTTCCGGAGTATCCAGTATCAGATCTGCATGTTCTGGTATGTTTTCCGGTCTCAATATGTCATCACTGTCATCCTCCCCCTCATATTGAGCAAAGGAGTAATTTTGTGATGTTTTAATTGTATTCATTTGCTGATCCCAATAATGTATAGTGGATATATTATCTTCAAATCCAACAAATTTATGTTTAAGTGCTTTTGGCGCTAATTTTGATTGTACCATGGGTTGGCACAATATCCATACTGGTCTGCCATATTCCACTAGATGGTTTACAATAGGCTTCTTTCCGAACCATCACTCATAAGGTGTAGCATTCAGAATGGCCTTTGTATATGCCCAGTTGCAGAGATACACAGTGTGACTAATAGCTGTCATCCATAGGTGGAATGGTAAATTTTGTGCAGATAACATAGTCTGCATTAGTTTGACAAGGGTCCTATTAGCGTGCTCCGCTACTCTGTTCTGTTGTGGAGAATAAGGTGTGGTCAATCCAAGACAAATTCCATTGTCCCGACACCAATCAATTAACTCTGCATTTACATATTCCTTTCCATTATCTGTACACAATGCATGTGGTTGGAAAACATATTGATTTTTTAGGAATGTCATATATTGTTTGATTGTCTGCACTGCCTGGTCTTTACTTTTCAGGTGCACAATGGTGACATAACAACTGTAGTCATCAGAGATAATATTTTGCACCACCAATTGAGGTAGTTGATGATGGTCCCCATAGGTCAGTATGCATCCACTGACCAGGTTTGGTAGTTGTGATGATATGTCTTTGTTTAAAGCTTTTGACAGATAATTTTCCAGCATGACACACATTGCAGGGGATAATTTCCCACAACAAGTTTACTTGGTTGTCAATCATTCCATGCTGTTGTAAATATTGCAGCAACAGAATATTTATATGTCCATAGCGCTTATGCCAGTCATTCCATGTCAAGGAATCAACTTGGGAACTGGTGGAAAGTCTAGGAAATGCCAAGAAGGAAGTTCAAAAATTCCATAGGGCAAATCCTAGTGCACCCCAGTGGATGGTCAACATGCGTGATATAAGCGCCAGTTTCTGTAAATGGCAGAATCACACAGCAATCCCAATTGCAAAGCAGCTGTATGGGTGGGAAGATGGCAAGTTTGAGCATGAATACCTGGACAAGCTCAAATGAAATTGGCAATTATTTACAACCAGCGTGGCTTCCCAGGACGTGAAGCCTTAAAGGGGGGGGTCATGTTATGACTCTATGCATTTTTATCTATTTTTCTATATTTTATCTGGAGGCCTACGGATGCAGGATGGCATACCAATATGCATAGGGGCTTAGGGGATCCGTTATGGAAGGACCGGTTAGGTAAGCTATGGGTGGCTGTACAAAGGTCTAGGCATAGGGGTCTGGAGTAGTCTGGCTATGGAGGGGTCTAGGCTGTTGCTGCGTGTGCATAGCCTTGGAGGCAGTGTAGTCTGTGCACACAGACCATGGGCAAAAGGTATATAAGGAGGTGTATCTGTAGGTAGGAGTCCTTAAGACTCTAGATAGTTTGCTCTTACCCAGCTTACTGGTCTATTGTGTCAAATATATTCTCTTCTCCTCTCTCTCTTGTTGAGACCTGTGGTTGTGTGGGATTAGTCCTAACACACACCTTCTGATCAAGAAGGCCAGTATGAAAAAGTGTACTTGAACTCAGCAAAATATATAAAACTTGGTCATCAATTGTGGGTTGATAGGGAATTTACCTCTGCAGTTATGAATGGCATATATGATTTACATGCATCCATTTCAGCATATACAGCATTCTGGAACAATGCTTTTAGTGACAAAGTCTCATCATCTGGAAAAGTGAGCCACAGACAAATATGGCAAGCTTTTGTACAGGAGTCAATAAGATTCATGGGATCCATGGCTGACTTAAACTTGACTTTGAAAGATAATCTCTCCATTGATGAAGTCACAAAGGAAGCTTATCATGTATTGGGAGAAGGTGGTCTGATCAGATCTGCTAATGGACATACATGTGATGAATGTACACAGAAGTACAGGAGAACTGCAAATCTGTTGTGGGATTTGATGAAGTCAATGCTACAGCTGCAGAGGGGCCAACAGTTGAGGAAACTACATCACCAGTGAAAATGGTTGTGTTACAGTTTCTTCTTTGTTTTGTCTTCCTGTCTCAGTGGACTGTTTCATAACCATCATTTCTCCTTAACTGCACATTGTACAGCTTGGATGCTATCTCCTTTTATAGCTACCTTCACATTTCCTTTCTTAGGTAGTCATTGCCTCGTTCCCTTTATGGTTTCCTTTGTCCCTTGATTGTATATAAACCCCATGTACTGTAGAGTAACTCCAGTTCCAACTTAGATGAGTTTTGCTCTCAACAACAATTGACTTCAACACTCTTTTCCTCATCGTTCTCCAAGACCTTTGTCATCATTTGACTTAGTGTCTAAAACCTTTGTCCAGTGGCTGGGAGCGGACCGAGACTCTGCTTGTCACTGTTGACTTAGAACGAACCATGACGAGGGCATCGTCCATAACACAAGTTGGAACTCAGGAACTGCTCAGTGCATCGTCACTAGCCAGACACCATTGATACCAGAACCGCCCAGATCAGACCACCAAACGACTCTGTTTGTTACAGACAGAAGTACTACCTTAATCGAAGAGAAGTCTACTTTTCTATGACACACAAGGCCTGGTGCTATGTCTCAGGAACAAAAAGAAAGAACCTACCGTCCCAGAGGAACTCTTCGAAGGAGAATACCAGGAAGGAGACCCTAACAGCGAATTACCAGGAGATATTTGGATTCACTGGTACAACGAAACAAACAAGGAAAACAATCAGTTATTCCTAGCCCCAAACACC
Source organism: Amanita subjunquillea (assembly GCA_020011035.1). NCBI lineage: Eukaryota > Fungi > Basidiomycota > Agaricomycetes > Agaricales > Amanitaceae > Amanita > Amanita subjunquillea. The sequence goes on along the minus strand of JAEBUT010000014.1, from coordinate 672,751 downwards.
AAACCTGAACTCACCTGGTGGCACAAGTTTTGAGTCAATGAAAAACTCGGAGATTTCGCCTTCCTTGCACTAGACGAACAGACACTAGCCAGGTGGAACGAACACAAAGAACAACAAATCGAGATAGATCTAGCCTTTGGGGACAAACCAAAATGAGGAGAAAACTCGAAACAAGGCACAGAACCAAAACACGAACCAGGAACACAGGATCCAAGACCTAAAACACCAGAACTGAAACAGGAACCAGAAAAAGGAATGTCAGACAATAAAGATACATCCTCAAAAGGGATAAAGGGAATCTCTGTTAAGGAATTCAAAGGACAGCGCTCTAAGGCGAAACACTTCATCAATACATTTGATGACATCTTCAATCTTGATGAAGGGTGCTTTGAAACATCAAAAAAGCGAATCAAATATGTTCTCCTTCACCTAGGGAAAGAACTAGACGATTGGAAAGCCAATCTTCGAGGAGAATTAGAGGCAGCAGAAGCAACCAAAGGAAAATCAACAGAAAGTGCATATACACTCTCTTGGGACAATTACACCAGCTTGAGATGACGATTCTTGAGTGACTGGGGAGAATCTGACAGTGCAGCCAGGACCCTGAATGATCTAGATAAGGTCAAAGTGGGTGGAGACATCAACATCCCTGCCTACATTCAGAAGTTCTGATCACTCATACACTCTACCAGAATTACAGGGTTCATGGTGCAGCGCATTTACTTTTGTAAAGGACTCCCTGCATCAGTAGCAGCAAAAATCATCAAAAACCCCGCAGTTGTCAGTATGGAAACAGCTTATAACGCTGCAGAGTGCTTGCATAACGCTTGGGAGACCCTTAAATTGATGAACCAATCTTCTGGATCAGGAGACACAAAGGGGTGTTTCAAGTTTAACCGAAACCAGAAGCCCTCTGCATCCGGATCAAGGGGGATCAATGCTGTGAGCACAGGACGTCTTTCAGATGCCCAAAAGGAGGAATATCGAAAGACTGGCAAGTGTTTCAGATGTGGAACACAGGGACACATATCCAGGGACTGCCCAAACAAGGGGAACACCCAAACATCGTCCTACAAGTCCTCCTCCCCACAGAATTGCACAATCAGGGCAATAGAGGAAACAACCTCAAATGAATCAGCTGCCCAATGCATTAGGGCACTGTTGAAAGAACTCCCAGAGGAACTCAAGTCCAAGGGTTTTTAAGAAGGAGATGCCAGAAAGTGGTTGACGCCTCCAGTACCATTGAACAGTTAGCACTCGACTCTGTAATTGTAAATTCCAATAATAACAAACAAATTTCCATTACCATGCAAACGACCCATAAACCCACTGAAATATCTGCTCTCATCGATTGTGGAGCAGAGGGAAACTTCATCAATGAACGAATATCAAAAAATCTACCAAAGGAACTCTTAAAACAACCAATTAGAGTCAAGAACACCAACGGAACAATCAATCAGAACGGATTAATCACCCATCGCACTTGTCTTACCTACTCTATTGAAGGAAAAGTGTACAACAACTGGTTATGGATCACCAATCTTGGAGATCAGGCAATAATCTTTGGAATACCATGGTTAGAACAACATAATCCAACTATTGATTGGTGAAAGAAAACCCTCCAAATGGACGATGATTTAGAAAATATCAAACCTATTTGGCGAATGGCATTAGATACATGACAATGGGGAGAGGATGAATATTGGATTAGGGTAAAAACATCAGCATCACAGGCGCTTGAACACCAAGCAAAACGAGATGAAGCACCCACCGTTTTACCTTCAGAATACACACCCTGGCAAGCCACCTTTGAGAAGAAAGCGTTGGAGTGTTTCCCATCTTCTCACCCATGGGATCATGCAATCGAACTCAAAACAGGATTTACACCAAAAGTCAACAAAATCTACCCGTTATCACTGAAAGAACAGTCAACCCTCGACAAATGGATTAAGGAACAACTCAATAAAGGATACATCCGACCATCTAAATCACTGCAGGCATCACCATTTTTCTTCATATCTAAAAAGGAAAGCAGAACACTTTGACCTTGCCAGGATTACCGATACCTGAATGAGTGGACAATTAAGAATGCCTACCCATTACCCTTGGTCTCCGATTTGATGACAAAACTAGAAGGTGCAAATTACTTCACCAAACTTGATCTGTGCTGGGGATATAACAATGTTTGAATCAAAGAAGGCAATGAATGGAAAGCAGCATTCATAACCAATTGAGGATTATATGAACCAACGGTCATGTTCTTTGGTCTTTGCAATTCTCTGTCAATGTTTTAAATGATGATGAACAAGTATTTCCAAGATATGATAAACGAAGGATGGCTCATCATTTATATGGACAACATCTTAATCTGTGCAAAAACAAAAGAAGAAATGCAGGAACAAACAGAGTATGTCTTGAAACGTCTACAGGAAAACGATTTATTCTTGAAACTTGAGAAATGCAAATTCTGCATTCAAGAAGTCGAATTTCTTGGCATGATCATCACACCCGGACACATTCAAATGGGTCCTGTTGAACTTGCAGGAATTTGTGATTGGCCAACACCAACAACAGTTAAACAAGTCAGATCTTTCCTGGGATTCAGAAACTTCTATAGGAGATTTATTGGCAACTTTGCTGCCATAGCAAAACCGTTGACAGATCTAACAAAGAAAGGTTTACTTTTTGACTGGACGCCCACTTGTCAGACAGTGTTTAAGGAGCTTAAGAACAAGTTCTCCTCCATGCCTGTTTTACGCATGCCAGACCCCACTCGACCATTTATTCTTCAGATGGACGCCTTGAACAAAGCTACTGGAGCAGTACTTAAACAAGTGGATACAACCAGAACGCTTCATCCATGCGGATTCATTTCCCATGCCTTGATGCTCACAGAACAGAATTACCAGATTTACGATTGAGAATTACTTGCAATCATTAAAGGACTGCAGGCATGGCAACATGGATCGCCACATCCCATAGTGGTCCACTGCAATCATAAAAATCTTTTATTCTATCGGTCACCCCAATGATTAACTCCTTGACAAGCATGATGGTCCATGATGCTCTCGGAATTTGACTTGAAAATCGAACATGTACCTGGCACCAAAATGTTTGAAGCAGATGCTTTATCCCGTCAACCTGATCACATGGAAGACGACGATACTCTGGAGGATGTCACCATGTTACCAGATAATAAATTTATCTGTCTCATTGCCACAGATCTAGCCCAGGAAATTAGGGATGCTACATCACTTGACAGCTTTGGATGCACAATCATCAAAGTAATTGAAACTCAACATGCTCCACCAATTAAATCCAAACTCCAGGACTGGGCATTTGTTGACAGAATCATTCGATATATTGATAGAGTGTACATCCCAGATAATGGAACACTTAGGACACAGATTGTCAAGACAGTTCATGAATTGTTCACCTCAGGACACCCAGGATGCATGAAAACTCTCGAACTTCTACAACACAATTATTGGTGGCCAGGAATGTATAAACATGTCAAAGAATGGATCACAGGTTGTGCCACTTGCCAACAGATGAAAGTAAATACTCATCCAAACACCCCGACTCTTTTACCCATTGGATCCAAAGCGACTCACCCTTTCCAACAAGTCATGCTGGATTTCATTATGGATCTTCCTATTGCAGACGGATATGACTCGATTCTGGTCACGGTGGACCATGGTCTTATGAAGGGGGTAATTCTTACTCCTTGCAAGAAAACCATTGATGCTTTAGGAACAGCCGACCTTTACATTTCAGATATATTCAAACACTTTGGACTACCTGATATACTCATCTCGGATCAAGGACCACAGTTTTCGGCTAAGGTCTTCCAGGAAATCAGAAAGATGTTCTAATGGACATTCAATGCACCCACAGGGACATGTTGAAATCCCATTCAATGCCTGACTACATTACCTCCCAAAATATATGGATCTTACATTCGATCCGGAAGAGCTACTGTATTATCCGGACGCAATGTCACCCTATCTCCCATCACCCAATAGACCTCTAAACCATACAAACGATGTATACACCAAGGCGGCCCTCCATCGAGAAGATCCTGCACTATTTGATTTTGCAGAACAGTTAGGAAATGCTAGCAAAGAAATGGAAATTTACAGATGGGTTGCTACCCCACTGACTCCCAGATGCAATCTCAAACCTCAACAGGGCACTCGAGAGCCTTGAGTTCCTGGATGCATTTGACAGCACAGGTGGACCCACCATACCTAATTCACCTGAAAGTATTGCGCCACAAAATATCGCTCCTGAAACAGACACAGACCCTGAGAACAAAATTTCCACCACTACCAGGAACGGGCTAAGCGAATCAGAAGAATCCGATGAAGAACTCGAATATGTTCCCAGCATCAGAGCATCTACAATGACTTACCAGTCCATGGATGGAGAACTCCAAACTGTCAATTGGGATGACAAAGTATTCAATTGAAGATAAAAGGACGCCTTTGACAACATTGGATCCCCAATTTCATACACTCGCACAATGTTCTTCTTTGTCATTGTCGCCTACATTGCCGCCCTCCTATTTGCCCTGCTGGTCACCACCTGTGGCCATTATTATGTCTATACCGCCTCCTTCGCCACCATCGCCCATGACCTCCCACTCGAGGTCTTTGTCTCCACCACCATCACCATAGATGATTTCGACTTTGCCAATCTCCCCGCTCTTCATGAGCACCCTGAAGAACTCGTCATTGCCCCCACTTCCCCCTACACACATACCAATCATTCAACCTCATAATACTATGCTCAACAATGTCAGCAAAAACCTTGCCACCCTTGTCACGTACTTCAACATGTTCTCCAAACCACTTGATTACGTCACAGCTCTCACCCTCACCACTGACCCTCACTTGCTCACCTACCATGAATGAGATGCCATGCTCGAACAGGCCAAACAGTTAAAACGAGCTATTCAGACAGTACAATGGTGGATGGAAACTGCTGAAAAGTGTTATGAGCTCACGCCCAACAACACTAACCCACCATCCATCAGGACACAGACCCACAGGCCTTGTCAAGCAGGGAATAGAAGGGGAAGGGGAATGGGGTATATTGGCTTATAGACAGAGTCCTACATGGGTGTAAGAGAAACCATCTTAAGTCTGGGGCGACTCAAGACACTTGTACTACTTATATACTATTCTACCAAGACCCTTGCCACCGCCTAGAACCTCCAGTGCTCCACAGCATTCATGCTCCTTATTGTCTTGTATGAGTGCTGCCTCCACGCTGTCACTGTTGCTATGCTTCTGGGCGCAGCCACTGTAACACCATCCTCTGGACCAGTCCGGGTTGCTCTAGACCTTGTAACGATAAGGGGCTATATCCTTAAAGCCTCCTTGTCTCCATAAGCTGTGTTGCAATCCCATATGTCCATATGCGCTGCCACTGCTGCTTCCTGATGCGTGATGGCATGATCCCTGATGCGTTGATGCCGACGTCGATCAATGATGCCATCAAGGGTGCGATCCTCTTGCCTAATCTGGCTGTCCTTCCTAGTATAGTGTATGGCCGCCTTGTATGACCATCGTCTTGTTCCACAGTAAGCGCTCCCATGTGCTAACCCATGCAAAGTGTTCCCAGACTCCCTCCTAAGGCTCCTGGCCTGTATAAAGACTGTGGTAGTGGTCCCCGACCACTGATAGATAGATTGAAAATGTGATGCCAATTTTCATGATCATAACAGGGGGAGTGTAAAGTTCCATGATGATCATTTGTAGTGTACATGGCCATACTGTACCTGGACTGAAACTGGATTCCTTACAATGACCTTGCTTGTGCCTGGACTGAACCTGGACAGTGCCTGGAGTGCAGGGACTTTACCTGGACTCCACAAGGACATGTGGGGGAGTGTCAAGTGCTGCAGAGAGTGGGCATGGGTGAAAGAGAGAGGGTGTGGGTGAAAAACAGTGGGTGTGGGTGAAAGAGAGTGGGTGTGGGTGGCAGAGAGGGTGAGGGTGAAAGAGAGTGGGTGCAGGTGAAAGAGAGTGGGTGTGGGCAGCAGAGAGTGGGTGGCACAGAGGGCAGGGCAGCAGAGGGGGCAGTGTTATGTGGGTGGCAGAGACAGGGTGTGTGGGTGGTGGCAGAGAGAGGGCATGCAGGTGGCAGAGAGAGGGCAAGGGAGAAAGTGGGTGGCAGAGAGAAGGCAAGGGCAGCACAGAGGGCAGGGCAATGTTGTTGAGGGTATGTTGGTGTTGGGATGGGCACAGGAGATTGCAGGAGAGCATGTGTGTGTTTGTGAGTGGATGGGGAGGGGATGGGCTACAATGAGTGAAATAATCAAAAACAAAAGCAAAAATGGCTTATGGGGTGAGCTGATTCACCACTATATCATCCTCAGCTATGTGAGCTGCAAATGTCTTTGTTATGATGATGAGTTGTCATCCAAAGTCTTCCTATTTGAAGTGATTAGAATGGCTGGAGAGCAAAGGGAAAAAAAGGATAGTGTTACAGTTCTCTTTTTGTTTCATCCTTCTGTCTCAAGTGGACCATTTCACATCCATCGTTATTACTCATTGACTGCACATTGTACAGCCAGGACACTATCTCCTTTCGTAGTTACTTTCATGTTTCCTTTCTCAGGTAGCTACAGCCTCATTTCCTTTTATGCTCTCCATTGTTCTCTGATGTATATAAACCCCTGTACTGTAGAGTAACCCTAGTTCCAACTTAGATGAGTTTTGCTCTCAACCTTGCTCAATCTCAACACTCTTTTTCCTCATCACTTTCCAGACCTTTGTCATCATTTGACTTAGCGTCTAGACTCTTTGTCCAGTGGCTGGAAGCAGACCAAGACTCTGCTTGTCACTGTTGACTTAGAACAAACCACAACAAGGGCATTGTCTGAAACAGATAGCAGGTGCACCTTTTTGCTGCTCCTGATTTACCTTCCTTCATCTTCACCCATTTCTTCTCAGCTGCATTCAATACTGAGGACCCCACTCTGTTCCTCTTGGTTGAGCACTGGGGGGGGCTAGCACAATGTGTTGAGTGAGTGTTCATGGTGGTGGGATAGGCTGTGCTGATCAGATCAATCATCATTGCACAGCTGTGCTGGCATATCATGTGATTTTCATGTGTGGTGTGTCACATGACAATCAACAATTTGTTGTTGTGTCATGATCAACAAAAATGTTTGTGTCACATGAAATGATGTAAGCAGATGCTATATATATGTGAGGCTTTTGTACTGATTCCCCTCAGAGTGTGCTTGGATTATGAGTAGTCTGAGCCCACTCTGAGCTCAACTGGGCTTGGACTGCATTTGTAGTCCAAGTTCCATTTTGAGTGAGTTCCCTGCCAAATTTTTGAGCTTGGAATAAGAGCTTGGAATCTGATTGGAATACAAGGACTCCTTGTAATGGACTCAGATTCTGAGATTTTGGGGGGGGGGAGTAAAGTGTTCAACATACTGCATATTTGAGTTACTTACTGACATTTCTTTTGACATTCAATTTTGATTTAGGAGTGGCTTGTGGTGCTTGAATATTGGTGTGTTCCTGTTCTAGTCTTGTATGCAAACTTTCTTCAAGACCAGAAAGGGTTACCTGTGCCTTGGAGGTTTTCTCCATGTTAGTTGCAAGCTTCTTTGCTGTTGTCTTGAGTTGACTAGCTGTGGTAGCAGCTGGTGGCTTTAGTCTGTTGTCTAGCCTTCTCTATGTCAGGCAGGCCAGGCCTACTTATTGGATTTTTGAGTGTTATAATGAACATTGGCACTAAGTTCAGACATTGGTGACAGGACAATGTAATTATATAGTACTGTTACTGAATTGTTTCATCACCATGATGTGACACTAAGACTAGCTGCACATCTCACACTTTTTTCAAATGCAACCTTATGATCCAGTGCCTGCTAGTGTGGGACCTATGATCCAACATCTGTTATGTGGATCCTATAATTTGAACACAACAAAGCCACACTCCTTTGCCCTGCCTGGCTTGAATCTAACAGATGGCAGATGATGAGAGACACCAACCTGACACTTGCACTTGTGTCTGGATCTCAAATGGAATAGTGTTACTAGGTTGGCTCTTGGCATCGGTTCTTTCACTTCCTCATGGAAGGGAAAGTGGTCTTGGCATTATGAATAAAACTGTTTACATTGGCAATGCTCATGTGGGGACACCACAAACACTGTCAATTTCACCACAAAGTTTGTACCCAAAAGTAGCTAGCATAGAACAAGATTCATAGGGTGAGTAAGTACATCATAGGTTCATAGCAAGGGAAATGACATGAAAAAGATCAGGAATCTGATTTACTAAATGGCACAGTAATGTCAAATGAAGATGGTGACAATAAGAAAGACACACCAAAGATGACAATGGTGCTGCAGAGAAGTGAGGTATCTTCTTATTACAAAAGTCAGCAAAGTAATGGGAATTACAATTGAATACATGCTTTCAGGTCTTGGTCTGCTTGTATAAATATGTAATCAAGTCTGCATGGTCAGGTGGCATAGACCCAACAGTAATTTCAGTTTTCAGTTTCTCCACATAATTCATCATCATGAACTGGTCAAAAGCATTTCTTAAAGCTGTCTGCACATTTTCTCTTGCCCAAAATGCTTGTTTAGCAATGATGAGAATTGCTTTTAAATTGTCAACATAAATCAGTTTTGGTAACTAAAAGAGTAGTTTACCAACTAAGGCTTGACAATGCGATGGCTGATGATATGAAAGCCAATAAGTCATTCTTGGTGAGGCAAGCTGACTTCTAACCTTGTGGAGCACAAATTTAGTATCAATGTCAATCCCAAATGAACTGAGGATCATGGGCTAATTATAGGTAGGATAATAATCTGAATCTGATGTAAGTAACAAATGGCATACCAACTAAAAGTAGAGCAATGAGGTAAACAAAAAATGTGTAATATCACTCACTTTCTGTTGGTTATGGATCAGATAGGAAAGTCCCTGGCATAAAATGGGCACTGTCACTCACATCCTGTTGGTCATGGGATCAGATGTCAGGAGAGTCCCTGGCATAAAATGGGCACTGTCACTCACTCCCTGTTGGTCATGGGATCAGATGTCAGAAGAGTCCCTGGCATAAAATGGGCACTGTCACTCACTCTCTGTTGGTCATGGGATCAGATGTCAGGAGAGTCCCTGGCTTAAAATGGGCACTGTCACTCACATACTGTTGGTCATGGGATCAGATGTCAGGAGAGTCCCTGGCATAAAATGGGTACTGTCACTCACTTCCTGTTGGTTATAGGATCAGATGTCAGGAGAGTCCCTGGCATAAAATGGGCACTGTCACTCACTCCCTGTTGGTCATGGGATCAGATGTCAGGAGAGTCCCTGGCATAAAATGGGTACTGTCACTCACTCTCTGTTGGTCATGGGATCAGATGTCAGGAGAGTCCCTGGCATAAAATGGGCACTGTCACTCACATACTGTTGGTCATGGGATCAGATGTCAGGAGAGTCCCTGGCATAAAATGGGCACTGTCACTCACAGACTGTTGGTCATGAGATCAGATGTCAGGAGAGTCCCTGGCATAAAATGGGCACTGTCACTCACCAACTGTTGGTCATGGGACCAGATGTCAGGAGAGTCCCTGGCATAAAATGGGCACTGTCACTCACCAACTGTTGGTCATGGGATCAGATGTCAGGAGAGTCCCTGGCATAAAATGGGCACTGTCACTCACTCTCTGTTGGTCATGGGATCAGATGTCAGGAGAGTCCCTGGCATAAAATGGGTACTGTCACTCACTCTCTGTTGGTCATGGGATCAGATGTCAGGAGAGTCCCTGGCATAAATGGGCACTGTCACTCACTCCCTGTTGGTCATGGGATCAGATGTCAGGAGAGTCCCTGGCATAAAATGGGCACTGTCACTCACATACTGTTGGTCATGGGATCAGATGTCAGGAGAGTCCCTGGCATAAAATGGGCATTGTCACTCACATACTGTTGGTCATGGGATCAGATGTCAGGAGAGTCCCTGGCATAAAATGGGCACTGTCACTCACTCTCTGTTGGTCATGGGATCAGATATCAGGAGAGTCCCTGGCATAAAATGGGCACTGTCACTCACTCCCTGTTGGTCATGGGATCAGATGTCAGAAGAGTCCCTGGCATAAAATGGGCACTGTCACTCACCAACTGTTGGTCATGGGATCAGATGTCAGGAGAGTCCCTGGCATAAAATGGGCACTGTCACTCACATACTGTTGGTCATGGGATCAGATGTCAGGAGAGTCCCTGGCATAAAATGGGCACTGTCACTCACCAACTGTTGGTCATGGGATCAGATGTCAGGAAAGTCCCTGGCATAAAATGGGCACTGTCACGCACTCTCTGTTGGTCACCATTTGATGAGGCTCTTCAGCATCAAATGTTGCCTATGACACTCACAAACTTTATTCAAGCTTGTTTCTGAAGGTTCTATGTCAAACAAGTGGGTAGCACAACTTACTTCCTGTGCTGAGATCAGCCATTGGAAGAATAAGTGCACTGCCACTCACTTCCTGTTGTATCCATCAGATTGCACATTCAATATATATTTTGTTGTTTACCCACTATTGTCATATTGTTAAACTTGAATGGGAAATAAAGTACCACTCACATCTTTTAAATTCTATTCAAAGACAACAACATAGCATGCCTCATAAACTTCATGGTATCAAACTTACATACCTTGCTGTGCAAGTGATCATCAGGTGCAGTTTGCTATCATGATCATACTATCATCTTCTTAACATAATGTGGAATGACCAACACCTACCCAGAAGTATGGGAAATGTGTAAACACAATTCCAGCCATGGATCTCCAACTGCTATTCCTTCCCACAATGTCTCTGTTGCATATTATGGCTCATGTGGGATTTAATTGTGGTTGATCTCACTGAAGAGCATTCTTAACACAGAGATCCAAGTTGTTTGCCTGAGTTGAGATGAAGAGATGATGTAAACTATCATTGTCAATTGTTTGAGCTGTTTTATCTGTCAGTTCAGGACAACCATTTTCAGGCTTGTGCATCTCTGAACATAGGGTCATTTATAACAGCTAAAAAGATATTCATTTCTGACCTTCCAATTTTACAAATGCTTTAGGAGGATGATCTGTATTCATTACTTTGTGGAGGTAAATTTCCTGGAAAGATTTTTCAGCATTCTTTCGAGCCCTTTCCCACATAGCCTCTCCATCCCCCATGTCATTAAGTTTACCATATTCTTGAATAATTTGGCCATCAAACTTGGTGAAAACCAACACCAAAGGAACTGTATTCCATCAATAAACTGTGTTTGGAATCACTAGTGGTCCACTTACCTCCACCAGTCCCTTTGTTGAAGAACTGAAGTTCTGCAGATGGCAGGGGGCGAGGACTATCCATGGGTATGCAGTACCTATGGAAATCAGCATGAGATGGAACATAAATGTTAGTACAAATGAAAGTATACCAAATTGCATGCAATTGATCTTTGAGATCAGTTGCTATGGATTTCTTCTTAATAAATTTCCAAACATCCTCTATCTCTTCCTTAGCACCAGACTCAAAGCCCTGTGAGTCATGGAAGATGAAGTTGCTACCAGGATATGTAATCTGGTGCTCAATATCATGTATGCCACGCTGGAAAATGGTCTGAAGTCAATGGTAATCAAGATGCGCAAGCCAGCTCACCTCTATGGATGACTTTAAATGACTAGCAGATTCCTTTTTCCAAAAACGATGCTTTAAACGTGACAGCATGTTGGGTTTGAGCAGATCACCATGTTGATCATATATAATGGGTTTTGTCCCCTGAGCCACACTGCAAACCTTCTCAAGAATAGTTGTCTTGCCTGCATTAGCCCTTCCTATAACCAGAATACGGAAGTGACGGCATGCGTATCGATCCTTGAGTATGTCCATCATTTCCGAGTCATCAGCTATTAAAATCAAGGTGAGAGTTCCACAATTGCTGACCCTACTGTTCCAACTCACCGAATGCATGTGAATCTTGTGGATCAGTCTCATGCATGGTCAAGTTGTACTGCTAGTAGGGCAATAAGATGATGGTGTGCGAAACAATGTTTGTCCTAGGAGCAAGTTAAGAGATGTAAAGAGACACTGCAGGGCCACTCATAATCACAAAAGGTTGAACCGCCAACAGCGTGATGGTAAGGTAGCAACGTTCCACTGGTATCGGAGCGATGTGCTGGGAAACAAGAGTCTGGCAATAGGGCGGTGTGACAAGAATGTCAGGAGTTGTGCTTGGTGCAGGGATCAGTGCGTCGCAACTTGAAGAATTACGCAGGTCGGGCGCTGAAGTAGGACAGATGTGCGGTCAAGCTGTGCGAGTCAATGTCACAGTCACAAAGACGGCTCCACCAGTGACCAGTCTGATTGCCTTTATCTGCTTGCAGTGGCGCTTTGCAACCCTCTACTCACCACCGTGCAGACCGAAGACAACTCTCCCAGTGGCTGGTTCCAAGGATGAATCGTGATGATTCACAGCGCTCTTGAAGAATCGGATCTTCGCACAGAGTTTCAAGACCTCTTTACAGATCATCCTCACATCGTCCTGATGCGGCGGTCGGTGAGACAGTAGATTGGAAGCATGTAGTGGAGGGCGAGGGCGAGAAGGGCGTGGCTGGAAGCTATATCGTTACCCGTACGCTCAAGTTTAGAATCCGTGCCGCCCCTGCGCAGCGAAAGAGCCACGTCGTGTTCAGCGCAAAGTAAGCTCATAGCCAATTCAATATTCATCATTTTGGTCACCTACGCTAAGTTATTGGCGACTAAACGAGACCCCATAGCCCCCAAGACGTTTCTCAAACCAACAAGGAATTGCGGAAGGAAGGTCAAGGAAACGGAGCGATGGTCTGCGATGTTGTATTTATACTTTCAGTGCGTGAAAGATAGGGGTTCAAGCGAAGGCGACTCCTATTCGTTCAAACGGATGGCTGTGTCAATAAAACAACGGACAACGGACGAGAATTCCAAACAACCATTGGTATAGGGTCCTATCCATCCGGTCGCTTGGGAACTGTAGACGGCTGGGGCGTCGCCGGACACGACAACAAAGACGAGGACGATGACGAGGATGGGGCACCGCGGAACAAACCTTTGCGGAGGAATGGCATGATGGCGCTGTGGTTAGACTGGGGTTGTGGTAGGAGAGAGGACGGGATGTCAACCTCCCCCAACGTTGGGTTGTTCACGCACTTGACTCGTCGTCAAAATCGATCTTTTCCAGCGTGGTTTGAATCCGATTCGGGTTTCCGACTGTGGTGGCGACCATGCCTAGTAGTAGGACTGTTTCCGGGAAGACGGGCGGATCCCGGGCCACTGGAGGAAGAAACCCAAGAAAATAACAACGACGAGGACAAAGGGGCCGATGATGCACAGGGTGAGGACGACGATGCCTAGGAGGTGCCAGCTTTCCCCTTCGTACTTTGTAGGGCGACGCCTGTAAGCCACAAGCGAGCTGATGCCGAAGAATTCAAGGTGGGCAACGGTCTAAATGATGTATCGCACAACATATATGTCTGTCTGCTAACCAAACGAAAACACAACTCTACATCGCTATCCGAATTTGACAGCAGCTAACCCGAAATGTGGCTACCCACCAGAGGTACTATTTCGTTTACTGGTACGTGATCGTGACGCCGCTAGAGCTCTCGGACACGGAAGTGAGGACTACACCGTTCTGCTCAATATCGATTTCCGTGGCACCATTGGGACTCATTTGCGAGCCGGTCGACGTGGTGGCAAAGGCATTGGTGAAGGCCACGCTGCCAAAGTCGCAGAAGGGCACGAGACTTCCATTCTCTTCGTAATCCTCAACGATCCACTCAGCATCCTGTTCGCAAAGCGCGTGCGTAGATGAGAGACTCTTGGAAACCGTCTGCCCGTTGGACAGGTTCTGGATCTGAGCAACGCCAGTCGTGGTGGAGGTAGCGGTGACCGTGAATACGAGAACGTCGCCGCCGTGGATGGTAATGCCGGTAAAGTCGTGAGCGACAGCGGGGTACCACTCGTACCAAGCTGTTATAGGGGAGACATTGATGAGAATGTTGGACAATCATGCTCCAATTGCTATCTAACTTACCGTCGTACGAGACAACACCGTTCTCGTATGTCATGTCAATACCAGTCTGGAGGATGGCGGTACCGCAAGTGTCTCCGTCGATGCCGACCCATGCCGACGAAGAGCCGGAAGGAGCACTGGGAGTGGGAACGGTGATAGTACCTGTTACGGCCTTAAAAGTTCCCTACAGAAACGCGATGTGAGCAGCTGCTCGCGTGCTAAGATGGAAAAATACGGACCGCGGCCTCGCTCCAGACGGCGCCAGACCAGTTAGAGCTGAACTCGACGTTGGCAGTGTCGTTCCCCGGCGACTGGAGTCGCTGCAAGGGCCGAGACCGGCGGCGAGAGCGCATGGAGGAGGGGGCTGCGAAAGCAGCGGTAGCGAGCAAAACGCTGGTGAGCAAGGAGATGAGGACCATGGTGAACAGGAGAGAAGGATGCCTTGTAAGTCTGCAGAAGAGAACTTGACGACTTTCAAACGCAAGATATCCAGCACTTTTATACATGCAGCGCTGTGTTGTTCCACGCGCCCAGCGTATCTGGTACCATGCGGTTACCCTTTCGCGACCTCATCTGCTATCTGTAAACCGAGGTTCTTCACGACAGTAACTTGACTGGGCGGGCAGCAACTGGACCAGAAAAAAATTCCGAAGCAATGAGATGCCAAATGCGGTAGAATGTGGCGAATGACACGAAAATACAGGCCAATCGGAGTTGCGCGATAACTTTATCATGTGCAAGTTCTGTCATGCTTGGTGATCTGGGTGTTCTCGCGACTGACATATTGCATTGTGCTCAAGATTCGCGCCCTTTATGGCTCTGCAGATGTACTGAGAAAACATTTGACAAACATGTGCTCTGGGGCATACCGTTAACCATAGTTGAAGATAAATGCTATGTGTCCATAAAGGGGGCTCGGGTAGCGTACACCGCGTGAATTGAATATAGTAGACTGCATGATTCGATCCATTTTGGGGAACTTCTATTTTTGCACGCATGTGGAGGGTGAGAATCGAGGGAAATTGGCGTCAACGAGCTTGCCGGGAGCCGTGATAAGAGTAATTTAATAGTATGTCATTAATTCATTGTGAATTGTATGCTGGGATGCTTTCAAAGTCGAATGAATTGGGTGGCTCGTGGTCTCGCACCTCCTATCACCAGACTGCCCATGCCAGATGTGAGCGAAGCAAAGCATGTACGTTTGTCACATGGTTCCTGTACATCGATGTTATCTGAACCGCAATCCTCTGGGATGTGAAATAAGTAATTGATGGTTGCATTATCTTATCGCATCGAAGAAAAGAAAGAGGAGAGTTGAAGAGAAAACTATCATTTGCAGATCGAGATGGTACTTTCTGAGCTGGGTACCAACGCCTGGAAGAAGATCTCGGTGTCGAGTTCCACTTGCGGACCTTGCCTCTTTGTTTCTCTTCAGTCTTTGCTCACTATGTATCGCACAATATGTATCCGCTAACCAAACGAAATATACTTTTACATTCAAGTCCAAACCAAGAGATCCCTAGTACCTGCAGGATGTGCCTTTGGGTTTACTGGTAAGTGATCGCGACGCCACTAGAGCTCTCGGACACGGAAGTGAGGACTTTACCATTCTGCTCAATATCGATTTCTGAGGCTACATTGCGAGCCGGTGGCATAGGCATCGGTAAATTTTGCGCTGCCAAAGTCGCAGAAGGGCACAAGACCTCCATTCTCTTCGTAATCCTCAACGATCCACTCAGCGTTCTGTTCGCAAGCGCGAACGAAGATGATGAGACCTGTTTGGAAACCGTCTGTCCGGTGGTCAAGTTTTGGATCTCAGCGATGCCAGTTGTGGAGGAGGTAGCTACCATAGCAGTGACCGTGAGTATGAGAATGTCGCCAGCGCTGATTGTAGTGCCGCTAACATTGCAAGCGTAAGCGCGGTATCACTCGTACCAAGCTGATATACATAGGAAGGCATTGATGAAAATGCTGGATATCAGTTGCCATCCAACTGACCATCGTACGAGGCTTCACCCACGACATGAAGGATACCGTTACCGCAATCGATGCCGACCCATGCCGACGCAGAGCACGCTGAGCTACCACAATCGGCAACGAGCTTGCTGAGAACTGTGATAACAGATATATAGAAGAATGTATCAGAACACGTTAGTATATGAATTGGGTGGCGCGTGATCTTATGCTATCACCGAACTAAACTGTTCGTGCCAGATGTGAGAGACGACTCACATGGGTCCGATACGGATGTTATCTGTACTGAAATACATCGTTCCTTTAGGATGTGAATAAAAAAGCGGTGGCTGTTTGTGACAAGTTTGACTCACTGTATATTGTAACTCGTTACTTTTTGGTTTTCCAATGGCATGTGACGTATGACTTTGGTCCTATAGACGTGGCCCGTTACGCGTTACTCGCGTGACAAGACCATGCTAGAAAGAGAACTGCCGTCTCGACAGTGCCGATGGCAGTTGTACCCAGTGCCATTGGATCTGCGTATCGTGTAGAATGTCTTCCACGTCCGGCACCGATTCAAATATCCACTATGCTACCGCCTGCGTCGTCCGGCTGTAATGATAAGGAGAATCCACGTCGCGTACCTGCTGATTGGTAAGGTCAACCAATAACTGTACTGGAGATCGAGCCAAATTCTGTGCTAGAGATGATTAACGTACTGGAAACGTGTTCGGCATCTGTCCCGGACAGGTCCAGGGCATGTTTATTCTCCACATTGGTGATGTAATATGTGCGACCACTCTCGACAGGCATGATGGGCGGCAGTAGGTCTGCCTTGCTGAGGACCCTATATGAAAATTGGACTTCCCGAAAGAATGGATTGCTCGGGGCACATGTCAGTTGAATCTCGTCATCTGTTTATCTGACAGGCAGCGTGAACTCTAGTTTGTGTGTTGGGAGCCAGGAAATATAGAAGACGTTCTCCTCTCATGACGCAACGATCCGGGCACTAATGCATATCAGGATAGAGTAGTTTGCATCTTATCAAGAACTTACCTTCTGAGAGCTTGAGCCGATATTGCCGAATGGCTAGACAAGAGGAAAAAACGATGACCGTCAAATGGTTGATCATGGGGTCCCAGTGACAGGGGTGCACTTACCTCAAGATCAGGGTCTTCATGCATCATCAACTTCCATGATGAGAAGACTTTCAACGTGGGTTCATGTCCCCTTCGTATACTCGAGCCGTCGTCCATAGAACAGGAGAGCCAGTAATGCAAGCGCAAGCCTGCAAGCCTTTGTCGAGGATTGGTATTTCACAACCGTTGGCAGTGACTAGTGTCACTACTCGCCGGTCGACGCGGTGACGTCCAATCTCATTATTTTGCAACCGAATACGGTTAACGTAAACATGGGCGTTCGATTGTAGAACAATGGGTGTTGTATGACCATCCATTCTGCAACAAAGCATCCATCAATAAAAAAACTGCCAAGCTACGAGTTTCTGGTTAGCCGTTTCCAACAGAGGGCTCTGAAGCTTAAAGGTGAAAGGTCGAACAGCTATTTTTACCACTGCCTCGGGTCCGAGTCGGGTCTCTTGTCTTTTGAAGGTTCGGAATGGACCAATGCTGACAGCAGGCATGTTCACTTCATTCCGCAGTAGGTATCGCGTCGATCTCGATCACTCCTATGTAAAACTCAACGGAAATTACAACTATTTTGATGCCATCCTGCAATTTGTTTTTCCACCCAGGCGCAAGCGAGTATATATCTAAAAAAGGAAACGACTATACAGGAATGAGCTTCCAGACATGCCTCTCCTCGAATAAAAGCTGGACAGGGGTACCATCTTCCCTACTTTGTAAAGTAAGAGCGAGTGTATGTCCAGGAACGCCAATTCTTTTCGTCCAACCGCCCATAGCACGCAGGTCAATATATATCGCTTAACAAGGTTCATGGGAAAGAAGAAAAAAACAGTACCTGTACGTCCCAGTTTCGTACTCCTCAGTTACTTCCCAATCAATCGCAGACCCCGTAGCAACGGCGTCTGTACCCGCTTGAAGTGGTTCCGCGTATCCCACGTACTTGTCGTGGTAGCGCACATTTTTAATCGTGTAGATGTTTTCCGCTACCTCTCCAAATTTCCACTAGAATCATCGTTGGTGCTATATGCTAACTAGAGATACGGGCGGAGCGTACCTGCTGATTTTCGTGGCCGTGTGGGGACCAACCAATAACTGTACTTGGAGCGTCAAGTCAAATCCAATGTCGGAGAAGATGAATATACTGGAAGAGTGTTCGGGATCGGTCCCGGACAGGTCCATGGCAGTATTGGTGAGGATGTTGATGACGCGATATTTATGGCCACTCTTGATAGGCATGGTGAGTAAATCTGTGAGGATAATCCCAAGCTAGTGGGGGGGCCTTATATACATTTTGAACGTCCCGAAAGTAGGGCAACTTTCGCTTCAAAATAGATAATAACGCTTTGTCGTTATTATGACAGAACTCTAAACGTGTACAGGAAGCCGGGAAGCATCCCATGATCAGAGATAGAAGACGGCTAAGACATATCTGCCCAGATCAGTCGATGTGACTTGTCCAGAGTTTGCGGGGAGCCGAATAGAGGATACAGGCCTGACTGTGTGGTGACATCTCATTTGAGATGAAACATCGATATGTCAAGACTAACATGCCGTTGCAATGGAAGTCCAGCTTATAAAAGGTGACCAATGACTGCAGGCCTCAAGGTACGGCATTCTAGAAGTGCCTTCGATTATTAGTGCACGTTTGTTCACATGATCATATTTGCCCCAAACGGCTGCCGTGGTGCTGTTCGTTTCCACGATGGCAGCGCGCTTGGGACAATGCGGGCAGCATCCAGTATCATTATATCTTATCAGGGCAGCATGTTATCTATGATTTCCGTCGTTTCTACAAGTGAGTGTGGTTAACATCACATGCGATCCATTGTCGAATCAGGGTCTAACCTTGAAATGCACCATCCATCTTCGACAGAGCGTCAATCATCTGCTTCTCATGGACCTCGGCCGCTTTCTGGTGTTTTTGAAGCAAAGCCTTCTCTATCACCTGCGAGAAAGAAGTGACGGGTGTAAAAGCTATTACGCTAGTATCAAACCAAGAGTTTCTTGTGTTCCTCGAGCAGCTGTTTCCAAAGGCTCCGGATTTCATCTTCGCAGGTGGCATAGTCCATTAAAAAATCCGCATATATTTGCTCGCTGTAACCCACGTTCACGGTCAATGTCAAACTCTCGATGAATAGGCGTACACATTCTTGACCATCGCCATGAATGCATCGACTGGTTTAGCAAGCTATATGCGGTGCGAACGTCAGTTATGTGGATGGTATATGCATGTCACTTGCCTCCTTCTCGAGGTGCCTTTCAGCTGCTTTGAGTAGCTTGAGTTCTCTCTCCTCGCGCTTCCTCTCTTTCGCAGCTAAGAACCATGCGTGATTGATATCGAGGGTAGGCGGTGATATTAATCCTACCAGCCAATTGCTGCGCTATCAATAACAAGTCGAGTCTACGTGTGTGGTACAAGTCCGCGCATACATAAGCAAGTTACGGGGAGGACTTACGATTGTTCGTCACTGGCACTAGATACCTGGCTTCCCAGTAAATCATCCTCGTCTGTCAATTTGAAATCAGCTTGGAACTCGTGAAAGTCGCGTTTTCTGGAGGTGGAAGTTTGGTCGGGCATGTCAATATGCCGCTATTGTTCGGTGACACAAACACCGACAAACGAGCCTCCGCTACACGTGAAGCGACGATGACCGACCTCACCGTCCTCATCTCCCCAACGCCTCTTTATGTCCAGGGCAATTTCTCATTCTGCCGCTCGACCCCAGTCATGGTCACCCTCGAGCCGGACCACAGCGATTTGTCAGAAGCAGAGGTGGCTGACTGTGACTCCCAGTCCAGTTCCAAACGCACCTGTCAGCCAAGAAGAAGAGGCCGCGCTCCAAACCGTATAGTTGACCCAAACTTCCTCTCGCCACCTGTAGAGACTTTCAGAGCGCGTCCAAAAAGACACAAACCGACGCGTTCTCAGAGCGCACCTCCTGCTAGACTTGTACAGTTGACACCTTCACCTCCAACACCGTTCGTACCAGACCCCCCTTCGACGGCTATCAACAGGTCCTTCCCCAGAAGGAGTTTTACGTCGTCCTACTCTGAAGGCGTTGCGAGGATAACAGGAACAGGAGATCTACTCCCTCCACCTCCTCCACTTCGTAAGTTTACCTCTTCTCCTCCCCCCCTGTCGCCAGCCACTCAGATTATGCACCCTATTCAGTCCGTCCAACCACCTTTTGGCGTAAAACCCGTCGGTCGGGCGTTACAGCTGCCTCGTATTCTCCCTCTTACCACCTCATACGC
Source organism: Amanita subjunquillea (assembly GCA_020011035.1). Classification (NCBI taxonomy): domain Eukaryota; kingdom Fungi; phylum Basidiomycota; class Agaricomycetes; order Agaricales; family Amanitaceae; genus Amanita; species Amanita subjunquillea. The sequence goes on along the minus strand of JAEBUT010000014.1, from coordinate 652,322 downwards.
CGCTCCACCTTTATCGCCGCAGGGCTCAATTTCGACTCGCCGGTGCACGATCTGAGCGCATTTTGTGTCGAAAACCGCGTGGGATTCATCGTCGTCCCCGACTACTCCCTCCAATAATAAAAAACACAACTACCGCCCCTTCTTTCTTGCCGTCAACTTAATTCGAAATACCCTAAAATACCGATACCGATACCCACACTCTATCATACAATACCCATATAATCAACGCTTTGAACATCCTTCTATGGCAAGGTTACGAAGCGGCGGTCTAATCTTGCTATTTGTGACTGCAATGACGCTTGTCCAAGCAACCACCTTATTTAAAGATAAAAACTATATGCGCCAGGTGCCTCGTCAGTTAGGCGTAGGCCAAGGCGCGTCGACATCAACGTTCAATTATTGGTGGCCGTATCCTGCTTGGACCGCCACGGCGACGACGTCCCCCCCGGCATCTACAACAGCCGGGATGGTGACTACAGCGCTTCTCCCCGTTCCTACAACCCTCATCCCCACGTCTACACTTCAGAACGGCGTCTTGGCAAGTCTGAGCGTTCCTTCTCCCGATTCAAGTTCCAGCTTTACCTTTTCGGGCACTCTGGCGACTTTATCGGACACCTCGACAACCTCGTTACCCACGTCGTCCCCATCAAGCTCATCCGCATCCGCATCTTCGCCCGCATCGTCGTCATCTCCAACCGCACCGGGCTTTCCAAGTCGCGGCTTTTTCACGTCTCCCCACTTTCTCATCCCGCTGATAGCCGCCGTCTCCACGACCGTCGTCCTCTCCCTCCTCTTGTGGTTGAAATGCCGTCACCACCGTCGCGCTCGGACTGCCTCCTCTTCCTTTTCAACGCTAGGGAAAGGAGGATGGCGAGTCGTTGAAGAGTCGTATGATCACCGACAGCAGCGGCAGCGAAGAGGATGGTGGAGCGGCCTGTTTAGAGGACGCAGTGACGAATGGGAAGAGACGGTTCCAGGCCCAAAGTATGTTGGCGTTGAAGAAGATCCGGAAGGGCCTACTGAGCTAGAGTGCGCCGAGAAGGAGGACGTGCGACGCTGGCTAGATGCGGACGGAGAAGAGCAAGGAGGGAGACTCGATATCGCGTCTTGGGCTGCCCAGGCTGGTAGTGGTGGTGGCCCAGTTCCAAAGCGTGGTGAGAGCGGGTCGCGCAAGAGGGGCGGGTCGACATCCGCGGGTCAGCCGTTGTTGTCGTCATCTTTTGCGCCGGCGCCGGCTGCGGCTGTATTCCCCAACGACTTGAGCGACGAGGAGGGAGATGACGGATTTGAGGATGATGACGAGGACAAGCCCGAGATGCGGGTTCCTTGGGAGAGTTTGCGGCATAAGAGTATCAAGCGCGCGATTCTTGCCAAGGTGGATGAGGAGAAGCGGTGGACGGACTCGATGAGAGGTGTGCGTGCGGCTCGGGCGGTCCAGGCTGTTGTCGGGGGAGCAGAGAAGACGGACGTGAGTCCGAGCCGGACGCGTCAAGGTCGGAACGAGGGGTTTAGGATCGTTGTTGAATCACCCCCAGTGCGGATCCCGACGCCTAGTCCGAGCGGGAGTGGACGGTCTCCTCCATGGTCACTGGCATCTGCGTTCCCCTTCCCTTTGTTCTCGAGTGGGGATCGCCACGAGCAGGAGGAGGAGGAGAGAGAAGAAGACAAGTATACGCCTATTCCGCCGAGCCCGAGTCGGTCCTCGCCGCGCCAGGATCGCCGCCTTCACCGCCTCCAGAGGCAGAAAAGGGTGCAAGGAGAGGAGCCGAGCCCGAATCGTGGACGGCGGCAGGCGTACAGACCCTCGCCCTCTGTCCTGCGGATGCAAAGTCCTCCGAGCGTGATGACGCCCCAGATGGAGAGCGCGTTGTGTTTTACGCCTGTTGTTGGGGCGAGTGCGAGGATGGAGGATGAGGGTATGGTTTATACTGAGACGTGTCGCGACCGTACGGACCGGGCGATCAGGCGAGTGGAGGCGATTGTGGAGAGTGCATGGAGTGACCGAGGGAGGGGTTAGATTTTTGGGACATTGGACATTGGATTTGGACGTTGGACTTTTGGACGTTGGATGTTGGACATGGTCGTTTTTGTTTACTTAATAGTTAATTTACATCTTGCGAGATAGCGGCGATGATCATACGGGCGTGGCCAGCATATCACAACATTGCAACACATTGCGAGACTCTTGCCTTGCCGTTGATGTACAACGTCACAGTTTACTTGTCCTTCATGAGACTAACCGTTGAATCCGTAGACAACCTTAAACCACTGTAATTCGCCCCTACTAGGCGGGTTCCTTTCTTTAGAAGCGTATTTACAGTAGGACTTTTCGGATTATATTCAAAAGTCTTCGTAAGAATCGTAACCACCGCATACTCGTTCTCGATCGATTCCATCCGCGTCTAGCGAGGAAGCGCAAAAGGTTTCGTCACAATCCTTCAACGCCGCGCCGGTGACCGGCCGGGTGAACCGGAAACTTAATCGCGGAGTTTCTCAATAAAGTCTAACTCAAGATAGTACAACCTTGTGCTCGAGAAAATAAAGGATTCCTTGACTGTAATAGAGGAGGTGGCAAGGTGTGCCATTTTAATTTATTTTCCAATTTTCGTTTTGACGCATTGTCACATGTCACAGCGTTTTTTCATGGACGTCTCTCCTCAGTTGACTCCAATCCAAAAAAACGACTGGCAAGCAGCCCACATCCTCTACGCCAATAACATCCCTGCTTGTCTCGTGGGTCCTCCTGCATCTGCATTCTATGGCTCTGATGACCTATGGATACAAGTTGTCATCATCGTTCTTGACCCTGCGTTCGAGGACGCGCGCAACGTATTGCTCGCGAATGGGTATGAAGACCTCCCAATGGATGACAATTCCTACATGATGCAGGAGGCCCGGGCCTCGGGCGCCTACGGGCAAGAACCTCTAGAATGGCGTTTGGTTTCTTCCCGACATCTTAACGGCATCGACGTCATTCTTGCTCCTGCGAGTCATTGGCATTTCAACATCACAGAGGATACAACCATAGTCGTGGATGGGATCCGACTACCCAAATATGCTTCTTATCTTGAGGGCAAGTGAAAAAAAAGATACTTTTTTTTTTGTGAAAATTGTTTAAGCGTGCTGAATTTGGGTTCTGTCTCTTTCTTCGCAGCACTTGTGTCAGTCCTCGCACAACGACGCATGGCCCTTATCCCCCCCGGTCGCTTCCAATTACAAGCCATGAATGCATGGATCTTGCGGGGAAAATATCCAGATGTGTTGAAGGAGCTCTCGCCAGCGGATAAGCTCTTCTTGGATCATTATTTTTCTCTCAGGAGACCGCAGAATCTCAGGAAAGTTGTGGAGCTTTGGGATGGACTGTGGAAGGGCGTTTTGACAGTTGATGAAGCGGTGGCATTGGTTCCTGTTGAGAAGGTAGTCAGAAGATTACCATCACGGGCGGCTTAAGAATGGCGTTGTCAACCATCTTGGAAAAGTTTGTGGTGATAATACGCTGGAGCGTACTAAATTTGTCAGTCACTTAGTTTCCTTCTGTTAGCTGATACTGATTCGGATTTTGTTCCGACCCCGGACAGAGACGGTCATTTCAATCTCTAATAATTGACCCAAATGGTAAAACCCGGGTCAGTCACAATTCGGCGGGTCAGGCGCAACACTCGGTCCGAGTTCGTTCTTCACAACCTATTAATGATGGAGGACAATGTTACTTCCACAAAGAACGACATCAGGCAACTGTTGACAACTCTCAAGGACAAAACCCAGCAGCCCTTCCTCCTCGTTGGCGGATCTTCCCTCATCCTGCACGGTTCTCACCGCGTCACCAATGACATTGACCTCCTCGTTCCCCGTGATGCCGTCAACGAGTTCTCTGCTGCCAAAGAGGCAGTCCTCAACGAGACCGAGCACAAACACGTAGAAAAGATCGATCTCCTTAATGCTATCGCCGATCGATTTGACTTTGAGTCTATCAAGTTCTACACCAGCGACATTGGGGGTTCCGGGTCCCTGATCTGGATGTCATGTTGGGCTCGAAGGTGCTCAGTCATTACCTACGCGCTGATGGAGAGGAGGGCGATGCGAAGAGGAGCAGCGATTTGGACGACATGAATTGGATCTCAAAGGAGTTGCAAAAACGGGGTTTGAAGGTTAAGAAGGACGTATCTGATAAATTGGTCTGCGGGCCTTACAATATGCTGTTGGTTGTGGCGGACTTGCATATGACATTCGGGGACGAGGGTTTGAAGCATTTGAGTCGGTGGGCGGGAGGGAATTCGAATGTGATTGGGGCACGGAAGAGTTTAGGGAACAAGTTGAATTGTATGAGATTGAGGTGGAGGAGAGTGAGTATGCCAAGATTTTGGAGTCTCATAGGCGACCTAGTTAGATCTTGTTCGTCTTGCCAACCGTATGGTGCACAAGTATATGCGCCGGGAACGCCCAGTCAATTCTGTGATTGGAATATTCGACGGCCATTCCGAAAACGCTTTCGCTTTTCTTGATCCATTGTCATCGGGTGCCGGGAATCAACCGCCCGGTCAAGCCGGAAGTCGCAGGGTCTTCATCGATAATCGGTAATGGAGAACATGTGGAGTTCAGTCCCGTGGCACGGTAATACTGATGCATCGTGAATAATAACCTACGTAACGGACATGTCATGGCGGCAGTTTTCACAAGAAAAATGGAGCGTCTCCTATCAGATCTTATCGATTGTGCACATGACAAGTTACAAGGTTCTGTGATCACGTACGTGGCGTGGAATAATCCCAGGGAGCGATTGAAAAGGTTTTTAAAGGCCTTGCGAACGTATCTTGAGAGCATAACGTACCATGGCTCAAATCGTACCCGGTTCTGTCTACCACATCCTTAACGTGAAAGCTGAGAATACAGCTATCGATCTTTCTGGCTCGGATAAGCACTCCAGTCAAGTCCAATTGTTTTCGACGTTGCGCCTGATCTGATGTTCGATTGTAGTTATCGGTTGGCCTGCCCATAGTGGGGATAACCAAAAGGTATGTCGTGACAACCACCTCTTAGAGCCAAGCTAATTAGAAGGTCTAGTGGCACGTCGAAAGAACGAATAATCATTTATATACCCTAAGAAATGTGCTGTTCGGCAAATATCTTGCGCTGACCCAGGAGCCTCATGATAACCTACAAGCCGTCGCTACTGAGTTCGAGTATGAGTGGGATATACGTCCAGACGGCGAAGACCCTAGTGTTTTGAGGTACATACATGTCGTTTCGTGCGCCGTGGCATCTGTGCTCATTGATGGGGAAAGGATCTTTGTTCCCCATACTCACTTCAATCTGGATTTGACCAATCATGGAAGTTCTGTAGGCAATACGCCAATTGCGACTTGGGGAACCTGGGAAGGAAGGAACCAGTGCTGGAGGTTCGAACAGAGTAAGTGGCTCTGCACGATAACTGTCATTAAAACTCAGTGCATGATTCGGTTTTAGTCTGAGCAGCGAATGCTAGTGATGACCGTTTTGATTCATGTAGTCCATATCCATTGTGTTCACATCGTGTTCCATAGACTTCTGTAAGAACAACATCAGTGCGTGAAATGTAGTCCAGAGATGGTGACTCGGGTTGCGTAATCCTGTGTGTTTTGTGTGCGACCACCGTCACAGACGATGACGCTCAGCGCCAACCTCGCGAACCCAGTCAACACCGCCCTCCTTCTCTACATCGTTTACTCCGTTCACCGCGTCATCTTTCCGGCTGTACCTCAACCATCCAACCCCGTTCCCTCCGAGTTCAAGTCAGGGTACACATGGATGCCCAAATCCCACCCGCCCACTGTGCTGTTCAAGAACTATACCCCCAAGATGTTAGCCGAGTTTGATGGGAAAGACGGGGGAAGGATTTTACTTGCTATTACGGGGACTGTGTTCGACGTGTCGGCCGGGAGGAGTTTCTATGGGCCCGGTAGGTTGCTGCTGCCTGTGGGTTGTTCTGGAACTGACGAGGAAATGGATTCGAAGAGGGTATGTACGGAAACTTTGCCGGTAGGGATGCATCGAGGGGCATGGCTAAACAATCGTTCGAGTCGGGCGAGTGTTCTACGCCCTCTCTTCCTCCTTGCCAACTGACTGGACGACACACAGATATGCTCACATCTATTGACCAGCCTATTGACCGGCTCACGGACCTCAAGCCTGATGAGATGTATGTGTCCTTGACAGTCTACTTCGCGACAGCGACCCTAACCCCATACCGACAGCGAAAATATGAAGGGTGGTATGATCACTTTGCCAACAAGTATATCGTCTGCGGGAAGCTAGTCGAGAATGACGACGTTTTGGCTTAATCTTGCAACCTTAACATCTGTCTCTGTAGGATGTACAGTTTTAATTGCATCGTCTTGTTTCAAATCATTTTCTGATACAATTCTCATGGAAACTGATGTTATTTAGATATGCGCAGGTCATACATGGGCAAGCCCGAGTCACTGGTGCTCACCCCAAGATTTACAAGTATTGCGACCCTTACAACTCAGTCATGTTGCTATTTTTTGTCATGATTTCCCTTGCCGTTTTCGCAGCTGCTCGAGTCATTCCCATCCACAACGTAAGAATGTTTATTAACAAACGAAGCAACTGCACAAAGGGTGACATGGCTGATTACGAGTTCGTCGGGCGCAATTTCCGCACCAAGCACGACGGGTACCAACGCTCAAATGCCCAACACCACCGTGTGAACACGAAGTTCCCAACTGTCCCACCTAAAGTCACGCGTCGCGACTGAGCGACCACAAAGGGGTGAGTTTTTGGTGGGGATCCGGGCCCGTCGGAATGGATTTCAAAGGTCGTTTGCCCCAATCCTCGTTCGAGCTATTCGTGGCCTGACGAATGTGCCCGGATGGCATCACATTGATTGCCTTCTACGTAGCATACAGGAAAAGAAGTACCATTGTGCGAGTTGGTCGGGCCTTGGTACGGGCCAGACGGAATTGACTAATGGATTCGCACATCGATACACCTTATCGGCTATCTCTGCCCGCACTGGTAGGGTATAAATGAAATGTGACACCATAGGTGTCGTAGGAAACAACCCATCTTTCACTCATCAAATGGAAATACAGCTGGATCCACCTGTTGGCACTAGTTACTTTAAATCGTGAGTCCTTCCTTACATGTGGCTGAGCACTCTTTATTCCACCGCTAACCCTCAATATTGCACTTCCAGTTATAGATACTATATCCAGGCCACTGGTGGCACCAGCCACCTGACCGCGACATTTTATATCTACGTAACGCGGGTGCAGCGCAATGATCCGAATTTCACTTCAAATGGCTCGCCCATGCCCATGCCCACGCCCTCCTCACCCAGCACCTCATCATGATGACTGCCTGCCACTCACCATCACTCACCTTAACCAACTGGCCCCCCATTCCCACTGACCTGCACCCATTCCTGCTGACCTCTGTCTGTTTCCTATTATTTATTTAACATAATTTTTGTATTTTTGTTATTTTTGTATTATTGTTATTTTCACATAAGTTGATGAGAGAAAAATGAAAATGCACACCAGAAAGACATTGGCATAGATCACTGAGTTTGGGTAAAATAATGTTGGGATTAGTGCATTAGAACCAGAATAAAGAGTATTTTTACCTGTAATGGACCAAACATACAAAAATCAAGTTTTGGAGATTTCAGCTATACCCTGCATCTTTGAATATCCCCAAAAATCCATTCTCATGTACCTTGTTATGCTTTCTTAATTTCTTTATTTTCTTTGATTAGATAAGGACACAGCCACTGGATGGTTAGGTCAGCAACTGAGGTCTGAGTCATCCAGAGTCAGGAGGGAAGGGTCACATGATTGACTCATGGGGAACATGAGGTGAAAGGTATATAAGGAGGGGTTAGTAGGTAGTGCTCCTTAGCCTTATGATTGTTTCTGTCATACACAGATCAACTATTGCTCTCTCTCTCTCTCTTTTCTCAAACCTTGAGATTGTGCGGAACAACATTCTAACATAATCATTAGGCTTCTCATCTCACCATTTGACTCTACAATGATGAGCACACTCTGCTCATTGTTACACAAGATGAACACACCCTTACACTTCCATTGACACCACCTATGTTCTAGGCATGTAAACTTCTTTGGTCTTGACAACAAATGGCTGTGCGGACAGAGTATGCCCTTGGCTGTAGAGGCAGCATCAGTGAGCCCCATAGTGCGGTGAGTGAACACCATGGTCTTAGGTGACAAAATAGTCAGGAGGACCCTCATCTCTATGTGGTGTAGGTGCACCAGTACAGATTGGGCTTGACTACTGTTGGTCAACAATGAAGAAAACTTATTGGACATACCATGTATCAAGGAGAATACCAATCACATATTGGTTCTTTGAACTGAGCACAAGGACATCCTAGTGAAGCCCTGGGCACCACATCTTCTAAGTCAACCACTGGACCCCTTGACAATATCTCATCTGAGAGCATCTCATATTGCTGATTGAACAGGTTGCTGTTATGATCACAAAAATTGGCATCACATTTTCAATCTATCTATCAGTGGTCTGGGACCACTACCACAGTCTTTATACAGGCCAGGAGCCTTGGGAGGGAGCCTGGGAACACTTTGTGTGGGTTAGTGCATGGGAGTGCTTACCATGGGACAAAACAATGGTCATACAAGATGGCCATGTGTTGAGCAGCAATCATGTGTCTGTCAGACATAGTTTGTCTCAGTGGTCATCGTTGTCATGAACAATGAGCTCATGTGTCTGTTAGACGCAGAGTCATACATCTGTGATGACAAGAGTATTGCATCACTGTCATAGACAGTGACCAGACACCTCTCCAGGTGTTTTTGAGTATTGTATCACTGTCAGAGACAGTGACCAGTGACCTCTCCAGGTCATACACTCATAGAGTGGAGATACTCACATGCTGGTAAGCAAGAAAGAGCAACTGAACATATATTTTCTATCTACAGGTCTTATATACACTTTTAGTGTCTGTACATGTTTGTGTATAGAACTGTAATTTAATATATGTAAATAAAAGAAATATAAAAAGAAATACCCTCTAAGGGTCAAACTGGTGATAGCTGTGTTGAGGGCTATACTTAGGGGTATTTGGGGTGAAGGTTGTTCAACACCCCCCCATAATCATGTACTGATAAGTAACCTTCTCACAAGTCTGCAAGAAGAGGTGCATTACCTGTTATCACTAAAAGAACAGTCAACTCTCAATGAATGGATTAAGGAACAGTTAGACGAAGGCTACATTTGACCATCTAAATTACCACAGGCATCACCATTTTTCTTTGTCTCTAAGAAAGAGAGTGGCACACTTCAACCTTGTCAGGACTACCAATACCTAAACAAATGGACAATCAAGAACGCCTACCCATTACCCTTAGTCTCTGATTTAATGATGAAATTAGAAGGCACAAACTACTTCACTAAACTTGATTTGCACTGGGGATATAACAACATCCAAATCAAGAAGGGTGATGAATGGAAAGCAGCGTTCATAACTAATTGAGGTTTATGCAGACCAACAGTCATGTTCTTTGGCCTTTGCAACTCTCCTTCAATGTTTCAGACTATGATGAATGAATACTTTCAGGACATGATAAACAAAGGGTGGCTCATTATTTACATGGATGACATTCTAATTTGTGGAAAAGCTAAGGAAGAAGTACAAAAGCACACAGAACGTGTCCTGGAACAACTACAAGAAAACAATTTATTTTTAAAACTTGAGAAGTGCAAATTCTGTGTCCAAGAAGTCAATTTTTAGGCATGGTCATCACCCCCAGACACATACAAATGGATCCTGTCAAACTTGCAGGAATTCATGATTGGCTGACACCAACAACAGTCAAACAAGTCAGATCCTTCCTTGGATTCAGGAACTTCTATTGACAATTTATTGGCAATTTTGCCACCATAGCAAAACTGCTGACAGATCTGACAAAGAAGGGTTTACTTTTTGATTGGACACCCACTTGTCAAACCACATTTGAAGAACTCAAGTGCAAGTTTTCCTCCATGCCTGTTTTATGCATGCCAGACCCCACCAGACCATTTATTCTTCAAACAGATGCCTCAAATAAAGCTACAGGAGCAGTATTGAAACAAGCAGATGCAACTGGAACACTTCATCCATGCAGATTCATCTCCCATGCCTTGACACTCACAGAACAGAATTACCAGATTTACGACTGAGAACTCCTCACAATCATTAAAGGACTACAGGCATGGCGACATTTACTCCATGGGTCACCACACCCAATAGTGGTTCATTGTGATCATAAGAGTCTTTATTCTATCAGACACCTCAACAATTAACTCCTTGACAAGCATGATGGTCCATGATGCTCTTGGAATTTGACTTGAAAATTGAACACATACCAGGCACCAAAATGTTTGAGGCAGATGCTCTATCCTGCTGACCTGATCATATGAAAGGCAACAATACCCCAGATGATATAACCATGTTACCAGACAACAAGTTCATTCATCTTATTGCTACAAACCTAGCTCAAGAAATTAGGAATGCTACATCACTTGATAGCTTTGGATGCACAATTATTGAAACTCAACATGCCCCACCAATCAAGTCTAAGCTCCAGGACTGGGCATTTGTTAATGGAATCATTCAATACATTGACAGAGCATACATTCTGGATGTCAGAACACTCCGGACACAGATTGTCAAAACAATTCACGAATCACTAACCTCTGGACACCCAGGGCACATGAAAACCCTTGAACTTCTACAATGAGATTATTGGTGGCCAGGGATGTATAAACATGTCAAAGAATGGATTACTGGTTGCACCACTTGTCAACAAATGAAAGTGAATACTCACCCTAACACTCTGGCTCTGTTACCTATTGGATCCAAGGCAACTCACCCTTTCAAACAAGTCACACTAGATTTCATTATGGATCTTCCTATTGCAAATGGTTACAACTCCATTCTGGTCACAGTGGACCATGGTCTTATGAAGGGGGTAATTCTTACTCCTTGCAAGAAAACCATCAATGCTTTAGGAGCAGCTGACCTTTAGATCTCTGAAATATTCAAATGCTTTGGACTGCCAGATATACTCATCTCAGACCAAGGACCACAGTTCTCAGCCAAAGTCTTCCAGGAAATCAGAAAGATGCTAGGAATCAATCATAGAATGAGTACAGCTTATCATCCACAAACTGATGGAGAAACAGAACGTGTAAATCAAGAACTGGAAGTATACCTCCAAATATTCTGTGCAAATGAACCCTACAAAAAAAAATTACTCCCAATCACTGAATTTGCTCACAATAATTGTCATCATGACTCAGTAAAAGCCTCCCCATTTCAACTCATGTATGGAACAAACCTGTTACGACTCTGGACATTTTCTCTTATTTTCTACTATTTTTCTATATTTTATCTGGAGGCCTATGGACACTGGACGCAATACCAATACACATAGGGGCTTGGGGGAATCCGTTATGGAAGGACCGGTTAGGTAAGCCATGGGTGGCTGTACAAAGGTCTAGGCATAGGGGTCTGGGCGAGTCTGGCTATGGAGGGGTCTAGACTGTTGCTGTGTGTACACAGCCTTGGAGGCAGTGTAGTCTGTGCACACAGACCATGGCCAAAGGTATATAAGGAGGGTGTATCCGTAGGTAGGAGTCCTAAGACTCTAGATAGTTTGCTCTTACCCAGCTTACTGGTCTACTGTGTCGAATCTACTCTTTTTCCCCTCTCTCTATGTGAGACCTGTGGTTGTGTTGGATTAGTCCTAAAAAACCCTGTTGCACTACCAACTGCTATACAGAAAATGACAACACTGGCTGTGGAGGAATGCCTACAACTATTACAAAATGCCAGAGAGGAAGCATTAGTGGCACATGAGCTGGCAAGGCAGATGGTTGCACAATGAGTCAGAAATAAAGCAATCAAATTCAAACAAGGAGATAAAGTATGGCTCAAAAACAGAAACATCAATATTCCATGCCAGTCTAGAAAACTAGCACCTAAACAAGAAGGACCCTTCATCATCAAACAAGTACTAGGACCAGTAATGTACAAACTCAATTTGCCAAAACAATGGCACATTCATCCAGTCTTTCACACATCACTCCTTATGCCATATAAAGAAACTGAAACACATGGACCAAACTATACCACTCCACCCCCTGATCTCGTAAATGGACAAGAAGAGTTTGAAGTGGAAGCAATTCTCACACATTGAAAACACGGAGCAGGATATCAATATTTGGTTAAATGGAAGGGATACAGCCCAAACAACAACTCCTGGGAACCTGAACGCAATTTGAGCAAAGCTGTGGACATCTTACAAGCATATAAACTCAGAAGACAACTGTAAAACCCCATGTCTTGCTACTGTAACCACCAAATCCTTAAACAAAACATCCGATACATGAAGAAATATTGCTCCACTCGAGGACAATACTCCCCAAAACTCTATAAAAGTTTCAAAGGCTGAATCATTACGTTTCCCATTTACCATCCCTCTACCACTCCTTTAGGACCACCCCGATTAATTAATTTCATCGAACCCAAGCAACTTGATTGATTGTGTACAGACTCATTGCTGGACATTTAGCACACCCACAGGGACACATCAAAATTCCATTCAATGCTCACATACATTACCTCCTGAAATATATGGATCTCACGTTTGATCCTGAAGAATTACCATACTCCCTGACACAGTATCACCTTACCTCCCATCACCTAACAGACCCTTAAATCACACATATGATGTGTATACTGAGACAGCCCTTTGCCGAGAAAACCCTGCAGTCTTCAACTTTGCTCAACAGCTGAAACGCACAAGTAAAGAAATAGAAATCTATAGATGGGTTGCTACCCAATGTATCCCAAACACAACTTCAAACCTTAACAGTGTGCTTGAGAGCCTTGAGTTCCTGGACACATTTGACAGCATGGATGGACCCACTATACCCAATTCACCTGAAAGTGCCATGTTGCAGAACCCTATTCCTGACACAGGCATCAAGCCTGAGGATGAAGTCTCCCATCACTACCAGGAACGAGCTGAGCAAATCAGAAGGATCTGACAAAAACTGAATATGTTCCCAGCATCAGAGTGCCTGCATTGTCCTATCGATCCTTGGACAGAGAACTCCAGACAGTCAACTGGGATGACAAGATATTCAATTGAGGATAAAAGAGTGCCTCTGACAACATTGAATTTCCCAACTTCACATACTCATACAATGTTCTTCTTTGTTGTTGTTGCCTACATTGCTGCCTCCTCTTTGCCCTATTGGTCACCACCTGTGGCCATTATTATGTCAACACCACTCCTGTCGCCCCCTTCACCCACAACCTCCCACTTGAGGTCTTCATTACCACCACCACTACCTTAGATGATTTCGACTTTGCCAACCTCCCTGCACTTCACAAACACCCCACAGAACTTGTCAAGACAGTTGCCACCCCTGTCTCTCCTACTCACATACCAATTGTCCAACCACACAATACTATGCTTGACAATGTCAGCAAAAACCTCGCCACCCTTGTCACCTACTTTAATACCATGCTTGCCCAAGCAAAACAATTACAGTGAGCCATCCAAACTGTACAATGGTGGATGGAAATGGTGGAAAAGGATGTCAAAAACATTATTGAATGGTTAGAGTCTAGGCAGGATCACGGCTGGACGAATTCTTGGTAGAAGTTGGTGACTTCTCACATATGAAGGGGGTAATGTTACAGTTCTCTTTTCATTTAATCTTTCTGTCTCAGTGGACCATTTCATATCCATTGTTATTACTCATTGACTGCACATTGTACAGCCAGGATGCTATCTCCTTTTGTAGCTACCTTCACATTTCCTTTCTTAGGTAGTCACTGCCTCATTCCCTTTATGGTTTCCTTGTTCTCTAAATTGTATATAAAATCCATGTACCATAGAGTAACTCCAGTTCCAACTTAGACAAGTTTTGCTCTCAACCTTGATCAATCTTGACTCTCTTCTCTCTCATCATTCTTTGGACCTTTGTCCAGTGGCTGGGAGCAGACCAAGACTCTGCTTGTCACTGTTGACTTACAACAAACCATGATGAAGGCATCATCCATAACAGTCTAGTTCTAGTTGGTCTTGGAGATGAGGGTGTTGAAGGAGCAAATAGATCTTCTTCAATTTCTCTTTGATTGTCTGAATCATCACTTTCAGAGTTATCTGATTCATCACTTTTAGAATCATCATTTGAACTATCAGATCCCTTTCCTTTGGGAGATATACTAGACTCATCAAATGAGTTGCTATCACTCTCTGACTTTGATGAATCTTCTTCTTCATCTGATGTATTTTGTTCTTTAGATGTTCCATGAGGTATTTCTGGCATGAGATCCTCAAACTCTTCCTCTGGATTGAGGAATGTGGGAATTTGATTAGAGTTTCGACATTTTGGAAATTTTGTTTTGTTGAATACTGCTGTGGTTCCCATAAAAATGGTATTATTTTCAGGGTTCATAAATTTATACCCTTTCATTCCATTTTTATATCCCAGAAAGATCATCATCTTAGATCTGGCTTCAAGCTTATTTTGTCTGTGTTCAGCAGGGATATATACATACAGTGACTCAAAAAAGTGATTCAATGTTTGGTGCTCTTGAACTGTTTGTAGAATAACTGAAGAGAAAAGACAAACAAGGATAAACTATCTGAAGCCGAATAAGAGCAGTACATCAGGGCTACATACTGATAAATAAATTATGTAATTAGGCACAGTATCCATGGAGGTATGGGCAATTTAATTTGATAACTCATTGAATCACTTATTTGAGTGTGCATCAGAAACATCAGAAACTGACATGAATCAGTGGCTATGACCTGAAACTGATGATGGATGGTTATAAAAATGATGGTACCTTGACATTAATGTTATATAAGCAGTGCAAACATGCCAGGGTACCCCACTTCTGATATGCACCCCATCTCTGCTGCTCACAAGGAAAACATCATTTCCCTTGCCTCCCATGGTCACTCCACCCAATATATTGCCTCTCACACTGACATTAGCCAGCCTACTGTCTCTAGAGTACTCCAAAACATCCTTCCCAATCAACAAACACCTCATCTTGGTTGTCCTTCCAAGCCCTCTGCCACTGCATCCTCTCACAGATCACCACTGGTAAGGCTGCAAATGCTGTCCAGGTTACCAGGCACATAACCACTATCATCCCCAATCCAGTCTCCACCCAGACAGTCAGGAATGTTCTCAAGAAACACTCATTCAAGGTTGTAACAAAGAAGAAAAGCCACTGCTCACCACAGTGCACAGGAGGAGATGGTTGGCATTTGCTGTGAAGCACAGGGAGTGGACAGTGGAGGATGGGAAGAGGGTAATTTGGACAGATGGTAAGTAGTGGGTGTGGAAACAGGTGGGGGAGGGGTCAATTGAAAGGGAGGTACAAGGAACAGTGAAATTTGGGGGTGGAGATATGTATCATGGTATGGAACTGTATGGGCTGGAATAGTGTGGAGGAGCTTGCAGAGGTTAAGGGGAGGATGGGTGCTGATCAGTAGGTGGAGATTTTGGACAGTCACTTGCTGCCCAGCTTGGAAAAATCTGGTATTGCTGAAGATGAAGTCATTTTCCAGCAAGACAATGACCCAAAGCACACCTCCAGAAAGGCCCAAAATTAGATGAAAAAGAATAATATCATGCTTCTAGACTGACTTCCAGTCTCCAGACTTTGATCCCATTTAACACCTCTGGCATCATATCAAAATGCAGTTGGAAAGGAGTTTGGCAGATTTGGGAGAGTGGCAGAGAGGTGTGGAATGATATAGAGCTAGATGTGTGTCAGAACTTAATTGAAAGCATGCCTAGAAGGGTGGAAGCAGTGATAAAAGCAAAGGGGGGGTAATACAAAGTACTAGAATAACCATTTCCTATATTTCTTATTCACACTCAAAAAAGTGATTCAATGAGTCATCAAATCAAATTGCCCATATCTCCATGGATACTGTGCCTAGTTACATAATTTGTTTATCAGTATGTAGCCCTGATGTACAGCTCTTACTCAGGACCTCTTGTTTGGCTTTGTTTTTGAAATATTTTACAAACAGTCCAAAAGCACCAAACATTGAATCACTTTTTTGAGTCACTGTAAGCTTGGCATCCAAATACTCACAAATCCAATACATTTGGTTTTTTCTTTTCAATAAGAAAATATGGTGTCTGCCATTTATTGCAAGCTATGGGAGTCCTATTATATAGGTATACTGTGTGTTCAAGCGCAAATTCCCACCATGACTGTGGTAAGCAGGCATCAAATCTAATGGATCATGACTTTTCCTCAAATAGTATGATTCATTCTTTCAGCTCTGCTGTTTTGTTGTGACATATATGGTAATGGTTTTTGGATCTCAATTCCGAGATCTTTGAGGTATTTTTCACTTTCAGGGAATTCACTTCCTCCATCAAATTGCCATTTCTTAGGCAATTTTTGATATTTGTTCTTTATTAAGGCAACAAATTGTTTCAGTGAAGATTCTGTATCAGATTTCTTCTTAAGTAAACCAATCCATAGATGTCCAGAAAAATCATTGATAAATGTCACAAAATATTTATATTTGTGATATGATATCATCAATATTTCTTTAAGATCTGAATGTATTAAGTCAAAAGGAGACAAAGCTCAACTTTGTGACTCAGGAAAGGATTTACTGCGCATTTTTCCTTTAGTGCATCCTGAACAAGTCTGTTTCCATTTAGGAACAGGGATATTAGGGAATCCTTCTAAATGAATTTTTCCTTTATGGATTACTTCATCTTGTGGATGTCCCAAGCATTTATGCCATATATGAAAATCTGGTTTTTGTGTCACAACATTTATTGATTCACTATGAATCTCGGAATCTAACCAATACAGCGACTCACAAAACTGAGTCAATGTTTGGCACTTTTGGATTGTTTGTAGTGTATCTTTAGAACCAAAGCAAATATAAACAAACCATTAGTGTATCAAATAAACTATGTTATCAGGGCTATGTGAGAAATTAAAGATTATGTAATTCTGATCAGAACTCATGGAGATATATTCAATTTGAATCAGGGACTCATTGACTCAGTTTTGTGAGGGGGCATCAGGAATGCAATTCTAGTACTTGGTATGACCTCCTTTTGCCTTAATCACTGCTTCCAACCTTCTAGGCATGCTTTCAATTAAATTCTGACACACCTCTGGTGGTATACCATTCCACACCTCTGCTGATCTTTCCCACATCTCACATACTCCCTTTGGTGGTGATGGGTACTTTGCAAGCTTGCTCTTGAGGTGAACCCACTGATGCTCAATGGGGCTGAGATCTGGAGATTGTGCAGACCAGTCCAGAAGAGTGATATTGTGGTCTTCCATCCATTTCTTGGCCTTTTTTGAGGTGTGCTTGGGATCATTGTCTGGCCTCCTCATCAGAAATCCACTCTCCTCCAGACTAGGCAGCATGTGGTCCTCCAAAATGGACACATACTGATCAGCATTCATCCTCCCCTCAACCTTTGCAAGATGTCCCACTCCATTCCACCCCATGCACCCCCATACCATGATATTTCCACCCCAATACTTGACTGTTCCCTGCACCTCTATCTCAGTCAATCCTTCCCCCTTCTGTTTCCAGACCCACTGCCTCCCATCTGACCCCCAACCTGTTAATCTTAGTCTAGATAACCCTCTTCCAATCCTCCACTGTTTATTCCCTGTGCTTCAAAACAAAGGCCAACCTCTTCTGTCTGTGCCTTGCACTGAGCAAGGGTTTTTTCTTCTTTACCACAGCCTTAAATGAATTTTTCCTGAGGACTCTTCTGACTGTTTCTGAGGAGACTGGGTTATGGATGATGGTATTGATGTAATTGGTGGCCTGGACAGCATTGGAGGCCTTGCCCATGGTGATTTGGGAGATGATGGCCCTCTGAGAGGTGGATGAAAGCTTGGAAGGATGACCTCCAGAGGAGAATTCCTGGTTGGGATGGAGAGTCCTGAGTGTCCTGGACACTGTGGACTGGCTGATGCTAAGTTTGGATGCAATGTTGTGAGTTGAATAGCCATTGTTGGCTAGAGAGAGGATGTTTTCTTTCTGGGAAGAAGAGGTGGGATGCATTGGAGAATTGTGAATGTTAGCCCTCCTTAAATAGCTCAATTTGAGTTCCCATAAAAGATAACATTTCCATAGTGACCACCTATCAAGGGCTGGCCGCTATACAATAGGTGGAGCATCAGATTCTGATATTTCTGATCCCCCTCACAAAACTGAGTCAATGAGTTCCTGATTTAAATTAAATATATCTCCGTGGGTTCTGATTGGAATTACATAATTTTTAATTCCTCACATAGCCCTGATGGCATAGTTTATTTGATACACTAATTATTTGTTTATATTTGCTTTTGTTTCAAAGATACACTACAAACAATTAAAAAGTGCCAAACACTGACTCAGTTTTGTGAGTCACTGTATATGGTTTGTCCTTCTTCATGTGGTGAGAATCTTATAATGGAAGATTCTTTGATTAGATCAATATGATCTTATTTCCTGAAAGGGAATATCCTTGATTTAGAAATGTTCCCATGGAGAGTAATCTCATATCTATGTCAGGTATATAAAAGACTGGCCTGATCAATTTAATATCTGTCTTTCCATTGATGATAATTTTGATCATAACAGCACCTATGCCTAGTATCTGTAAAGTTTTACCTTTAGCAGCAGTTTGTACAAACCTTTTATTGATTAGCAATCAATAGTATAAGAAGTCATTTTGATTGTGAGTAAAGTGTAGTGATGCTCCTGAATCTAAGATCCATGATGAATCATTTTCTTTACATTTCACACAATTATTGCAATGAGAAAAATAATGTATATTTTCATTATATACATCTATACTACCATGTCACTGTAAAAAGCATTTAGTAGTTTCTCTATTGACAAACAAATGACTTAACTTGTCACAGAGGCTTACAGCATCATCATCAAAGAGAGGATCCATTTGATTGTCAAAAGGATCCTTTGGGATGTCATAATCTTTTTCACCATCCTCAAATAATGTTTCTTCTAAAATGTCATATGGGTCTCCTACTGTTGAATAATCAAGATCTATGGTAGATCTTTTGTGTTTGGGAGGTGGTTCAAAAGATAATTCATCTTTTGTGATGGTGTCAAGTATGTTTAACATCTCTGTTGTTGGTGTGATGCCAATGCACTTGGGAAGTGTTCTGGTTTGATTGGAATGTTTCCACATTCCTTTCAGGTTTGTGACTGACCTGCAAATTGGGCAGCTGGTGGAAACATGCAGGAGGAGGAACATTTCTTTCCCTTGCCTCTGAAACCCTTGTGAGGGCGAGGTCTTTGATCTTTGGATTTGTCAGAACCCTGATGCTGGTTGTCGTCCTTTTTCTGATTGTTCCATGACACATCTTTCTCCTTTCTTTTTACTCCGCTGATTTTATTGGCTTTGTCTCTCAAATTGAATTGCTGTTTCATTGCATAACCTCTGTGATATTCTCCAATAATGGAATTGGAAATTGTTTTGAAGGTGAATTTTTCTGTTCCATATAATTGGAACATGGCAGTAGAAATGGCAGTCCATTCCTTTGGGAGCACTGCTGCAAGTATGAGAGCCTGCATAAGTCTGGAATAACAACTTTGTCTTCAGAGAGCTGAGCAAAGTACAACCCTAGTCTTTCAATTTCAGGTACAGGATCCTTTCCTGAAAGCTGAAATTTGACTGTTCTTTGAAAACGATCAAATATTAATGCTGGGGTAGTTTTCTTATAACTGGTTTCCAGCATTGTCCACACTGTGAGAAGCTTGTCTTCAGAAGCTATGTGTCATCTAATAGAGTCTGAAACTTTAAGATGTAAAGTGCCTAGTCCTGAATCATTAAGTTTCTGCCATTTGCAAAGTTCCTTTTTGTATTCTGAAGTGGCTGCAGTGGTGAGTGTAGGAGTGGCAGTGTCAGCGGGAGGGGATGGTTTGGGAAAAGAAAGATTGATGATAGACCATGATCCAATGTGAAGTAAGTAGGACTTCATTCTTTCTGCCCAGACTTGGTAGTCAATGCCAGAGAAGGTGTTGATGGAATCAATGCCAGTAGAGGTCTTGGGGGACAACATAGTATGTGATATTTTTATCTATGAAACATGATTTATTAGTGTCTTGTTTCATAAAAAAATAATTTGAAAAATATGAAAATTTTTCATGGTCATTGATCATGTCCTTGAGACATGGTTTGTCATTATTGACAACAATGACAGGCTTATTGGGACCCATAACCTGTTGAGCAGCAATCATATGTCTGTCAGACATAGTTTGTCTCAGTGGTTGTCATTATCATGAATGATGAGCTCATGTGTCTGTTAGACACAGAGTCATACGTCTGTGATGACAAGAGTATTGTATCACTGTCATAGACAGTGACCAGAGACCTCTCCAGGTCATACACTCATAGAGTGGAGATACTCACATGCTGGTAAGCAAGAAAGAGCAACTGAACATATATTTTCTATCTACAGGTCTTATATACACTTTTAGTGTATGTGCATGTTTGTGTATAGAACTGTAATTTAATATATGTAAATAAAAGAAATATAAAAAGAAATACCCTCTAAGGGTCAAGCTGGTGATAGCCATGTTGAGGGCTATACTTAGGGGTATTTGGGGTGAAGGTTGTTCAACACCATGCACTATACTAGGAAGGACAGCCAGATTAGGCAAGAGGATTGCGCCCTTGATGGCATCATTGATTGATGTCGGCATCAACACATCAGGGATCATGCCATCATGCATGAGGAAGCAGCAGTGGCAGTGCATATGGTCATATGTGTTACAGTTCCTCTTTCATTCCATCTCCTTTGTTTGTCAAGCTCTTTCTGAACTGCCTTTATCTCATCATCATTACTCATGTGACTGTGCATAGCACAGCTTGGACACTATCTCCTTTTGTAGCTACCTTCTCGTTTCCTTTCTTAGGTAATCACAGCCTTGTTCCCTTTATGATTTCATTTGTTCTAATCATATATAAACCTCATGTACAGTAGAGTAACTCCAGTTCCAACTTAGACAAGTTTTGCTCTCAACCTTGTTCAATCTCAATGCTCTTCTCTCTCATCATTCTCCAGACCTTTGTCATTGTTTGACTTAGCATCCAGAATCTCTGTCCAGTGGCTGGGAGCAGACTGAGACTCTGCTTGGCACCGTTGACTTAAAGAATGAACCACAATGAGGGCATTGTCTGTAACACAAGTTGGAACTTAGGAACTGCTCAGTGCATCATCACTAGCCAGACACCATTGATACCAGAACCTCCCAGATCAGGCCACTGAACAACTCTGTTTGTTACAGACAGAAGTACTACCTTAACCAAAGAGAAGTCTACTTTTCTGCAACAAATAAAGGCTGGTATTATGTCTCAGGGACAAAGAAGAAAAACCAACCAGTTCCAGAAGAATACTTTGAAGAAGAATACAGGGAAGGGGACCCTACCGACAAATTACCAGGAGAGGATTCACTGGTATAATAAAAAACATGAGACAGAATATTAATTATTTCTACCCCCAAACACCAAACCCGAACTCACTTGGTGGCACGAGTTTTGAGTTGACAAAGAATTAGGAGATTACCCCTTCTTTGCATTTGACAAACAATCAACTACCAGGTGGAACAAATACAGAGAACAGCAACAGATTGAGCTGGATTTAGCCTTTGGAGATGAACCAAAATGAGGAGAAAACTCGAAACAAGGCACAGGACCAAAACACAAACCTGGAACACAAGATCTGAGAACTGAAACACCAGAACCAAAACACAGACCAGAAAAGGAAATGTCAGATGGCAAGGAAACATCTTCGAAAGGAATAAAGGGAATCTCCATCAAGGAATTCAAAGGACAACACTCTAAAGCGAAACACTTCATCAATACATTTGATGACATCTTCAATCTTGATGAAAAACACTTTGAAACATCAAAAAAGCGAATCAAGTATGTTCTTCTCCATCTAGGAGAAGAATTAGACGATTGGAAAGCCAATCTTTGAGGAGAATTAGAGGCAGCAGAAGCTGCTAAAGGAAAATCAGCAGAGAGCACAGATACACTCTCTTGGAATAGCTATATCAGCTTCAGGAAACGATTCTTGAATGATTGGGGAGAATCTGACAGTGCAGCAAGGACCCTGAATGATCTAGATAAAGTCAAAGTGGGCAGAGACATCAACATCCCTGCCTACATTCAGAAATTCAGATCACTCATACACTCCACCAGAATCACAGGGATTATGGCACAGTGCATTTACTTCTGTAAAGGACTCCCTGCATCTGTAGCAGCAAAAATCATCAAAAACCCCGCAGTTGTTAACATGGAGACAGCTTATGATGCTGTGGAGTGTTTGCACAATGCATGGGAGACCCTTAAATTGATGAACCGATCCACTGGATCAGGAGAAACAAAGGGGTGTTTCAAATTTAACCAAAACCAAAGGCCCTCAACATCAGGATCAAATGGGATCAATGCTGTAAGCACTGGATACCTTTCAGATGCCAAAAAGAGGAATATTGGAGAACTGGCAAGTGTTTCTGATGTGGAACTCAGGGACACATATCCAGGGACTGCCCAAACAAGGGGAACACCCAAATGTCATCCTACAAGCCCTCCCTGTTAGAACACTGTTCCACACAACCTCAAGGTTTGAGAAGAAAGTAGGAAGAGAGAGAGAAGAGTGATAGTTGATGTGTGGTACAACACAAACAATTGTAAGGCTAAGGTATACTACCTACTAATCCATCCTTATATACCTTTCGCCTCATGTCCTCCATGAGTCAATCATGTGACTCTTCCCTCCTGACTTCCAATGACTCAATTGTCCTCCCCTTGCTGACCTAAACCTCCAGTGGCTGTGTCCTTATCTAATCAAAGAAAATAAAAGAAAATAAGAAATCGTAACATAACCCCCTCTTCAAGGATTGGGTTCCACACAATCAGGATCTGTTCATTCTGCTTCTCAACGATTTCCTTTCCACTTCTGCCAATTTCATTCCAACTTTTCCAGATACTCCCATTCAAATTTCCTGTCTTCCCACCAGTATAATTTCTTAGACACTGGTGGCTGTGTATAGTTTAAATACAGTTTGAACACTAATCCTTGCCCATGGAGTCTCCTGGGTGCCTGTGGAAGGGATCAATGGAAATCATCGATACTCCTCTTGGCATGGTCACAATTCCACACTGGTTCCCAAGAAGCTTCTTCAAGCAGGTAATTTTTCCACTTTACCAGATACTCCAGCTGACCATGTCCTCATTGGTTTATTTGACTATCCAGTATTTTTTCCACTTCACAGTTGCCAGTGGAGCTCTCTTCCTCCTGCTTCTTCTTTTGGCCTGCATTTTTTCTGGCCTGTATTGGAAAAGAAGGTGCATGGTATGGTTTTAAAAGCAACTCATTGAAAACATTGTAAACCTTCCAGGATGCAGGGATGAGAATTTGGTAAGCCACTGGTCCTACTTTTTTGAGAATCTTGTAAGGTCCTAAAAACTTCTCCCCTAGTTTATTGGTCAGGAAAACAGTTGGCAGATGTTTGGTGTTTATATAGACTAAATCATCTTTTTTATACAATATAGATGTCCTTTTTCTTTTGTCATATTGTAAAGCCATTGCCTCCTGAGCCTTTTTAAGGGTATTTCTAGCTTGATTCCAGACCGCTGCTTGTCTTCCCACAAATTGTGTGACCACCTCCACTATAGTATGATCAGTACTGATCTCTGTTCCCTTATTTGGATGATGACCATAATTCATGTAAAATGGGGAATATCCTGTTGCTGAGTGTTCCCAGTTGTTGTAACAGAATTGGGCTACTGCTAGCCAATTGCTCCAATCATCCTGATTTTCATTAACAAAGTGTTACAGACAATGCCCTTGTTGTGGTTCGTTCTAAGTCAACAGCAACAAGCAGAGTCTTGGTCTGCTCCCAGCCACTGGATAAAGGTCTAGACACTAAGTCAAACAATGACAAAGGTCTGGAGAATGATGAAGAAGAAGAGCATTGAAGTCAATTGTTGTTGAGAGCAAAACTCATCTAAGTTGGAACTGAGGTTACTCTACTGTACAGGGGTTTATATACGTCTGAGAACAATGGAAGTTATAAAAGGAAACGAGGCTGTAGCTATCTGAGAAAGGAAACATGAAGGTAGCTACAAAAGGAGATAGCATCCAGGTTGTATAGTGTGCAGTCAATGAGTAATGATGATGAATATGAAATGGTCCACTGAGACAAAAGGATGAAACGAAAAGAGAACTGTAACATTACCCCCTTTGTATGTGAGAAGTCGCTGACTTCTACCATGCAGTTGTCCATGCATAATCCTGCCATGACTCAAGCCAGGTGACGATGTTGCCTAAGTCTGCTGCTGCCATCTCAGCTCGCCATTGAAGGCTTTGGACTGCTAACTGCAATTGTTTTGCCTGCGCCAACGCTGAATCCCTTTCTTCAAGAGTAAGAGAGTGAGGGTCCGTGGTAATGGTGAGCCCAGTGACAAAGTCCAAGGGTTCAGCAAACTGGGTGTAGAGGACAAGTATTTCAGCAAGGTGGTCACTGACATTTTGAAGCATTGCATTGCGAGGGTGGACAACAATAGGAGGTGTGGTGACAGCAGTGGGCTCAACGAGCTCTGTGGGATGTTCATGCAGTGCGGGAAGGTCAGCAAAGTCGAAGTCGTCAATGGTGATGGTGGTGTTGACAAAAACCTCAAGGGGGAGGTCATTGGCGGCAGCAAGGAAAGGTGAAAGGGAAATGGTTGGTTCAATATAATAGTGGCTGCATGCTGTGACCAATAAGGCAAAGGAGAGGGCGGCGAAGTAAGCGATGGCAGTGAAGGGAGACATTTGTTTGGATGTATGGGGTTGGGAGTAAGAATAGTTGATCTTCTGCCTCATTTGTTTTGTTGTTCCACTGGATCTAAGTTTCTGGTGGTAATTCATTGGTGGGGTCTCCCTCCTGGTATTCTCCTTCAAAGAATTCTTCTGGAACCAGTAGGTTCTTCTTCTTTGTTCCTGAGATGTAGTACCAGCCTTTGTGTGTAGTAGAGAAGTAGACTTCTCTTCGGTTAAGGTAGTACTTCTGTCTGTAACAAACAGAGTTGTTTGGTGGTCTAATCTGAGAGGTCCTGGTATCAATGGTGTCCAGCTAGTGATGATGCACTGAGTGGTTCCTGAGTTCCAACTTGTGTTACAGATGATGCCCTTGTTGTGGTTTGTTCTAAGTCAACAGTGACAAGCAGAGTCTCAGTCTGCTCCCAGCCACTGGACAAAGAGTCTAGATGCTAAGGCAAATGATGACAAAGGTCTGGAGAGTAACAAGGAAAGAGCATTGAGATCAAGCAAGGTTGAGAGCATTGAGATCAAGCAAGGTTGAGAGCATTGAGATCAAGCAAGGTTGAGAGCATTGAGATCAAGCAAGGTTGAGAGCATTGAGATCAAGCAAGGTTGAGAGCAAAACTTGTCTAAGTTGGAACTGGAGTTACTCTACTGTACATGGAGTTTATATACGATTAGAGAACAAAGGAAACCATAAAGGGAATGAGGCTATGACTACCTAAGAAAGGAAATGTGAAGGTAGCTACAAAGGAGATAGTGTCCAAGCTGTGTAAAGTGCAGTTACATGAGTAGTGATGAATATGAAATGGTCCACTGAGACATAGAGGTGAAACAAAAAGAGAACTGTAACATTTTCCTTTAGGCATATTTACTCTAGGAGTGAATGGTTTTTTATAAGGTTTTTTATCTTGTTTCCCCCTCTAGAAGAAGTGTGCAGATGGTGCATCTTGGTCAGCTTTGCGAATGCTGCCACTCATTCCTTATTTCAGGAATGAGTTGATTCAACTTTGTTTTTCCAAGTTCAAATTTAAGAAGAACATAAGTTTTGAATGAATCCCAAGATGATGGCAATCAATCTAAGACTTCCATGACTTGGAAATCCTCATTGAATTTTTTGCCATTCTCCTCCATTTTAGCCCATTTATTCATTAATTCATGGACTGATTCTGCAGGACTTTTCAGAAATTCCCAAGATTTTGCATTTTTATGAATATTAAAGGCACCTACTGCTCCAGGATTGGGAAATTAACCCATTTACCTTATTATCATTTTCAAGGAATTCCTGGTGCAACTTCCATTTTTGGGTTAGAGCTGCAACTCTCCCTGCTGCAACAGTAGCACCACCCATCTCTGATTGATCAGTGTCAGTGTAGGCAAAGTGTGTCACTCCCCCTGTGACATACTGCCATATGCTTTTCAATTGAAGAGCCCTCATTGACATTCCCAAGTAGTCCAATTACTGGACCCTTTAAGGATGGGAACCTTGTCTTTGTCACCATTGTCAACTCCAACAGTCCAATGGCTCTTATTACTTTGAGCCATTTTGTCCAATCTGCCCAACCAAATTTTCCTTTATGGGCAATTTGAAGATGAAAATGTTCATTGTTTTGCTCAACAAGGGTAAAGCCAATATCTTGATGCAAGAGATGGCTTATTTCAGACAATTCCTTAATGGTAGGATATGTCTTCCACACATATTTTGTGTCATGACTCATATTGAAAGCTCTGTTTCACTAAGACATTTCTATTTCTTTTCTTTGTATTTTACATATGCTGTAGCCAAACACTTAGTCAGATCAGTGTCTATCTTATCTAGTCAGTGCTAAGATTAGATTAGATTATGATTAGATTAGATAATGGACTACCGGACCAATGACACAGCCACCATAACTAATCCGCAGTCAATGTGCAGTCGTGGCTGTCCAGTATGATTCACATGGAACTAATAATAGCATAGGGTTCTACAGCCTTTAGGGTTGTAAGGGTTAGTGCACAGACCATGTAATTATGTATATAAACCATGCAACAAACACCCAGAGTCCTCAGTTGAGTTCTCTTGGGTTTCTTCCCTACCTTCATCTTCTCACCTCTAAAGTCTTCTGTTGGGGCCCTAAGCCATCATGGCGAAGGTAGTCCTGATATTTTGGCAGTGTATGTAATTTTACAGCTGCCAAATAACAACACATGCCTGGTTTATTCCAAACAGGCTGTTGTGCTGTGTGTCTGAAAACCCTTTTTGTGCTGTGCACAAATATGAGTTTGCCCCATTCAAGGGAACAGTTACTCTGAGCTTTTTGGAACATTTCATTCTCTTCATCTGTTAATTCCCAATGGGAATTTTCAGAACCATAGATTAAGTCCTCAAAGGTTTGATCCTTTGATTCCTTAAGTTCATTGTGTTTGGGAATACAATGTCTAGGTTCTTTTTACTGACATATTTTCTTTTGATATTCAATTTTGATTTAGGAGTGGCTTGTGGTGTTTGAATATTGGTGTGTTCCTGTTCTAGTCTTGTATGCAAACTTTCTTCAAGACCAGAAAGGGTCACCTGTGCTTTGGAGGTTTCCTCCATGTTAATTGCAAGCTTCTTTGCTGTTGTCTTGAGTTGACTAGCTGTGGCAGCAGCTGGTGGCTTTAGTATCTGTTGTCCAGCCATCAGGCAGGCCAGGCCTACTATCCTTATTGGATTTTTGGGTGTTCTAATCAACATTGGCACTAGGTTCAGACATTGGTGACAGGACAAGGTAATTATGTAGTACTGTTACTGAATTGTTTCATCACCATGATGTGACACTAAGCCTAGCTGCACATCTTGTACTTTTTTTTCAAATGCAACCTTATGATTCAGTGTCTGCTAGTGCAGGTCCTATGACACTCCTTTGCCCTGCCTGGCTTGAATCTAACAGATGGCAGATGATGAGGGACACCAATCTGACACTTGCACTGGTGCCTGGATCTCAAATTGAATAGTGTTACTAGGTTGGCTCTTGGCATCTGGTTCTTTCACCTCCTCATGGAAGGGAAAGTGGTCTTGGCATTGTGAATGGAACTGTTTACATTGGCAATGCTCATGTGGGGACACCACAAACACTGTCAGTCTCACCAGGCAACAAAGTCTGTACCCAAAAGTAGCTAGCACAGAACAAGATTCATATGGTGAGTAAGTACATCATAGGTTCATAGCAAGGGAAAGGACATGGAGAAAAAGATCAGGAATCTGATTTACTAAATGGCACAGTAATGACAAATGAAGATGGTGACAATAAGAGAGACACACCTGGTGCTATAGAGAAGTGAGGTATCTTCTTATTACAAAAGTCAGCAAAGTAATGGGAATTACAATTGAATACATGCTTTCAGGTCTTGGTCTGATTGTATAAATATGTAATCAAGTCTGCATGGTCAGGTGGCATAGACCCAACAGTAATTTCAGTTTTCAGTTTCTCCAGATAATTCTTTATCATGAACTGGTGAAAAGCATTTGTTAAAGCTGTGTGCACATGTTCTCTTGCCCAAAATGCTTGTTTAGCAATGATGACTATTGCTTTTAAATTGTCAACATGAATCAGTTTTGGTAACTAAAAGAGCAGTTTACCAACTAAGGCTTGACAATGTGATGGCTGATGATATGAAAGCCAATAAGTCATTCTTGGTGAGGCAAGCTGAATTCTAACCTTGTGGAGCGCAAATTTAGTATCAATGTCAACCCCACATGAACTGAGGATAATGGGCTAATTATAGGTAGCATAATAATCTGAATCTGATGTAAGTGACAAATGACATACCAACTAAAAGTAGAGCAATGAGGTAAACAAAAAATGTGTAATATCACTCACTATCTGTTGGTTATGGATCAGATAGGAAAGTCCCTAGCATAAAATGGGCACTGTCACTCACTCCCTGTTGGTCATGGGATCAGATGTCAGGAGAGTCCCTGGCATAAAATGGCCACTGTCACTCACATCCTGTTGGTCATGGGATCAGATGTCAGGAGAGTCCCTGGCATATCATGGGCACTGTCACTCACTCCCTGTTGGTCATGGGATCAGATGTCAGGAGAGTCCCTGGCATAAAATGGGCACTGTCACTCACATCCTGTTGGTCATGGGATCAGATGTCAGGAGAGTCCCTGGCATAACATGGCCACTGTCACTCACTCCCTGTTGGTCATGGGATCAGATGTCAGGAGAGTCCCTGGCATAAAATGGGCACTGTCACTCACAAACTGTTGGTCAGATGTCAGGAGAGTCCCTGGCATAAAATGGCCACTGTCACTCACTCCTGTTGGTCATGGATCAGATGTCAGGAGAGTCCCTGCATAAAATGGCACTGTCACTCACACTGTTGGTCAGATGTCAGGAGAGTCCCTGGCATAAAATGGCCACTGTCACTCACATCCTGTTGGTCATGGGATCAGATGTCAGGAGAGTCCCTGGCATATGGCACTGTCACTCACATCTGTTGGTCATCAGATGTCACTCACTCCCTGTTGGTCATGGGATCAGATGTCAGGAGAGTCCCTGGCATATCATGGCCACTGTCACTCACTGTCTGTTGGTCATGGGATCAGATGTCAGAAGAGTCCCTGGCATAAAATGGGCACTGTCACTCACTGTCTGTTGGTCATGGGATCAGATGTCAGGAGAGTCCCTGGCATAAAATGGGCACTGTCACTCACTGTCTGTTGGTCATGGGATCAGATGTCAGGAGAGTCCCTGGCATAAAATGGGCACTGTCACTCACAAACTGTTGGTCATGGGATCAGATGTCAGAAGAGTCCCTGGCATATAATGGGCACTGCCACTCACTCTCTGTTGGTCACCATTTGATGAGGTTCTTCAGCATTAAATGTTGCCTATGACACTCACAGACTTTATTTATCAAGGTTCCATGGTAGACAAATGGGTAGCACAACTTACTTCCTATTCTGAGATCAGCAATTAGAAGAACAAGTGCACTGCCACTCACTTCCTGTTGTATCCATCAGATTGCACATCAATATGTATTTCATTGTTTACCCACTATTGTCATATTGTTAAACTTGAATGGGAAATATAGTACCACTCACATTTTTCAAATCCTATTCAAAGACAACAACATAGCATGCCTCTTAATCTTCATGGTATCAAACATACATACCTTGCTCTCATCATCTGATACAATTAACTATCATGGTCATACTATCATCTTCCTAACATAATATGGAATGATCAACACCTACCCAGAAGTATGGGAAATATGTGAACACAATGTCATGAATGATTCTCCACCTTTTTTTTCTTCTCACAATTTCTCTGTAGTATATTATTTCATGTGGCATTGAATTGTGGTTGATCTCACTGAAGAGCACTCTTAGCACAGAGATCCAAGTTGTTTGCCTGAGTTGAGATGAATAGATGATGCAAACTATCATTGTCAATTGTTTGAGCTGTTTACTCTGTCAGTTCAGGACAATCATTTTCAGGCTTGTGCATCTCTGGCAACATAGGGTCATTTATAACAGTTCAAAAAACATTCATTGCTGACCTTCCAATTTCACAAATGCTTTTGGAGGATGATTTGTATTCATTACTCTCGGGAGGTAAACTTCCTGGAAATATTGTTCAGCATTCTTTCGAGCCCTGTCCCACATAGCCTCTCCATCCTCCATGTCATTAAGTTTACCATATTCTTGAATAATTTGACCATCAAACTTGGTGAAAACCAACACCAAAGGAACTGTATTCCATCTATAAATTGTGTTTGGAATCACTGTTGATTTACCTCCACCAGTCCCTTTGTTGAAGAACTGAAGTTCTGCAGATGGCAGGGGGCGAGGACTATCCATGGGTATGCAGTACCTATGGAAATAAGCATGAGATGTTAAATATTAGTGCAAGTGCAAGTATACCAAATTGCATGTAATTGATCTTTGAGATCAGTTGCTATAGATTTCTTCTCAATAAATTTCCAAACTTCCTCCATCTCTTCCTCAGCACCGGCCTCAAAGCCCTGTGAGTCATGGAAGATGAAGTTGCTTCCAGGATATGTAATCTGGTGCTCAATATCATGTATGCCACGCTGGAAGATGGTCTGGAGTCAATGGTAGTCAAAGTGCACAAGCCAGCCCACCTCCATGGATGATTTTAAATGACTAGTAGATTCCTTTTTCCAAAAATGATGCTTTAAACGTGACAGCATGTTGGGTTTGAGAAGATCACCATGTTGATCATATATAATGGGTTTTGTCCCCTGAGCCACACTGCAAACCTTCTCAAGAATAGTTGTCTTGCCTGCATTAGCCCTTCCTATAACCAGAATACGGAAGTGACGGCATGCATATCGATCCTTGAGTATGTCCATCATTTCCGAGTTATCAGCTATTACAATCATGGTGAGAGTTCCACAATTGCTGACCCTACTGTTCCAACTCACCGAATGCATGTGAATCTTGTGGATCAGTCTCATGCATGGTCAAGTTGTACTGCTAGTAGGGCAATAATACGATGGTATGTTTGGCCTAGGAGCAAGTTAAGAGATGTAAAAAGACACTGCAGGGCCACTCATAATCACAAAAGGTTGAACCGCCAACAGCGCGATGGTAAGGTAGCAACAGTCCACTGGTATCGGAGCTATGTGCTGGGAAACAAGAGTCTGGCACTAGGGCGGTGTGACAAGAATGTCAGGAGTTGTGCCGCAGGAGTGCTCGGTGCAGGGATCAGTGCGTCGCAACTTGAAGAATTACGCAGGTCGGCCGGCGCTGAAGTAGGACAGATGTGCGGTCAAGGTGCGCAAGCTGTGTGAGTCAATGTCACAGTCACAAAGACGGCTCCAGTGACCAGTCTGATTGCCTTTTGTCTGCTTGCCGCTGCCGCAGTGGGCGCTTTGCAACCCTCTACTCACCACCATGCAGACCGAAGACAACTCTCCCAGTGGCTGGTTCCAAGGGCGAATCGAAAAGATTCACAGCGCTCCCAAAGAATCGGATCTTCGCATCGAGTTCGAAGACCTCTTTGATGGATATGGGTTTGTGGTGATCTCCATGCAGACTTCGTCAACCGTCGGTTTGCGGCGGTCGGTGAGACGGTGAGACGGTGAGACAGTAGATTGGAAGCATGTAGTGGAGGATAAGTAGTGGAGGACAAGGTGGAGGAGGAGGAGGGCGAGGGCGAGAAGAAGGGCGTGGCGGGAAGCTATATCGTTACCCGTTCGCTCAAGTTCAGAATCCGTGCTGCCCCCGCGCACCGAAAGAGCCACGTCGTGTTCAGCGCAAAGTAAGCTCATAGCCAATTCAATGTTCATCATTTTGGTCACCTACGCTAGGTTATTATTGGAGCGACTGAACACGCCCCCATAGCCGCCAAGACGTTTCTCAAATCGCCAATCTCAAATACTGCTCCCACTCGCAGTTTCCTACTCGACATCCTATGACAGAGGCACCACCTCCTGCGACGATATCTCCGACGGAGGCATCGTCGTCCTCACCCTGTGCATCATCGGCCCCTTGGTCGTCGTTATTTTCTTGGGTTTCTTCATCCTCCAGTGGATCTGCCCCCGTCTTCCTGGAAACAGTCCTACTACTAGGCGTGGTCGCCACCACGACAGTCCGAAACCCGAATCGGATTCAGACCACGCTGGAAAAGATCGATTTTGACGACGACGACGACGGGTCAGCCACGTGAGTGAGCGTGAACAACCCAACGCTGGGGGAGGTTGACAGCCCGTCCTCTCTCTCTTACCATGACCCACAACAACAACCCCAGTCTAACCACAGCGCCATCATGCCGTTCCTCCACAAAGGCTTGTTCCGCGCTGCCTCCTCCTCCTCGTTTTCGCCGCCGTCCGGCGGACAACCAAGGTAGCGCACCACCCGTCTACAGTTCCCAAGCGACCGGATAGGACCCTATATAAATGGCCGTCTGGGATTCTGACCCACAGCCGTCCGTTTGAACGAATAGGAGTCGCCTTCGCTTGAAACTCTATCTTTCACACCCCTCAAAGTATAAATACAACATCGCAGACCATCGTTTCGTTTCCTTGTCCTTCCTTCCGCCATTCCTACGCCGTCGATTGTTGGCTTTTACTGCTCGTCAAGCGCTGGAGTACTTCTGTCGACGACATGCCTCGCCTAGCATTCCGCCTTGTACTTTATAGGGTGACGCCTGTCAGCCACAGGGAGAAGTGTCCAATCCATCTGGTATCACATGGTTCAAGTTGCGCACCTGGGACGCGGGGCCAGGAAATGTCATGGATTATGGCGTCAATTTTGCTATTCATCGGCCACGGTAAGTGATACGATGAACAATCACACGTCGTTTATTTTCGGGCTGCGGAGTTGGCTAGATCAGGTCGGAATCGCTTTGTCAGGTTCAACAGTGTGCTGTCGTAAAATGCCGACGGCGTTGGTTGTCTTTTTGAATAAACGTGGAACTGCGCTTCGACGCCGTTACCTGTGCAGTGCTAGAGCACATTCCCCTGCTGCTGAAGACGCGTGGTATGGGCCGTGAATTACAATACTCACAACCCTCTTCCCTGCCGCGCAAGTCTACATAGTCATTCCGCAACGTCGCCTTCCAGATTATCCTCAAAGTCACATTCCCAACCTCGTCATCGACGTCGTGAAGATTACAGCTCCACTCATCTTTCGGACTGGCTTATGGTTGAAATAAATAACTCCGAGCATTGGGAGCATGGAATTCCAGCTCTTGAACGCCAGCTCAACCGACAAACGGACGCTGCTCTCTCCGGCACCGCGCCCTCGAAGGTCTACTGGATTGGAGCCATTGGACCACATTGGAAGTACAGCGAGAAGTTGGACGACGGACAAGATGTGCGCGCACTCATTGATTAGCATGACAGCGCTCATGGCCATGCCTTTTTGACGACCTCCAAACCCTGTCGCACTCTTTATTATTTACAACCTGCTCTTGATTCAATGCTCACCATAATACAGGGATTCACGCCATCACTTAGCGGCATAACCCCTAACATTCGGATAATGAAGAGTGGCGCATTGAGTGGGTGGGAGAAGCCCTTCGTGCGCTTAAATGCGTAAAGAATGGTATACACTTGTGCTATAGAGAACCACTGCAACCAATAGTGCTGAAACAGCGACTACGTGTGCATTAGTCCAAGAGGAGGTATTTATTCGCATAGACATCTAAACGATATACTGACCTGTGGTTACAGCTCAGTTTCAAGCATATCGTTTCTGTCACTACCTGACAGGAACAAGATCTGGAAGATCCGTCCTGTCTAATTGGGTCGGATGTAGCATACTGCATTTAATTATTATAATGTCTGAATTCACTCAAGTTTTTGCATGTGACGGGCATCCACGATATCCAACAAAATTACCATCCAGCTCTAATAGTCCTCGCCCAGCATCCTTGCAAGTGCATCATCGACATTCCCATCTGCCTTCGGGGCCTCGTACACCGCGAACGCTGCCTTTTTCCCATCCACTCCAACTGCCCGCTCGACCTCCTCTTCCTCTTTCCGTTCATCGGTCTCCATCTGTGCATGCTCCTTTCGACGCACATTCGACCATCCCTTGCCACGTTCGGCAAATACTTCTGCGCTCCGATCTAAGAGCATATCCAACTCTTCATCGCTCAACACCTGGTATTTGATTTTGCCTGCCTTGGAAGGTGGTACTACCTCGATCTGGTCGGCTTCAAGCTTGAGTAGCGCAGCCGCCATCTCTGCCATGGTCTTGGCACCACCTATAGCTGCCGCGGCTGCAGGTTTCTTGAACTTGCCTGCGCGCAGTTGAGATTATGATCATCCGGGGAAAGACGGCAACCCAACCTTTAGCAATGACTAATGCTTCCAACCGTTTCTTTTCCGTTGCCCGCTGCATAATCTTGGTCTCAATCGTATGCGCACTCACGAGTCTGAACACCAGAACAGGTCTCGTCTGTCCGATCCTGTGCGCTCTATCCTGCGCCTGCGCGTCCATCTGGGGATTCTAGCCATTCGAGCGTGAATGCCCGTCAGCCACCTTGCGTAGTTCCAAGTTGGAGGGGATACCTACCCAATCTTGGTCGTAAAAGATAACCGTATCAGCCGCAGTCAGGTTGATTCCTAACCCGCCCGCCCGCGTGCTCAGCAGAAACAAAGGCGGTCCATGCTTATCCTGAAACCGCTCCATTTCGGCTCTCCGCTCCATTGGGGAGGAGGTTCCATCTATCCGACACACGTCCCAGCCCATGTAGTCCGTTGCCCAGTCCTATCGCATGCGGTAAGAGTTAGTGGACCCTCGAAACGAGCCAAAGCCCCGCACCCACCTCGACGATATTCAACATGGTCGTGAACTGGCTGAATAGTAAGACTCTGTGACCCCGTTTGAAAAGCTCCCTGAGGAGCCGATCTAGCACCATCATCTTCCCACTTGCGTTAACCAGCTCCCACCCCAAGACCGGTTCGTGAGTCTTGGGGTCTCGAGGCCGGTCGAACAAGAAAGGATGGGAACACACTTTGCGCAGCTGCATCACGGTATTCTGTAATCGCATATTATTCACTTGTTTCACTGTGATATATTTGTTAGCGTATTTTACATGAGAGGGGAGACGGAGAGGCGCACATGTAGACTTGTACTGGTATTCCGCCCCTAAATCCTTCACATTCGACTTGGAGGCGCCATGCTCGTCCAGCTCTCCCTTTTCCAACATTTCGAAATACTCATCATCGTCCACATCCACATTGACATAGCTCTTTCTCCCTCTCTTCTCGCTCCTCAACCTTCTCTTTTCGTCGCCTTTCTTCCCATCTTCTTTTACCTTTCCATTCCCTATGACTCCGCCCTTGCTACATACACCGCCACCAATTAACCACTCCCTCATCCGCCCTTCCAGCACACATTCGTACGCCTCTCTCTGTCCGACGGTCAAAGGCGCATAGATCACATACTCCTTCTTGGGCGGCAATTGCATCTCCACATCTCCTTTCATCCGACGAAGCAAGAATGGCTTGAGGATAGCATGGAGGGAGGTGATGAGCTCCGTTGAACGGGACCCGAGGAGGTTGGTCAACATGGGTAGGTTGAACCTACGAGTTGCGTCAGCACGTCGCAAGCAGAAAACGGGCCTGCTACACACCAATTTTGGAACGCGTCCAAATCGTCGAATATATCTGGCAACACGAAGTTTAACAAAGCCCAAAGCTCTGAGAGATTATTCTAACCAACATGGTCAGGTAAAGTATTCTCGCGCTAAAAATGGAGGTTTCGTACTCACTTGCAATGGAGTACCCGTTAGAATCATGCGCCCCGCGCTCCGATACTTCTTGATTTCTCTCATGAGTTTACAGTCGAGGTTTTTCAACCGGTGTCCCTCATCGACGACAATGTAGCCCCACTGATAGGGCGCCAACAGGGCGCGATCTTTGATGATCATCTCGTACGTGGTAACGACGATGGGGAACGTTTTCAGGAACCGTCCCTCGTCCTCTGCTGCATCTCCGCCAGCGCTGTCTTCAACTTCGGATTTTGCCTTGGACTTTCGTGGCTTGGATTTGGCTTTCGACTTTGACTTGGATTTGGACGGTTTAGGTCGATCGTTTTTGGATCCCGGAGGAGCCATAACGGTTTCCCGGAGCTCCGCGCGTTCGGCCGGTGTCCCGTGATACATGCACACAGGAATCTGTCAACGATCACACTGAATATAAAAAAAGGCAGAGCGAATTTCATTTCACCTTGGGCGCGAATTTGTGATACTCGTCGATCCAATTGTGTAGAACGGAGAGAGGGCAAACTATCAGGAACGGTTTGAAATTGTGAAGCTCGCGTAAGTGAGCACTGAAAGCAATGACTTGAAGTGTCTGTATCACAAATTAAGCATCGTGTTTCAATACCTGAGGTATAAATATACCTTTCCCAAACCCATCTCGTCAGCTGGGGAAGGTTGACATCAGCATGATATTAAACGCGACCAGTTCAGAGGACATACCTAGGATGCCGGAGATCCCATTCTGATCCAGCGACACCATCCATTGAAGTCCTTCTAGTTGGTATCCCTTCAGTTTCGCACCAGTAATTAATGAAGGTTGGTCAAATATGGGTGGTTCATCCTCCTCTTCAGGCGAACGAAGAGCACCTCCAGATTCACCCTTCTTCTTTTTCCTCGACCGCTCGTGTTCATCTTCAACCTCCTCTTCTTCCTCATCGGTTTCCCGGCGGATCTGGCGCGTTTGCGACCAAAAGACTGCTTCTTCGCTTTCTGGGTTGTTGACTTTTTATATGCGAGATCACGGGCTTTTTTCGCTGTTGCTGCCTCGCTCTATCTTCATCCATCCTAGCCTTTAAGATGTTCGAGTAGACAGCACTCTTCTCGAGTACGAACTGAAGGCGCTTAAAGCGTCGATCAGTTTCCTGTTCAACAGTCAATTTCAGGTTGGTTATTATTTAAGACGCGACGCGTGGCTTACCTCGTCCTCGAGTATCCGTTCCTCCCCTGCATCTTGACCTTGGTCTTTGTCATTTTCATCATCGAAGCCAACGGTATTATTGGCAGGCCCTGGGGACGTAGGCGCGGTGGAGCCTGGTGGATGAGAAATCGGCTCAGATGGCCAGCGGGTTGAAGCAGGGGAACTCGGGACGGACATGGTTTAAGTTTGGTCGCGTCTGACGCGTATTACGTCAGCAGCAACAGAGAAATTTGCACCGCGCAGCGAACATGGAGGGGCTCTTCGCCAACAGGCATCCTCTTAGGAAATCGTTCCGAAGTTCAAGGACGACTCAAAGCAGGCGTTCACTGTGGAAGTTGCAAAAACAAATGTTTGAGCCTCATATTCGAAGAGCGGCGTGGCACCAGTCTTTTCGCGGTTTACGAGACTGGCCCTCACAATACACATTTCTATGCGGAGAGAAAAGAAACGGCTTTTCTCAATCACCATGCACGTGAAGCTTTACTGTTGTCTATCGCTAGCTGCTCGGTGTCATTTGCAGGAGGTGCAATTGGCAATTGGGTTGCTTTGCTACTCAGGCTCAAGTTTCAGCATGATGATGAGACGATCTTGAGGAAAATCTCAAACGTGAGCAGAAGAATCAATTTTGCGGCAGCAGAAGTCTTCTGATTGATGGTAGTATTCAAGAATCACAAGGTGTAACCAAGCCCATCGGTACCTCATTGGACCCATTAAAGTCCACGAAACACATCATAAGGATGTGTCGACCAGAAGCAATCAGGCTGTTTCAGGTAGAGAAACACTTCAAACAGACGAATACTTGAGAAACAACTCGCCAACATCAGTGCTATATTGATGCCGTCGCCAATGACGTCGTGTCGTACCAGCTTCAAGCATCATGTTGATCACCTAACAGTCATTACGTAGCGGTGCCGGGACCGGTCCGTCCACCACAGTTTGAGGGAAGTAAGCCTGACTGGGCCTCTTTGGATGGAACCCTGTGGTTTATGGACCCAACCAAATGGCTAAGGCTTTGCACAGCTCTATTGAAAAGGTATGTTAGTTAATACTCCACAAAGCCAACAGGCGCATTCTTACAAATACTCGCGCCCTGCCCTTGTTCAGGAACGCGCTTCTTACTCTACATCCGCTTCTCCTGTTTATGGGACCACGGGTCATGCGCAGGGATATCCCCTCACTGGTATCGTTACTCCCGGAAGCAGTTCCTTCGCGACTTACCCTCCCAAGCGCACCCAACGCACAAGTGTACAGCGTTCCCCATATGCAACAAGGAGCGCACCTCCACGCCCTTTCCCCTAATCCCAACGCTGTCGCAACTCCACGAGCCTTCCCGTTGGCACAGGGTAGCGCGACTGCACCTGGCGTCGGCGGTTTTACTGGCACGAGTGCCGAGTACCGTATTGTCTATATCTGGTATGTGGAAGTCAAACACCAAGTGTGATCGTCACCAATGGAAGCGGGCGACGGAGGCGGCGCAGGCACCGACACCGGTATTACTGCGCTGCCGAGCTCGATGAATGGAGTATCATTCTAATGCTGATGTATTGACCTCCTTCATTGCAACTCGCTAAAAGTAAAAAACGTCTTTAGCAAACAATTGTAAACTCACGAAACGGGTCTGCCGGAGGCCTGGGCCCTGACGGAACTCCGCTGGCCCTTGCGGCCTCACTCGGCCTATCTTCGTGCAACAGGGATTCCCTGTTAGCACAAGTTAAGAGCTTTAGTGGATATATTGGATATATGTACGCAATCACCGACATAACAATAGTGTTCGACTTGACTCGCTAATCAAGTTAAATGACAGAAAGGCTAAACAATAGTCGTGCACCATTGATGCATCATGACTGACCTACTCATCAAACACCAAAACGTGTTGTACTGACGGTCTCCTGATTTGATGTAACAGGCGGTATGCCAGGTCCGAGTCTCCCTTGCTGCATGGAGTCATGTCGCAGGTTGCACGACCCTCTCACACTCATTAATGCAGTTCGTCTCATCCCTGTCTTCCCCACATTTACCTTGTGGAGCACGTATCTTTGGGCCACCGTTATGGCAGTTGCTATGCATGAATATGGCTCGTGTCAAAAGCAATCGAGCCTTTTCTGAAGCTCAGGGTGGTGCGCAGGAGCGCCGTCTACACGGGTCATATGAGCAAACGTGATAGGCGTTTCGATCAGAACAGGCCTACGATTTACCCATGCATGTGTGAGGCCATCGTGGCCGTCTATCCCCAGATTTTGCAGACATGGGCCTCTTGTCAGGTACAATAAGTGATAATGGTGGACAGATTGGAACAATAGGACGTGCGAACTGATATGACGCATTCAGTCTAATCGGCAATCATGTTTCCAATATGGTAACTGCCCGGTCTGTATTCTCAAGACCAAGGTGAAACACCTCCCACTATCTTACCCTTCTCACAGATCTTCCACCTGTGGCGGTCCTTTCGTAACAGTACTCTTTGCCTACTCTGGGGACGTGAGGTCCTTGTTTTTCGGATCGGCGACTCGGCCGCACTGTTCTCCCAAACGGGTGTAAAACACGCGAATGTTCGCTACCCCAATTGCACTATTCCTAAGAAAATAAAGACAAAAAAAAAAGAAAAAGACCGATCCCGCTTCGACGCCCACGCTGGTCTAACCAAATGCATCGACGTCCGAATTTGAATGCAATACACACACTGTCATACCCTTCCCCGTTAATTCATATCCGATCTGTCTCCTTTGGCATGATATGCTGATCCAGGCAATGTGGCGATCTTATAAGTCCCAGACCCTTGCCCTCTTGGTACCCGCGCTCCGTCTGTTTATTGTCATCTCATATCTACCACCCTCTCTCGTCACTTCGAGCTCCCAACAAGCGATACAATCACCATGGTACTTGTCCTTCTTCCTCCTCCTTTGGCCGTACCACCCATCTAACTATGCCCAACCGCGTCAGTTCAAAGTCCTGTCAAGACTATTGTCGCTCGTACACGCCTACATTACCTACTTCTTCCAGAGACGCCGGCCTACGATAACGCCAGGGCCGTCGTCGGAAAACAGTACCAGACCGACGACACCCGTACGATAATCCCTTTGCTCTTTGCATATGATATCAGATGTGCTGATGGATACTGATTGCGGGTGGCAGACTCGCGAAGGCGAGGCACCGCAAAAGCTTGACGTCATCATCGTCGGATGCGGTCTCGCAGGACTCGCTGCTGCGTATGGTTTGGGCAAAGCAGGACACAATGTGACGCTGCTCGAAGCTGCCCCTGCCCTGGGCGAAATCGGAGCTGGCATCCAGCTCGGACCCAGTACGTCGTCTTTCTCCGACTCTACACCCCTCGATAACTGACGCTTTTTTTCGCAGACGTCAGCCGACTGCTTATTCGGTGGGGGCTCAAAGACAAACTGGACAAGTTGTCCGTCCGGCCCGAGGCCATTTCATTCCGGCGATGTACGCGGCTTTTTTCTTTTTTTCACTGCAACGTGTCTGACCCTATGCACTCACTCGTAGTTGACACTGGAGAACGCGTCGGATATGATATTTTTGGGGACAAGATGGAAAAAGACTACAGAGCGCCCTATTACCACATCCACGTAAGTCGGCTACGACCATGCGTGAGGTAGATGACCGGGTGACTGACATAACGACTTGACACTTTCTCGCTAGCGCGCCGACATCCACAAGATCCTATGCGACCTCGCGAAACCGTACATGAACCTGCGCCTCAACTCGCGCGTCGTCTCCGTCTCTCCGGACGCTCCCTCCCCGCACGTCGTGCTCGATTCGGGCGAGGTCGTGTCCGGCGACATGATCATTGGCGCTGACGGAGTGAAGAGCGTCATCCGGTCGTGTCTGGTCCAGGGCCCCGATGCACCGACGCCGACGGGCGACGCGGCGTACAGAGCGACGATGAGCACGGAGGGGATGCTGAAGGACCCGGAGTTGAAGCCGTTTGTGGATAACCCCGAGTCGACGCTTTGGATGGGACCGGGGATGCATGTGGTTGGGTATTGTCTGGTATGTTGTGTTTTGTCGTTCCAAGTCCCGGGGGAGCTGATGTTAATTGTTTTAGCGCGGAAAAACGGAGTACAACCTCGTCATGCTGCACCCTGACGACGAGTCGGCGGAGTCTTGGACCGGTGCAGGAAACGTTGATGAGATGTTTAAGACGTACGAAGGTTGGGACCCTAGGTGAGCTGTTTTTTTTTTTCTCATCAGCGCTTTCGGATAAGGTTTTTCTGATAAGAGTGATTGATACGTAAATAGACTGCGTAAGCTCCAAGCCATGGTGACGTCAGTTTTGAAATCTCGCTTGATGGTCCGGCTACCATTGAAGACTTGGATCCACCCTGGAGGAAGAGTAGCCCTTATGGGCGATGCGTGTCATCCCATGTTGGTCAGTCGCCCCATCTCAATACATACCAGCGCAGAGTACGGATGACTTAAAATGTTTTCGCTTTTACATTACAGCCCTACCGTGCGCAAGGATCTGCCATGGCTGTCAGTGTGCCACGATCGTTCTGCTTACCGTGTTCGTGCTCATCGGTTTCCGTTTTTTTTTTTTTTTTTTTCCAGATGGAAGATGCCGCCGTGCTCGGTGTTCTCTTCAGCCGCATCACGTCCAAATCTCAGATACCCGCGCTCCTTAAAGCGTACGAAACGATCCGGTATGACCGCGGAACGGGCACCCAGCTCACAGCTCTGTCGCTGCAGAAAGTGTTCCATCACCCTGATGGACCTGAGCAGCAGGAGCGCGATATGGCGATGCGCAAGGCGATGGAGTTGGTGGTGAAGGAGGCGCGTGGGGAGACGATACCCAAGGATGCGTATGGCAAGAACCCGAATGCGTGGGTCGATAAGGCAAAGAAGGATGCGCTGATGGGGTACGATGCGGAAGAGACAGCCGATGAGTGGTGGTCTGAACACGGAGCAAGTATTGTTGGCGAAGCAGAGGTGACCATCAAGGCCTAGATGCCCAACTCTGTACACAAACGGCGGTTAACTATATTTTATGTTTTCGATAATAATGTTGTTGTATTGTTGTACAAATAGTCGTAGCTGTTATCCTTACTTCCATAGAGCCCAGTTGTTTACTAAAATTATAATTCGTTCGAAAATCCTTTTTTTTTTGTTTTTTTTGGAATGGCATTAGTCAGATCTCTTGTCATCCGCAGGTGCTTCAGCATGGGCAAAAAACGGTCGCCGACGGTCCCAGAGAGCGTTTTGCGTCTTCCACCGCATCCGACGGCCCAGAACGCACCCATTGTCGACACCCACACGCATCTCGCGTCAACGTTTGCAGCTTACCGCATGCGGTACAAGACGGGCCGGTATGAGAACGTGTTTGATTTTATGGAGGGGCTCTATGCAGGCAGGAATATCGGGGCGATGGTAGATGTATGGTGTGAAGCGCCGGTTCAGAGGATATGGAAAGAGTTTGCGGATTCTGCATTGACGGAGGAGGATAGGAAAACCAAGTGGGGTGGGATTGAGTATTGGTTTGTGATGGGTCAGTCTCTCTCTCTCTTCTGCTCGTGTTCTCAGGCCCCTCAATCTCAGTTGATTGTCATGGTTAGGTGTTCACCCGTAAGCACATACCATTTGGACCTGTGTACGGCCTTGCCTAACGATGATCCAGACATGAGGCGAAACTCTACAATGATAATGTCGAAAAGGAAATGTATGTCTTTTTTTTTTTCCTCATGTAACTCTTCCGGATCATGAACCCTTGTACAGTATAGAAGCTATGTCCCACCCTCGATGCGTGGGGTGGGGAGAAATGGGACTGGATTACCACTACGACAATTCTCCTCGGGACGTTCAACAAAAAGTTTTCATTCGGCAGCTCTTTCATGCTGTGAGGCTCGGAAAGCCACTGACGATACATACGCGCGAAGCAGACGAGGATATGGAGCGTATTTTGAAAGCACATGTACCAAAGGAGCACAAGGTGGGTTAATTCGGCGCATGATCAACATGCCGTTTCACCTTCTGACTGTGTCCTGCGCAGATTCATGTACACTGTTTCACGGATTCCCCTGGCTTTGCACA
The DNA here is from genome assembly GCA_020011035.1 of Amanita subjunquillea. NCBI lineage: Eukaryota > Fungi > Basidiomycota > Agaricomycetes > Agaricales > Amanitaceae > Amanita > Amanita subjunquillea. Next base: position 608,992 of record JAEBUT010000014.1, on the reverse strand, counting down.
ACGATTGTTGGACCACTTTCCAAACCTCTACATTGGGATAACGGGTGTGATATCGTACTCGACGAACAAAGACACGTCTATCGTCGTAAGACAGCTTGCGGAAGCGATAGCGGCTTCAAGTTCGACCGACGGGCATTCGAATCTCAGAATCCTTCTAGAAACGGACGCACCCTACATGGTCCCTGCCACGATTTACGACTCGTTGCCGCCACTAAGGGAGCCAAACTGCCACTTTGCCATTCTGCCATGATACCCTGGACAGCAGAGTTTGTCGCGAGTGTAGCTGGGCCTGCTTGGGATGCGGAGAAAGTGATGAGGGAAGCTAGAGAAAATGCACGAAGGATGTATGGTGTTTAGAGAAGGGCATGGAATTTTATTCGTTACTAGTTATGAGCAGCCGCATTGACTACGGCAGGGGATAAAGGGACGCCTTCTCGTACATCTCCCTCCTTGGCGCCCAGGACATCCAACAGCGCCTTGCCTTTCCCAAACATCACCGCCGTCTCGATGGCCGTCGGCTGACCCATCCTCGGATCAGCCCCATTTCGCATCAGCACTTGCACCACATTGTCATATCCCTTGAATACTGCCCCAGCCACCACCGACTGACCCCGGTCGTTGAGCCTGTTCGGGTCTGCTCCTCGCGAAAGCAGGTCTTGAGCGAGTTGAGCGTGGCCCGCATACGAAGCGAGCATAAGGAGGGTGTTCCCTGTCCAAGGAACCCGTGCGCGTCAGCAACATCATCATCATCAACAACAACAGCAACAGCAGCAACAGTAGAGAATCTCGCCGACATTGACCTTGTGCATTCGTCATGTTGACAGGCAAGCCTGAATCTACGGCGGCCAGAAGGAGCGCCTGATCGCCATTCCTCGCAGCGTCGAACATGCGGTGGGCGAATTGGACCGTGTCGGATGGCAGATCTGACACCGTCGCCGTCGTCGTCGTCGTCGTCGTTGGGTTTTCCATCTTTCCTCTCAAAACTAAAAGTCACTCTGCGTCACGTCCCTCTCTCACGTCCAACGCGCGTGCGACGATGACAAGGGAGTTGGGGGACTGTGACACGTGTGATGGTACGTATACCTCGGACACTCAAACCTGGACCGGACAACGGGCCCATCTTTCGCGGGTAACAATTCCCATTCTTTCTGGGCTTTCAAGTCCTTGTCATTCGTTAGCACAGAACTAAATGGCGTGGCGTGACTCTATCCCTCTTGTCCTCTTTTTTTAATTTTTGCTGCATATAACCACAGACAGAAATTTAATAAAAAAAAGGGTCCAGGCCTTGCTTTTGAGTTAAACGCCCCAAACGACGCTCATCTTTTATATAAAAAGTTCTTTAAACATTCAGCTAAGTAAAATGCTGGTAGGCATAGAAATAAGGCACGAAAAAAAAATGAAACCTGCCCTGCCCCATCCATCCTACTAAAACACGCGCAACCCATCCGAACCCTCAACGTCTGTTGTCAGCAAGATCCGGACCGATTCGTCTTTCCCGGTACGTGCGTCGAATGGTGTTGGGGGGACTGGAGTCGGCAAATCCATATGGTATGCTCCCGGGAACAAGATAAGACGAATTCGTCGATGGGGGGAGCCAACAATCAGAAAAAAAACGTGGGTGGCTGAGCGTAAGTATAGGTAAGTATTCGCTCTCGACAAGAAAAGGAGAGGAAGGGGGGGGAACTATTCTTGGAAGACGAACCCAAATTATGTTGCTTGCCAACGCGATCGATCGATCTTCTTCTGTCCAACAAGTTTATGTTTGTGCGAGTGGTGCACGGATGGGAAGTGGGGACGAGAAGTGGGTGCACGTCAACGTGGGTAAGAGTGCTGCTGCTCGACACAGTTTGGGAGGACAATGGATTTTCGCATGGCGTGGGCCGTTGTGGTGGTGTTGTGCGTAGATTTCGATAGAATTCGTGCCGAGGACAGGGACAAAGGCGAGGTCGAACCTGGAAAAGGATTCGATGCCGTGAGTGCCATACTTGGCGCCGAGATCCGACCGTTTTTTTTTTTTTTTTTTTCTTTTTCCTTTTTTTTTTTTTTTTTTTTCGCATATTGAGACCGCTATTATTATGAGCGATTGACGCCACCTTTTCACATTTTCTCTGACACGAATAGGTCGATTCTCCTCCGACATTAATTTGCGACATGGTGTTTCCCAAATTTCTTCGTGACTTCAGTGTACGGGTTTTGTTTACCACTACAAACACGGGGGAAACGTACGAGCGCCAAACGCGACTTGTTGCCCAGGGGAATCCTTGGAAACGAAAAGAAGTTCCTGGATCTTGTCCCGTCGGGTCTCCGGTGGAATAGATGGAGTATATGGGGCAGGTATTGTAATATAAGATTTCATTGATCAGGTGGCACACGGAGGTGGCGTAGACTGTCACTGGACCGAATGCTGGGATATGACTAACAAGTACGAGCGAGCCACCCAAAGGGAAAAAGCAGGGAGAAAGAGGATGCAGCGAGGCAGACCAGTTGTGGGCCACTAGAGCATTTCTATACAGGTGATATAATGGCCAACAGTACTGTGTTAAGCATGGAGTACTCTCATACCGTAGCATTATTTCCCTTGGATCAAAACGGCAAAGCTTGCAACGACAAACCTGGTACTTTTCAAGATACATCAGGACGGCTACAAATCACAGGTCATTCGCTGAGCGTAGGGAGCGTTTTGACCCAAACAGGACAACTTTTCTTAGGGTGACCATGTGTGACGTGACTTTTCCCTCTGAACTCCGAGCAATCTGGAACAGCATTATATCTGAATAGTTGCAAGATGGAATGAACATTCGGATCTCTAATGCGGTCCTCATATTTACGAGCAAGAAGCGCATCCAAAGGACCGAATCGGAGAGAATGCAAACCGTACTGCTGACAGAGCTCGGATATTTTGACGCTGCTAATAGCACCAGCAATGCTTATGTCGGGTGAAAAGGAGGATGGTAAATATGAAACGTAGGGTTCAACTTCAGAGTTCGTTATTACGATTAACAGATCTGATACCAAAAATTGATGCTAACAGTTCTTAACCACACTGTCAGTGACATATAGATACCAATACCCATCGAATAGCTCCTCGGGAGCCTGTTGTCTGTGTAACCCGGTCAACGCCTTGGGCGGTTTTGCGTGTGGCAATGGCCTCCAATCACTTCAACTATCCTGTGTTGGAGTGATTTCACCGCACCTCCACCTTAGCAATTGTTTCCAGATCTGCTGAGTTTATCTCTGCCGGCAAAATCGATCTCGGTCTCTTCAGAGTTTCTGGATTTGTATCAGCCTTGTAGTTTGTGCAATGAAGGTGAGCCTTGCTTATTCGATCCTCCTCAATCTTGGTCATGCTTCGCCAGCTATCTCGGTTGAAGGATCATAGACAATGAAATATATATATACGGGCATCGTCTCCAGGACAACGGCACCTTACTCGGTGAAGCGGCTGAGTCCTGCTTGATGGAGCATAGTAGATGGACAGTACTGCCATGCTAGACTCAGGAAGGCCGAACAGAGACGTGAAAATGAAACTCGCCGTCGACCACGCTAAGAAACCAAGATTATGTTCTGTTATCGGAGTCTCTCTGGTCTTGACCTGCTTCGTACGTCACGTTGACACGAGCACTGAATATCTGTTCCTCGTGGCGTCGAATATGCGATGCGCAAATCGTGTCTGATGGCAGATCCGACACCGGTTTATTGTCTTTTGCTGCTGTGGTAGTACGTTCTCGGTGCCCCGTGGTGCATCCGTCGCCCAGTTGGATCGAGACTCCACGTGATTGTGCTCTGCATCACGCTGTGTTGGACGACAGCTACTGGCCATGCTCTTCCTCAGAACGGATTCACTTTCGAAGGTTTTGTAAAAGGTCTTTTTATATATATACATAACATAATTCAGTGTCAAACAACACTCTATGATAATAGTTCATGCATGGTGGACACTGGACAGAGCGGCCGTAAACCCAACCGGGATCATCCAACCCAAATTGCTTCATAGGACGGCGGCGGCCCGGGGATGTACTTGTAAAGGAAGTCATTTGGATGAGTACCACTGCAAAAAAGAACAAGTCATCTGTTAGCGTCCTCCCATTGACTACAGCTTGTTCACATACGTCTCTAACTCGTATTCACTTTTCACATGGTCTCTCGTCTTCTGCCGCGCAATTTGTAAATTAACAACCGGATGGCCGGGCAGTAAGTGTGCCCGGATCTCTCCTTCAGAAAAATAGTTTTCATCCTTGATAATGATGTACACATGGTCGTAGTTATCCATTTTGCCCCATCTGACCCAATGGTAGACACGGTTGAAATACAAGATCCTGTAGAAGGCCTGAACGCGATCTGACTCGGTATGTGCAGGTAATATCCTGAGAATGACAGACTCTCCCAGATATTTCGATTGCGGTCTGAAGACTGGATCTTTCATATCTTCACCAGCAATCCGGGTAGCACCTTTCAATAATTTCTCAATCGGGTGAGTGGCATGATCCAGATTTATAAAAGGTCGACAACAGCCCTCCAATGGTCCAGCCAAATGCGAATCAAGGCGGCATTGGTCATCATTTCTGGGTGAGAACGCTGTGTGGGTGGAGAGGCAGAAACCGCAACGACTTGAAAGCTCACCGCTCAGAGAGCCTCCGGGTATTCAGTTTACTAATGGCCACTGGCGAAGCATAGATCGCTGAAACCGCGAAAAGGAGGATGGTAAATATGAGGGGGCGCATGTGTTTTCGTTTCAATGGAGGACCAGCCTGTGTAGCGACGCAAGTTGGGCAGGTTTTTAACTTCTCACTTACGGGCATCAGGGATGATATTGATCAAGATCTTGAAATTCACATCAAGGAGCTCTCGGTGCGCTGGCGACCATCGTAACTATGCAAAAAAGGCGGCGTTACACTGCATCAATTCAACTCTTACGTTCAATCGGGGGCCAATTGGTAGCTCAAGTCAATCTGGGTCTAGAGAACACCCTTCTGATTGCTTCAAGTCCAAGCACGCAGAAACACCACTGCAACAAATGTTGGTGAGTATGGCGATTGTCGAAGTTGCAGGGATCATTTATAGTCTAAATGCACCTCACCAAAGGGGAATGCTCGTCGCCGCGTGGTATGTTTCGCCGAACTGGACAAAAACCCCAAAATCCATAATATTCATGCGTGATCACACATGAACGTGAAACAGTGCAATGGCTCCTGTATGACACAACAAATATGCAAGTGATGCCATCAGCTAGCCATACACAAACCATGTCGCCGAGAAGTCCGATAGAGTTGCACTAACCTCACTACAAAATAGATAAATAAATGAATCTATGGCACAAAAAAATATCAGGATTCAACGCCCAATTCTTTTCCAATCTCCTTGAGACAAGCACGAGCGAGTACTCGAGCGTCCAGCTCTACCATATCTTGCTCCCTGCCTCGGCCAGACTCGGAAGACGGAGGAACTCTGCCATTCCTTACAACGACAGGCATAGCAGGTGTACGCCGCGGCTTGGAAGCAATTTCAACCAGTACCGAGTAGAAGTGGAAAAGATGGGCGATGGATGAACGTTTCACGGCGTCGGCGACTAGCAGCGAAGGCGTTTCATCCTGGGGAGCCACCGCCTCCATCACACTCGGCTGCCAAGATGCGTGCTGAGTGGGGTCGTCCGATAGCGCTGCCCAAAGAGTTCCAGGCCAGAGACGTAATGCACGCAGCTTACGCAACACATGAAGCAGCTCTTCCTCCCGTACGCGGGGGAATGGGACGTGCCCTCGTAGGGACTCGTCAGCCGTATATTCAATCAACGTCTCACGGCAACGGTTTAGTAATGAAGAAAGGCAAAGCGTTGCTAGTCGTCGTCTTCGCGGTTCATTCTCTGCATAGCCATGTCAGCACTCGCATGTAATCAAAAGTAATCATTGACGCACCTTTTGTCGTGTTTGAGCATACGAGGTACAAAAGATCGAAGCACCAATAGGAGAATCGCTCCCGAGGAACGGGCACACCTGTTTCTGTTGTTCCGCTCTCTAGCTCTTTGTCCGTCTCCATCTTTTTAATCTTATAACCATTCATATATCCCATATTTCCGTTAATGGAGAGTTGGCGATTCGAAGATTTGTACAGCCGACTGCCTTGTTGTAGGATGGCACCTACATCAGGAAAATTGGTTTTCGCTAATTAGATCTAATTAGCTTATATTATCACTATTAGGATTAGATTAGGATTATCTTGGACAAAGACACGGTTAAGGCCTATTATTACTAATTAGAACTTAGTTATATCTAACTTATGTCTCACTTCACTCTTCTTTACAGCGAAATCATATTGCAATTAAAAAGATTATATGATATTACGGATGGAAAACTTTCTGGTTTTTCTTTTCTGTTATGTACGCGACGGGGTCAAATACTAGTATATACGAGGACTCGCATCGGGGGTATATCAGAGTCTTTACGCATCGGAATCAGCTGTCTGCATATGATGAACATCGAGGTAAGCATTATTGGTCGCAATTGTCCTACGACGATCACTATTGCACACCATTATTTGTAAAACATATATTTTAAAATTTTGAGTAACGCACGCAGTAATCCGAAATAAACGTTGAAGGAGGTGGTCATGCCTGCGAGAATTCTTATTTTTTATATATTTCAATGTTGCAATATGACCGAGGTAGACATCCGTAAATGTACTGGCTGTGAATTCTTGCACTACACGTGTTCATCAGGTTTTCGGCACATTCCGCTCTGGGCGCTCTGGGCGCTTTCCCGAGCTGCCGGAGTAGCCAAAGCAGTCAAAGCACCTTACCACTTTTTTAGGCAAGGTACATCGCTCTCAGAGTCTTTTTAATGGCTCTGAAAGTACTTGGACCACTCTGAGAGGCTTTTTTTTCTCTTTCTTAAGCGTTCACATACAACCAAATGCGCCACGAAAATTTATTGTTTATTACTATTTGTACCGAGAGAATGATAACGACTGAAAACTAGTGCAGAGTGCGCGGGGAGTGAGTGTGTAATAATCCACGTGAAAGTGTTTGAAAACAAGCGTGTAGAGTATGTCAGAGCGTTGGAAGAGAGCGAGTGGTAGTAAATGTAAAAGTGTTTGAAAACGAGCATGTAGAGTATGTCAGAGTGTTGGAAGAGAGCGAGCGGTAGTAAACAGTGTGGTTCAGCTTCTTGCAGGCAAGCGATAGCGATGGTCAAATTCATGCGAGGGACGTTGAAGCAAATAACTAGACTGATATCAGAATATGAATGTCAAATTGTCATGACCTGTATCGAACGCTCATTTTCCTAAGTCATTTTATATTCATTTTCCTTTGTATTCTTTGTAGTTGGTAGCCAAACACTTAGCTAAGTCGGCGTCTATCTTATCTAGTCAGCGCTAAGATTAGATTAGATTAGATGACGATTAGATTAGATTACGGACTACCGGACCGATGACTCATACCCAATGACTAATCCGTAGTCAATGCGCAGTCATGGCTATGCAGTCTTACTCATGCTAGGCTATTGTTAGCGTAGGGTTCCACAGCCTTTAGGGTTGTAGGGGTTAGCGCACAGACCGCCTTGTATTGTATATAAACTGAGCAACGAATACCCAGAGTCCTCAGTCGAGTTCTCTCGGGTTTCTTCCCTACTCTCATCTCCTCCTCTCTTAAAAGTCTATTGTTGGGGCCCTAAGCCGTCACAGCGAGGGTAGTCCTGATACAAATCAATAAATCCAACAATACTGTATTCATGCTAGGTCCATAATGAAGTCCGCGTCCGGATCTTCTTCTTCTTCTTCTTCAACAAGGGTTGAGGTGCTCACAGCGCGGACTCGAGATTTGCTGACTTTGTTGGTCTTGAAAAAGTATGAGCGAGCCTTGACAATGATATTGTTCCATTGATTGTTGTTCAGCGCGCGCAATGTACGGGCAAAGAGGGTTGTGCGTCGAATGCGCATTGCTTTCTTGTTATTTGTCATTCTGTCCTTCTTTGCCTTGACAGTAATGTCACCGTAGTTATCCACAGAAAATTTTGGCATCTTCTCCTCCACTAGCTCACCGGTTTTCCATTGTTCGAGTGCTCAGCCAACCTAATATGATTAGTTTTATGATTGAATAGTCAAGGTAATGTACCGCTTGCATTGCGAGGATTAGACCACCGACAGGCTTCTCCTCTTCATAGTCATCGTCATACCCTCCCACCTGTGTCAAATGGCCATTCACGAAGGTGCTGAGTACAAGGGGGTTTTTGCCAAAACCCTGTGCTGAATGTTAGTCGAGATATCCCAGTTAACATTAGGCTTGCCTTGCTGTTGACGATGCGTCATTTGTGCTGGGGCGTGTTACAGTTTCCTCTTCGTTTCGGCCTCCTGTCTCAGCGGACTGTTTCATACTCATCATTTCTCCTCAACTGCGCACTGTATAGCTTGGACGCTATCTCCTTCTATAGTTACCTTCATGTTTCCTTTCTCAGGTAGCTATTGTTTCATTCTCTTTATAGTTTCCTTTGTTCCCCAATCGTATATAAACCCCATGTACTGTAGAGTAACTCCAGTTCCAACTTAGACGAGTTTTGCTCTCAACCTCGATTGACTTCGACGCTCCCTCTCTTCGTCGCTCTTCAGACCTTCGTCACCGTTCGACTTAGCGTCTAGATTCTTTGTCCAGTGGCTGGGAGCGGACCGAGACTCTGCTTGTCGCTGTCGATTTAGAACGAACCACGACGAGGGCATCGTCCGTAACAGGGCGCATCGCTTTCCTAAAGGTACATGAAGCAGACATAATTCCGAAAGTATCTGAATCTGGTGATCTCTAGATGCCCAACTTTGCTTTGGACCCTGCCGACATACCTAGGGTTGAGGCAGATCCAATGCCACCCAGTTGCATCACATTGCATCAATTGGAAGTCTAATTCCAATAGCCATTTTCCAATTCCGCAATATGACGCGCGCATCGCCAGTACAACCATTTCACCACCATCTACTGCCATCCTTGACTTCATGTATGGTGTTGCTGCCTATCAACGCTGGGGAGGGGAGGAGAGAGAGCAGATGGCGTTGTTTGTCAGTGGAGTACCCAAACAAATGTTCTGATTGTCAGCCGCCGGGATTATTTTGCATGTGTGCGTGTACGTTTAGAGGCCATGTCAAGGATGAGAGCGAAAGGCAATTTCAATGATGCATGGCTCATATTTTTTGTTGCCAGATTCTCGGATGTTTCATCTGTGAAGAGCTAGCTCATTTATAAGATATTTTCAGGGAAAAGATGAGTTTTATAGCGCATACAGTCACTGCTTACTCACCCTGACAGATAAGATGGTTCGCACCCTACTTGCGCGGGAGCGGTTCAACAGCATGAACAAGCAGTTCGAGAGGACTGTGTGGCTTCCACGGGCTATTGAGGGGGATAGTGTACGTGCACGGCTTCAGGACGGGGTGCTGCGGGTGACAGCGAGCAAGGCGAGGGAGCGAGGAAGCAGAGTTGTGGCGGTCGAGTAGATGCTGTTAGCATGGCCATTGTCACAGTGGTGAGAGTGGCGAGCAAATGAGAAGGGGTTCGGGGCATGGTGAACAGACTGTTGGTGGATGATTAGTCAAAATTGTCGGTTAGCAAGGCAAGGAGGGAGAGTGAGTGAGGGCCGGAGAACAGACTGTTGGTGGACGATTAGTTGAAATCGTTGGTTAGCAAGGCAAGGAGGGAGAGTGAGCGAGACTCACATCTTGAACTTGGTGGTAAGTAGACGGTGGGCGAGCATATCAGGTGGGGTTGAGGAAAAGGTCGAGACAACAGGTGACTATAAGTCACATACATGAGGGGAGGCAATATGGACTTGCAAATATTTTGTAACAAGGGTGGCCGGAGCTGGAGCTAATATCAATGCAACCATTTTTGAGGTTATAAAGGTGGGGTACAATTTGTATACATGCCGACTTATAGTTGCCACAAAATATGCTGACTCTTGCATCTGGCTAATAGATATTTAGTAAAAGAAGCAAGAAAGAGGGATAGACGCACCAGCCATCCTATAATCTTGACAAAGTTTGGGTCTTCCTTGACTTGTTCCTGTATGGAGCTGTAAATCCCCTTCAGTGGCTCATGTGAACATTCCATGAACTCCCCCGCAGCTTCCAGTAATGCAGTTTGGTTCCACTTGGCACGGAGGATGATAGACGGGAAAGGATCTCTGAAAATAATCCACAAAATAATTTTGTGTATAGCCGATTGCACTACAACCCTCAATTCATTTGACAGATCCTTAAGATTCACTTCACCGACTATTGAGCTTAAGCCAGATGCATTCTGGCCAAATACGCTCAGACTCTGGGATGACTTTTCATACAATAGCCAATATGCCTTTTGTCAGTAGGGATTCAATTATGCATACGCAAAATTTACTCACTGAATGTCAGGTTCTGTTCAGTGGATACATTTTCTTCATCCCATTGAGGGATCTACACATTCGGTATTGTAAGAAAAACACTGGCATAGACTAACACCAAGATATAGGCATTACCTCTCACTCATGAGCTTGCTGTCGGCATGATACATGCTGATGGTTGGTGTTTCCTGTATCCTGGTCCAGTGCCTCCTGTGGCCATGGCACATCTTGTCGATTGCTCTGACCTCCAACAGCCTCTAGCACACGGTGACACACTTTGATTTTGTAAAGTGGTCGAGGCATGGCCTTGGGGTATCATTAACTGTTCCAGATACACCATCTGGAGCCAACATGATTAGTCTCAGTATATAAGACTATTAACTTGTGAACAAACCTGTAGTAGCGTCTGATGCCAGCACTGTAATGAAAGGGGAACTTTTTTGAGGGTGCTCCTGGCCAGATGAGGAGCCTGTGACGAGTTTAGGGTTTGCACATGCAACACTTTTTTTGTTAGATAAGGCATGCATGACACAGTGGCCAGACAAGGAGCCTACAACAAGGTTAGTGTCCACCTGCGCAACACATTTATTGTCAGATGAGGCATGTGCAACATGGTAACCAGACAAGGAGCCTATGACAAGGTTAGTGTCTGCCCACATAGCGTGTTTTTTGTCAGACATGATACACTTATCCCTGATGTTCTGCACCACAGCTTCTTTTTTGAGCACTTTACTCTCCCCCCCCCTCAAATCTCGGAATCCGAGTGGGTTACGAGGAGTCCTCGTATTCCGATCAGATTCCGAGCTCCAATTCCGAGCTCAGAATTTTGGCTGAGAGCCCACTCAAAATGGAACTCGGACTACAAGTGCAGTCCAAGCCCATTCCGAGCCCATTCCGAGCCTAGCTAGAACAAATCCGACCAGTCCTAGGACTGGTCGAGCTCGGAGTGTGCTCGGACTACTCGTAGTCCAAGCACACTCTGAGGGAAACCAGTACACAACCCTCACATATATATGGCATCTGCTTACATCACACGTGACACAAACATGCATTGTTGATTGTGACACCGACGTGTTGTTGATTGTCATGTGACACACAACGCGTGCAAATCACGTGATATGCCAGCACAGCTGTGCAGTGATCGATCTGATCAGCACAGCCCACCGTCCCACCACCACCATGAACACTCGCTCTACGCATTGTGCTAGCCCCCCCTGTCGCTCAACCAAGAGGACCAGAGTGGAGTCAGCGGCATCGAATGCCGCTGAGAAGAAACGGGTGAAGATGAAGGAAATTGGGAAGAAATCAGGAGGGGCAAAGAGGTGCGCCCGCCGTCAAATTTTGATTCACTCCCCAGCTATTCTAATCCCTTCAAACAGGAAGACGTCTGCAGCTCGCATAGCTGAGGACGATGCAGCAGCGAATGATGACCCCCAACTCACCCCGTAAGTCATTTTTTCGCCAGTTTCCTCACTATCCCGCTTATTTCCCTCTTCCCCTCCCTCTTCTACTCGTTCTGCACTCGCAAACAAACATTATTCCTCCGGCGCCCATCCCTACACCAACGCGCCCATCCCCACACCAACGTGCCCTCCCATGCCCGGTTTTTCATCGACGACGCATTCGACGGCATTCCCTCTGTTGCTCACCCTGTTGCTCGCCCTCGCCCTCTCTCTGTCACTCTCGCCTGCCCTTTGTTGCTCGCTCCCCTTGCCCTTGCCCTTGCCTCCTCTCCATCGCCCTTCCCTCCTTGCCCTTGCCCTTGCCCTTGCCCTTGCCCTTGCCCTTGCCCTTGCCCTTGCCCTTGCCCTTGCCCTTGCCCTCTCTCCACCGCCCTTGCCCTCCCTCCGCCACCGCACCGCCCTCACCCTCTCTCCACCGCCCTCACCCTCTCTCTGACGCCGCCCACCCTCGCCCTCTCTGTCGCTTGCTCCCCTCGCCCTCGCCCTCTCTGTCGCTTGCTCCCCTCGCCCTTGCCCTCTCTGTTGCTTGCTCCCCTCGCCCTTGCCCTCTCTGTTGCTTGCTTCCCTCGCCCTTGCCCTCACCCTCTCTCCACCGCCCTCGCCCTTGCCCTCTCTCCACCGCCCTTCTTCCCTCCTTGCCCTTGCCCTCTCTCCACCGCCCTTGCCCTCTCTCCACCGCCCTTGCCTCCTCTCCACTGCCCTCACCCTCTCTCTGCTGCCGCCCACCCACCCTCGCCCTCGCCATCTCTCTGCCACCTTTGCCCTCTCTCCGCCGCCGCCCCACCCTCTGTCGCTCGCTCCCCTCGCCCTCTCTCCACCGCCCTCACCCTCCACCGCCCTCACCCTCTCTCTGACGCCGCCCACCCTCGCCCTCTCTGTCGCTTGCTCCCCTCGCCCTTGCCCTCTCTCCCTTGCCCTTCCCTCCTTGCCCTCGCCCTTGCCCTCTCTCCACCGTCCTCACCCTCTCTCCGCCGCTGCCCTTGTTGCTCGCTCCCCTTGCCCTTGCCCTTGCCCTCTCTCCCTTGCCCTTCCCTCCTTGCCCTTGCCCTTGCCCTCTCTCCACCGTCCTTGCCCTCTCTCCGCCGCTGCCCCACCCTTGCCTCTCCACCGCCGCCCCGCCCTTGCCTCCTCTCCACCGCCCTCACCCTCTCTCTGCCGCCGCCCACCCTCACCCTCTCTGTCGCTCGCTCTCCTCGCCCTCTCTCCACTGCCCTTGCCCTCTCTCCACTGCCCTTGCCCTCTGTTTCCCCTGCCCTCCACTGCCTGCTCCCCTTTCTCTCCCTGCTCTCTGTTACCCCTACCCCCTTCTTCACAAATGTACATTTAAATAAATATAATATAAATTAAATGACAATAATACATGTATGATTATATTCTTAGTACGGAAACTGTATTAGAAGAGAGTGGCATCTCTGTCCATCCCCCAAAACATAGTATATCCATTGTCACTAGTGTTGCCAGCCAAAGCACTGTGTCCCGTCTACATCGCTCAGATATGGAGTTGAATGACAGTGGAGTCAGTATTTAATGCTATATTCCCTCATAATTTATAACATTCTTCAAAAGGATGATGAGGATAGTGAAGATGAGAGTGACATTGGTGATAAAAGTGAAGGTGGTGACCATGAGGGAGAGGTGAGGTATCACAATTTATTTCTTGAGCCAAAGTCTAACCAAGCAACAGGAAATTCATGAAGATAAAGAAGCTGGAGATCAGGAGGTCAATGAAGGTGAAGAGACTGGAGATCAGGAGGTAAATCAGGTTTGTCCTTTCCTTCATTCCATTTTCAAATCACTGACTGATGAAGGATAATGAATCTGGCAATGTGGGGAGGCAAGTAAATATTAAGACATGCCAACAGTGTCCTCATCCTTTTCTAGGATGATTTGAACAAGGCAAATGAAGGAGATGAGCTACCATTGGAAGGTTCTTCTAGGACCATTGGGGAATCATCAGGGGCAGGGCAACTGGAAATTTCTTTAATTTTGCTGATGCTGAAGACATCATGGAGGACAGGGTCCAAGTTCAAGGCTTGGTTAAAGTCTACAAGTCCTGTGTTGACATTGCCACTGACCCCAAGCCAACCATGGTCCTCAAAACTGAGGTGACTCCATCCATTATACCAGTACTCAAACATTTGTCCAGGAAATATTCTCCTGTGGGCAGTAAGTGCCATTGCTGTCCCATTTTTCTATTGTCATACATTAACAATGTTGTAGAGTTAAACCAGAGGATTTATGTCTGTGAAGATGGGGATTGGGTGATTAAAGGCAGGTATGAGGATGCCATTGCAGATGAGGAAAAGATAGAATGGTCAGTTGTTGAAGGTAAACATGTTATCTCTCTGTGTGCTGTAAGTCTTTCATTTCACACTGTTTGACTTGAACTTACATGCTGCAGGAGGAAATTCCTTCTGGAACCACTTTTGGTACTAACCTTGCCAGTCACAGTGTTTCAGCAGCTTCCAGTGTCTCTTTGACCTCAGGAGGACTTCCTGCTCAATTATCTCCTGCAGAACTTGTTGCCATATTGAACATCCCTGGTCATCTGACTGATAAAGATGACACATCTTTAAAGGCTTACTATCAAAAGTACAAGGCCTGTTTGCAGGCACAACATACAGTGGATGACATGACTTCTAAGGGGCAATGGCCTGCACAGAGGAAACCCAATTTGACAGATGTTGTCAAATTGTTTGTCTCCCCTTCCATGTGGCACTCACATGTCAAAAAGTTAGCAAAGGTACCTGATTATCCAATGATGCAGGAATGGTTGGAAGGAGGAGAAGGAGCTCCAGATGACTTGACAGTGTGGGGTTACACAAAGCAAAATGGATACAACTTTATGGATTTGAAGGGATATTTTGAGAAGCAGGATGAGAAGGCAGCTAGCAAAGGGAAGAAGAAGCAGCAAAAGGGAGCAGATGATGATGGAGGATCCAAGCAGAAGAAAGGGAACAAGAAATCAAAGAAGTAAGCTCTCTGTCATCCAAGCTCATGTGTAGTTGTAAATTTTGTAGTATCTCTATGTTTGTCTTATGGCTCTTGAATGGACTATCCAGTTGGTTTCTGTGTCTGTGGATGATTACCTTGATTCCAATGGTTTCAGCAAAACCAGAGCAGGCTTTTCCAGACATACCATTCCAGACCTTCTGCAAATTTGTTGAATCTAATTTTGATTCTGCAATATCTCTATCAACAGTACTCATGATTCTATTTTCCATCACTGAAAATACAACCCTTATCAGTCTCCATGCACGCCAACAAAGGCCACAGTATAGAGGGGAGGTATCCACTACCATCACCAGTTGGATGAAATGTCTGTCACATGCAATACTCCAAAGACTAGATGGCAAACCAATTTTGCTAGGAGATGAAGTGAATGATGACCATGAAAGATTCAACACCAAATTATGTTTGAAGCTTGATTCACTTGCTAAACTACTGAAACTGCATCCTTATAGTAGTAAAGGGAAATTCCAGGGGAAATTAAAGGCAGTCTCACATAAAGATATATCCCCAGTACATGTCATTTGTCCAGACTCAGTTGTCTGTGAGACAATGAGCTGTAATCCCAGGGCATTGCTGCAGCATACTAAATCAAAAGACATTCCTTTGGTCACTCTGGTTAAAGGCTTTGTTTCATATGAGCAAGTGTCTCTGTTAAGTGGTTTCTGTCCAGATTGCAGGACAGTCTATTATGCTGACCATGAAAGAGTCACTACCCAACTTCAAGATAGATATGACAGGGTATACTTGAATTCTGCCAAATATGTGAAGATAGGGCAGAATCTATGGGTTGATAGACTGTTCACATCAGCTGTGATGAGTGGGATCTATAATTTCCATGCATCACCTGCCACTTATTCTAAGTTTTGGAATATGTCATTTGAGTCTGTAAAAGTGGCAAGAAGGCAGATATGGCAAGCCTTTGTTCAAGAGTCATTAAGGATGCAGGCTGCTGAGTCTGGGGTGAATGTGACAATGGCAGATGGCCTGCCAATAGATAGTGTCACAAGACAAGCATATGAACTTTTAGGGGATGGTGGCATCATTAGTATTTCAAGGAAACATAGCTGTAATGAGTGCACCCAAAAATATCGAGAAAGATCTGCCAATCCTGGTGGCATAGACCCATCAGCTATTATTGGTATGGAGGATGGATTAATTGCACCACAATTTCAAACAAACATTGTTGAAAATTGTGCTCCTGTAAAAATGGTTGTGGTGGATGGAATTGTCACAGGACATACTGTAAGTCCACACACTACTATTGCTTAATTTATATTCATGAGTTTCAGTATTGTGGCTATTTGAATTGTACTAGTGACTTGCAGAATGCACGAGGAGGGGTATATTGTGCATTTCATGAAAACTTGGTTGGAAGATTGTGTCATGTCACAGGTTGCAACAGTGTTAAAATACAAGGTACACAAGCATGTGCACAACATCAAGGAAATTGGCAAGGGCATGTCATCAATCACAGAACAAATGTACTGGGGGTTACAGAAGGGCCATGAGAAGATTGGATGAGACATGGCCTTGGATGCCTGCTGCTGATCAAGCACAGCAACCCCATGATGTTGAAGATGGTGTTGAAGAGAATGTTGAAGGAGGGCAAGCAGGACTCTTCAGGCCTCCAAGAACCTATTGTGTTGAAA
Organism: Amanita subjunquillea; assembly: GCA_020011035.1. NCBI lineage: Eukaryota > Fungi > Basidiomycota > Agaricomycetes > Agaricales > Amanitaceae > Amanita > Amanita subjunquillea. The sequence continues at coordinate 592,519 of JAEBUT010000014.1, read as the reverse complement.
CCATTTGTGCACCCTGTGGTGTTGTCATTGCATGGAGAAAGTTCATAAAGTCTGAATCTCCAACAGCTATATTGGAATTTCTGGAGCATGTTTATCCAACTGAGGAGAGTAAACCTGCTTACATTTGTATTGACAAGGCCTGCCTGGTACTTCGCACAAGTATCACAAATGAATCATGGGAAAGGTGGAAGAATACCAGTAGATTCATTGTGGATTCTTACCACTATGTTAATCATTGGGCAACTGATACATTGTGTCGTAAATGGTGCAATCCAGTTCCTTTGGATGGATCAGCCCCTAACTTGGTCATTGTGGAGAGAGATGAGAGGGGCAGACCTTATTACAAGCGTGCATTTAATACACAAGCTTGTGAACAGTTGAATGCTTGGTTAGGTGGATTTGACAATATTTTGAGGAGGATGACATCTTGGAACTTTCATTTGTTTTTGCATACTATCATGCAAAACATGTTATTGAAAGGCAGGAAAAGAAGGCAGTTGAGGAGAGTTTAGATGACTCAGAGGAGGATTGAGGATAGGTAGAACATATACATGTACAGTATATTGTGTCTATATATATTACTGACACTAAGCAACCACCTTGACATTTGTGAAGGGTTTGACAGGTCATCATCTATTCATATCTGTGTGCATCACCACCTCCAAAGTAATATGTGACAACACATATTTGTGTGTATCATTACCTCCAAGGTAATATGTGATGACACATATTTGAACAATATTTGTGTGTATCATCACCTCCAAGGTAATATGTGATGACACATATTTGAACAATATTTGTGTGTATCATCACCTCCAAGGTAATATGTGATGACACATATTTGAACAATATTTGTGTGTATCATCACCTCCAAGGTAATATGTGATGACACATATTTGAACAATATTTGTGTGTATCATCACCTCCAAGGTAATATGTGATGACACATATTTGAACAATATTTGTGTGTATCATCACCTCCAAGGTAATATGTGATGACACATATTTGAACAATATTGCATGTGTGCCCTGGAGGCTACTATTCATGCATCACTCATACAAACAAATATCCAGATGAGCATGGCTAATCCATGTTGAATTTTTACACTATAACAACATCACCAATGAATTCAGCAACCCAGAAAACCCCAGTAAACATACCTGAAGTTCATCAAACCTCCAACAGTGCTTGCAAGCTGGCAAAATGGTTAGAGCATGGCTTAGTGTGATGGGTACTGATACTTGCAAGTCACACCCATGTTAGGAGACCTTAGAAGAGGTATAAAGCAAAGGTGTACTCATATGTGTACTTGGACTATGTCATAATTGAAGATAATGCACTTTTAATGCAACTAAGAATGGACTTGGAGTGGGTCCATTCCGAGTTCAGTCCGAGTTCAGTCCGAGTCCATTCCGAGTTCAGCTTGGATTCCTGTCAACTCGGAATGGGCTCGGAATGGGCTCGGATTCTACTCGGATTCCAAGTCCAATTGGTGATGATTCGGAATGGACTCGGAATGGACTCGGATTCTGCTCGGAATCCTCGTAATGAACTCGGAATCCACTCGGAACAGGGGGGGAGTGTAAACTGCTGCAATTGAAAAGTAAACCCTTCTTTGTCAGATCTGTTAACAGTTTTGCTATAGCAGCAAAATTGCCAATGAATTGTTGATAGAAATTGCTGAATCCTAGGAAGGATCTGACTTGCTTAACCGTTGTTGGCGTCATGTAAAGGTTATTGGGTTTTCTTTACTTAATCCCACGATGCGTCTTACACTGGACCAATTTTATTGGCAATGTAACACATGTACAGGTTTGTGGTAAAGAATAATCTAATTACCTAATTATTTTGAAGTGCGACATAAGGTCACGCGCACAAGCAACAAAAAACAAATATATACATTTTTGCAAAGATGCACATACAATTATGCACATCGAGATAGTAGTCAAAAAATGACGAGGAGAGCGAGGTTCTTGCGAAGATGTCAGAGCCCTTACACGTCGGCCAATCACAAATTCCTGCAAGTTTGACAGGATCCATTTGTATGTGTCCAGGAGTGATGACCATGCCTAAGAATTTGACCTCTTGAACACAGAATTTGCATTTCTCAAGTTTCAAGAATAAGTCATTTTCTTGCAGACATTGCAAGATGCACTCTGTCCGTTTCTGTATTTCCTCTTTAGTTTTTCCACAGATCAGGATGTCATCCATATAGATAATGAGCCATCCTTTGTTTATCATGTCTTGGAAATATTTGTTCATCATGGTCTGGAATGTTGAAGGTGAATTGCAAAGGCCAAAGAACATAACTGTCGGTTCATACAGTCCTCAATTTGTTATGAATGCTGCTTTCCATTCATTGCCCTTTTTAATTCGGACGTTGTTATATCCCCAGTGTAAATCAAGTTTAGTGAAGTAGTTTGCGCCTTCTAATTTTGTCATTAAGTCTGAGACTAAGGGTAATGGATAGGCGTTCTTAATGGTCCATTTGTTTAGGTATTGATAATCCTGACAAGGTCGAAGCGCGCCGCTCTCCTTTGTTGAGACAAAGAAGAATGTGGTGATTTTGACGGTCGAATGTATCCTTTCTCAAGTTGTTCCTTGATCCATTCGTTGAGAGTTGACTGTTCCTTTAGTGATAACGGGTATATTTTGCTGACCTTCAGTGTGAATCCTGTTTTGATTTCGATGGCATGATCCCATGGTTGAGAAGATGGGAAGCGCTCAGATGCTTTCTTTTCAAAGGTGGCCTGCCAGGGCATGTAATCAGGGGGTAAAACAGTGGGCGCTTCGTCTCGTTTTGCTTGATGTTCAAGCGCTTGTGATGCTGATGTTTTTACCCTAATCCAATATTTGTCTTCTCCCCATTGTTGTGTGTCTAATGCCATGCGCCAAATAGGTTTGGTATCTTCTAGATCGTCATCCATTTGGAGGGTTTTCTTTTGCCAATCAATTGTTGGATTATGTTGTTCTAACCAAGGTATTCCAAAGATTATCACCTGGTCTCCTAGGTTGGTGATCCATAACCAGTTGTTATACTCCTTTCCTTTGATAGAGTAGGTAAGACAAGTGCGATGGGTGATTAACCCGTTCTGATTGATAGTTCCGTCGGTGTTCTTGACTCTAATTGGTTGTTTCAAGAGTTCTTTTGGTAGATCTTTCAATATTTGTTCATCAATGAAGTTTCCTTCTGCTCCACAATCAATAAGAGCAGATATTTCAGCAGGTTTATGGGTTGTTTGCACTGTAATGGAAATTTGTTTGTTATTATTGGAATTTACAATTACAGAGTCGAGTGCTAACTGTTCAATGGTACTGGAGGCATCAACCGCTTTCTGGCGTCTCCTTCTTAAAAACCCTTGGATTCGAGTTCCTGAAGGGTGGTTTCGCGTTCCTCATCAGGGAGTTCTTTCAACAGTGCCCTAATGCGTTGGGTGGCTGATTTGTCTGAGGTCGTTTCCTCCACTGCTCTGATTGTGCGATTCTGTGGGGAGGAGGACTTGTAGGGCGACGTTTGGGCATTCCCCTTGTTTGGGCAGTCCCTGGATATGTGTCCCTGTGTTCCACATCTGAAACACTTGCCGGTTTTTTGATATTCCTCCTTTTGGGCATCAGAAAGGTGTCCTGTGCTTACAGCAATGATTCCCCTTGTTCCAGATGAAGAGGGCTTCTGGTTTTGGTTAAATTTGAAAAGTCCCTTGGTGTCTCCTGATCCAGTGGATCGGTTCATCAGTTTCATGGTTTCCCAAGCATTGTGTAAGCACTCTGCAGTGTTATAGGCTGTTTCCATATTGATAACTGTGGGGTTTTCGATGATCTTTGCTGCGACTGATGCAGGGAGTCCTTTACAGAAATAGATGCACTGTGCCATGAACCCTGTAATTCCGGTGGAGTGTATGAGCAATCTGAACTTCTGAATGTAGGCAGGAATATCGATATCTCTGCCCACTTTGACTTTATCTAGATCATTCAGGGTCCTTGCTGCGCTATCAGATTCTCCCCAGTCGCTCAAGAATTGTCTCCTGAAGCTGGTGTAGTTATCCCAGGAAAGTGCATGTGCACTTTCTATTGATTTCCCTTTGATTGCCTCTGCTACTTCTAATTCTCCTTGAAGATTGGCTTTCCAATTGTCTAGTTCTTCCCCTAGATGAAGGAGAACATATTTGATTCGTTTTTTCGATGTTTCAAAGCGCCCCTCATCAAGATCGAATATATCATCAAATGTATTGATGAAGTGTTTCGCCTTAGAGCGCTGTCCTTTGAATTCCTTAATGGAGATTCCCTTAATCCCTTTCAAGGATGTTTCTTTGTTGTCTGACATGTCCTTCTTTGGTTTTGGTTCTGGTGTTTTGGGTTTTGGTTCCTGTGTTCTGGGTTTGTGTTTCGGTCCTGTGCCTTGTTTCGAGCTTTCTCCTTGTTTTGATTTGTCTCCAAAGGAATCTGTTTCAATCTGTTGTTGTTCTTTGTATTCATTCCACCTGGTGATTGTTTGATCGTCAAGTGCAAGGAAAGCGAAGTCTCCAAGCTTTTTGTCTACTCGAAATTCATGCCACCAAGTGAGTTCAGGTTCAGTATTCGGGGTTAGGAATAACTGATTATCTTCTTCGTTTGTTTCGTTGTACCAGAGAATCCAAACATCTCCTGGTAATTTGGTGTTAGGGTCTCCTTCCTGATATTCTTCTTCAAAGAGTTCTTCTGGAACCAGTAGATTCTTTCTCTTTGTCCCTGAAATGTAGCACCAGGCCTTGTGTGTTGTAGAAAAGTAGACTTCTCTCTGATTAAGGTAGTACTTCTGTTTGTAACAGACAGAGCCATTTGGTGGTCTGATCTGAGCGGTTCTGGTATCAATGATGTCTGGCTAGTGACAATGCACTGAGCGGTTCCTGAGTTCCAACTTGTGTTACGGACAATGCCCTCATCGTGGTTTGTTCTAAGTCAACAGTGACAAGCAGAGTCTTGGTCCGCTCCCAGCCACTGGACAAAGGTCTAGACACTAAGTCAAATGATGACGAAGGTCTGAAGAGCGACGAAGAAAGAGAGCATCGAGATCAAGCAATGTTGAGAGCAAAACTTGTCTAAGTTGGAACTGGAGTTACTCTACAGTACATGGGGTTTATATATGATTAGGGAACAAAGGAAACTATAAAGGAAACGAGACAATGACTACCTAAGAAGGAAATGTGAAGGTAGCTACGAAAGGAGATAGCGTCCAGGCAATACAGTGCGCAGTTAAGGAGAAATGATGGATATGAAACAATATGTGGAAACAGGAAGACGAAACAAGAAGGAACTGTAACAAATACATTCCCAGCATCAGAGCGCCCACATTCTCTTACCAATCCATGGATGGAGAACTCCGGACAGTCAACTGGGATGACGAAGTATTCAATTAAGGATAAAAGAGTGCTTCTGACAATGTTGGATTTCCCAAATCCCACATAACTCACAACAATGTTCTTCTTTGTTGTCATCACCTACATTGCCACCCTCCTCTTTGCCCTGTTGGTCACTGCCTGTGGCCACTATTATGTCTCCACCACCGCTGTCACCTCCTTCACTGCCTCTGCCCATGACCTTCTGCTTGAGGTCTTTGTCTCCACCACTGTCACCATAGATGATTTCGACTTTGCCAATCTCCCTGCACTCCATGAACATCCCATGGAGCTCATCAAAACAACCACCACCCCTGTCTCTCCTACTCATATACCAATCGTTCAACCCTGTAACACCATGCTCAACAATGTCAGTGAGAACCTTGCCACCCTTGTCACATACTTCAATATGTTCTCCAAACCACTCAACTACATCACAGCTCTCACCCTCACCACCAATCCTCACTCGCTCACTTACCACAAATGAGATGCCATGCTCAAACAGGCCAAACAGTTAAAACGAGCTATTCAGACAGTGCAATGGCAGATGGAAACTGCTGAAAAGGATGTTGGCAATATTATTGAATGGTTGGAATCTAGACAGGATTATGGCTGGACAAACTCTTGGTAGAAGCCAGTGACTTCTCACATACAAAGGGGGTAATGTTACAGTTTCCTCCTCGTTTCAGTCTCCTGTCTCGATGGACCATTTCATATTCATCATTTCTCCTTACTGTGCATTGTACAGCTTGGATGCTATCTGCTTTCATAAGCTACCTTCACATTTCCTTTCTTAGGTAGTCACTGTTTCATCCCTTTTATGGTTTCCCTTGTCCTCAGATCATATATATACTCCATGTACAGTAGAGTAAGTCTAGTTCCAACTTAGATGAGTTTTGCTCTTGACATCACTTGACTTTGATGCTCTCTTCTTTTGTTGCTCTTCAGACCTTTGTCATCATTTGACTTAGTGTCTAGACTCTTTGTCCAGTGGCTGGGAGCGGACCGAGACTCTGCTTGTCACTGTTGACTTAGAACAAACCACAACGAGGGCATTGTCTGTAACACTGGCTGCACTATCTGACTCTCCCCAGTTGTTCAAGAATCGTTTCCTGAAGCTAGGATAATTATCCCAAGAAAGTGCATATGTGCTTTCTGCTGATTTTCCTTTGGCTGCTTCTGCTGCCTCTAGTTCTCCTCGAAGATTGGCTTTCCAATCGTCTAGTTCTTCCCCTAGATGACGGAGAACATACTTGATTCGCTTTTTTGATGTTTCAAAGCACCCTTCATCCAGATTGAATATGTCATCAAATGTATTGATGAAGTGTTTTGCCTTTGAGTGCTGTCCTTTGAATTCCTTAATGGAGATTCCCTTTATCCCTTTTGAGGATGTTTCCTTATTGTCTGTCATTCCTTTTCCTGGTTCCTGTTTTGGTCCTGGTGTTTCAGGTTTTGGGTCCTGTGTTCTGGGTTCTTGTTTCAGTTCTGTGCCTTGTTTCGAGTTTTCTCCTCTTTTCGGTTCGTCCCCAAAGGCTAGATCTATCTTGATCTGTTGCTGTTCTCTGTATTCATTCCACTTAGTGATAGTCTGTTTATCAAATGCGAAGAAGCTGTAGTCTCCTAATTCTTTGTCAACTCGAAACTTGTGCCACCAAGTGAGCTCAGGTTTGGTGTTTAGGGGTAAGAATAGTTGATCTTCTGCCTCGTTCATTTTGTTGTTCCACTGGATCCAAATTTCTGGTGGTAATTTGTTGGTAGGGTCTCCCTCCTGGTATTCTCCTGTGAAGAATTCTTCTGGAACCAGTTGGTTCTTCCTCTTTGTTCCTGAGATGTAGTACCAGCCTTTGTGTGTCGTAGAAAAGTAGACTTCTCTCCAGTTAAGGTAGTATTTTTGTCTGTAACAAACAGAGTCATTTGGTGGCCTAATCTGAGAGGTCCTGGTATCGATGGTGTCTGGCTAGTGACAATGCACTGAGTGGTTCCTGAGTTCCAACTTGTGTTACAGATGATGCCCTTGTCATGGTTCGTTCTAAGTCAACAGTAACAAGCAGAGTCTCAGTCTGCTCCCAGCCACTGGACAAAGAGTCTAGATGTGAAGCCAAGCAATGGCAAAGGTCTGAAAAGCAACAAAGAAAGAGAGCATCAAGATCAAGCGAGGTTGAGAGCAAAACTTGTCTAAGTTGGAATTGGAGTTGCTCTACAGTACATGGGGTTTATATACGATTAGGGAACAAAGGAAACCATAAAGGGAATGAGGCAGTGACTACCTGAGAAAGAAAATGTGAAGGTAGCTATGAAAGGAGATAGCATCCAGGCTGTATGATGTGCAGTTAAGGGGAAATGATGGGTATGAAACAGTACATAGGAAGATGAAACAAAGAGGAAACTGTAACACATGGGGGTGTCGTGGCGAGTGGGTGTGGGTGTGGGTGTGAACAGGTGGGTGACAGGTAAGGCAGTGGCAGTGGCAGTGTGGTTGTTGATGTGGTTGTGGTTGTGTGACTTGGTCATTGGGAGGGGCCATGATGAGCATCAGTGGCGGGGGTGATGTGGGTGTGTGGCGTGGTTGTGATGCACATTGGTGGCAGGGGTGATGTGGGTGAGCATGGCATGGTTGTGACGCGTGATGTGTGACTAGCGCAATATGTGCGTGACCTGGAGTGATGTGCCAGGACTGTTCCACATGGACTCCATGTGGAGTTCAGGGAGTCCAGGGAGTCCAGCACAAGGAGTCCTCAGGAATCACCAGGACTCTGCAGGGACTCCACAGGGACTCCACAGGGACTCCAGGTACATTTTGGCTGTGTCCCAGGCATCTCAAAATATACCTGGAGTCCTGCTGGAGTACCAGGAGTCCTCAGGAGTCCACGCGGAACACGTGGGGCAGTGTAAAGAGCTCAAACTCAGGGTGTTAAGGATGAAGAAGATGAGTCAGAAGCTTCTAGACATTGAAATTAAATTGCAGGTGACATGTGGAGACAATACACACTGGTCTTACAAGAGAGGGCTCAAGCTGGGCTCTTAGAAGATGACTCAAGTGATGCTGGTGAAGAGGATAGTGGCATTGAGGATTAATAGTTACCTTGCACAGGGAAGACATAGTGGTATTACACATATAACAACCTACAATGTATGCTATGCAGGATTCTGACAGTTGAACAATTCCAGCTCCAATGCAATCCATGAATCTCGGGTAGCTCCAGGTAATGTAGCACAACATGTACCAGCCTTGTGAGGATATGTAGAAAAGATGGACATAAGGATTGCTTTGTCACAGATGTCCAAGCTGGTCTCCTCAAGCATCTTGGTAGCAGTATCAACATTGGCTTCAGGGGTGCTACCTACAGATTGGAGCGCATTGACAACAGTGCTGAGAGAGCTCTGGATATTGTTGGCAAGGATTAGAGTCTGATTAACTTTTGACAGTTGACCAGAATTCAAGCCTTGTTCCAACTTCCGCTTCTTCCCAGCTAAACGACTACCTCCAGAGTGGTCTGAACTTGATGTTGGAAGTGGAAAAGAAGATGTTGTTGCTATGGAAGGGGATCATGTTGGTTGCACTGACAATGGATGAAATGGCAGCAGCAGCAATGGATGCAAAGGCAGCAGTAGTGATGGCTGAAGCCATGGCTGTACAAAGGACAATGGCAATGGTGGGAGCTGCGCAACAGGTGATGGCAGTGGCAGTGGCGACTGTGCTGGTGACTGCGCAGTGGAAGGCAATGGTGGTTTCTGTTGTGCTAGTGGTGGTGGTGGTCACATTGTAGATAATGGCGGTGTTGGCTGTTGAACAAATGGTAGTGATAGGGATGGTGGTGTGGCAAAGGATGGTAATGATAGCTGAGACATTGGAGTGGCTGTTTTGACTGGAGTACCAATGGCACCTAGTTACCAGTCTAATATGAATATGTAGCACAGATTTAATGACATACTTGGTACATTGTCTTGGTCATTCCCTTTGGGCTCCCAGGAAGTGTTTGCCATTCCTCAAAATGCAAATTGTCCATGTGCTACTGATGGCTGTACAAAAGACATGGCATTGTAATACTGGAAACCTTCGGATTGGTAGTCCTGAATGCTTGCTAAAGTAGAATGATAATGAAAAGATGATTAAACATACTGAATTACTTGCAGCAAAGTCATTGATGATGTGCTGCTCAGCAGGAGTGGTCACATTGACACCAGTCTGTGGGCTGTAGCTACTGCCTGCACCTGAGCTGGATGCAAGCCTATCTGCAGCACTCCACTCCGTCTTGAGCTATTCAAATTGAAAATCAGCTTATCGGATACCATCTATTGATACAATCTCACCATTGTCCACTTCGTCCTGCAGTGTTTCCCTGTCTTCACAGGGCCAAGGGTATGATAGTCCTTGATGTGATCAGCAGCTGCATTGAACAACACAGCTGTATAGCTGGTATTCCCAGTCCTACTTGTTTCTTGATGAAGGTAGTTGATAAGGGCAGTGGTTTCCTGGTGATTCCAGACAGCCTTTTCCTTCCTTGCCTCTGCAGACTTTGGTGGCATGGTGAGATGACAGAGAAACATATACACTAAGGAGAGTGAGTACACAAAAGCAAGATGGCGAAGGTGACCAACGTTTGCTCCGCGAAACTGGACAAAATATAGTGATCATTGATGATCTCGAATGATCATCTGCACTCATCTCATTTCATTGTGCCTCGTCCAGAACAGCCATGATCAATGGTGATCATCAATTAGTTATCATGAACCATAGTGAGCAGACATGAGTCAACTGTTAACAGCTTTTGCCATCTGAACCCGTTTCTTCCTGATTGGTCATTGACAATGGTGAGCAAATGTGAAACAATGTTAAAACATTATCTACATATAAGATCATTATGTAGTATGTTTGATTCATGAGCACCTTTGTGGATAAGAAAGTAGGCAATTAGAATGGACCATGAACTATCACTTCTGTTCACTAGTGTACATGCTCATTAATCATAATCTATGATGAACACAGGTGATAATGGACAATCACTGAAGATCATTGATGATCATCTACATTTTTCCTTCCAAAAATGGTTTTGTCCTGTTGGGATTATGCAAGCATCGGATATATCCGAGCCGCAGCACATCGGAAAATATATCCGAGCCGCAGCACATATCGGAACCGCTTCGCATATCGGATGCGGAGCGCTAATTTAAACATCCGTGCATCGGATATGATGCAGCGGAAATGCGCATGAGTACGGAAGTATAATACCGTATATAAGTAAAATAGGGCGCGAATAAAATAAGCTTGCTGCCTGCGCATACACTCATACGACAAATAGTTTCCACACTAAAACTACTGCTCTCCTACGCTTCGCACCCGCTCACCTGCAGACCGGATATCGCGCACAGCTCGTGCATCCCGCTCGCGGACATTGCTGCGAACTACCATCATTCTCACAGGTTATGGGCCCCGGAGCCTCGCTTTAAACAACCTTGGGCAAAACACTTCTATTGACGACTCTGAAACATTATTACGTCATGTCTCACTTACCCCCTATTGCTAATCCGGAAGCCAGATCGACATCCGCTGTGAATCCGACTCCCGCACCGCAAACTACTGTTCCGGAAGTCGTTCCGGAAGATGAAAGCTATACTTACAAACATGCGACGTCCTATCTCTCGGCCGTCCAGAAAATGGAAAAGCTAAATTCGAAGAATTGGCTAGCATGGAAGGAGAGGATGTTATACATCCTGAATGCATGCCACGGTTTTAGCTACGTTACCGGCACCATTGAGCGACCCGATCCGAACACCAATCCCGTCGGAGCACGAAGATGGACGGACATGGACAACGCAATTTCAACATTGCTTGTTACTGCCGTCGGAGATGAACAGATGATCCATGTGCCGAAGCAAGACATTGGTGGATCAGTTGCTACTTCCGCGGATATTTGGCTTGCTTTGAAAGAAGCGAACCAAGTTCAAGGCGTCATAGCCATCTTTCTTACTCTCGGAGATTTCTGGGCGAAACGCGCTACGGAGGATGAAGATCTCATCTTGCATCTCAACCGGATGAAGGAGTACCGAGTTGAATTACAGATGATGGGTTGGGAGATTGCGGATGACATCTTCAAGTTACACATCCTTTGCTCATTGCCCCGCTCGTACGCGGAATGGGTCAATTCGACCATCGGAACAGTCACGGAACTTCGGAAGATTCCGATGTCCGTCGGTCAGCTCATCATGCACATTCGGAATGAAGCTACGTGACGGAAGGCTCCGTATACTCACGAAGCCGACGAGACCGCTAATAAAGCGCAGGAGCGCTTTCACGGAAAAAAGCGGAAGTACAATACTTCTTCCGCTTGCGCTATTTGCACGCGCACTAATCATACAACGGATAAATGCCGTTTCAAAGGCAAACCCAAATGTGGGTATTGTCATAAATTCGGTCACACAACAGAGGATTGTTGGACCAGAAAAGGAAAGAATGGTAGCGCTTCAAAAGGAAAAGAAAGAGCGCATATGATTATGAATGACATGGATGTAGATGATACATCCGGCATTACCAATGTTACGGAAGCGATAGAAAATGTAAATATTAGCGACGAAAATATTACTGATTCCTACTATGTTTGGTATGCGGACTCAGCAACAACGTCGCATATAACACACCAAAAAGAAATTCTATCAAACTTCCGCCCCAAAATAGAAATCATTAATGGTGTGGGCGATGTAAAAATATACGCGCATGGACGCGGGAACATAATCCTTGAATCACGGATAATGAACGGAACACAGAAAATCATCTTAACTGATGTCTTTTATGTTCCGACTGCTACGAGTAATCTCGTATCAATTCCGCGCCTTGATCAGAGCGGATATACATCACGGATGGGAAATTCCAACATCTGGATTTACAATAGCCGACGCACTCTTGTTGCCGTCGGAAAATTAACAAGACGATTATACAAGTTAATCGTTAAAGCAAAAATTGCAGAACATACATATGTTTTGGAAGAATGATTGCCTACATGGAATGAATGGCATAAACGATACGGACATATAAATATTCCGTCGCTGCAATATTTACATCAGCACGGAATGATTGACAATTTCCGAGTAAACCCATCACGGGAAATTATTTCCTGCGATGCATGTCATGCCGGAAAATCATCCGTCAAAAGCTTTAAACAAAGACATATGATCACAACTACAAAACCCGGTCAGAGGACACATACTGACCTATGGGGACCGTCATCAACCACCTCAATTGGTGGTGCAAAATATTATCTCTTATGTGTCGATGACTACAGTCGTTATGTTACCATCGCACACCTGAAAAGTAAAGACCAGGCAGCGCGAACAATCAAACAATATATGACATTCCTAAAAAATCAATATGCTTTCCAACCACGTGCATTGCGTATGGATAATGGAAAGGAATATGTAAATACAGAATTAATTGATTGGTGTCGGGACAATGGAATTTGTCTAGAATTGACCGCACCTTATTCTCCACAACAGAATGGAGTAGCGGAGCGCGCTAATAGGACTCTCGTCGAACTAATGCGGACCATGTTATCCGCGAAGAATTTACCATTCTATCTATGGATGACAGCTATTAGTCACGCTGCATATCTCCGCAACCGAGCATATACAAAGGCTATTCCAAATGCTACGCCTTATGAGCGATGGTTCGGAAAGAAGCCTAGCATAAACCATCTAGCGGAATATGGCACACCAGTATGGATATTGCGCCAACCTGCAGTACAATCAAAATTAGCGCCAAAAGCGCTTAAACATAAATTTGTCGGATTTGAAGATAACATATCCGCTATTCGCTATTGGGATCAGCGAACGAATACAATTAAACCATCACGAAATTACTCCTTTGCTCAATATGAGGGGGAGAATAACAGTGATGACATATTGAGATCGGAAAACATACCGGAAAACATACCGGAAAACATAGCGGATCCGACGGAAAACATATCGGAAAACATACCGGAAAACATACCGGAAAACATATCGGAAAACATACCGGAAAACATAGCAGATCCGAAAAAATGTATTGCAGACAAGATTTCTAAAAAGAGAAAGATTATGGAATCTATTCCGCGTCGGACAAAACGTCCACACGTCGTACATGATTATAGCCGATTAAACGAACCGGTATTACCGGAAGAGTTAGCGGCGCTTGTACAGGAAGAAATATTTGAAGCGCTATATACGCAGGATGAATTAATACTGATAGCCAATGAAAGCAACATCCTGTCCGATAATCCGATAACACTTGCGGAAGCAAGGAAAGCACCAGATTGGTCGGAATGGGAAAGCGCTATAAAAGCGGAACTAAAACAGTTACATGATATGGGAACATGGAAACTTGTGGTACCACCGCGCGATAGAAAACTCATCAGAAACAAATGGGTTTTCGTAAAAAAATATAACAAAGAAGGTGTTCTCACCAAATACAAAGTGCGTTTGGTAGCCAAAGGATATTCACAGATTCCCGGAACGGATTATAATGAGACTTATGCTCCCGTCGTCCGTCTAGAGACACTTCGCTCACTCATAGCCGAGTCCGTCCGGAAGCGCTGGAAGATGCGACAAATGGACATCAAAGGCGCATATTTGAACGGAAACTTGCATGAGCGGTTGTATATGGAACAACCGAGTGGATATGAAGACGGATCTGATAAGGCTTGCGAATTACTCAAAAGCCTATATGGTCTCAAGCAGGCAGGACGCGAATGGAATACTGAGTTCAACGGAAAGGTCGTAAATCAGTACTTCCGCCGCTTTGTCTCAGATCCGTGCGTGTATCTCCGCGATAATAAAGGCCGCATAGGTATCATCACTGTATGGGTGGATGATCTAATTTTATTTGCAAGTGACAATGAAATAATGGAGCGCATGGTTAATGACCTTAAAAGTTTATTCGAGATAACAGATCTCGGAGAACCAAGCAAAATTGTCGGGATAGAGATCCGCATCAATTCCAATACCGGAGAAATTAAGTTGACACAAACGCAGTATATTGTGCAACTACTCCACAAATACGGACTTGATAATGCGCAGAGCGTACAAATTCCTATGGATGCGGATCATAAATTTGACCCGCCGACCACATCAACAAATCTGAAGGACCGCAGTAATCCGTATGCGTCGCTCATCGGATCATTGATGTATATTGCAGTTGCTACCCGGCCGGATATCGCATATGCCGTTTTCCGCTTGGCGTCATATAGCACAAAACTGGACATGGAGCATTGGTCAGCTGCAAAGAAAATTCTACGTTATCTTTCCGGAACAAGATGCGAAGGTATAACTTATAAAAGACCGGAAATGGATGACAACCCTTTTGTCGGATATTCAGACGCCAGCTTCGCTAGCAAAGATGATACAATATCCGTATCAGGATATACATTTATTGCAGCGGGTGGTGCTATTACATGGGCGTCAAAAAAGCAGACGTCAACTACTTTATCTTCGACAGAAGCAGAATATGTGTGCATGTCCGATGTGGCGCGCGAAGCAGTATGGCTGCGGAACTTACACTCCGAGTTAGGTTCAACAATTTTGGAACCTACTCTCATTTACGGAGACAATATGCCCGCGCTTGCAATTGCTCAAAACGAAGCATATCATAAGCGGACGAAGCACTTTGAAATAAAAAGTCATTATATCCGAGACCGGATAGGAGATGGCACAATAAAAATGAAACATCTACCTACCGCGGATATGACAGCAGACATCTTAACAAAGCCGCTGTCAAAACAAAAATTCCAACAACATAAGCGCGAGCTAGGAATATCCTAAGCTCGAGGGGGAGTGTTGGGATTATGCGAGCATCGGATATATCCGAGCCGCAGCACATCGGAAAATATATCCGAGCCGCAGCACATATCGGAACCGCTTCGCATATCGGATGCGGAGCGCTAATTTAAACATCCGTGCATCGGATATGATGCAGCGGAAATGCGCATGAGTACGGAAGTATAATACCGTATATAAGTAAAATAGGGCGCGAATAAAATAAGCTTGCTGCCTGCGCATACACTCATACGACAAATAGTTTCCACACTAAAACTACTGCTCTCCTACGCTTCGCACCCGCTCACCTGCAGACCGGATATCGCGCGCAGCTCGTGCATCCCGCTCGCGGACATTGCTGCGAACTACCATCATTCTCACATGTCCAATTTTGCGGCACATACCAATGTGCTGAGCACGAGCATTCTCCATGCTTGTTAGGTTAAAGTTTCATTCAAAGTCTGACAGTCATGCCAGTGTTCCGACGACCACCCAACAACCGTGGGATGTGGGCATTTGGGCACCTAAACAGGCTCTTAGGATAACCGCAAAGTGACCATGCGTGACGTGACTTTTCCCTAGGGCTCCCGAAGTTCAGTTCAGTTCGGTTCGGGGTCACTTTTGGCTGAACCTGAACCTGAACTGACTAGTACTTGCCTGAACTGAACCTGAACTGAACCTGAACCTACTTGAACCGGTTCTGTCGGTTCGGTTTGGGTTCGGTTTGGGTTCGAACCGAAGAACCGTGTGAAAAATTCCATTTTTGGAAATTTGAGCAAAAAAACAAAATTAAACTGCATCCCCATTACTATACAGCAGTGCCACACTCACAGGAGGCTTTATAAAAGCATATATACTGCAGCAAGCAGTTAATTTGCAGATGGCAAGCCAGGTAGGCTGCAGATAAGTGGGCAGCAAGCAACTAAACCACTGGCAATTGCTACAACAAATATAATGTCATAATTCTCACTTCCTGAACTGTGGAAACAATCAATGAATCATGTGACATCCATGGAATATACTGTGCAATGATAGGAATTTGTGTATAGTAGGTTTGAACCATAGTTCAGAATTGAACTTCAGAAAAAGTATAGACAGGGCTAATGCAAAGTCATGATTCTGACTCTTTGAACCATGGGAAACTTTTATACATAATGTGACATGAATGGAAAATATGTTTTTAACATGCCTGTGGGGGTGGATGGGTTAGATCATGCACAAACTGTCTCTTGATGATGTGAGATAAATGAAAACTTACCTGCCTGGCTTGATGAGCCAATTGGATGCTCATCGGTCTCAGAGTGGTAAAAGTCAATCTCCATGACCTCCTTGAGTGATCCATCTGGGTTGAGTGCAGCCATGACAGCTGGGCATGGTGGCATGATGAGTTGGTGTCAATATGGAGTGTGTGGGAATGGTTGTCACACTCCTGTCACATTTCAATGTGACGCCAGCCAGAGCACCAGCCGGAATGCCTCCAGCCTCGCACGCAATCGGTTCGGGGTTCGGTTCTGGTTCAGAACCGGTTCTCGAATCCTGGTAGCTGCCCGAACCAGAACCAGAACCAACACCCATTGCCAGAACCAGAACCAGAACTGAACCCGAACCGTCGGTTCGGTTCTGCCGGTTCCGGTTCGAACCGAAGTTCAGAACCGAACTTCGGGAGCCCTACTTTTCCCTCTGAACTCCGAGCAATCTGAACAGCATTATATCTGAATAGTTGCAAGATGGAATGAACATTCGGATCTCTAATGCGGTCCACATATTTACGAGCAAGAAGCGCATCCAAAGGACCGAATCACAGTCGGCTCGATATGGCTAGGCATTGGACTTCGTTTCTAGGAGAGAACATGGGGGGAATGCAAACCGTACTGCTGACAGAGCTCGGATATTTTGACGCTGCTAATAGCACCAGCAATGCTTATGTCGGGTGAAAAGGAGGATGGTAAATATGAAACGTAGGGTTCAACTTCAGAGTTCGTTATTACGATTAACAGATCTGATACCAAAAATTGATGCTAACAGTTCTTAACCACACTGTCAGTGACATTTCGGCGGGCAATAGATACCAATAGCTCCTCGGGAGCCTGTTGTTCGTGTAACCCGGTCAACGCCTTGGGCGGGTTTGCGTGTGGCAATGGCCTCCAATCACTTCAACTATCCTGTGTTGGAGTGATTTCACCGCATCTCCACCTTAGCAATTGTTTCCAGATCTGCTGAGTTTATCTCTGCCGGCAAAATCGATCTCGGTCTCTTCAGAGTTTCTGGATTTGTATCAGCCTTGTAGTTTGTGCAATGAAGGTGAGCCTTGCTTATTCGATCCTCCTCAATCTTGGTCATGCTTCGCCAGCTATCTCGGTTGAAGGATCATAGACAATGAAATATATATATACGGGCATCGTCTCCAGGACAACGGCACCTTACTCGGTGAAGCGGCTGAGTCCTGCTTGATGGAGCATAGTAGATGGACAGTACTGCCATGCTAGACTCAGGAAGGCCGAACAGAGACGTGAAAATGAAACTCGCCGTCGACCACGCTAAGAAACCAAGATTATGTTCTGTTATCGGAGTCTCTCTGGTCTTGACCTGCTTCGTACGTCACGTTGACACGAGCACTGAATATCTGTTCCTCGTGGCGTCGAATATGCGATGCGCAAATCGTGTCTGATGGCAGATCCGACACCGGTTTATTGTCTTTTGCTGCTGTGGTAGTACGTTCTCGGTGCCCCGTGGTGCATCCGTCGCCCAGTTGGATCGAGACTCCACGTGATTGTGCTCTGCATCACGCTGTGTTGGACGACAGCTACTGGCCATGCTCTTCCTCAGAACGGATTCACTTTCGAAGGTTTTGTAAAAGGTCTTTTTATATATATACATAACATAATTCAGTGTCAAACAACACTCTATGATAATAGTTCATGCATGGTGGACACTGGACAGAGCGGCCGTAAACCCAACTGGGATCATCCAACCCAAATTGCTTCATAGGACGGCGGCGGCCCGGGGATGTACTTGTAAAGGAAGTCATTTGGATGAGTACCACTGCAAAATAGAACAAGTCATCTGTTAGCGTCCTCCCATTGACTACAGCTTGTTCACATACGTCTCTAACTCGTATTCACTTTTCACATGGTCTCTCGTCTTCTGCCGCGCAATTTGTAAATTAACAACCGGATGGCCGGGCAGTAAGTGTGCCCGGATCTCTCCTTCAGAAAGATAGTTTTCATCCTTGATAATGATGTACACATGGTCGTAGTTATCCATTTTGCCCCATCTGACCCAATGGTAGACACGGTTGAAATACAAGATCCTGTAGAAGGCCTGAACGCGATCTGACTCGGTATGTGCAGGTAATATCCTGAGAATGACAGACTCTCCCAGATACTTCGATTGCGGTCTGAAGACTGGATCTTTCATATCTTCACCAGCAATCCGGGTAGCACCTTTCAATAATTTCTCGATCGGGTGAGTGGCATGATCCAGATTTATAAAAGGTCGACAACAGCCCTCCAATGGTCCAGCCAAATGCGAATCAAGGCGGCATTGGTCATCATTTCTGGGTGAGAACGCTGTGTGGGTGGAGAGGCAGAAACCGCAACGACTTGAAAGTTCACCGCTCAGAGAGCCTCCGGGTATTCAGTTTACTAATGGCCACTGGCGAAGCATAGATCGCTGAAACCGCGAAAAGGAGGATGGTAAATATGAGGGGGCGCATGTGTTTTCGTTTCAATGGAGGACCAGCCTGTGTAGCGACGCAAGTTGGGCAGGTTTTTAACTTCTCACTTACGGGTATCAGGGATGATATTGATCAAGATCTTGAAATTCACATCGTCGCTTGTCGGCAACTATCAAGGAGCTCTCGGTGCGCTGGCGACCATCGTAACTATGCAAAAAAGGCGGCGTTACACTGCATCAATTCAACTCTTACGTTCAATCGGGGGCCAATTGGTAGCTCAACTCAATCTGGGTCTAGAGAACACCCTTCTGATTGCTTCAAGTCCAAGCACGCAGAAACACCACTGCAACAAATGTTGGTGAGTATGGCGATTGTCGAAGTTGCAGGGATCATTTATAGTCTAAATGCACCTCACCAAAGGGGAATGCTCGTCGCCGCGTGGTATGTTTCGCCGAACTGGACAAAAACCCCAAAATCCATAATATTCATGCGTGATCACACATGAACGTGAAACAGTGCAATGGCTCCTGTATGACACAACAAATGTGCAAGTGATGCCATCAGCTAGCCATACACAAACCATGTCGCCGAGAAGTCCGATAGAGCTGCACTAACCTCACTACAAAATAGATAAATAAATGAATCTATGGCACAAAAAAATATCAGGATTCAACGCCCAATTCTTTTCCAATCTCCTTGAGACAAGCACGAGCGAGTACTCGAGCGTCCAGCTCTACCATATC
This sequence comes from Amanita subjunquillea, assembly GCA_020011035.1. Taxonomy (NCBI): domain Eukaryota; kingdom Fungi; phylum Basidiomycota; class Agaricomycetes; order Agaricales; family Amanitaceae; genus Amanita; species Amanita subjunquillea. The sequence continues at coordinate 572,947 of JAEBUT010000014.1, read as the reverse complement.
TTGCTCCCTGCCTCGGCCAGATTCGGAAGACGGAGGAACTCTGCCATTCCTTACAACGACAGGCATAGCAGGTGTACGCCGCGGCTTGGAAGCAATTTCAACCAGTACCGAGTAGAAGTGGAAAAGATGGGCGATGGATGAACGTTTCACGGCGTCGGCGACTAGCAGCGAAGGCGTGTCATCCTGGGGAGCCACCGCCTCCATCACACTCGGCTGCCAAGATGCGTGCTGAGTGGGGTTGTCCGATAGCGCTGCCCAAAGAGTTCCAGGCCAGAGACGTAATGCACGCAGCTTACGCAACACATAAAGCAGCTCTTCCTCCCGTACGCGGGGGAATGGGACGTGCCCTCGTAGGGACTCGTCAGCCGTATATTCAATCAACGTCTCACGGCAACGGTTTAGTAATGAAGAAAGGCAAAGCGTTGCTAGTCGTCGTCTTCGCGGTTCATACTCTGCATAGCCATGTCAGCACTCGCATGTAATCAAAAGTAATCATTGACGCACCTTTTGTCGTGTTTGAGCATACGAGGTACAAAAGATCGAAGCACCAATAGGAGAATCGCTCCCGAGGAACGGGCACACCTGTTTCTGTTGTTCCGCTCTCTAGCTCTTTGTCCGTCTCCATCTTTTTAATCTTATAACCATTCATATATCCCATATTTCCGTTAATGGAGAGTTGGCGATTCGAAGATTTGTACAGCCGACTGCCTTGTTGTAGGATGGCACCTACATCAGGAAAATTGGTTTTCGCTAATTAGATCTAATTGATCTAATTAGCCTTATATTATCACTATTAGGATTAGATTAGGATTATCTTGGACAAACATTAGATTAGACACGGTTAAGGCCTATTATTACTAATTAGAACTTAGTTATATCTAACTTATGTCTCACTTCACTCTTCTTTACAGCGAAATCATACTATTTATATTGCAATTAAAAAGATTATATGATATTACGGATGGAAAACTTTCTGGTTTTTCTTTTCTGTTATGTACGCGACGGGGTCAAATACTAGTATATACGAGGACTCGCATCGGGGGTATATCAGAGTCTTTACGCATCGGAATCAGCTGTCTGCATATGATGAACATCGAGGTAAGCATTATTGGTCGCAATTGTCCTACGACGATCACTATTGCACACCATTATTTGTAAAACATATATTTTAAAATTTTGAGTAACGCACGCAGCAATCCGAAATAAACGTTGAAGGAGGTGGTCATGCCTGCGAGAATTCTTATTTTTTATATATTTCAATGTTGCAATATGACCGAGGTAGACATCCGTAAATGTACTGGCTGTGAATTCTTGCACTACACGTGTTCCTGTGATCCATTCTTGTAATGCAGCACAAACCTGCAAACTATGTGTGAGAGGAGTAAAGAGCAATATTGAGACATACCACTGTTGCAGCGAAAGCGACGAGAGTATCTGTCAGCTTCTCACCATCCTTGAAGAACTCAGGAAATTCCTCAGTTATCGGATGGCGCGTTTCATCAAACAATTGTTGCTTGATGACTTGGACAATGGCCGGATGCTCAAATGGCCTATTACCTAGCACGTCGTTCTGTAATCATAGTCAGTGATTGTTCTTCGTACTTATTAGAACTCACATTAGCCGACAGTTTGTATATGTATTTATTTTGTTTGCTCCGCGAAACTGGACAAAATATAGTGATCATTGATGATCTCGAATGATCATCTGCACTCATCTCATTTCATCGTGCCTCGTCCAGAACAGCCATGATCACCGGTGATCATTGATGAATATCAATTAGTTATCATGAACCATAGTGAGCAGACGTGAGTCAACTGTTAACAGCTTTTGCCATCTGAACCTGTTTCTTCCTGATTGGTCATTGACAATGGTGAGCGAATGTGAAACAATGTTAAAATGTTATCTACATATAAGATCATTATGTAGTATGTTTGATTCATGAGCACCTTTGTGGATAAGAAAGTAGGCAATTAGAATGGACCATGAACTATCACTTCTGTTCACTAGTGTACATGCTCATTAATGATAATCTATGATGAACACAGGTGATAACGGACAATCACTGAAGATCATTGATGATCATCTACATTTTTCCTTCCAAAAACGGTTTTGTCCAATTTTGTGGCACATACTGTCTCTGACAGTGATACAATACTCAAAACACCTGGAGAGGTGTCTGGTCACTGTCTATGACAGTGATACAATACTCTTGTCATCACAGATGTATGACTCTGTGTCTAATGGACATATGAGCTCGTTGTTCATGACAGTGATGACCACTGAGACAAACTATGTCTAAAGGACATATGATTGCTGCTCAACATACTGTCTATTTCATTCAATCATATCTTTCACCTCAATAACCATTTCAACAGGACTTTCTTGCATGCTTTACAATTGCTATTGCTTGCTCTGGATCATTATCACTTGTTCTTGGAGATTCTGCATCATGATTCTTTACACTGTTGAGCAGCAATCATATGTCCGTCAGACATAGTTTGTCTCAGTGGTCATCACTGTCATGAACAATGAGCTCATATGTCCGTTAGACATAGAGTCATACATCCGTGATGACAAGAGTATTGTATCACTGTCATAGACAGTGACCAGACACCTCTCCAGGTGTTTTGAGTATTGTATCACTGTCTGAGACAGTGACCAGAGACCTCTCCAGGTCTTGCACTCATAGAGTGGAGATACTCACATGCTGGAAAGCAAGAAAGAGCAACTGAATGTATATTCTCTATCTACAGGTCTTATATACACTTTTAGTGTATGTACATATTTGTGTATAGAACTGTAATTAAATATATGTAAATAAAAGGAAATATAAAAGAAAATACCCTCTAAGGGTCAAACCGGTGATAGCCGTGTTGAAGGCTATGCTTAGGGGTATTTGGGGTGAAGGTTGTTCAACATACACTAGTCGCCATTCATAATAAGTGTATTCTGTTAGTCAAAAACAACTAACAGTTTTTTGTGCATTGACTACTGAGCTTAAATGAAACAAAAAACTGCTTTACAGAGCAGTCAAAAAACTCTGAGAGAGGTCAGAGTGTTGAACGACCTTCACCCCAAATACCCCTAAGCATAGCCTTCAACACGGCTATCACCAGTTTGACCCTTAGAGGGTATTTTCTTTTATATTTTCTTTTATTTATGTATATTTAATTACAGTTCTATACACAAATATGTACATACACTAAAAGTGTATATAAGACCTGTAGATAGAGAATATACGTTCAGTTGCTCTTTCTTGCCTACCAGCATGTGAGTATCTCCTCTCTATGAGAGTAAGCCTGGAGAGGTCTCTGGTCACTGTCTCTGACAGTGATACAATACTCAAAACACCTGGAGAGGTGTCTGGTCACTGTTTATGACAGTGATACAATACTCTTGTCATCACGGATGTATGACTCTATGTCTACATCAGGAAAATACTATTTTGGCTTATGTACTTTGCATACTTAAAGTTACTTTTTTGACTTAGCTATTTTATTGAGTAAGGTGTGAGGTAAAGTATTAAGACTGAAAAGCAAAGTAAGGCAATACGCAATTAAGCAATCCAAAACTGTTCATGACAGTCTCCGAAAAAAGGCTACAAGAAACAATAAGTCACATCTCTACAATTAAGGTCTACGGCTCATCGCATGCATCTTCTTCGTCTGCGTCGTAACCATCGTTGTGCTCAACGCTGGCAACACCGAGGCTATACTGATGCTGACTGGTAAAGCACGACGCCTTGATGTTACTATTGTCCTCGTTATCGGCGTCGTAACTGTCGTCATGCTCGGTGCTGGTGTCATAGTACACAACGCTAGAACGCGGCGCATAGGTACCATTGTCCTCCACGTCATCATAGCTGTTGTCGCTCTCGCTGTTGCCACTCTCAATGACAACCGTGTTTTGGCAATTGAGACGGTCTGCAGGTTCAATGGTGCCTGGATCCAATACGTCTGCATGCGGAGTGAATATGGGCTGAGGGACTGTTAGAATGATGAAGAGATTGGAGTCCAAGCACGCACCAAAGAACCGTCACCATGCTCGCTACCCCCACCTCCCCTCCCTCCTTTGGACGCAGGTGCTTGAGATCTGCTAATATAACACTTGCGATTAAGAAACTGAGCCATATACCCACGTTTCAGTGTTGGAAGACATCAAGGATACTTTTTGCGCGATTTTGGTGTGATGGTTGGATTCAAGGGCTACTTGTTGGTGAGTTTTCACGGTCAAATGGGTAGATAACATTGTACCCGGCGGCTGCGAACAGTTGTGGTGGTTGTAGAGCAACAGGGCTAAGTGAAAGTTATTTCTCATGGTCAAGGCAGTTAAGAGATCCACACTCACATTAGAACGTGGTACCTACGAATGCTGGTTGTGGTAGAAGTAAAGTAAGAGGTAAAATCGGTTCTAGCGATTAATCTTGTACTTGGGTTTTGTGGCTTTGATGGTGGAGGTGAAGCGCTGGATGATGGTTTAGTAGAGTCCTCACAACCAACGGAGTAAATAGAGTCGTACTCACGTTTGAACACAGCATAACGGGTATGAAAATGGATGTGGTCTGTAACAGAGGAATCGATAGCAGGAAGTGAAGGGGCTGCAGGTTCACGTGCTTGACACGTCAGTTGCCTCGTCACACTCGCCTTCATTGTCACTGCCCGCCCTGTTCTGACAGATGTGTGTTCCTGATGTGTGTTCCTCCAAGCGTTGCAAAGGCTATCTTGAACAGGCAAAAAACGGGCTTCCATCAACCATCATACCCTCATAGTCGAGCTCACAGTATCCCCCTCGCAGTCAATCGCAGGTCAATCTGGGAACCACTCTCATCCCATTCGCCACGGCAACCAAGGACACCCTTCCTTTACTGAATGCTTCGAGCCCTGCCACTCCTAGCCTGGGCTATTGACACCTGGTACTCCACAAAGTTTAGGGTGAGTGGTGAGCCCTTTGATGCTGGAGACGCTAGAAGTGGTATGCAGGGACCGTGGCTTGCAAAGCTCAGGAACGGCCACGCTACTACAGAGAGCCTTCACCGCTTGATAGCAAGCCTACTGGAATGACCGGGCATGGCTGTGAACACAGGGAAGATGTGGAGGGTTTGGATGAATGTGACGGCTGGTTACGGCCTTACATTTGACTCCAACAGTCGTCACAAATGCAGCAATCGGTTAGGGGGAGGTGGGCGAATCGTACATGAATATCAGTGCACCTTTAGCACATTATTCGAGAGGAGGAGGTATCACAAAAGACACCACCACAGTTATGGCAATGGAGAGGATACATGCGTTGCACTCGAAGATGGAGAGTTTGACAGGGCAACCAAATCCATCACAACGAGAAGCAGGTTGTCTGACTGGGTGGGTGATAACGTACGATACAGAGTGGCCTTCTGGAGTGGTGGCCCAGGTGTGTTTAGGCAAGCGCCTCACTTGAGTTGCTTTACATTTGATGATGGGTTCCCATTCGGGAAACATACCTTTCTCGAGCATAGCGATTGACGACAAACCGATCATATCAGATTGGGCCCCTCGCAGACAAACAAGCTGTGGAATGATCTCCACAGATAAGAGTAACCAGGCTTGTCGTTGGAATGGGGAGCGAGGGTGTAATTCAGAAGGATGCTAAACTTGACAGGAAGCCATGGCAAAGTCGATCGGCGGGCATTACCATATTCTTTTCCATAGCCCCACTGCATCTCTGCCCCTTGTTTTCACACAAAAAACTTCGCATAGACCGTCGTCAATTGGGAAAGTTAGTGATGCAGGTGCAACATTGAACGGGTCAAGGGAAGTTGCATCAGACGACAGTCCTAGTTTAACATAGAATAGAGAGCTGGGTAAAATAACAGATAAAAAATGGTCAAATCGCAATGCCTGGTGCATCTCAAGGGAAACCAAAGTCAAGCAACACACTTCAAGCCTCTTCCGCTCCAATGCAGCATCCTATTAGATGCCACGGGCAGGGGCTTTGTTCTGAATGGGAAGGGGCCTGAATCCGATGGCGGTGCATAGAAATAACCTTCGTGCGGCAAGGCAAGCAGTTGATAGGTACAGCATTTGGTTGCGGCAGGGCAGGGCAAGTGGTTTGCCAAACCCAGTCTCCACTGGAGTCCCTCGACAAGCGCCCGCTCACATCAGCGAATTCCCCGGGAAGATAGGCGTGATAGTTTGAATGGCGTTTATCTTTGAAGCCAATCTGGCCATAACCTGGGTGCAGGGAATGGGGCCTGGAGCTGAGCATTGATTGGTATTAACTATGCCCTCCAACGACATGGCTTTCTGGCATGCTGGTGAAGCTCGGCGTCCTTTGCAGGGGCAACCTTGTCAGCTAAACCCCAGGCCTTTCCACCAAGATTTGCCCACTTGAATGGGCTTGGTAATCTTGGGCCGTAAGTCCTCGATGTAGATCCTTTGATTGGCAACAAGCGGTTCCTTGACGGGGAGAGGGAAGTGTTACGGACGATGCCCTTGTCGTGGTTCGTTCTAAGTCAACAGTGACAAGCAGAGTCTCGGTCTGCTCCCAGCCACTGGACAAAGGTCTAGACGCTAAGTCAAACGATGATGAAGGTCTTGAGAACGATGAGAGAGAAAAGCGTTCAAGTTGATCGTTGTTGAGAGCAAAACTCGTCTAAGTTGGAACTAGAGTTACTCTACAGTACATGGGGTTTATATACGATGAGAGAACAAAGGAGACTATAAGAGGAATGAAACGGTAGCTACCTAAGAAAGGAAATGTGAAGGTGGCTACGAAAGGAGATAGCGTTCGAGCTGTACAATGCGCAGGTAAAGGAAAATGATGGATACGAAACAGTCCGCTAAGACATGAGGATGAAACGAAGGGAAACTGTAACATTACCCCCTTCGTATGCAAGAAGTCACCGACTTCTACCATGCCGACGTCCAAGCGTGATCCTGCCGTGACTCAAGCCAGGTGACGACGTTGCCTAAGTCCGCTGCTGCTGTTTCAGCCCGCCATTGGAGACTTCGAACTGCGAGCTGCAGTTGTTTTGCTTGTGCCAGCGCCGAATCTCTCTCTTCGAGAGTGAGAGAGTGAGGGTCGGTGGTGATGGTGAGTCCCGTGACAAAGTCCAATGGTTCGGCAAACTCGTTGTAGAGGACGAGTATTTCGGCGAGGCGGTCGCTGACATTCTGGAGCATTACGTTTCGAGGGCGGACGACAATGGGGGGTGTGGTGACGGCGGCGATAGGTTCTACGAGTTCTGCAGGGTGTTCATGCAGTTCGGGAAGATCGGTGAAATCGAAGTCGTCGATGGTGACGGTGGTCTCAACGAAGACCTCGAGGGGGAAGTCATGGGCGGCGGCAATGAAAGGCGAGAGGAGATCGACGGGTTCAATATAATAATGGCCACATGCAGTGACCAACAAGGCGAAGGCGAGAGCGGCGAAGTAAGCGACGATGGTGAACGAAGACATGTGTTAATGGTTTATGAAGTTGGGGATCCGATGTTTACTCGAAGGTGTCTTTTATCCTCAGTTGAATATTTTGTCATCCCAGTTGATTGTTCGGAGTTCCCCATTTGCAGATCAATAAGTAAATGTGGATGCTCTGGCGCTGGGAGCGTATTCGAGTTCTTCATCAGATTCTTCTGATTCGCTTAGCTCGTCCCTGGTAGTGGTGGAAACTTCATTTTCGTGATCCGTGTCTGATGCAGGGATAGGATCCTGTGGCGCAATACTTTCGGGTGAGTTGGGTGTAGTGGGTCCGCTGATATCGTCAAATGCGTCTAAGAAGTTGAGACTTTCAAGGACTCTGTTGAGATTCGATGCCGCGTCAGGGATTCGTTGCATGGTAGTCCATCTGAGAATCGCTATTTCTTTACTTGCTTCTGCCAATTGCTTAGCGAAGTCGAAGGTTACAGGATCCTCTCGACGAAGGGCAGCCTTGGTATACACATTGTATGTGTGATTCAGGGGTCTGTTAGGCGATGGAAGGTAAGGTGACATTGCAATTGGATATGGTGGTAATTCGTCCGGATCGAACGTAAGATCCATATATTTCGGAAGGTAGTGTAATCGAGCATTGAATGGGATTTCAACATGTCCCTGTGGGTGCATTACGTGTCTGTTAGAAAGTCTGGGAGTTTTGTAGGCGATTAATCGGGTTGCTAGGGTTCGAACAAAATTGACTAGCCGTGGCGGTTCTAGGGGGGTGATTGGCGGATGAGGAATGGGAAAGGTGACAATTCGTCCTTTGAAGCTTTCATAGGGTTTCGGGGAGTATCGTCCTCTGGTAGAGCAGTATCTTTTCATATAACGAATGTTTTGCTTAAGAGTTTGGCGGTTGCGATATCGAGACATGTGGTTTCATAGCTGTCTTCTGAGTTTATATGCTTGTAGTACGTCCGCAGCATTGCTTAGATTGCGTTCGGGTTCCCAGGAGTTGTCATTCGGGCCGTATCCCTTCCATTTAACCAAATACTGATATCCTGCTCCGCGTTTTCGATGCGTGAGAATCGCTTCTACTTCGAACTCCTCTTGTCCGTTTACTAAATCAGGGGGTGGAGTCGTGTAGTTCGGTCCATGTGTTTCGGTTTCTCTATATGGCATAAGGAGTGACGTGTGAAAGACTGGGTGAATGCGCCATTGCTTCGGTAACTTGAGCCTATACGTTACTGGTCCTAGGACTTGTTCGATTAGAAAGGGTCCTTCTCGTTTAGGCGCCAGTTTCCTAGATTGATATGGTATACTGAGATTCCTATTTTCGAGCCATACTTTGTCTCCTTGTACGAATTTAATTGCCTTGTCCCTGACTCGTCGTGCAACCATCTGTCTTGCTAGTTCGTGTGCTGCCAGTGCTTCTTCCCTAGCTTTTCGTAACAATTGTAGGCATTCTTCGGCGGCAGGTGTTGTCATCTTTTGTACAGCAGTTGGTAGTGCGACAGGATTCGTTCCGTACATGAGTTGGAACGGGGATGCTTTAACTGAGTCATGATGTCGGTTATTGTGAGCGAATTCGGCGATTGGGAGTAGTTGTTTCCATTTATGAGGTTTGTTTGCGCAGAATATTCGAAGGTATACCTCTAGTTCTTGATTAACACGTTCTGTCTCTCCATCGGTCTGTGGATGATAGGCTGTGCTCATTCTATGATCAATTCCTAGCGTTTTTCTGATTTCCTGGAAGACTTTAGCCGAAAACTGTGGTCCTCGATCCGAAATAAGTATATCTGGTAGTCCGAAGCGTTTGAATATTTCTGAAATGTAAAGATCGGCTGTTCCTAGAGCGTCAATGGTTTTCTTGCAAGGAGTAAGAATTACCCCCTTCGTAAGACCATGGTCCACCGTGACCAGAATCGAATCATATCCATCTGCAATGGGTAGATCTGTGATAAAATCCAGTGTGACTTGTTGGAATGGGCGAGTCGCCTTAGATCCAATAGGTAGAAGAGCCGGTGTGTTGGGATGAGTATTCACTTTCATCTGTTGGCAAGTGGCGCAACCTGTGATCCATTCTTTGATGTGTCTATACATTCCTGGCCACCAGTAATCGCGTTGTAGTAGCTCAAGGGTTTTCATGCGTCCTGGATGTCCTGAAGTGAGCGATTCATGAACTGATTTGACAATCTGTGTCCTGAGCGTTCCATTATCTGGGATGTATGCTCTGTCAATATATCGAATGATTCCGTCAACAAACGCCCAGTCCTGGAGCTTGGATTTAATTGGTGGGGCACGTTGGGTTTCGATGACTTCGATGATCGTGCACCCAAAGTGGTCAAGTGACGTAGCGTCTCTAATTTCTTGGGCTAGGTCTGTAGCAATGAGGCGAATGAACTTGTTATCTGGTAACATGGTCACATCGTCTTGAGCATCCTCGCCTTTCATATGATCAGGTCGGCGAGAAAGGGCATCCGCTTCGAACATCTTAGTGCCAGGTACATGTTCGATCTTCAAATCGAATTCTGAGAGCATCATGGACCATCGAGCTTGTCGAGGAGTTAATCGTTGGGGTGACCGATAGAATAAAAGATTTTTATGATCGCAATGAACCACTATGGGATGTGGCGATCCATGAAGTAAATGTCGCCATGCCTGTAGTCCTTTAATGATTGCTAGGAGTTCTCTATCGTAGATCTGGTAATTCTGTTCTGTAAGCGTCAAGGCATGCGAAATGAATCCACATGGGTGAAGTATTCCGGTTGTATCCGCTTGTTTAAGAACCGCCCCAGTAGCTTTGTTCGAGGCGTCGGTTTGAAGAATAAATGGTCGGGTGGGGTCGGGCATGCGTAAAACAGGCATGGATGAGAACTTGTTTTTGAGATCCTCAAATGCTGTCTGACAAGTGGTCGTCCAATCAAATAATAAGCCTTTCTTTGTTAAATCTGTTAATGGTTTTGCTATGGCGGCAAAGTTGCCAATAAATCGCTGGGAGAAATTCCCAAATCCGAGGAAGGATCTGACTTGTTTAACCGTTGTTGGTGTTGGCCAGTCTCGAATTCCTGCAAGCTTAACAGGATCCATTTGAATGTGTCCAGGTGTAATGATCATGCCAAGAAATTCGACTTCTTGAACGCAAAATTTGCATTTCTCGAGTTTCAAGAATAAGTCGTTCTCTTGTAGGCGATTCAAAACGCGTTCTGTGCGCTCTCGCATTTCTTCTTTCGTTTTTGCGCAGATCAAGATGTCATCCATATAAATGATGAGCCATCCTTTGTTTATCATGTCCTGGAAATATTCGTTCATCATCATTTGGAATGTCGATGGGGAGTTGCAAAGACCAAAGAACATGACAGTGGGTTTGTACAGTCCTCGATTGGTTATAAACGCTGCCTTCCATTCGTCTCCTTCTTTGATTTGGATGTTGTTGTATCCCCAGCGCAGGTCCAGTTTGGTAAAGTAGTTTGCGCCTTCTAATTTTGTCATTAAATCAGAGACCAAGGGTAAAGGGTAGGCGTTCTTAATTGTCCACTCATTCAGATATCGATAATCCTGGCAAGGTCGAAGTGCGCCGCTTTCCTTTTTTGAAACAAAGAAAAATGGCGATGCTTGTGGTGATTTAGACGGTCGAATGTATCCTTTATCAAGTTGCTCCTTGATCCATTCATCGAGGGTTGACTGTTCTTTTAGTGATAATGGGTAGATTTTGCTAACTTTTGGCGTAAATCCTGTTTTGAGTTCAATTGCATGATCCCATGGGCGAGAGGATGGAAAACGCTCCGATGCTTTCTTCTCAAAGGTGGCATGCCAAGGCGTGTATTCAGAAGGTAGAACTATGGGCGCTTCGTCTCTTTTTGCTTGATGTTTGAGTGCCTGTGATGCTGATGTTTTCACCCTGATCCAATATTCGTCTTCTCCCCATTGTCGGTTGTCTAATGCCATACGCCAAATAGGTTTGGTATCTTCTGATTCATCGTCCATTTGGAGGGTTTTCTTTCGCCAATCGATTGTAGGATTGTGCTGTTCTAACCATGGTATTCCAAAGATTATCGCTTGGTCTCCAAGATTGGTGATCCATAGCCAGTTGTTGTATGTTTTTCCTTCAATAGAGTAAGTAAGATTGGTGCGATGGGTGATTAACCTGTTCTGATTGATAGTTCCATCGGCGTTCTTGACTCTAATTGGTTGTTTTAAGAGTTCCTTTGGTAGATCTTTCGATATTCGCTCATCGATGAAGTTTCCTTCTGCTCCACAGTCAATGAGAGCAGATATTTCAGCGGGTTTGTGGGTTGTTTGCACAGTGATGGAAATTCGTTTGTTATTATTCGAATTTACAATTACAGAGTCGAGTGCTAACTGTTCAATGGTACTGGAGGCGTCAACCGCTTTCTGGCGTCTCCTTCTTAAAAACCCTCGGATTCGAGTTCCTGGAGGGTGTTTTCGCGCTCCTCATCTGGGAGTTCTTGTAACAGCGCCCTAATGCGTTGGGTGGTTGACTCATTTGAGGTCGTTTCCTCTACTGCTCTGATCGAGCGATTCTGTGGGGAGGAGGACTTGTAGGACGACGTTTGGGTATTCCCCTTGTTTGGGCAGTCCCTGGATATGTGCCCCTGTGTTCCACATCTGAAACATTTGCTGGTCCTTCGATATTCCTGTTAGGACGAATCCCACACAACCACAGGTCTCACGTAGAGGAGAGGAGAAAGAGAGTGTATTGACACAATAGACCAGTAAGCTGGGTAAGAGCAAACTATCTAGAGTCTTAGGACTCCTACCTACGGATACGCCCTCCTTATATACCTTTAGTCCTGGTCTGTGCGCACAGACTACACTGCCTCCAAGGCTGTGTACGCGCAGCAACGTTCCAGACCCCTCCATAGCCAGACTCGCCCGGACCCCTATGCCTAGACCATCGTACAGCCACCCATGGCTTACCTAACCGGTCCTTCCATAATGGATCCCCCCAAGCCCCTATGCGTATTGGTATCCTTCCAAGCGTCCGTAGGCCTCCAGATAAAATAGGATAAAATATAGAAAAATAGTAGAAAACGTCCAGAGTCGTAACATGACCCCCCTCCCTAAGGCTTCACGTCCCGGGAAGCCACGCGTGTCGTAAAAATCATTTCGAGTTCCTAACGAACTCATGCCGCACGTCTTCTTCGGCATATATATCGCGCCGGTCACCTTTCCAACGCTGCCAATTTCGTTTGAGCTTTTCGAGGTATTTGCGCTCAAACTTGCCATCCTCCCACCCATATAGCCGCTTTGCTATAGGGATCGCCGTGTGGTTCTGCCACTTCCGGAAACTCGCGCTAATGTCGCGCACGTTGACCATTCGCCGGGGAGCACTAGGGTTCGCTTTGTGGAATTTCTGAACTTCCTTTTTAGCGTTTCCTAGGTTTTCGGCCGGTTCCCAAGTTGACTCCTCGACAGGGTAATTTTTCCACTTGACGAGGTATTCCAGACGCCCACCGCCGCGCCCACTGACGCGACTGTCCATTACTTCCTCTACTTCGTATTCATCGTCTTGTGATTTCTTCCACCATTTGCGCTTCTTTGCGCGACGCCGCTTTTTCCTTCTGACCAGGAAATACCGGTTCCTTGTATGGTTTGAGGTGGATTTCGTTAAATACGTTGTAGATTTTCCAGGATACTGGAATTTTCAACTGATACGCCGACTGCCCAATTTTCTTCACAACCTCTAGGGGTCCCACGAATTTGCCGTCTAGTTTCTTAGTGACGCGAAGAGTGGGAAGGTTGGCCGTGCTTAAGTAGACTTTGTCGCCGGGCTGGTACTGACGCGCTGGGGCTTTAGACTCGTCGTATTTGCGCTTCATTGTTTCTGCGGCTTTTTCAAGTGCAGCCGTCGCGTTTGCGTGAATCCCTTCGACTTGTTTTGCTAAGTCCTCCACTGCAACCACCTTAGGAACGTAGGTCGGATTTAACCCCTTGTACGGATGTCGCCCGTAGTTCATAAAGAAGGGGGAATACCCTGTAGCCGAATGTACTTGATCATTGTGGCAGAATTGCGCCACTGCCAGCCAGTCACTCCAGTTATTCTGCCGATGATTTACAAACATCGTGAGGAACTCCTTAACTGTCTGATTAACGCGTTCCGTTTGTCCGTCCGTTTGTGGGTGATACGCAGTGGAGCGGTTTGCTTTAATGCCCAGCATGCCATAAAGATCATCCATGAATTTTGAGACAAATTGTGACCCTCTGTCGCTAATGACTTTCTTAGGCAATCCGTGTTCTCTAAAGACATTGTCTCGGAATAATGTAGCAACTCCTTGCGACGTGACTGTAGATGTGGTGGGTAGAAAATACGACTTCTTTGTAAAACGATCCACTATGACCAGAATCATATCGTTTCCCTTGGACTCCGGTAGCGGGCCTATCAAGTCCATGGAGATTACCTCCCAGGGTCCTTCTGGTACCTCGTTAGGATGTAATGGTGCCGCCCGAGTCTGTCGGTCTGGTTTGACTTTCTGACAGGTTTCACATCCTGCGACGTAATTCTGGATGTCTTTGCGCATGTGAGGCCACCAAAAATCCCTCGTCACTAGTTCCACCGTTTTGTCAATTCCTGGATGTCCCCAGGAGTGGTAAATTGCCAGTAGCGATTCTCGTGTATGTATGTTCGCCGGTACATAGATCCGTCCCTTCCATTCCACTAATCCATTGGCAACCTTAAAATCCTCATTATTATCATCCAGCCCTTTCCGTACTTGGGTTTCCCATTGTCGGTTAGGAATCTTCTGGATATCCTTGATAATGTCCTCAATAGCCCTATCATCGTCATATACTCTGACGAATAGGTCTTCTTTGAGTAGGATAACTCCCTCATTGTCTGGTCCTCCTGGATGGTGGTCTGTTCGTCGCGACAAAATGTCTGCCTTGGAATTGGATTTTCCTGATCGATGCTTAATGACAAAGCTGTACTCCTGCAGATCCGTGACCCATCGCGCTTGTCGCCGATTGAGATTTTGCGGTTTCCGGAAGTATGTCAGGTTTTGGTGATCCGTTAATACCTCCACAATTTTCTTTGGCACCCTTGAGGTAGTGCGACCACTCGTAAAAGGCGTGCATTACTGCAAGCATTTCTTTATCGTAGATTTCGTAGTTTCGCTCAGCGTCATTTAAGGCTTTTGAAATGAAAGCCACCGGTCGCCAGGATTGGTCCTTCCCCTGCTGTGACAAAATTCCGCCAATTGCAAAGTCCGATGCATCCACTTCGATGCGGAACTGACCCTCGTCATCGGGGGATTTTGAGTACCACCTCCCTCACCACAAGGTCTTTCAGTCCCTGAAAGGCGGTGTCTTGTATGTCGGTCCAGAGCCAGTCGTCTTTCCCTGTCAACTTTGTCAATGGCTTGGCTGTTGACGCAAATCCCTCCACAAAACGCCGGTAAAAGTTTATGAATCCCAAGAACTGCTGTAACTCCCGTTTACAGGTAGGCGTCGGCCATTCTGCGATCGCTTTAACTTTGCCCGCCTCCATACGGATGGAGTCTTCACTAATCACCAAGCCCAGGAAATCAATTTCTGGTCGATCAAACCAGCATTTTTCTGGTTTCAATGATAACTTATGGTTTTCCAACTTTGCCAGTATCCGATTAACATGTTTGGTGTGTTCGTCCTGTGTAGATGAAAACACCAAAATATCGTCCATGTAAATAACGACCCATCCTTCAGCAACTTCTTGCCGGAATATATCGTTCATCATGGTTTGGAAAGTAGCCGGGGGAATTGGTTAATCCAAAAAACATCACTAACGGCTCGAAAAGCCCCTGATTCGTTCTGAACGCCGCTTTCCACTCATCGCCTTGCTTAATGCGAACATTGTTGTAGCCCCAACGGATATCCATTTTAGAGAATATCTTGGCCTTAGACAACTTGTCCACTAATTCACCAATAAGAGGTAACGGATAGCGGTTCTTTATCGTCATTTCGTTTAGTCGTCGGTAATCCTGTACCGGTCGTAATTTGCCATCCTTTTTCTTTACAAAGAAGAAGGGGGACGCCATGGGAGATTTACTTGGTTGAATTCGTCCTGATTCCAAGTTTTCCTTCAGGAATTCGTCCAACTGTGCCTGCTCATCTCGGTTCAGTGGATATATCTTACAATCCACTGGTTTAGACCCAGGTATCAGTTCTATCGCATGATCCCATGGTCGGCGGGGTGGTAGTTCGTCAAAGGTTTCCTTTTCGAAAACCTTCCTATGTTCCAAGTAGTGTTTGGGCACTACTTCCTCTAATGTGCGCTTTTGGGCAGCTTCGGATTCCTTGGCCGCTATATTGGTTGCTACGGATCGCAGTCGTAGTTCTGGTTCCCCAATGTCAATAGCTAATAACCGTTCGCCCTCCTGGAGCTGTTCCATCGGATCTGATTCATCTTCAGGTTCCTCTACCTGCGATGCCGTCCAGCAAGTTCCTGGACATCGCGTGAACCGAACTTCCTTTCGTTTCCAGTCAATGGCTGGGTTATGGTGTTTTAACCAGTCATGACCTAAGAACAGATCCGTCTTCCCCAGTCGCGCCACGCTGCACTCTATTATTTCTTCATGATCCCCAATTCGCAGCTTGAATTGTGTCATATATTCAATGCTTCCCATTGAGTTCCGGGATCCGTCCGCATTGTAGACTGGTAGTGGCTTTATCAGCCGTCGTTTATTGAGTTTGTGTCGTTCCACAAATTCCTCATTAATACAAGAGCCGGTGCATCCTGAATCCACTAGCGCTAGTACGTTGATTGTTTCTCCTGTGTCCATCGTTGTGAGTACACAGTGTAGATCAATCTCCTGTTTGCCAGTTGCGTGCACCAACTGCTGTCGTAGCTGTGCTAGGTTCCATAGCGCCTCTTGTTCCGATAATTTATTGAGGTCATTTACCAACTTGTCATTGACCTCATTGATTCGTTTAGTCGGTACCCATTCCTTTAAGCAACGAACTGCAGTTTCATTGTTTTCCTGCCATATTCGTCTTAACACCCACTCAGGGGTCCATGGAGTCAACCGATTCGTTTTTACGCTCACACTCAAGTTTCGTATCCGGTGAATGAGGGGAGAACATTCATATAATAATTCTGGTACTTTTACACAGGAATCATTGTCCGGTACAGAAACTCTATTAGCCAGTAGCGCGGAGCGCGTGCCTACTGGCTGTCGCCAAAACCCTTTTCTTTTCCCCATTCTCTCCACTGCTCCTCAGTGAACTCTTCGATCTTCATTTCTCTAACACGGCCTTTTCCTTTCTCGGCCCACGTGTGTTTCTTGGGTTCTTTGCATTCTTTTGCGAAGTGACCCTTCTTTCCGCAGTTATAACATGCGCCTGGTGCGCGCTTGACTTTATCTACATCCATAGCGTTAGAATCGTGAGTAGATGTTGACGCCTGAGCCGGTTTGTAGGTTCGCGTGGTTGGCTGAGGTTTTTGATAGTCCTCCTTAAATGGCGTCTTTTTCTGTCTATCGCCATACGCGTCCCGAGCCCGTCGATAAGCTCGCGCCAACTCTGTGACCCTTTCCATGATCCGCTCCAGGGTATCACCTGCGTCTAGATCTCCCACCCGGATCAATTCAAATCCTAGATTCGGATTTAACCCTTTCTGGAAGTGATCTTTAGCGGCGCTGGCATTCCATCCGGTCAAAGGTAGCAAGGCCTTGAATTCGATAATGTAATCTTCAACGGCCCGGCTCCCTGTTGGAGCTTCTGAATTTGCTCCACGGCGTGTTCACGGGTTTCTTTCGACATGAAGAAGTCATGCATTTGCCGCTTGAGATCCGCCCATCCCAAGAAGGGAGGTTTGATGCTTTGGGGGTTCCGTTGATAGTGAGCGGCCACTCCTATTGAAGCAGGAACAAAGTGTCCCTCCCTACGCTCTTGATAGGTTAACCTTGATGACCATCCTTCCTCGGCTACTTTTTGATTAAAATCGGTATCGCTGTCAATCTGCTCCTTTAATTTGACCGCCGCCCAGGTTCCGGCTCGATCTCCTTTTCCTTTCCTAATTCGTCCCAGCGTAATGTAGATACGTCGGCCGTAGTCTGTTTCGTGTGCCAATTCAAAGTACACGTCCATGGCTCGGCACCATGCGTCTACTTGCGCTGGATCGCCTTCGTAATGGTCTGGTAGCTCCAGTTTCACCAAGGATCTGCTAGGTAGGGGAGGTCGGGTGTTCTGATACTCAGTTACTGCTTGCTGTATCAGGTTTCCCATGTGCTCCGCCATTTGACTAGTCCCTGCGTTCCATTCCTGGATAGCTTCATCCCTGTCCGCCACTTGTTGCGGAGTTGATCCTCCTGCCACAGTCAAGGGTTCCGGCCTTGGGTTTGCATTTGGCCCGAAATAGTAGTTGTACTGATAGATTGCTGACTGCAAATATGCGGTCATTGTGTTTGTCCAGCCAAAACCTATTTCGACATGCCAAGATCCCCGTTGACGATTGCCTGGATCATCGGCCATCCACTGGTCCCATTAACGCTGGTTCGCACATGAAATCCAACCCATTTGTTGTGTCGCACCACTTTAAACTTAACAGACTGGTTTGATCGGTACTGTGGGTCGACTTGGTTTACCCAATGTGACGTTGGGAA
Organism: Amanita subjunquillea; assembly: GCA_020011035.1. Lineage (NCBI taxonomy): Eukaryota > Fungi > Basidiomycota > Agaricomycetes > Agaricales > Amanitaceae > Amanita > Amanita subjunquillea. The sequence goes on along the minus strand of JAEBUT010000014.1, from coordinate 554,963 downwards.
TGCGGGCCATTCAAACGCGCTCCACAGTTCTTCTTTGAACAGAACAAGGTAACAATATCCGGGGATAGCAGGTGTTACACGATCGAAGATCTTTGTTACAGTTTGAACCTGCTGTTGGAATCGCCTGTTTGGGTGGTTACCCGGTAAATTTAGCCTAATGCGGCGAATTTCTCGACCAAGGAATCTCGTCAAATTGTCGTTCCTCGATGCGCCCACTGTGTACTGTCCGAACCCGTTGCCTTGTAACCGGTACATTTCCTCCCAGGCGTGCATTCCATGTTCCCGACTGGATACATGAATTCGTTCGAGCTCAGGCATTATTGTTGATTCAATAATAGCAGTGCTCTCTCGATATGCCGGTTGCCAAGACAAGATTTTGTCGATTGTAGGATATGCCGGCCAATTGAACGCATCCCAGTACCTGTGCTTAATCAGGATTAGGTAGCAGTACCCAGGAATCCGATTATGCAACATTGCTGTTCGCGGTCTCTTGAGGTAATGGTCTGCCCCCGCGTCCCAATCGATGACACCCATATGTTTGCGATCATGTCCGGACCGTACTAGTGACGCGATCATGTCCCAACCCTTAGGTCCTTTGGAAACTCGCTCAATATGGTAACAGTCGTTATACCCATATGTGCGTCGTATGTTCACACGACCGTGGATGTTGCGCAGGTTGTAGTCCCACGAGTTGATTTCCTGAATCTGAGGAAACGCCGGCCATTCGTACATATCCCAAAATTGGTTCTTTATTAAAATGAGGTAACAATATCCGGGTACGTCCGGATGCAACGCATGCTTTGTATGAGCAGGACGTGGGTATGGGTAAGGAATCGCTATTTCCTTCTCGACTTCCCGTTTCCAGTTGTTGATTGTCCTCGTCTTTTCCTCATTGAACCCCTGTTTGGGTTCAGGATCTGCGGACTCCCAATCCGCTGCGCAAGGGATGGTACCATTGTACCAGTTGGTGTCGGCCCCTGCGGTTCTGGTTAGCGACTTGCTAGGTCCAGATTTGATAGTTACCGCTTGGGCGTATGACATGGGCGCTGACGTCGAGCGCGCTGTTGATGGTTGCCCTGCAACCCAGGATGAAATGGTGGAGGCTCGTGCCTTCCCTTTCTTGGACTCCTTTTGTCCGCCAAATCGGGCGAACTTGTTGTATTTGCTGCGGCCCTCCATGAGTTTCATGTCCTTCCATGTATAGGACTTGTCTTCATGTGGGCGCAATGCGGCTCTCTCGATGACATGAAACATGTCATTTCTATGGTGGTCCTGGAGACCAAACTTGACGGTCTCGTCTCGCATTTCCGGTTCCCAGGACAGTATTTGTGTTACTGTTGGCCATTCCGGCCAGTCGAACGTATTGTAGAACTCCTTTTTGAACAGGTACATATAGCAGTACCCGCTCCTTCGCCATGGCTTCTCCTCGTGGATATCCGTGACGGGCGCACTTGGTAGTTTTGGACGGATCAATGTTTTGACCCAGGTGTCCGTGTACGTGATGTCTTCCCCAACGAGTTTGAGGAAGTTGTCGAGTCCTAGCAGGGGATAGGTGCCAGGGTCGGTTTTCATAATAAGCGGGGATACCAGGAACGGCGTGTTGTACCTGGTGGGGACAGTCCTTTCTCTTGAGACGTGCCTTCATGTACGGATCGGGTCGTTTCCCGTCCAATCGTTCCTGGTTGGCGATCTCCGCGGTCACCCTGTTATAGCTACGGGTTTTGATATTCCCGTTCTCGGCATGCATGAGCCGATTTCTTTCCTTGGCCGACAGAACCAAACCGTTGTGTCGGAGGGTGATGATGTTCCAGCCCATTAACAAGAGCTGGATGTTCGACGGCGTGTCGAACAGACGTTGTCGGATCTCCGATTCGGGATCCATGTCGTGAAGCAGCCCCTCCAGGGTCTGCCTGTCCTTCTCCATTTGTTCGAGCTCTTGCTCGACCCGTCTCTGATATCGCCGTTCCTCTCGGCGCTGCTTGAGAAGTTCTTCCCAAGCGTCCTCCTGAATGTGGAGGGTCTCTTGTTCCAGCTGCCACAGCTGAAACGCCTTTTGTCGTTGTTGGAGACGACGCTCCCTATGCTGCGCCTTGCGCCAAGTGTAATATGCCCGAACGTGGGCGTCACGTTGTCGGTTGTCCGTAACGAGGGCGACCGACCGAGTAATTTCTTCTGCGCACTCCTGCGCCCATTCGATACTGAATCGTTTGCCGACCTGCACAAGAGTGAGGCCAGTGCGGGGGATGATATAGTTGAATAGAGATGCCATGGTTGCGTCCCTAGTTGTTGCCTTAGACCTTTTAAGTAAAAAGGCTGGTGACTCTTCTTCTATATTCGTACTTCCTAATACGAATATTCTTTGATGCGGTCAATAACGCACCCGCACTCAATTCTTCGATTTAGTCCCACCAAATGACCCAAAAGCGTGGTGCCTGGGGCTTCACTCGAGTGTCCTCGTGCTCAGATCGTTAGATCCGATACGTAATTGGTATCTCGAGACTGTTCTCCTTGCTACACGGCACGCTAGTGGACTGCTTTCGCTCGTTCCTGAGCTTTTCCGAACAAATGGTATAGCCTGTAGACCAGTGCCTGCCCGCACTTTCAATCTCACAGGACTATTCTCGTCCAAATGTTTTGTGTCGACAGTAACCTTTCGGTAGTAGTCACTGACAGCGATCAGCGAGTCTATCTGTTGTCGACGGCGATGGTGATCCTCGAGAGCGGCTCAGTAGTCACGTGGTGTAACGTGTACCGAGGTCCGTCGCGCAGGCTTGAGGGAACTCGTCGAGGACGCGCACAACAGCGAGCAAGAGATGCCCGAGGTGGTTGTCAACGACGGTGAGAGGTGTGGTAGAAAAGACTCTAGATTATGTTAGGACGAATCCCACACAACCACAGGTCTCACGTAGAGGAGAGGAGAAAGAGAGTGTATTGACACAATAGACCAGTAAGCTGGGTAAGAGCAAACTATCTAGAGTCTTAGGACTCCTACCTACGGATACGCCCTCCTTATATACCTTTAGTCCTGGTCTGTGCGCACAGACTACACTGCCTCCAAGGCTGTGTACGCGCAGCAACGTTCCAGACCCCTCCATAGCCAGACTCGCCCGGACCCCTATGCCTAGACCATCGTACAGCCACCCATGGCTTACCTAACCGGTCCTTCCATAATGGATCCCCCCAAGCCCCTATGCGTATTGGTATCCTTCCAAGCGTCCGTAGGCCTCCAGATAAAATAGGATAAAATATAGAAAAATAGTAGAAAACGTCCAGAGTCGTAACAATTCCTCTTTTTGGGCATCTGAAAGACATCCTGTGCTTACAGCATTAATTCCCCTTGATCTGGATGCAGAGGGTTTTTGGTTTCGGTTAAATTTGAAACGCCCCTTTGTGTCTCCTGATCCAGACGATCGGTTCATTAGTTTCATGGTTTCCCAAGCATTGTGCAGGCGTTCCGCAGCGTTGTAGGCTGTTTCCATACTGATGACTGCGGGGTTTTCAATGATTTTTGCTGCTACTGATGCAGGGAGTCCTTTACAGAAGTAAATGCGCTGCGCCATGAACCCTGTAATTCCGGTGGAATGTATGAGTGATCGGAATTTCTGAATATAGGCAGGGATGTCGATATCTCTGCCCACTTTGATTTTATCTAGATCATTCAGGGTCCTAGCTGCGCTATCGGATTCTCCCCAGTCGCTCAAGAATCGTCGTCTGAAGCTGGGGTAGTTTTCCCAAGAAAGTGTATATGCGCTTTCTGCTGATTTTCCTTTGGTCGCTTCTGCTGCTTCCAATTCTCCTCGAAGATTGGCTTTCCAATCGTCTAGTTCCTCCCCTAAGTGAAGGAGAACATATTTGATTCGTTTTTTCGACGTTTCGAAGCGCCCTTCATCTAGATCGAACACATCATCGAATGTGTTGATGAAGTGTTTCGCTTTAGAGCACTGTCCTTTGAATTCCTTAATGGAGATTCCCTTTATTCCTTTCGAGGATGAATCCTTGTCTTCTGACATGTCCTTTTCTGGTTCCTGTTTCGGTTCTGGTGTTTCAGGTTTCGGGTCCTGTGTTCCGGGTTTGTGTTTTGGTTCTGTGCCTTGTTTCGAGCTTTCTCCTTGTTTCGGTTCGTCTCCAGAGGGATCTATTTCGATCTGCTGTTGTTCTCTGTATTCGTTCCACCTGGTGATTGTCTCCTCGTCGAATGCGTAGAAGGAGTACTCCTTTAGCTCTTCGTTAACTCGGAACTCGTGCCACCAAGTAAGTTCGGGTTCGGTGTTTGGAGGTAGGAACAGTTGATTGTCCTCGTCGTTTTCTTTATTGTACCAGTGAATCCAAACTTTCTCTTTGTTCCTGAGATGTAACACCAGACTTTGTGTGTCATAGAAAAGTAGACTTCTCTTCGATTAAGGTAGTACTTCTGTCTGAAGCGAACAGAGTTGTTCGGGGGTCTGATCTGGGAGTTCCTGGTATCAATGGTGTCTGGCTAGTGACGATGCACTGAGCGATTCCTGAGTTCCAACTTGTGTTACGGACGATGCCCTTGTCGTGGTTCGTTCTAAGTCAACAGTGACAAGCAGAGTCTCGGTCCGCTCCCAGCCACTGGACAAAGGTCTAGACGCTAAGTCAAACGATGACGAAGGTCTTGAGAACGATGAGAGAGAAAAGCGTTCAAGTTGATCGTTGTTGAGAGCAAAACTCGTCTAAGTTGGAACTAGAGTTACTCTACAGTACATGGGGTTTATATACGATGAGAGAACAAAGGAGACTATAAGAGGAATGAAACGGTAGCTACCTAAGAAAGGAAATGTGAAGGTGGCTACGAAAGGAGATAGTGTTCGAGCTGTACAATGCGCAGGTAAAGGAAAATGATGGATACGAAACAGTCCGCTAAGACATGAGGATGAAACGAAGGGAAACTGTAACAGGAAGAGAGATTGTCGTGAAAGTGGATAGCATTGAGCTAGATGGTGGCCAGCCAACCCTTGTGAGCATGACAGGAGGGACCCGATGGGGGAAAACAGGTGATTATAAAGCTGCAACAAACTTGAGCTTGATAGAGAATGGCATAGCCATGAACAGGAGAGATGGTGAGTAACGAGAAAGTGCCAAGGGAGAACAGAGCAATTTGATCAAAAGCGGAAACGGGGCTTGCTGGCTAATAGGTGTAAAGCTGCAACAAACTCGGATTCAATAGAGAACACCATGGCTATGAACAAGGGGGGTGGTGAATAATGAGAAAGCGCCAAGGGTGAACAGAGCGATTTGATGCACTTGCCAGCTAAAAAGTTATCATAAAGCCGCATTAAACTTGGATTGGATGGAGAATAGTGTAGCCATGAACAGAGCGATTTGATCGAAGGCAGGGACAAAGCTTGCTGCTAAAAGGCAATCATAAAGCTGCAGCAGAGTCGGATTTGATAGAAATTTCCATAGCCATGAACAGGAGAGACGGAGAATAATGAGAAAGTGCCAAGGGCAAACAGAGCAATTTGATCGAAAGCAGGGACAACTTGGCTTGCTGGCTAAAAGGTCATCATAAAGACACGATTAATTCGGATTTTATGCAGAATAGCATAGCCATGAATGGGAGAGATGGTGAAAAAATGCCAAGGGAGACCTGTTGATGGTCAGAATCGGACTGGAGCAAGCAAGAAAGAGATACGGACAGTCATCAGCATCAACCTCCCTACATGCCTGCTCATGTTGACAAACTGCTGGGTACTAAATCATGCGAAATGTCCGTCAACATTCGTGTGACATGTGGCGTGGATGAATCTGTGCGCCGCAACGGTGACAGGGACTGGGAGAAGCGCGGCGTGAGGTAACAGAGCACAGTTGCAGACCCACAATCATGAAATAACAAATTTGTGCATCGATCTGCGCCATCGCTAGACTACAACAAGTCGATAAGCTCCAGGTACTATGGCAGGTTGTGAATGATGCACCATCAGTAGCTTAGGATTAGACAGCCTTCAATGCCTCGCGTCCAACCGATCCAGGCGGTCTTGTTCAGCTCCAGGGGCGCTGGTGGAGATCAAGTTGTCAAAAAGACTTTTGCCGCAGCAAGTCCAAACCAAGCAACAGACAGAGTGTACTAGACTGTGTACTGTTCTGTGAGAGTGAGAGTGAGAGTCGTGGTGTGATAACGTTAGTCTTTATGTGCGTGACATTCAATACTAGTGCTTAGACAGGATGACGAATGAACGAGTAGCGTTGTAATATCAAAATAACCCACAGAGCCACCAAACAGATGAAAGCGTAGTAGATTCATAGTACACCATGAACTTTATAGTACAGCCTCTTAGAGGGGATCTGTGCCAATGAATGACGGGTCGACTCGGAGTAGCGCTAGCATTATAATATCAAAATAACCCACGAAATGCAGTAAATTCTTTTATCTTTTTCTTCACAAGCACGAAAGGAAAGGAGTGGCATGGGATGACTGCTCCCGACTATTCCCAATGATGGCACGACTACTTTTTGACCATTTGGTTTTACTGAGTGTGACATCATGCAACTGTACTGATTTACTGGAGGTCAAGCTAACGCATCCAAGTCGTGCCAGCCTAGTATACCACAAGGGTTCCATCCACAAGTTGATGGTTCTATTCAATTAACTAACATTAAAGGTTGCTACTAGTGTAAAAAGGGGTTGGGTTTGAACCTTGTGCGCATCTGAGCAACTTTTGGAAAAGGTATTGGGAACAATTTAAGGGTTAGCCAAAGGAGGTGAAGGATAACAATTAAACAGATCATATATAGATAGTACCATACCAGTGTTCATCGTGCCCTGTGCATGGCTACTAGTCGCTGTCCCACTTTAATTCCAGATCCTTTGCTTCGACTGTGCCATCTTCAAGCTTCACGTTCTGGGCAAAGTTTGGCCCGTTTTTGCGGAGCTCTTGGAGTTGACAATCAAGGTAGACCTTTGCGGCCTTGATGATTTTATTCCACCTTGGTTGATTGATTTTCCTCAGTTGGCCAACAAAGTAGTTGGTGGAATGAGACCAACTATCGGAAGAAAATTTCCAGTACTGCCTTTGACTGTCGACTTGAATATCAAAGCTTGGCATTGATTTTGGCCTCGTAGTGTCTTGCAGGACGCCATCTCACCAAAGCGTCAATGCACGCTCAACCTACCACATCAAAGCCATAATCAATGTAGGTCATGTTTGAGATTCGAATTGGGAACATACTGATGCTGTTGCCAGTGCCATGGCAGCAATTGGCCTTTCTGGAGGGGGCAGGCCTGGAAATTTGTGGCTCTTGCAGTTGAGCATTGATAAGTGAGCCGCAAAGGTGTGTAATACGAGCTGGCTGCAGAATGGCCCACTTTGTTCCACAACCTATGCATTAATGACGGTTAGTACACCTGTATTTCCATGAATGTACCACGTGCCTCATCGTCATTGTTCGTTTCGAGGTGCTTGTAGACGAAATTCCTGTTGTCAAGTAAAACGCCCACTGCCATGTTTCGAATGGTGGCTGAGTCAAGGTTGTTCTGATCGAAGTATTTTCGAAGCGCCTGAAGCCCAGCATCACCGATCTTGTGACGCCAATCACTTGCCTTCTGCCTCAACTGTTCATGGCTGTTAGTGCTGTGGACTCAAATGGGGTCACCAAGCTCACAAGGGATAGAACAGGATCGTTTTCTACGAAGTTGTGAGATTGTTTACTGCCCATGTAGTAGTTCCATATAATCTGGAGATGTCTCAATGCAGTACCATTGTTTATAGTCCATACTTCTTCAGTGCAAGCCATGTGGGTGCGATATGCACCCAGGATAGTGATTCTCCAGGTGACTGAATCATTTCTGACAGCATTTGGAAGATTAGCATTGTTAGTTGGGCGCTTGCGTCTTGCCTTGGAGTTGGGCTTGGCATCCAGTTCATCCGAGGTATCCTCTAGCTCAACCACATCGGAATTGGCCTTTTGTGTGTCCTTCGCAGAGCGCTTGCCATGCAACCCCGACCTGTTTTCGAAACCCAAATCATCCTGATCCGAGACTTCCTCGGATTTATCAACCGGTTTTGGCTACTTACTAGATGGAACCTGGTGAACAGGCCTCAGTCTGACTTTGGCATCTTTTTGATCAGTGTTACTGTTCTTGGCCTTGTTGGCGGAATCGACCTCCTTCTCAACCTTAGCGCTACGCTTTTCTCCGGGTAGCTTTGGGGCTCCTATCAGGACTACCCTCGCCGTGACGGCTTAGGGCCCCAACAGAAGACTTAAGAGGGAAGGAGATGAGGGAAGAGTGAAACCCGAGAGAACTCGACTGAGGACTCTGGGTGTGGATTGCATGGTTTATATACAGAACTACATGGTCTGTGCGCTAACCCCTACAACCCTAAAGGCTGTAGAACCCTACGCTATGAATAGTTCCATGTGAGTCATACTTGGACAGCCATGACTGTGCATTGACCGCGGATTAGTAAGTGTGGCTGTGCTATCGGTCCGGTAGTCCGTAATCTAATCTAATCGTTATCTAATCTACTCTTAGCGCTGATTAGATAAGATAGACGCCAACTTAGCTAAGTGTTTGGCTACCAACTATTGAAAATACAAAGAAAAGGAATATAAAATGACTTAGAATTTTGGAGCGTTCGATACGAGTCATGACAGCTCCTCTTTTCTCGATTTTGACTAAAGACTTTGTAACAAGTTTAGCAATATATCTAGTATAACGAAAAGAAGCACATACTTCACTCGTAACACGTTTGCCCTTTTTGAGTGGACTTGATAACATTGCTTGTCGTTCAACTTCTTGATCCTCCTTGAATGCAGGTAAACTGGAATTTGAGCCATTTGCTTTGGCCTTGCCAGCAGCATGCTGGCGCGCTTTGTCCGTCCTGCCAAAGAAGCGTAAAATGGCCTTGTTGAATACCATAAACAGGTCGTGAGAACCGATGATCACTTACTTGGGATCAGAGACGTCACTGGCACGTTCCTAAAGGCTTTTTGTCACACACTGTATTGCATATCAACAAACAGTTGTGTCTCTTACCTTCTCCCTCAGTTGTTTCTTCAACTTGTCAATCTCTTTCTGTGCTTTCTCGAGTGCTGCTTTTTCCTTGTGATGGCGGACTTTGACCGGTGACTCAGGAAGTTTGCTCTGCAACTTTTCTGATTCTGTAAATGAACGAGAGCGCTTCTTCTTACGTTTGTTGGCCTTGGGTGGTCGTCCCATGGCTTTGCTACTTCTCACAGCATCTGTGTCAGGTGAGCCTTGATCACGTTTCTTGTCATCATGATCGGGCCTCTGATCACTGCGGCTGCCAGGCTTCGTGTGTTTCGACTTAAGCTTATCCAAGAAGCTACCAGCTCGGGGCTTTAGGATGTCCTCTGTGATGTCCAGGATGAATGCCCCTTCCCTCTTTAGCATTCTTCCTGTGCCCTTGGTTGTGTTGTTGGGCTTTGCCAGCTCACCCTTGTCCTCCATAGGAACTTCCTCTAGTAAGTCCAATTTAGCAAGGTTATGGGTCATATGTATACATTTGCTCACTGTTGTCCTTAGCTGCATGTCTTTGACCAGTTTGGATAGGGGTCTTTGAACCCTCCTCGTCGTCAAAGTTAAATAAGGCTTATTTGCTCATAAATGTATGCCACTTTATAGCAGGGGCCTTCCTTACCAGTGGGATCACCTAACGCAGTTGTACAGCGTCCCTTTGATGTTGCTTTCGGCATCCCCCCTTCACCAACATCCTCACTGGACATGATCCCATCACCTGATGCCGGTAAGCAGAGGGTACCGTGCAAACAGTTCTATGGCTCACTCTGGTCCCCAGTTCCCACTTCTTCCCTATGTTCTAGGCCAGGCTTGGCAATACCTTTCTGACTGGCTTGCTGGTGCTTAGATGGCGCCTTTTTTGGCGTCTTTTGACCCTTTTCCTCATCGCTTGACATCAAGCCTCATTGCAATAAAGGTAAGGACGATGGTCATCAGAACAGCACCTATACTCACTTGAAAGTTCCTCAGACCCGAAATGGCCTTAGTATCACAAATCAGCAAGCTGCTCTTACTGAGCATTATGGTTTACCTTTGTCAATGGTTGTGGAACCGAGCGCAGACATTTGCACCACATCTTCAATATCCATGTTGTCAGAGTCTGTATCAGTATTTACTGGTCTGCATCTGATTTTGCGCCCAATTGCCATCCAATACTCACAGGATCTGCCCCCATCTTTTTGCAGGTGAACATCAACTTCCATGTCACTGCCCCCCGTCTCCTTCTGCTTTTTTTTCGGCGGTTGTTGAAGCTCCTTGTCAGTATCTGATCCTGACCGACGCTTGTGAATAAGGGACAACATCTGCTAGAGCATCAAACACCAACTTTTTCTACTGCGAGTGTTATGATCATGAAAATCGGCATCACATTTTTAATCTATCTGTCAGTGGTCGGGGACCACTACCACAGTCTTTATACAGGCCAGGAGCCTTAGGAGGGAGTCTGGGAACATTTTGCGTGGGTTAGCACATGGGAGCGCTTACTATGGAACAAGACGATGGACATACAAGGCGGCCATACACTATACTAGGAAGGACAGCCGGATTAGGCAAGAGGATCGCGCCCGTGATGGCATCATTGATCGACGTCGGCATCAACGCATCAGGGATCACGCCATCACGCATCAGGAAGCAGCAGTGGCAGCGCATATGGACATATGGGATTGCAACACAGCCTATGGAGGCAAGGAGGCTTTAAGGATATAGCCCCTTATGGTTTCAAGGTCTAGAACAACCCGGACTGGTCCAGAGGATGGCGTTATAGCGGCTGCGCCCAGAAGCATAGCAACGGTAACAGTGTGGAGGCAGCGCTCATACAAAGACAATAAAGAGCATGAATGCTGTGGAGCGCTGGAGGTTCTAGGCGGTGGCAAGGGTCTTGGTAGAATAGTATATAAGTAGTACAAGTGTCTTGAGTTGCCCCAGACTTAAGATGGTTTCTCTTACGCCCATGTAGGACTCTGTCTATATGTCAATATACCCTATTCCCTTCCCCCCTTCTCTCCCCTGCTCGACGAGGCCTGTGGGTCTGTGTCCTAAAGGATGGTGGGTTAGTGTTGTTGGGTGTGAGCTCATAACAGCGAGGAAGCTCAGCATTATCTTTTTCCATCTCGTCCTCAACCTCCATGTCCAACCTAGCTAGCGCCAACTTGGCCTCTGCCTTTTTTTTCTTCTTCAGCCTTACCAGCTTCTTCCTCAGCCTTTTTTTGGCCTTTCGAGCATTTTTCCTCTTGCCTTGCTTGGAGGAATCACTGCCCTCATCACCTGAGAGGTCTATGTGGCCAGGGTGTTTGTCTGCATTGGAAGAGCGAGTATTGACCATAATGTGGAATGTAGGTTGAAGTGGCTAATTACCATCACACAGGACGCGACTTATATATATGATTACGTCTGTTCAAGGTCTTACCAATTTGCTTTAGAGTTCACCGCTCTGTAAGGCCCCAATCTGAAGTTGCTGTCCCTGCCCATCCCTGCCAATGTTGCACTTTCCCTGCCTCAAGGTTGGATGCGGAAGATGGTTTAAAATGCCTTCACATCGCTTGAATCATATGAATGCAGCCCACCCAGGGTCATGCACTGATATCCCACCAGGATCACCAGCTGTGACGCCAAAGGTCTCTGGCAGGAGGCCTCTGGCAGCGCACATTCCTTTCCTCTCTGCTGCCTTCCCTGATACTTTGGAACCACAGGCTGCTTCAGGCTCCAATATCAACAAAAGACACATGGAAGATGCCCTTTTCACGGGTTATCCAGGACGTGTAGCTTTGCCAGAGATTGAAATGGCGGACGCCGCATCGCCAATTGCATCACCTATTGAGGGTCGGTTTCTACAGGCCAGTTGTGCTTGTTTTGCTAACCCAGCATGCAGTAGAACAAAATGGAAGCGTTAGCAGGGGTCATTCCCCAGCAGCAAACGAAGGATATGTTGAGGATACTGTTGGGCTTTCCGCAGCCTATCCAGAACGTGTGGCTTCTCCAGAAAGTGAAATAGCGGGCCCTGTGTCCCCAATCGTTTTGCCTATTGAAGGTCACTGGTTTCTATACAGCGGTTGTATCCGTATTGCTAACACATCGCATAGCGGAACAACATGGGGGCACTAGCAGGGGTCATTCATCACCGATTGTCTCGCCTATTGAGGGTCGGTTTCTACACGCCATCCTTGCAGCCTTGCTAATCGGGCATATACTGTGCAGTGGAACAAAATGTTAACACCAACAGAGGCCGTTCTCCAGCAGCAATGGGCGGCACTGAAGAAGAAGAAGAGAGCAAGGACAATGAAAAATGGTTTTGTGGCATTGATGGCCGACTGTTCTATAGGCAATATCACCCTTTTTTATCTGGTAGGCTCTTCAAGATCCTGTCAACTACGTTTGCTGATCATACTCAAAGGCCAACCCTGCGATGCTCTAGGAAATGACCTACCCTTGGGTACACCTCCACCTCAGGACAGCCCAAGACCAAACGATTGGTTTCCGTTTGAGAGTGGGGGTCAATTTGAACTTGCCGATTTCCTATATTGGAGAGAGCAGATGTCCGGAAACAACATTGACCTGCTCTTAAAAATACTGGGTAAATTGTCAGGCGATAATGCGCCTTTCAAAAACCGCGAGCAGCTATATGATACCATTGATGCTATTCCTACAGGCAATGTGAAATGGGAGAAATTAACCATCAAGTATAATGGCCCTTTGCCTGAAGGTGACGTGCCGCACTGGATGACAGTTGAGCATGAAATATACTATTGAGACCCATGCTTGGTTGCAAAAGCAATGCTCTCGAACAGAAACTTTGAGAATGAAATCGATTATGCACCTTACTGCAAATACGATGCCAATGATTTGCAGCGTTACCATCATTTCATGTCAGGAAACTGGGCATGGAAGCAAGCAGTAGGTCACACGTACCCTATGAAATGGATTTTCGTTGACTTGGGCCTTACTACAAGACCAAGCTTGAGAATGAACCAGCATTTCTTGGTGCAATGATCGTCGCTGTGATCCTTGGAAGTGACAAGACAACAACATCAGTTGCAACGGGCGGTAACGAATACTACCTGCTTTACATGTCCATTGGGAATGTTCACAACGGCGTTCGGCGAGCCCATCGGGATGCTGTTGAGGTTATTGCATTCCTTTCAGTTGCCAAAAGTATGTGCACTTAGATCGACTGAGCCAATCAAGCCCTCATACCTTGTAGCTGCCAGGGAAGGCACCGATGATGCCAAATATTGTCACTTCCATTGTCAACTTCTACAATCCAGCCTAGCAACGATTTTAAGCCCATTAAGACCAGGTATGACTAAGCCTCTGGTCGTGAGCTGCTCAGATGGCCATTATCGCCGTGCCATTTTCCGTCTCGGGCCATACCTGGCTGATTATCCGGAACAAGCAGTGCTCGCCAATATCGTCAGTGGCTGGTGCCCAAAGTGAGGTTGCTTTCAAGCTGTATCCATAACAACAGCCGCTAAAATGACATATTAGATGTGAAGAAATCGATCTAGGTTCTGGAGAAGTGGGTTTGCGGCGGCTTCAGGCATGCACTGAGATTCTTTTGACAATACATGAACTCGCATACCTCTGGGAGAACCACGGCATAGTGGGCGATATTGCGGTAGGTACCTGTATAACTGCAGGAGGTTCATGCTTACATAATACATTGTATAACAAGCCATTCACGAATGAATTTCCACATGCAGATATTCATGAATTAATTGCTCCCGACATATTACACCAAATTATTAAGGGCGTTTTCAAAGATCATTTGGTCACATGGGTGGGAAAATATCTGATTAATGCCCACAGGAAGCGCCAAGGTGAAGCAATACTTGACGACATTGATAAAAGGTAGGGTTGCATCATATGGCTTTTTCATGGCTAATTTATCATAGGATATTGCTCACACCTCCATTTCCTGGCTTGAGACGTTTCCCAGTCGGACGCGGCTTCAAACAATGGATGGGTGATGATTCGAAGGCTTTAATGAAGGTATGCAGTCACATGTATAGAAACAGATGAATTGCAGCTGATTCTACTTACTGACTAGGTGTACATTTCCGCCATCCAAGGGCACGTTCCTAACGATGTGGTTCGCACGTTTTGAGCATTTCTAGAAATCTGCTACATCATTAGGAAAGAATACGTGGGAGAAGATACCTTGGTGGAGTTGGATCATGCGTTGAAATGCTTCCATAAATACCGACGAGTATTTTTGGATACCCGGGTCAGAGAACACTTTGATCTTCCATGGCAACATGCATTGCTACACTATCCAGAGCTTATCCGATTGTTCGGGGCGCCGAATGGTCACTGTACGTCAATCACCGAGAATGCACACATCAGATTTGTCAAGGACTTTTATCAATGCTCCAATCACAACCACCCGTTACTACAAATGTTAGAGTCAAACACTCGAACGTTACAGCTTTCCACAGCACGCCAAAAATACATCCACCTTGGCTTGCTGGTGAATCCCACAGTTCCAGGTCAGTCCCACCTCTACTGACTTTGCAACAGTTGCGCTAATATGCAAGCAAGATCCCGCTGATAAAGTCATTGGATGCGTTCAGAGCAAATCCACCTCAATTGAGCCCACTAGACGTGAGCCTGAAGCTGAGAATGATGATGAGATAATCGATGGCCTGCCACAAAAGACCCATGTAAAACTGTCAAAATATGCCTGTAAGCATAGCAATCCACTTGAGCTTTATCACAATGCCCAACTTTGTCTATCAGCAAAGCGATTGAAACCAGCCAAAGTAACGGATTACACAAAGCAGCCTAACTTCTTTTTCCTACTACGACAATACCTGGAAGTCAAACTTAATAGCCATAACATCAACGCCAGTAGCATCAAATATATCAATGTCTACAACTCAGCAACCGCAGTAATATATTCCCCTAGCAACCCGAGCGGCATCGGCGGGATGCGGCAGGAATTTATTCGTGCATTTCCAACTTGGCGTGGACATAAAGACCAGTATGACTGCATCTTTATTGACATGGCGTATGACCCTGTGGCCATCGTGCGTGCCCGGTTGTTTTTCACCTTTTCATATAAGGGCACAAGCCATCCTTGTGCCCTCGTTCACTGGTTCACGAAGCTCGAAGATGAGCCGAGCGAATTAAATGGCATGTGGGTCGTAGAGCACGTGCGCAACCCTGATGGCACCCCCGTTGCATCCATTGTTGGCATTAATGCAGTAGTTCACAGCACACATTTACTTCCCTTGTTTGACGACGACGAGTTCGTGTCTAAAGATCTGGAATGTGATGACACATTGGATCATTTTAATATGTTCTATGTCAACCAATACATTGATCATCATAGTTTTCTAATCGCAGAACAGATACCGCCAGAGAGCATTCCCAATGATCGACTGGTTTAGCGGCCTTTAATAATAGTTCTGATCCTATGATTGCCACTCACGGTCCCCATAATTACAATGCTGTGGTTATTGATGTCATATTTATTCTATTTCAAACACAAAGGCTGTGGAATCAAAGCTACAGATGAGTTAGGGTATACATACTAGTAAATGTTGTTTCAGATTGGCTTCTCATTCCGAGTCTGTTGCTGTCCAGTAGTATGGTTCAACTGCCAGTGTGCGTGCCGGCGATGGAACACTGGCATTCCCTCCGGCCTGGTGCCTCGCTGAAGTAATAAAAGTTTCAGGCGTCCACTCCCACAACATTTCTCATGAATAAAAGCTCCTCAACCACTATCCCTCTACTGCATCTGCGGGACCTGTGCCAGATGCCCCACCCAAGTAGCAGGTGAGCATGTTCAATCACCAGCCTGAGGTTGGTAATCTCAGTGACTTATTATAACATTGATGTTGTAACAAATGGAATTATTGAAGTCGATGGATTGGTGTTCATGTATTTTTCTGGGATGGCAGCGGCACGCCCATCTTTGGTATGGTCGTAGGTGATAAAATGACATGCGCAGACTCAGACGTAAGGAAAGTCTTTCACAATCACCACTCACCGTTGCTAACACCTTCCTGATATTAGGGGGCACTGCATATTTTAATTGTCAAAACAAACTCGGGAGAATTTGTATCGTTACTGTAAGCCAATTCAAGTTGCATCCATATCTACTGCCCATTGACAGGTTTACAGAACAGCTGGGGTCACTGTGGTGCCTGCCAGTGACCCCCCGCTCCGGTACTAGGAACCCCATGCTTCAATGCCCCTAGCATCCCGATGTCAGTGTCCCTGGTTCTCCTCGGTTCCACATTAGTAGCAGCTTTTCATTGAGTGGATCCGTAGGATGGCATAAATCTGTTTGCGTTATATGAAATCTAATGATGGTCTTTATTTAGTTGTGCCATGTCACGCACCTAAAACATGTCATTGTCACTCTTCCATGTCAATCGCACTGTCATCCACCCACTTCGGACTTGAGATCGTCCTCCACTATCTATTTTTAATTTGGACTCGGTAGAGGTCTTTCCGAGTCTGATGGCTTCCTCTAAGCGCCGGCAAGCCCGTGCTATCACAACCTCCCATCGCGTCTGTCAAATTCTATTGGTGCATGGTGGAAATCTCAAGCGGACGTGACTGTTCCTCTCGCTGGTACGAATGTTTGTCATATTCATGAGCTGTTGATGTTGAACTAATGGGTTGCTCATGTAGGATGCCACCTTCTTTGGTAATTCACCATCCCATGATTGGATCGAACGGAATAAGAGGTCATGCCATCTTAGCCATGGTAGTCGAGAATGCAAATGCGAGCCCAGTATGGTCAATGGTTATGGTTCAATAGGTGGCATAGTGGAGAGCATGGGTGCGTTGGTGCCATACCGCCTCACCGGTTTTGATATATAACGCCAGCCTCTCATGTAGCGCAACTGCACAGTGCCTGGCAGCATTTCCTCTTGAACGTGTTTATAAGTTATGGGCGCTGCTGATGCTGATGTCCGTCTGTATCCCTTCCATATCTCCTCCTTGCTTACCCCGGTCTGATTCTGACCATCAACAGGTCACGATGTAGCGTTCCGAACCCATAGTACCAAGCTCTGTCCCTGCCTTCAATCAAATTGCTCTACCCTCCACTGGCGCTTTCTCACTATGCACTGCCTCTCCTGTTCATGGCTGCGCTATACTCTACCCACCTTCTCATTATTCACGGTCCCTCCTGCTCTGGCCACAGCAATCTCCATCAAATCCGTAGCCTTATGATCACCTTTCAGCAGCAGGCTCTGCCCCTACCTTCAATCAAAACGCTCCGCTCACCCTTGGCACTTTCTCGCTATTTACCATCTTTCCTGCCCATAGCTATGCCGTTCTCCATCAAATCCGAGTCTTTCCATCACTGTTTCGCACTGGGCCCCGCCCCTACCTTCGATCAAACCACTCTATTCACCCTTGCTGCCTTCTCGTCATTCGCCGTCTCCTCTGTTTGTAGCTACACTGTTCTCAATCAAACTGGTGCCTTTACCATCACTGTTTGGCACCTGGCTCTGCCCCTGCCTTCAATTCGCTCACCCTTAGCGCCTTCTCGTTATTTATCATCCTTCCTGTCTATGGCTACGCCATCCTCCATCAAACCCGGGTCTTTTCCATCACCTTTTAGCACCAGGCCCCGCCCCTACCTTCGATCAAATCGCTCCATTCACCCTTGCTGCTTTCTCATTATTCGCCGTCTCCCCTGTTCATGTTATGGACAATGCCCTCGTCGTGGTTCGTTCTAAGTCAACAGCGACAAGCAGAGTCTCAGTCCGCTCCCAGCCACTGGACAAAGAGTTCAGACGCTAAGTCAAACGATGACGAAGGTCTTGAGAACGATGAGAGAGAAGAGCGTTCAAGTTGATTGTTGTTGAGAGCAAAACTCGTCTAAGTTGGAACTAGAGTTACTCTACAGTACATGGGGTTTATATACGATAAAAGAACAAGGGAGACTATAAGAGGAATGAAACGATAACTACCTGAGAAAGGAAATGTGAAGGGAGCTACGAAAGGAGATAGCGTCCAAGCTGTACAACGCGCAGTTAAAGGAAAATGATGGATATGAAGCAGTCCGCTGAGACAGGAGGGTAAAACGAAGGGGAACTGTAACGAGCACCCTCCTTGTTTCCTTTTGTATTTCCTTTGGGCACACATGCTGTTGGGCGGGTGAGGTGGGGTGTGATGGGCACGACCCTGCAACTGTTGCCTTCCCCTTCCCCCCTATGCGTTGCCACCCTCCATTTGGCCTGCATCCATAAAATGCATCTTTAAACAGGCGCTGATATCTCTATATGACAGTGCCCGTCGTACATACAAACCCAGAGGGTTCCTGTTGCATCAAAACAGGCGTTTCCATCGGCAAATTCTTGAAGGAATGCCTGCTTTTAGAGGAGCTCTTTGATGGGGATCTTACGGATTACGAGGGCTCAGAGGCAGGTGATGGGGTTGGCAGTGACACAGCATTGACAGAGGATGGGCCCATGGCGTCCCCCATTTCCATGCAACAGGGCGCAGCAATGGGCGGGGCAATGGACGGACCTGCTTTGGCAGCTAGTAGCCTGTCCCAAGGGGACCATCTCGCTGCAGAAGCTGGCGCATCCTCATCACAATGGGGAAACGGGCCTATAGCACCCTCCACCCCTTTGCAGCAAGGCGCATCAATGGACGACCCAGCCTTGGCAGCCATCAGTCTGTCCCAAGGGAGCCATCAGGCTGCGGAAGGCAGCAGCCAATTGAAAGGGAGGCCCATGTCAGACCATCGTTGTGAAAAAAAACAGGCATACTCGCATCACCTACAGGCTGCCAAGCGCGCCAAGAAACAGCTGGAAACCGGCGTGGATCTCAAAGGGGTGGCTGTGAAACACCGAAAGGAAGCAGCCAAACAGGTAATCCAGGTTGAGTTCAGCCTTCTCAACGACGCCCCTGTCTCTGCACTGGGCTACGTTGGGAAAAGAACAGAGGACATGCCAAAGGAAGGGGTCACGCTGGAGAGGCTGATAGAGAACGGGGCAACACATTTTACATGGGATGGAAGGTGGGTACCCCTTACCTTCACTCTGAAAAAGGGTTGACCATGGCCCCACAGGCAAACGTACCCTTTGCTTGATACAGAGGGCTATGTTATGGGCCTGCTGCTGGGCCGGCCAAGCGAGGGCTGGGGAGAGGCCCATAGCAAGGCATTCAAGCTGCTCAAAAAGGAGTCTGCTTACTTTAATGCCAGGCGCAGGCCTAGGCATTGAAGAGGTGCCTTCCCATCCGTAGCCCATGGCATATCCTATGGTGGGGGGCAGGAGGTGAGACTCTCTATGCTTCTTGGCCTTGCCTGATCACACAAATAGTCGCCACGACATCTGCGGCATTCACAATGAACAGAGGCTGCCCTAGAAAGACTTATGGCAGAGTGTTCAATTCAGTGGATATGTAACTATGCTAGTGGTAGGCACCTGCCTCTTCATCTGCCCTGCCTGATCTGATGTGGCATTAGATGGGTTCAAGACCTACAATAAAAGGAACCACGACTATGTTAAGCACACCGTTGAGGAGCTTAAGGCAAGAGACCCAGGCCTCAGGCGTCCCTATGACAACAGTGTTGGGGTGTACCCTTGTAGATCGTTCAACATGGGTGAGCAAACGGTATCATACCCTCATACAGATACCATGAACCTTGCCCAATCGTGGTGCAGCATCACCCCCCTTGGGGACTTTGATGCCACGGAGGGAGGCCAGCTGGTTCTATGGAACCTTGGGCTGGTTGTTGACTTTCCTACAGGCTCAACCATCCTTATACCCTCCGCTTTGTTACTCCATTCAAACACAAACATTTCATGGAATGAACCCAGGTACTCAATCGTTCAGTACGTTGCTGGGGGCCTCTAATGAAGAAAGGTGGGGCAGATCCATAGGGATGTTTTCTAAGCTTCCTGATCTTATGGCATAAACTGCCTATTTGTTGCATTCTGTGTTCATCTTAACTGCTCACCAGCCCACAGCATAAGGGTACAGGTTTGTTATTTATTGAGTGGGGTGTTACGACTCTGGACATTTTCTCTTATTTTTCTATATTTTATCCTATTTTATCTGGAGGCCTACGGACGCTTGAAGGGATACCAATACGTATAGGGGCTTGGGGGGATCCGTTATGGAAGGACCGGTTAGGTAAGCCATGGGTGGCTGTACGATGGTCTAGGCATAGGGGTCCGGGCGAGTCTGGCTATGGAGGGGTCTGGAACGTTGCTGCGTGTACACAGCATTGGAGGCAGTGTAGTCTGTGCGCACAGACCAGGACCAAAGGTATATAAGGAGGGCGTATCCGTAGGTAGGAGTCCTAAGACTCTAGATAGTTTGCTCTCACCCAGCTTACTTTTCTATTGTGTCGAATCTATTCTCTTCTCCTCCCTTTTCTCGAGTGAGACCTGTGGTTGTGTGGGACTAGTCCTAACATAATCTAGAGTCTTTTCTACCACACCTCTCGCCGTCGTTGACAACCACCTCGGGCATCTCTTGCTCGCTGTTGTGCGCGTCCTCGACGAGTTCCCTCAAGCCTGCGCGACGGACCTCGGTACACGTTACACCACGTGACTACTGAGCCGCTCTCGAGGATCACCATCGCCGTCGACAACAGATAGACTCGCTGATCGCTGTCAGTGACTACTACCGAAAGGTTACTGTCGACACAAAACATTTGGACGAGAATAGTCCTGTGAGATTGAAAGTGCGGGCAGGCACTGGTCTACAGGCTATACCATTTGTTCGGAAAAGCTCAGGAACGAGCGAAAGCAGTCCACTAGCATGCCGTGTAGCAAGGAGAACAGTCTCGAGATACCAATTACGTATCGGATCTAACGATCTGAGCACGAGGACACTCGAGTGAAACCCCGGGCACCACGCTATTGGGTCATTTGGTGGAATTAAATCCAAGAATTGAGTGCGGGTGCGTTATTGACCGCATCAAAGAATATTCGTATTAGGAAGTACGAATATAGAAGAAGAGTCACAGCCTTTTTACTTAAAAGGTCTAAGGCAACAACTAGGGACGCAACATGGCATCTCTATTCAACTATATCATCCCCGCGCCGGCCTCACTCTCGTGCAGGTCGGAAAACGATTTGCAATCGAATGGGCGCAGGAGTGCGCAGAAGAAATCACTCGGTCGGTCACAGTTTCTACCGACAACAGACAACGGGACGCCCACGTACGGGCTTACTACATTTGGCGCAGGGCGCAGTACAAGGAGCGTCGTCTCCAACAACGACAAAGGGCGTTTCAGCTGTGGCAGCTGGAACAGGAATCCCTCCGAATTCAGGAGGACGCTTGGGAAGAACTTCTCAAGCAGCGCCGAGAGGAACGGCGATATCAGAGACGGGTCGAGCAAGAGCTCGAACAAATGGAGAAGGACAGGCAGACCCTGGAAGGGCTGCTTAACAACATGGATCCCCGAATCGGAGATCCGCCAACGACTGTTCGACACGCCGTCGAACATCCAGCTCTTACTGATGGGCTGGAATATAATCACTCTACGACACAACGGCTTGGTCTTGTCAGCCAAGGAGCGGAATCGGCTGATGCATGCCGAGAACGGGAACATCAAAACCCGTAGCTATAACAGGGCGACCGCGGAAATCGCAAACCAGGAACGGCTGGACGGGAAACGACCCGATCCGTACATGAGGGCACGCCTCAAGAGGAAGGACTGTCCCACCAGGTACAACACGCCATTCCTGGTATCACCGCTAATTATGAAAACCGACCCCGGCACATATCCCCTGTTGGGACTCGACAACTTCCTCAAACTTGTTGGGGAAGACACCATGTACACGGACACCTGGGTCAAAACGTTGACCCGTCCCCAAATTACCAAGTGCGCCCGTCACGGACATTCACGAAGAAAAACCATGGCGAAGGAGCGGGTACTGCTATATGTACCTGTTCAAAAAAGAATTCTACAACACGTTCGACTGGCCAGAGTGGCCGACCGTGACGCAAATCCTGTCCTGGGAGCCGGAGATGCGCGATGAGACCGTCAAATTCGGTCTCCAGGACCACCACAAAAACGACATGTTTCATGTCATTGAACGAGCCGCGCTACGCCCGCATGAAGACGAATCCTATACTTGGAAGGACATGAAACTCATGGAGGGACGTAGCAAGTACAACAAGTTCGCCCGATTTGGCGGACAAAAAGAATCCAAGAAAGGGAAGGCACGAGCCTCCACAATTTCGTCCTGGGTTGCAGGGCAACCATCAACAGCGCGCTCAACGTCCACGCCCATGTCATACGCCCAAGTGGTAACTGCTAAATCTGGACCTAGCAAGTCGCTAACCAGAACCGCAGGCGCAGACGCAAACTGGTACAACGGTACCATCCCTTGTGCGGCGGATTGGGAGTCCGCAGATCCTGAACCCAAACAGGGGTTCAATGAGGAAAAACAAGGACCATCAACAACTGGAAGCGGGAAGTTGAAAAGGAGATAGCAATTCCATATCCATACCCCGTCCTGCTCACATTAAACACGCATTACACCGGATGTACCCGGTTACTGTTACTTGATTTTAATTAAAAATCAATTCTGGGACATGTACGAATGGCCGGCGTTTCCTCAGATCCAGGAGATCAACTCGTGGGATTACAACCTGCGTAACACCACGGTCGTGTGAATATCCGACGAACATATGGATATAACGACTGTTACCATATTGAGCGAGTTCCTAAAGGACCTAAGGGTTGGGACATGATCGCGTCGCTAATACGGTCCGGTCATGATCGCAAACATATGGGAACCATTGAATGGGACGCAGGAGCAGACCGATATCTGAAGAGGCCCAGAACTGCAATGTTACATAACCGTATCCCGGTTACTGTTACCTAATCTTAATCAAGCATAGGTATTGGGATGCTTCAATTGGCCGCGTTCCCACAGTCGACAAAATCTTGTCTTGGCAACCGCATACAGAGAAAGCACGGCAATTATCGAGTCAACAATAATGCCTGAACTCGAGCGAATTCATGTATCTACCGAGAACATGGGATGCATGGATGGGAAGAAATGTACCGGTTGCAAGGCACGGTTTTGGACAATACACAGTGGGCGCATCAAGGAACGACAACCTGACACGGTTCCTGAGTCGAGAAATCCGCCGGATTAGGTTCAATCTACCTGGTGATCACCCAAATAGGCGATTTCAGCAACAAGTACAAACCGTGGTCAAAGATCTTCGATCGTGTAACACCCGTGATACCCGGTTATTGCTATCTGCTTTGTTCAAGGAGGAACTGTGGAATCGGTTTGAATGGCCAGCATTTCCTACGGCACATTGGGTAAATCAAGTCGATCCGCAGTACCGCTCGAATCAGCCTGTTAATTTAAAGTGGTTCGTCAAAATAAATGGGTCGGATTCCATGTGCGAACAAGTGTCAATGGGACCAATGGATGGCCAATGATCCAAGCAATCGTTCATGGAGATCTTGGGCACGTCGAAATAGGGTTTGGCTGGACAAATACAATGACTGCGTATTTGCAGTCAGCAATCTATCAGTACAACTACTATTTCGGGCCAAATGCAAATCCAAGACCGGAACCATTAACTGTAGCAGGGGGAGCAACTCCGCAACAAGTGGCGAGAGAGATGAAGTCATCCAAGAATGGAATGAAGGGACTAACCAAATGGCGGCACACATGGGAAATCTGTTCAGCAAGCAGTAACCGAATATCAGAATACCCGACCTCCACCACCTAGTAGATCGCTGGTGAAATTGAGCTACCGACCATTACGAAGGGACCCGCACAAGTAGACGCATGGTGCAGAGCCATGGACGTGTACTTTGAATTGGCGCACGAAACAGATTATGGCAGACGTATCTATATTACGCTGGGCGATTAGAAAAGGAAAAGGAGATCGGGCCGGAACATGGGCCGCTGTTAAATTAAAGAGCAAATTGACAGCGACACGGACTTTAATCAAAAGGTAGCGAAGAAGGATGGCCAGCGAGGTTAACCTATCAGGAGCGTAGGGAGGGACACTTTGTTCCTGCTTCAATAGGAGTAGCCGCTCACTATCAACGAAATCCCCAAAGCATCAAACCTCCCTTCTTGGGATGGGCGGATCTCAAGCGGCAAATGCATGACTTCTTCATGTCGAAAGAAACCGTGAACATGCCGTGAACAAATCCAGAAGCTGCAGCAAGGAAGTCGGGCCGTTGAAGATTACATCATCGAGTTCAAGGCATTGTTACCTTTGACCGGATGGAATGCCAGCACCGCCAAAGACCACTTCCAAAAGGGGTTAAATCCAAACTTAGGGTTTGAATTGATCCGGGTCGGGGATTTGGACGCAGGTGATACCCTGGAGCGGATCATGGAAAGGGTCACAGAGTTGGCACGGGCTTATCGACGGGCTCGGGACGCGTATGGTGATCGACAGAAAAAGACGCCATTCAAGGAGGATTATCAAAAACCTCAGCCAACCACGCGAACCTATAAACCAGCTCAGGCGTCGACATCTACTCATGATTCCAATGCAATGGATGTGGATAAGGTCAAACGTGCACCGGTGCATGTTTTAATTGCGGAAAAAAGGGTCACTTTGCAAGAGAATGCAAAGAACCGAAGAAACACACATGGGCCGAGAAAGGAAAAGGCCGTGTTAGAGAAATAAAGATCGAGAGCTCACTGAGGAGCAATGGAAGAATGGGGAAAAGAAAAGGGTTTTGGCGACAGCCAGTAGGCACGCGCTCCGCGCTGCTGGCTAATAGAGTTTCGTATCGGACAATGATTCTTGTGTACAATTACCTGAATTGTTATATGAATGTTCTCCCTCATTCACCGGATACGAAACTTGAGTGTGAGCGTAAAAACAAATCGGTTGAACTCCATGGACCCCTGAGTGGGTGTTAAGACGAATCTGGCAGGAAAATAATGAAACTGCAGTTCGTTGCTTAAAGAATGGGTACCGACTAAACGAGTCAACGAGGTCAATACCAAACTGGTAAATGATCTCAATAAACTATCAGAACAGGAAGCACTATGGAACCTGACACAACTGCGTCAGCAGTTGGTACACGCAACAGGCAAGCAGGAAATAGATCTGCACTGTGTATTAACAACATGGACACGGGCGAAACAATTAAGTGTTAGCATTAGTCGATTCAGGTGTACGGGCTCCTGTGTTAACGAGGAATTTGTGGAACGACACAAATTAAATAAACGGCGGTTGATAAAACCACTACCAGTCTACAATGCGGACGGATCCCGAAATTCGATGGGAAGTATTGAATACATGACACAATTCAAGCTGCGAATTGGGGATCATGAGGAAATAATTGAATGCAGCGTGGCGCGTTTAGGGAAGACTGATCTATTCCTAGGTCATGACTGGTTAAAGCATCATAACCCAGCCATTGACTGGAAGCGAAAAGAAGTACGGTTCACGCGATGCCCAGGGACTTGCTGGACGGCATCACAAGTAGAAGAACCAGAAGACGAGTCAGATCCGCTGGGACAACTGGAAGAGGGTGAACGATTATTGGCTATTGATATTGGGGAGCCGGAACTACGATTACGATCAGTAGCAACCAATATAGCGGCCAAGGAATCCGAAGCCGCTCAGAAGCGCACTCTAGAGGAGGTAGTGCCTAAACACTACTTAGGACACCGAAAGGTCTTTGAAAAGGAGACCTTTGACGAACTACCACCACGACGCCCCTGGGATCATGCCATAGAACTAATACCCGGAGCTAAACCAGTAGATTGTAAAATCTATCCACTCAATCGAGACGAACAGGCACAGTTGGATGAATTCCTGAAAGAAAACTTGGAGTCAGGACGAATTCAACCTAGTAAATCTCCCATGGCGTCACCATTCTTCTTTGTAAAGAAAAAGGACGGAAAGTTGCGTCCGGTACAGGATTACAGGCGATTGAACGAGATGACAATTAAGAACCGATATCCATTGCCCCTTATTGGCGAACTGGTGGACAAATTGTCCCGGGCAAAGATATTCTCCAAAATGGATATCCGCTGGGGGTACAACAATGTTCGCATCAAACAGGGCGATGAGTGGAAGGCAGCATTTAGAACGAACAGAGGCCTTTTTGAGCCATTGGTCATGTTTTTCGGATTGACAAACTCGCCGGCAACCTTTCAAACCATGATGAACGACATCTTTCGACAAGAAGTTGCTGAGGGATGGGTGGTTATCTATATGGACGATATATTGGTGTTTTCATCCACACAGGAAGAACATACTAAGCATGTCAACCGTATCCTGGCCAAATTAGAAAACCACAAGCTGTCATTAAAACCGGAAAAATGCTGGTTTGATCGGCCGGAAATCGATTTTTTAGGGCTAGTCATTAGTGAAGATTCAATTCGCATGGAAACCGGCAAGGTTAAGGCAATAGCAGAATGGCCAACGCCCACCTGTAAACGGGAATTGCAGCAGTTCTTGGGCTTCGTGAATTTTTATCGTCGGTTTGTGGAAGGATTCGCGTCGACAGCTAAGCCGCTGACGAAGCTGACGGGGAAGGACGAGTGGATCTGGACCGAACTACAAGACACAGCCTTTCAGGGACTGAAAGACCTTGTGGTGAGGGAGGTTGTACTCAAAATTCCCGACGATGAGGGTCAATTTCGGATTGAAGTGGACGCATCGGATTTTGCAATAGGAGGAATCTTGTCACAGCAAGGAAAAGATGAATCGTGGCGACCGGTAGCTTTTATTTCAAAGGCCTTAAACGACGCAGAACGGAATTATGAGATCTACGACAAAGAGATGCTCGCCGTAATGCACGCCTTTTACGAATGGTCGCACTACCTTAAAAGCGCCAAGGAAATTGTTGAGGTGCTAACGGATCACCAGAATTTGACGTACTTCCGGAAACCGCAGAATCTTAATCGACGGCAGGCGCGATGGGTCACGGATTTGCAGGAATACAATTTCGTCATCAAACACCGTTCAGGGAAATCCAATTCCAAGGCAGACATTTTGTCCAGACGGACAGATCATCATCCGGGAGGTCCAGATAATGAAGGAGTGATCCTACTCAAGGAAGACCTATTTGTCAGAGTATACGACGATGATAGGGCCATTGAGGACATTATCAAAGACATCCGGAAAATTCCCAATCGACAATGGGAAACGCAGGTACGGAAAGGTCTGGAGGAAACCAACGAGGACTTTAAGGTCGTTAATGGGCTGGTGGAATGGAAAGGTCGAATTTATGTACCGGCGAACATACATACGCGAGAATCGCTACTGGCAATTTACCACTCCTGGGGACATCCAGGAATCGACAAAACAGTGGAACTAGTAACAAGGGATTTTTGGTGGCCTCAAATGCGCAAAGACATCCAGAATTACGTCGCCGGATGTGAAACCTGTCAGAAAGTCAAACCAGACCGACAGACTCGGGCGGCGCCATTACACCCTAACGAGGTACCAGGGGCACCTTGGGAAATCATATCGATGGATCTAATTGGACCACTCCCGGAATCTAAGGGAAATGACATGATTTTGGTTATTGTGGATCGTTTCACAAAAAAGTCGTATTTCCTGCCAACAACAGCCACCGTCACATCACAAGGAGTTGCCACGCTTTTCCGGGACAACGTATTCAGGGAACACGGACTACCAAAGAAGATCATTAGCGATCGCGGACCACAGTTCGTGTCCAAATTCATGGATGATCTCTACGGAATGCTGGGGATTCAGGCAAATCGTTCAACGGCGTATCACCCGCAGACTGACGGACAGACAGAACGGGTCAATCAGACCGTGAAGGAATTCCTCACGATGTTTGTTAACCACCGGCAAAATAATTGGAGCGACTGGCTAGCCGTGGCGCAATTTTGCCACAATGATCGAGTACATTCGGCCACGGGATATTCACCCTTTTTCATGAATTACGGGCGACATCCGTACAAAGGGCTCAATCCGACTTACGTTCCTAAAGTGGTCGCGGTTGAAGATCTAGCCAAACAGGTTGAAGGCATCCATGCTAATGCGACCGCTGCTCTGGAAAAAGCCGCTGAAACGATGAAACGGAAATATGATGAGTCGAAAGCTCCAGCGCGCCAGTATCAGCCCGGCGACAAGGTGTACCTGAGCACTGCCAACCTTCCTACGCTGCGCGTCACTAAAAAACTAGATGGCAAATTTGTGGGACCCTTGGAGGTTGTAAAGAAGATCGGACAGTCGGCGTACCAGTTGAAGATTCCAGTGTCCTGGAAAATCTACAACGTATTCAATGAAATCCACTTGAAACCGTATAAAGAGCCGGTGTTTCCTGGTCAAAAGGAGAAAGCCGCCTCGCGCAAAGAAGCGCAGATGGTTGAGGAGTCAGTTGATGACGAATACGAAGTGGAGGAAGTCGTGGACAGCCGTGTCAGTGGGCGCGGCGGTGGACGCTTGGAATACCTCGTCAAGTGGAAAAACTACCCTGTCGAGGAGTCAACCTGGGAACCGGCGGAAAATTTAGGCAACGCCAAGAAGGAAGTTACAAAATTCCACAAGGCGAATCCTAGCGCGCCCCGGCGGATGGTCAACGTGCGCGACATTAGCGCGAGTTTCCGGAAGTGGCAGAACCACACGGCGATTCCTATCGCAAAACGGCTGTATGGGTGGGAGGATGGCAAGTTTGAGCGCGAATATTTAGAAAAGCTCAAACGAAACTGGCAGCGCTGGAAAGGCGACCGGCGCGACATATATGCCGAAGAAGACGTGCGGCATGAGTTCGTTAGGAACTCAAAATGATTTTTACGACACGCGTGGCTTCCCGGGACGTGAAGCCTTAAGGGGGGGGGTCATGTTACGATACTAGACGCTTTCTTTTGTTTTTCTATATTTTATCTGGAGGCCTACGGACGCTTGGAAGGATACCAATACGCATAGGGGCTTGGGGGGGATCCGTTATGGAAGGACCGGTTAGGTAAGCCATGGGTGGCTGTACGAAGGTCTAGGCATAGGGGTCCGGGCGAGTCTGGCTATGGAGGGGTCTGGAACGTTGCTGCGCGTACACAGCCTTGGAGGCAGTGTAGTCTGTGCGCACAGACCAGGACCAAAGGTATATAAGGAGGGCGTATCCGTAGGTAGGAGTCCTAAGACTCTAGATAGTTTGCTCTAATCCAGCTTACTGGTCTATTGTGTCAATAAACTCTTTCTCTCTCCCTTACTCGTTGAGACCTGTGGTTGTGTTTAGATTCGTCTTAACAGTTTGGGCATGTATGCTCGAGCAGCAAATCGTATTGGGACGGAGACGCCTCGCCTCTGTGGGCGAAAAGACCCACTGCCGGAAAGTGGTTCTGGCAAAATGGGAAACCCATGCAGATGGCAAGGGAGGCATCTAAGGTGCCTTTCGACCAAAGGTCCAACGCTCAGCGATGGGCGGTCAAGGATGCCACGATGACCGGGCTCCTCCCGTTTAACGATCTGTCAGAAGAACCCAACGTCGAGGAAATCGCCAGGAGAAAAGGATTTCCTCCCGCTGTTCGGCGAGGAGCAGACAATCGTTTCAACGTCCAAGACGTTACGGTGTGGCTGTTCCTCTCGATGACAGAACCTCACCCAAGCGAGGGAACCACTGCTTGGTTCTGGTGGTTGGCTTGCCACCTCTTCGAGAGGTTGGGCCTCTTCAAAAGCGTCCTCTCTCAATTGGGCTTCAAAGAGGAAGGGTTAATCGGGTATGCTCCTACCCGATTTGTTCACAAGGGCGAGTACCAGCTCGACGATATAGTCACGCACTTCTACAAGTGCGGACTAACGAGCGGAGACTGCGATTCCCTCTTCAGGGATTTCGCCAGAAATCACATCGCCAGTGTCGAACGGCCGCTCAAGCCCGACTGGAGCAAAGTCATCCCAGTCCCGAGGGTTTCAAGACCCTCCATGTCCCAAAGGAAGAAGCCGAAGGGGAGGAGAGGGAAACCTCTCACAGATCGCCTTGAAGGAGGCAGAAATTTCGAACCGAGGACTGGCCGTCCAGCCCTCCCTTATCACGAAGGACCCCCGGCGGGAGACGCTTTGCCCTACTCGACGCCAGCAAGCGACGAGCCACGCTCCAACCCGAGTGCGCAACTCGGCGGCATGGACGTCGAGGGCTCACCCATGGGCCCGGGCTGAACGATCAAGGCCGTCATCGTCACCTTCCCAAGGAGAGCTTGTCTCTCCTTTCTTTCAAATTTATAGATTGCACCTTCGGGGCAATCTAGTCGGGGAGGGTGTAAGGGCTCTGACGTCTTCGCGGGAACCTCGCTCTCCTCGTCATCTTGTTGACTACTATCTCGATGCGCATAATCATATGCGCATCTTCGCAAAATGTATATATTTGTTTTTGTTGCTTGTGCGCGCGACCTTATGTCGCGCTTTCAAATAATTAGGTAATCAGATCTTTCTTAACTACAAACCTGTACGTGCGTTACATTGCCAATAAAATTGGTCCAGTGTAAGACGCACCGCGGGATTAAGTAAAGAAAGCCCAATAACCTTTACACCAATGAGCAATCTGACTTGAACATTTTCTATCTCCATCAAAAGTGTTGCTGATATAATGTTGCTTGATTATCTAATTCTATACATATAATGTTGCTTGATTATCTAATTCTATACATGCTAAACTATGTATTCTGATTTTCCCACATTTTTATGTAATTTATTTCCCATACTACAAGTCACTCAACATAAATTCACAAAACATTGGAAACCTTTTGTGAGTCACTGTAAGACCTGTAGATAGAAAATATATGTTCAGTTGCTCTTTCTTGCCTACCAGCATGTGAGTATCTCCTCTCTATGAGAGTAAGACCTGGAGAGGTCTCTGGTCACTGTCTCTGACAGTGATACAATACTCAAAACACCTGGAGAGGTGTCTGGTCACTGTCTATGACAGTGATACAATACTCTTGTCATCACAGATGTATGACTCTATGTCTAATGGACATATGAGTTCATTGTTCATGACAGTGACAACCACTGAGACAAACTATGTCTGATGGACATATGATTGCTGCTCAACACCCTCATCTTCACCTTGCTGGTCACCGCCTGTGGCCACTATTATGTCGATGCTACCACCATCACCTCCTTTGCCGCCTCTACCCATGACCTCCCGCTCGAGGTCTTTGTCTCCACCACTGTCACCATAGACGATTTCGACTTCACCAACCTCCCCACTCTTCACGAGCATCCTGAAGAACTCGCTGCTGCCCCCATCTCTCCAATGCATATACCCATCATCCAACCCCATAACACCATGCTCAACAATGTGAGCAAAAACCTTGCTGCCCTTGTCACATATTTCAACATGTTCTCTGAACCGCTCAACTTCATCACTGCACTCACCCTCACCACCGACCCTCATTTGCTCATGTACCATGAATGAGATGCCATGCTCAAGCAGGCTAAACAATTAAAACGAGCCATTCAGACAGTACAGTGGCAAATGGAAACTGCAGAGAAGGATGTTGGAAATATTATCAAGTGGCTGGAATCCAGACAGGATCATGGTTGGACAAATTCTTGGTAGAAGTTGGCAACTTCTCAGATACAAAGGGGGTAATGTTACAGTTTCCTCTTCATTTCGTCTTCCTGTCTCAGTAAACTGTTTCATCTCCATCATTTCTCCTTAACTGTGCATTGTACAGCTTGGACACTATCTCCTTTCATAGCTACCTTCTCCTTTCTTAGGTAGTCACTGCCTCGTTCCCCTTATGGATTCCTTTGTTCTTTAATTATATATAAACCCCATGTACTGTAGAGTAACTCCAGTTCCAACTTAGACAAGTTTTGCTCTCAACATTGCTTGACCTCAATGCTCTCTTTCATCATCGCTCTCAAAGACCTTTGTCATCATTTGACTTAGCGTCTGAACTCTTTGTCCAGTGGCTGGGAGCAGACCAAGACTCTGCTTGTCACTGTTGACTTAGAATGAACCACAACAAGGGCATCATCTGTAACAAATCTAACTACCATATATGTATGTTAGTCATGCTTGTAGTGTCTGAATCTAAATATGAAATGTTCCAATACTCCCCCTCAATGAATGACTTCTTGATTGAATGTCAGGTAAGGAATGAATGGAAAATGTGTCATCATGCATTTGGCGAACATTGAATTGTTTCCTGACAATTCTTGATGAGCACATTGTGCAGCGCTAGTCATGGGCTTGTGATTGCACTGGTGCATGTGGGTTATCACATTGGTGTGTGCAGCATGGTGCATTGGTGTTGGTATGCTGGTGCTTGCTGTCTGTCAGTGCCTCATCTTGAGTGTAGTTTAACATCATACTGGATGCTCTGGTTTGACTGTCAATTCTTGATGCACCATGTGTCCATCAGTGCGTTTTGGTGATGTGAGCTGTTCCCTGACATGCCTGCATGCACATGTCGGTTAATGCATTTGTATATGTGTCATTGCACGTGAATCGGTGCCATTGGGGTGGTGAACACAGCGGTATGCATGTAGTTGTGTGTGCTGCCTGCACTGTGTTCAATTTGCTGTATGGCCACATTGTGTAGTCCTGGTTGCGCTTATGGTTTCTGTACCATTTTGCATTGTTTGTGTGTGCAGTCAATGAGTAATAATGATAGTGTTGAACGATCTTCACCCCAAATACCCCTAAGCATAGCCCTCAACGTGGCTATCACCGTTTGACCCTTAGAGGGTATTTCTTTTATTATTTCTTTTATTTACATATATTTAATTACAGTTCTATACACAAATATGTACATACACTAAAAGTGTATATAAGACCTGTAGATAGAAAATATACGTTCAGTTGCTCTTTCTTGCTTTCCAGCATGTGAGTATCTCCACTCTATGAGTGCAAGACCTGGAGAGGTCTCTGGTCACTGTCTCAGACAGTGATACAATACTCAAAACACCTGGAGAGGTGTCTGGTCACTGTCTATGACAGTGGTACAATACTCTTGTCATCATGAATGTATGACTCTGTGTCTAATGGACATATGAGCTCATCGTTCACAGTGATGACCACTGAGACAAACTATGTCTGACAGACATATGATTGCTGCTCAACAGGTTATGGGCCCCGATAAGCCCGTCATTGTTGTCAACGATGACAAAACATGTCTCAAGGACATGATCAATGATGATGAAAAATGTTTTTCACATTTTTCAAATTATTTTTTATGAAACAAGATGCTAATAAAACATGTTTCATAGATAAAGATATCATACACTATGTTGTCATCCAAAACTTCCACTGGCATCGACTCCATCAACATCTTCTCTGGCATCAATTATCGTGTTTGGGCAGAAAGGATGAAATCCTATTTGCTCCATATCGGATCTTGGGCTATTATCAATGATTCATTTCCAAAACCATCTCCTCCTGCCGAAGTGGCTACTGCTACACTCACTGCTGCTGCTGCCACCAAATACAAAAAGGATCTTTGAGAGTGGCAGAAACTTAATGATTCTGGTCTTGGTGCTTTACGTCTAAAAGTATCAGATTCTATCAGACAACACATTGCGACAGAAGATGAGCTTTTTAAAGCATGGAAAATATTGGAAGATAGCTATAGAAAGACAACACCAGCGCTCATTTTTGATTGTTTTCAAAAAGCGGTTAAATTCCAACTCTCAGGAAAGGATCCTGTACCTGAGATCAAAAGACTAGGATCGTACTTTTCACAGCTTAGGGAAGATAAAGTCAACATTCCCGATTTTATGCAAGCATTAATACTTGCCGCTGCTCTCCCAAAAGAATGGACCGCCATCTCTACTGCTATGTTCCAACTCTATGGAACAGAAAAATTCACATTCAAGACAATATCTGATTCCATTATCGGAGAATATTGCAGAGGATATGTGATGAAACAGCAGTACAATTCGAGGGAAAAGGCAAATAAAATCAGCGGTGTAAAAAGAAAGGAAAAAGATGCGTCATGGAACAACCAGAAAAAAGATGATGACAATCAGCATCAGGGTTCTGATGAATCCAAAAACCAAAGACCTCGCTCTCACAAGGGCTTTAGAGGCAAGGGAAAGAAACGTGCCCAAGAAGCAGACATTCCTCCTGAATCTGATCAGGAGCAGAATGCCGTCGAGATCATATCTCCAGCTCTTTCTATTGCAGCTAGAAATGTACAAGCCCGCATGCATCCATCAGCTACCTGATTCACGGGCCAGTCGAAATATGGAAAAGGAACATGGCAACGATCTATAAACACTAGATCTCTTGCTGATTGCCTTGGCGTCACACCAACGACAGAAACATTGAAAATACTCGACACCGTCACAAAAGATGAATTATCTTTTGAACCACCTCCCAAACATAAAAGATCTGATATAGATCTTGATTATTCAACAGTGGGAGATCCATATGACGTTTTAGAAGAAACATTATTTGATGATGGTGAAAAAGATTACGACATCCCAAAGGATCCGTTTGACAATCAAATGGATCCTCTATTTGATGATGATGCTGTAAGCCTCGGTGACGAGTTAAGTCATTCATTTGTCAATAGAGAAACTACTAAATGCTTTTCACAGCGACATGGTAGTATAAATGTATATAATGAAAATATACATTATTTTTCTCATTGCAATAATTGTGTGAAATGTAAAGAAAATGAATCGTCATGGATCTTAGATTCAGGAGCATCATTACACTTTACTCACAATCAAAATGACTTTTTATATTATCGACCATTAATTGATAAAAGGTTTGTACAAACCGCTGCTAAAGGTAAAACTTTACAGATATTAGGCATAGGTGCCATTATGATCAAAATTATCATCAATGGAAAGACAGATATTAGATTGATCAGGCCAGTCTTTTATATACCTGACATGGATACGAGATTACTCTCCATGGGAACATTCCTAAATCAAGGATATTCTCTTTCAGGAAATAGAGATCATATTGATCTAATCAAGGAATCTTCCATTATAAGATTCTCACCACACGAACAAGGTCAAACCATATATTGGTTAGACTCTGAGATTCATAGCGAATCAATAAATGTTGTAACAAGAAAACCAGATTTTCATATATGGCATAAACAATTGGGACATCCTCAAGATGAAGTAATCCGTAAAGGAAAAATTCATTTAGAAGGATTCCCTAATATTCCCGTTCCTAAACGGAAACAAACTTGTTCAGGATGCGCTAAAGGAAAAATGCGCAGTAAATCCTTTCCAGAGTCACAAAGTAGAGCTTCGTCTCCTTTTGACTTAATACATTCAGATCTTAAAGAAATCTCGATGATATCATATCACAAATATAAATATTTTGTGACATTTATGGATGATTTTTCTGGACATCTATGGATTGGTTTACTAAAGAAGAAATCCGATACAGAATCTTCACTAAAACAATTTGTTGCCTTAATAAGGAATAAATATCAAAAATTGCCTAAGAAATGGCGATTTGATGGAGGAAGCAAATTCACTAAAAGTGAAAAATACCTCAAAGATCTTGGAATTGAAATCCAAAAATTGTTACCATATACATCACAACAAAATGGCAGAGCTGAAAGGATGAATCGAACTATTTGGGAAAAGTCACAATCCCTTAGATTTGACGCCTGCTTACCACAATCATGGTGGGAATTTGCGCTTGAACACGCAGTATACCTATACAATAGGACTCCCATAGCTCGCAATAAATGGCAGACACCATATTTTCTTATTGAAAAGAAAAAACCGAATGTATCGGATTTGCAAGTGTTTGGATGCCAAGCTTATGTATATATTCCTGCTGAATGCAGACAAAATAAGCTTGAAGCCAGATCTAAGATGATGATCTTTCTGGGATATAAAAATGGAATGAAAGGGTATAAATTTATGAACCCTGAAAACAACACCATTTTTATGGGAACCACAGCAGTATTTGATGAAACAAAATTTCCAAAATGTCGAAATTCTGATCAAATTCCCACATTCCTTAATCCAGAGGAAGAGTTTGAGGATCTCATGCCAGAAATACCTCATGGAACATCTAAAGAACATAATACATCAGATGAAGAAGAAGATTCATCGAAATCAGAGAGTGATAATAACTCATCTGATGAATCTAGTATATCTCCCAAAGGAAAGGGATCTGATAGTTCAAAAGACAATTCTAAAAGTGATGATTCAGATGATTCTGAAAGTGATGATTCAGATGATCAAAATGAAGTTGAGGAAGATTTATTTGCTCCCTCAAGACCATCATCTCCTAGACCAACTAGAACCAGACGATCAGTAAATCGACCAGATAATGTCTATGGAGATTTAGATCCAGTCGAAATCGAAAAAATTGATAGAAGAACGAGATTAGATCGTTTCACGATTAATAAATTATTATCGTGTGCAATTCCTATCAATGAAACAGCTAATACAGCTGTACCTGAACATCATCACGAAATATTTCGCTTACCAGTCA
Organism: Amanita subjunquillea; assembly: GCA_020011035.1. NCBI lineage: Eukaryota > Fungi > Basidiomycota > Agaricomycetes > Agaricales > Amanitaceae > Amanita > Amanita subjunquillea. The sequence goes on along the minus strand of JAEBUT010000014.1, from coordinate 518,637 downwards.
GCGAACAACAAGATTGGATTAACGCTGAACAAAAAGAATGGGACATGCTCATTAAAAGAGGTGTTATAATAAATCTACAACATCTCCCTGAAGGCCGAAAGGCTATAGGTTGTAGATGGGTTTATGTCCAAAAAGACGATGGATGTAAAAAAGCTCGTCTAGTTGCCCAGGGTTTTTCCCAAATAGATGGCATTGATTATGATGAAATTTTTTCACCAGTAGTAAGATATGAGACATGTTGTCTCATACTTGCACTTGCAGCACTAGAAAAATTATATATATCATTTCTAGATGTGACTGCTGCTTTCCTATATGGAAAACTGGATGAAGAAATATATATGAAACAACCACCTGGTTTTATCAATAAAGATAAGAAAAGCATGGTATATCGATTACATCATGCACTTTATGGATTAAAACAAGCTTCATTAGCTTGGTGGAAATCATTAGACGAATCAATGGAAAAAATGGGCTTCATATGAATACATTCTGATGTGGGTGTATTTATTTTTAAACAAGGAACCAACATAGTCATAGCGATAATCTACCTTGATGACTCAATGTTTTTGGGATCCAACAAAATCATAACATTGTGTAAAAAGCAGGAGTTTATGAATAGATGGGAATCTAAAGATTTAGGAGATCTCATCGATGGTCAATCAAAAAATTTCTTATCATTTCAAATAAAGAAAAATGGAAATATCATTACCATTGATCAAAAACCCTATTTGCATAAAATAATCCAGAGACTAGGAATGAGCAACGCTACTCATACAAATACTCCTCTTCCTACTGGATATGAACCAATTAAAAATGATCAAACATTAGATCATGCGATTAGATCTCAATATCAATCAGTTATTGGTTCATTATTATATCTGATGATTGGAACAAGACCAGACATTTGTTTTGCTGTAATAAAAATGTCGCAATTTTCAGCAAATCCATCATCAGATCATCTAAAACATGCAATAGGAATGGCTAGATATTTAGCCAAATCAATAGATCTCTGCATAAAATACGATGGATCATTAAGATCTGGCTTAATGAGTTATACAGACTCAGATTGGGCTTCAGATAAAAATGATCGTCATTCCACATCTGGATTCTTTACTCTTTTATCAGGAGGAGTAGTATCTTGGACGTCTAGGAAACAGAAAACAGTGGCACTATCGTCAACAGAGGCAGAATATATGGCCTTATCTGACTGTGCTAGAGAGAACAAATGGATTAGATCTATTCTTACAGAAATCCATTTTCCCATAACAATTGCACCAATATATGGTGACAATATGGGATCTCTATTTATTGCAAATAATCCTGTTACTGAAAAATATTCCAAACATATTGATATCAAATATCATCATATACGAAAACTCATAGATAACAAAGAGATTGAATTACGATTCATCAAAGGATCTGAAAATCCTGCAGATATTCTGACTAAAAATCTTGGTTGAATATTATTTCAAAAATTTATACCAATGTTAGGTTTATCAGAATCATTAAATTGATTACTGATGGCCCTGGAGTAGGGCCTTAAACTGCTTCATTTTACTACAATAAAGAGAGCAGTCTATCACTGTTGAGATAACTCCAGTTGAAAACAAAGACTGTTGAACAGCTTTATCATTATGGGTAAAAACAAAAAACCCTGCAGTAAAAAACAACAACCTATTCTAACTATTGGAGGACACTCCAATGTTGGACATGAATGCGAGCGCTCGTCTCGCTGTCAATTCAAGCAACCACAACCTCCACCTCTTAAAAAACAGCAACCTCGGATCACAATGACTCCGGCTGTTGCCATGTGGATGGACCAAGCCTCCAAGGACGAGATCCTTGGACATTCCTCCTAAAGCTTTTGGGCTTGGCAACTAAAGGAGAGATGGAGACGTGAAGGTGTCTCAGGGCACATTTCTTTTGAAGATTTTTGAAAGAATATATGTATCTCTTCTTGCAGACTTGTAAGAAGATCATTACTAATCAGTACATGACTGTACAGATTATGGGGGGGTGTTGAACGATCTTCACCCCAAATACCCCTAAGCATAGCCCTCAACATGGCTATCACCAGTTTGACCCTTAGTGTTACAGTTTCCTCTTTGTTTCGGCCTCCTATCTCAGCAGACTATTTCATACCCATCATTTCCCCTTAACTGCGCACTGTACAGCTTGGACGCTATCTCCTTTCATAGCCACCTTCATATTTCCTTTCTCAGGTAGCTATCGTTTCATTCCCTTTATAGTTTCCTTTGTTCCCTGATCGTATATAAACCCCATGTACTGTAGAGTAACTCCAGTTCCAACTTAGACGAGTTTTGCTCTCAACAACAATCGACTTCAGCGCTCTCTTATCTCATTGTTCTCTAAGACCTTCATCATCGTTTGACTTAGTGTCTAGACCCTTGTCCAGTGGCTGGGAGCGGACCGAGACTCTGCTTGTCACTGTTGACTTAGAACGAACCACGACGAGGGCATTGTCCGTAACACAAGTTGGAACTCAGGAACCGCTCAGTGCATCGTCACTAGCCAGACATCATTGATACCAGGAACTCCCAGATCAGACCCCCAAACAACTCTGTTCGCTTCAGACAGAAGTACTACCTTAATCGAAGAGAAGTCTACTTTTCTACGACACACAAGGTCTGGTGCTACGTTTCAGGAACAAAGAGAAAGAACCTACCGGTTCCAGAGGAACTCTTCGAAGGAGAATACCAGGAAGGAAAACACAACGACGAATTACCAGGAGAAATTTGGATTCACTGGTACAACGAAGAAAACGACGAGGACAATCAACTGTTCCTACCTCCAAACACCGAACCTGAACTTACTTGGTGGCACGAGTTTCGAGTCAACGAAGAACTCGGAGATTTCACATTCCTTGCACTCGATAAGGAGACAATCACCAAGTGGAACGAATACAGAGAACAACAGCAGATCGAAATAGATCCCTTTGGAGACGAATCAAAACAAGGAGAAAGCTCGAAACAAGGCACAGAATCGAAACACGAACCTGGAACACAGGACCCGAAACCTGAAACACCAGAACCGAAACAGAAGGACATGTCAAACGACAAAGAAGAATCCCCGAAAGGGATAAAGGGAATCTCCATTAAGGAATTCAAAGGACAGCGCTCTAAAGCGAAACATTTCATCAACACATTTGATGACGTATTCGATCTAGATGAAGGGCGCTTCGAAACATCGAAAAAGCGAATCAAATATGTTCTCCTTCACCTAGGGGAAGAACTAGACGATTGGAAAGCCAATCTTCGAGGAGAATTGGAAGCAGCAGAAGTGACCAAAGGAAAATCGGCAGAAAGCGCATATACACTTTCTTGGGAAACTACCCCAGCTTCAGACGACGATTCCTAAGCGACTGGGGAGAATCTGACAGTGCAGCAAGGACCCTGAACGATCTAGATAAAGTCAAAGTGGGCAGAGACATCGATATCCCTGCCTATATTCAGAAATTCCGATCACTCATACACTCCACCGGAATCACAGGGTTCATGGCGCAGCGCATCTACTTCTGTAAAGGACTCCCTGCATCAGTAGCAGCAAAAAATCATCGAAAATCCCGCAGTCATTAGTATGGAAACAGCATATAACGCTGCAGAATGCCTGCATAACGCTTGGGAGACCACGAAATTGATGAACTGATCATCTGGACCAGGAGACACAAAGGGACGTTTCAAATTTAACCGAAACACGAAGCCTTCCGCATCTGGATCAAAGGGGATTAATGCTGTGAGCACAGGACGTCTTTCAGATGCCCAAAAGGAGGAATACCAAAAAAACGGCAAGTGTTTCAGATGTGGAACACAGGGGCACATATCCAGGGACTGTCCAAACAAGGGGAACGCCCAAATGTCGTCCTACAAGTCCTCCTCCCCACAGAATCGCTCAATCAGAGCAATAGAGGAAATGACCTCGAACGAATCAGCTGCCCAACGCATTAGGGCACTATTGAAAGATCTTCCAGAGGAAGAACGCGAAACAACTCTCCAGGAACTCGAGTCCAAGGGTTTTTAAGAAGGAGACGCCAGAAAGCGGTTGACGCCTCCAGTACCATTGAACAGTTAGCACTCGACTCTGTAATTGTAAATTCCAATAATAACAAACGAATTTCCATTACTGTGCAAACAACCCATAAACCCGCTGAAATATCTGCTCTCATCGATTGTGGAGCAGAAGGAAACTTCATTGACGAACGAATATTGAAGGATCTACCAAAAGAACTCTTAAAACAACCAATTAGGGTCAAGAACGCCGACGGAACAATCAATCAGAACGGATTAATCACTCATCGCACTTGTCTCACCTACTCTATTAAAGGGAAGGCATACCACAACTGGTTATGGATCACCAATCTAGGAGATCAAGCGATAATCTTTGGAATACCATGGTTAGAACAACATAATCCTACAATCGATTGGCAAAAGAAAACCCTCCAGATGGACGATGATTCAGGAGACACCAAACCTATTTGGTGCATGGCATTAGACAACCGACAATGGGGAGAAGACAAATATTGGATCAGGGTAAAAACATCGACATCACAGGCACTTGAACATCAAGCAAAAAGAGACAAAGCACCCATAGTTCTACCTTCCGAATACACGCCTTGGCACGCCACCTTTGAAAAGAAAGTGTCAGAGCGTTTTCCATCTTCTCGCCCATGGGATCATGTGATCGAACTCAAAACAGGATTCACGCCGAAAGTCAACAAAATCTACCTGTTATCACTAAAAGAACAGTCAACCCTCGATGAATGGATTAAGGAACAACTCGATAAAGGATATATTCGACCATCTAAATCACCACAAGCATCGCCATTTTTCTTCGTTTCTAAGAAAGAAAGTGGCGCACTTTGACCTTGCCAGGATTACCGGTACCTGAATGAATGGACGATTAAGAACGCCTACCCATTACCCTTAGTCTCTGATTTAATGATGAAGCTAGAAGGCACAAATTACTTTACCAAACTTGATCTACGCTGGGGATACAACAACATCCGAATCAAAGAGGGTGACGAGTGGAAAGCGGCGTTCATAACCAATCGAGGATTATACGAACCAACAGTCATGTTCTTTGGTCTTTGCAACTCCCCATCCATGTTCCAAATGATGATGAACGAATATTTCCAGGATATGATAAATGAAGGATGGCTCATCATCTATATGGATGACATCTTGATCTGTGCAAAAACAAAAGAAGAAATGCGAGAGCGTACAGAACGCGTTTTGAATCACCTACAGGAAAATGACTTATTCTTGAAACTTGAGAAATGCAAATTTTGTGTTCAAGAAGTCGAGTTTCTTGGCATGATCATTACACCCGGACACATTCAAATGGATCCTGTTAAACTTGCAGGAATTCGCGACTGGCCAACACCAACAACGGTTAAACGAGTCCGATCCTTCCTTGGATTCGGAAACTTCTATCGGAGGTTTATTGGCAACTTTGCCACCATTGCAAAACCATTAACAGATCTAACAAAGAAAGGTTTACTCTTTGACTGGACGACCACTTGTCAGACAGCGTTTGAGGAGCTTAAAGACAAGTTCTCCTCCATGCCCGTTTTACGCATGCCCGACCCGACTCGACCATTTATCCTTCAGACGGACGCCTCGAACAAAGCTACTGGAGCAGTGCTTAAACAAGCAGATACAACCGGAATACTTCATCCATGTGGATTTATTTTGCATGCCCCTGACACTTACAGAACAGAATTATCAGATTTACGATCGAGAACTACTAGCAATCATTAAAGGACTACAGGCATGGCGACATTTACTTCATGGATTGCCACATTCCATAGTGGTTCACTGCGATCATAAAAATCTTTTATTCTATCGGTCACCCCAGCGATTAACTCCTCGACAAGCACGATGGTCCATGATGCTCTCGGAATTTGACTTGAAAATCGAACATGTACCTGGCACCAAAATGTTTGAAGCAGATGCCCTCTCTCGCCGACCTGATCACATGAAAGGCAAAGATGCTCAAGACGATGTGACAATGTTACTAGGCAACAAGTTCATTCGTCTCATCGCCACAGACCTTGCCCAAGAAATTAAGAACACTATGTCACTCGACAACTTTGGACAAACAATTATTGAAGTAATTGAAACTCAACGCGCTCCACCAATTAAATCCAAACTCCAGGACTGGGCGTTTGTTGATGGAATCATTCGATACATTGATAGAGCATACATCCCGGATAACGGAACACTCCGGACGCAGATCGTCAAAACAGTTCATGAATCGCTCACCTCTGGACACCCAGGACGCATGAAAACTCTTGAACTTCTCCAATGCGATTACTGGTGGCCAGGAATGTATAGACATGTCAAAGAATGGATTACAGGTTGCGCTACCTGTCAACAGATGAAAGTGAATACTCATCCGAACACTCCGGCTCTTCTACCCCATTGGATCCAAAGCAACTCGCCCATTTCAGCAGGTCACACTAGATTTCATTACAGATCTTCCTATTGCAGACGGATATGATTCGATTCTGGTCACGGTGGACCATGGTCTTACGAAGGGGGTAATCCTTACTCCTTGCAGGAAAACCATTGACACATTAGGAACAGCTGATCTTTATATTTCAGAGATATTCAAACGCTTTGGACTACCCGATATACTCATCTCGGATCGAGGACCACAATTTTCGGCTAAAGTCTTCCAGGAAATCAGAAAGACGCTGGGGATCGATCACAGAATGAGCACAGCCTATCATCCACAGACCGATGGAGAAACAGAACGCGTTAATCAAGAACTAGATGTATACCTTCAAATATTTTGCGCAAACAAACCCCATAGATGGAAACAACTACTTCCAATCGCCGAATTTGCTCATAACAATCGACACCATGACTCAGTTAGAGCCTCCCCGTTTCAACTCGTGTATGGAACAAATCCCGTTGCATTACCAACCGCTGTACAGAAAACGACAACACCTGCTGCTGAGGAACGCTTACAGCTATTACGAAAAGCTAGGAAAGAAGCACTAGCTGCACACGAATTAGCAAGACAGATGGTCGCATGACGAGTCAGAGACAAAGCAATCAAATTTGTACAAGGAGACAAAGTATGGCTCGAAAACAGAAATCTCAATATTCCATATCAGTCTAGGAAACTAGCGCCTAAACGAGAAGGACCCTTTATAGTCGAACAAGTATTAGGACCAGTAACGTATAAACTCAAGCTACCGAAACAATGGCGCATTCACCCAGTCTTTCACACATCACTCCTCATGCCCTATAGAGAAACTGAAACACATGGACCGAATTACATGACTCCTCCCCCTGATCTCGTAAATGGACAAGAAGAGTTTGAAGTGGAAGCGATTCTCACACATCGGAAACGCGGAGCAGGATATCAGTATCTGGTTAGATGGAAAGGATATGGTCCGAATGACAACTCCTGGGAACCTGAGCACAATCTAAGCAATGCTGCGGACGTTTTACGAGCATATAAACTCAGACGGCAATTGTAAAATCTCATGTCTCGCTATCGCAACCGTCAAATCCTCAAACAAAACATCCGATACACTAAGAAATATTGCTCCACTCGAGGACAATATTCTCCGAAACCATACGAAAGTTTCAAAGGACAAATCGTTACATTTCCCATTCCTCACCCTCCGATCAATCCTTTAGAACCACCTCGATTAGTCAACTTCATTCGAACCCTAGCAACTCGATTAATTGCTTACAAGACTCCCCGACTTTCTAATGGACATGTGACACACCCACAGGGACATGTCGAAATCCCATTCAATGCCCGATTACACTACCTTCCGAAATATATGGATCTCACATTCAATCCGGAAGAATTACCATACTATCCAGATGCAATGTCACCCTACCTCCCGTTGCCCAACAGACCTTTAAACCACACCAATGACGTATACACCAAAGCGGCCCTCCGCCGAGAGGACCCTATACTATTTGATTTTGCAGAACGGCTAAGTAACGCCAGCAAAGAAATGGAAATTTGCAGATGGGTCACTATGCGACGACTCCCAGACGCAATCTCAAACCTCAATAGAGTACTCGAAAGCCTCGATTTCTTAGACGCATTTGACAGCACAGGTGGACCCACTATACCCAATTCACCAGAAAGTATTGTGCCACAGGACGTTGTTCCTGAACCAGACACAAACCCTGAGAATGAAATCTCCATCACTACCAGGGACGAGCTAAGCGAATCAGAAGAATCTGACGAAGAACTCGAATATGTTCCCAGCATCAGAGCATCCACATTCACTTATTGGGCCCCGGATGGAGAACTCCAAACTATCAGTTGGGATGACAAAGTCTTCAATTAAACATAAAAGGATGCCTTTGGCAGTGCTAGATCCCCAATTTCATACACTTGCACAATGTCTTTCTTCACCACCATCGCCTACTTCGCCGCCCTCGCCTTTGCCTTGTTGGTCACCACATGTGGCCATTATTATATCGAACCAGTTAATTTTTTATCACCCTTCATTGCCGCTGCCCACGACTTCCCCCTCGAGGTCTTCGTCGAGACCACTGTTACCATCGACGACTTCGATTTCGCTGACCTCCCCGAGCTGCACAAACACCCTGCAGAACTTATCGAACCAACCGCTGCAGTCACTATGCCTCCCATCGTCATCCGCCCTCGCAATGCAATGCTTCAAAACGTCAGTGATCACCTCGCTGAAATACTAGTCCTTTACAACCAGTTCGCCAAACCTTTGGACTTTGTCACAGGGCTCACCATCACCACCGATCCACATTCCCTTACTCTCGAAGAAAGGGATTCAGCGCTAGCACAAGCAAAACAATTGCAGCTAGCGGTTCGAAGTCTTCAATGGCGAGCTGAGACGGCAGCAGCGGACCTAGGCAATGTCGTCACTTGGCTCGAGTCATGGCAGGATCACGCATGGACGTCTGCATGGTAGAAGTCAGTGACTTCTCGCATACGAAGGGGGTAATGTTACAGTTTCCTCTTCGTTTCGGCCTCCTATCTCAGTGGACTATTTCATACCCATCATTTCCCCCTTAACTGCGCACTGTACAGCTTGGACGCTATCTCCTTTCATAGCCACCTTCATATTTCCTTTCTCATGAAGCTATCATTTCATTCCCTTTATAGTTTCCTTTGTTCCCTGATCGTATATAAACCCCATGTACTGTAGAGTAACTCCAGTTCCAACTTAGACGAGTTTTGCTCTCAACAACGATCGACTTCAGTGCTCTCTTTTCTCATCGTTCTCTAAGACCTTCATCATCGTTTGACTTAGTGTCTAGACCCTTGTCCAGTGGCTGGGAGCGGACCGAGACTCTGCTTGTTACTGTTGACTTAGAACGAACCACAACGAGGGCATCGTCCATAACAGATCTGGCTTAATGAGTTATACAGACTCAGATTGGGCTTCAGATAAAAATGATCATCATTCCACATCTGGATTCTTTACTCTTTTATCAGGAGGAGTAGTATCTTGGACATCTAGAAAAAAGAACACAGTGGCACTATCGTCAACAGAGGCAGAATATATGGCCTTATCTGACTGTGCTAGAGAGAACAAATGGATTAGATCTATTCTTACAGAAATCCATTTTCCTATAACAATTGCACCAATATACAGTGATAATATATGGGATCTCTATTTATTGCAAATAATCCTGTTACTGAAAAATGTTCCAAACATATTGATATCAAATATCATCATATACAAAAACTCATAGATAACAAAGAGATTGAATTACGATTCATCAAAGGATCTGAAAATCCTGCAGATATTCTGACTAAAAATCTTGGTTGAATATTATTTCAAAAATTTATACTGATGTTAGGTTTATCAGAATCATTAAATTGATTACTGATGGCCCTGGAGTAGGGCCTTAAACTGCTTCATTTTACTGCGATAAAGAGAGCAGTCTATCACTGTTGAGATAACTCCAGTTGAAAACAAAGACTATTGAACAGCTATATCATTATGGGTAAGAATAAAAAACCCCACAGTAAAAAACAACAACCTATTCTAACTATTGGAGGACACTCCAATGTTGGACATGAGTGCAAGCGCTTGTCTCACTGCCAATTCGAGCAATCCCTACCTGTTACAGTTTCCTTTTCATTTCATCTTTCTGTCTCAGCAGACCATTTCATATCTATCACCATTACTTCATGACTGCGCACTGTACAGCCTGGACACTCTCCTTTTGTAGTTACTTTCACATTTCCTTTCTCAGGTAGCTACAGCCTCATTTCCTTTTACGATCCCCATTGTTCTCTAACATATATAAACCCCTGTATCGTAGAGTAACCTCAGTTCCAACTTAGACAAGTTTTGCTCTCAACAACAATTGACTTCAATGCACTTCTTTCTCATCATTCTCAAGACCTTCGTCATCACTTGACTTAGCATCTAGACCCCTTTGTCCAGTGGCTGGGAGCAGACTGAGACTCTGCTTGTCACTGTTGACTTAGAACAAACCATGACGAGGGCATCGTCTGTAACACTACCTCCACCTCCTGAAAAACCACAACCTCTGATCACGATGACTCCGGCTGTTGCCATGTGGATGGATCAAGCCCTCCAAGGACGTGATCCTTGGACATTTCCTCCAAAAGCATTTTGGGCTTGGCAACTAAAAGAGAGATGGAGACATGAGGGAGTCTCAGGACACATTTCTTTTGAAGATTTTTGAAAGAATATATGTATCTCTTCTTGCAGAATTGTGAGAAGATCGTTACTAATCAGTACATGACTGTACAGATTATGGGGGGGTGTTGAATGACCTTCACCCCAAATACCCCTAAGCATAGCCCTCAATGTGGCTATCACTGGTTTGACCCTTAGAGGGTATTTCTTTTATTATATTTCTTTTATTTACATATATTTAATTACAGTTCTATACACAAACATGTACATACACTAAAAGTGTATATAAGACCTGTAGATAGAGAATATACATTCAGTTGCTCTTTCTTGCTTTCCAGCATGTGAGTATCTCCACTCTATGAGTGCAAGACCTGGAGAGGTCTCTGGTCACTGTCTCTGACAGTGATACAATACTCAAAACACCTGGAGAGGTGTCTGGTCACTGTCTATGACAGTGATACAATACTCTTGTCATCACGGACATATGACTCTATGTCTGACAGACATATGAGCTCATCATTCATGACAGTGACGACCACTGAGACAAACTATGTCTGATGGACATATGATTGCTGCTCAACACCATGTACTATAGGGTAACTCCAGTTCCAACTTAGATGAGTTTTGCTCTCAACCTTGCTTGATCTCAACGCTCTCTTCTTACATTGCTCTCCAGACCTTCATCATCACTTGACTTAGTGTCTAGACTCTTTGTCCAGTGGCTGGGAGTGGACTGAGACTCTGCTTGTCACTGGGAGTGGACTGAGACTCTGCTTGTCACTGTTGACTTAGAACAAACCACAACGAGGGCATTGTCTGTAACACAAGTTGGAACTCAGGAACCTCTCAGCGCATTTTCACTAGCCATACACCATTGATACCAGAACTTCCCAGATCAGACCACTGAACAACTCCATTCATTACAAACAAAAGTACTACCTTAATTGGAGAGAAGTCTACTTTTCTATGACACACAAAGGCTGGTACTATGTTTCAGGAACAAAGAAAAAGAACCAACCGGTTCCAGAGGAGTCCCTCAAAGGAGAATACCAGGAAGGAGACCATAATGATTAATTACCTGGAGAAACTTGGATACACTGGTATAGCAAGGAAAACGAGACAGAAGATCAACTGTTTCTACCCCCAAACACTGAACCAGAACTCACTTGGTGGCACAAGTTTCAAGTTAACAAAGGATTAAAGGATTACTCCTTCTTCACATTTGACAAACAGACAATCACCAGGTGGAACAAATACAGAGAACAGCAACAGATTGAGATAGATCTAGCCTTTGGGGATGAACCAAAATGAGGAGAAAACTCAAAACAAGGCACAGAACTGAAACACGAACCAGGAACACAGGACCCAAAACCTGAAACACCAGAACCGAAACAGGAACCAGAAAAAGGAATGTCAGATGACAAGGAAACATCCTCAAAAGGGATAAAGGGAATCTCCATTAAGGAATTCAAAGGACAGCACTCTAAGTCAAAACACTTCATCAATACATTTGATGACATATTCAATCTTGATGAAGGGCGCTTTGAAACATTGAAAAAACAAATCAAATATGTTCTCCTTCATCTAGGGGAAGAATTAGACAATTGGAAAGCCAATCTTCAAGGAGAATTAGAGGCAGCAGAAGCAGCCAAAGGAAAAAGTAGTAGAAAGCACATATGCACTCTCTTGGGATAACTACCTTAGCTTCAGGAGACAATTCTTGAACAACTGGGGAGAGTCTGACAGTGCAGCAAGGACCCTGAATGATCTAGATAAAGTCAAAGTAGGTGCAGATATTGACATCCCTGCCTATATTCAGAAATTTAGATCGCTCATACACTCCACTGGAATTACTGGGTTTATAGCACAGTGCATCTACTTCTGTAAAGGACTCCCTGCATCAGTTGCAGCAAAAATCTTTGAAAACCCTGCAGTAGTCAATATGGAAACAGCTTACAATGCTGCAGAGTGCCTGGATAATGCTTGGGAAACCATGAAACTGATGAACTGATCATCTGGATCAGGAGATATAAAGGGGCATTTCAAATTTAACCAAAACCAGAGGCCCTCTGTACTCAGATCAAAAGGGATCAATGCCGTGAGCACAGGACATCTTTCAGATGCCCAAAAAGAGGAATACCAAAAAACTGGCAAGTGTTTCAGATGTGGAACACAGGGACATATATCCAGGGACTGCCCAAACAAGGGGAATGCCCAAAATGGATTAAGGAACAACTTGACAAAGGATACATTTGACCATCTAAATCACCACAGGCATCACCATTCTTCGTCTCTAAAAAAGAGAGTGGCACACTTCAACCTTGTCAGGATTATCAATACCTAAATGAATGGACAATCAAAAATGCCTATCTGTTACCCTTGGTCTCTGATTTAATGACAAAATTAGAAGGCACAAACTACTTCACTAAACTTGATTTGTGCTGGGGATACAACAATGTCCAAATCAAGGAAGGTGACAAATGGAAAGCAGCATTCATAACCAATTGAGGATTATACAAACCAACAGTCATGTTCTTTGGGCTTTGCAACTCTCCGTCAACATTCCAGAAAATGATGAACAAGTACTTCCAAGATATGATAAACGAAGGATGGCTTATCATTTATATGGACAACATCCTGATCTGTGCAAAAACAAAAGAAGAAATGCAGCAGTGTACAGAACGTGTCTTGAAGCATCTACAGGAAAATGATTTATTCTTGAAACTCAAAAAGTGCAAATTTTGTGTTCAGGAAGTCGAATTTCTTGGCATGATCATCACACCCAGACACATCCAGATGGAACCTGTTAAACTCACAGGAATTCGCGACTGTCCAACACCAATAACGGTCAAACAAGTCAGATCCTTCCTTGGATTTGGAAACTTTTATTGAAGATTCATTGGCAATTTTGCTGCCATAGCAAAACCACTAACAGATTTGACAAAGAAGGGTCTGCTTTTTGAATGGACGTCCACTTGTCAGACTGCATTTGAGGAACTCAAGTGTAGATTCTCCTCCATGCCTGTTCTACACATACCAGATCCTACCTGACCATTTATTCTTCAGACGGACACCTCAAACAAAGCTACTGGGGCAGTACTAAAACAGGCAGATGCAACTGGGATGCTTCATCCATGCGGATTCATTTCCCATGCCTTGACACTTACAGAACAGAATTACCAGATTTACAATTGAGAATTACTTGCAATCATTAAAGGACTACAGGCATGGCAACATTTACTTCATGGGTCACCACATCCAATAGTGATTCATTGTGATCATAAAAAAATTTTATTCTATTGATCACCTCAATGGTTAACCCCTTGACAAGCATGATGGTCCATGATGCTCTCAGAATTTGACCTGAAAATTGAACATGTGCCTGGCACCAAAATGTTTGAAGTGGACACTTTATCCCACCAACCTGATCATATGAAAGACAACAATACCCCAGATGACATAACCATGTTACCAGACAACAAGTTCATTCATCTTATTGCTACAGACCTAGCTCAAAAGATTAGAGATGCTACAACTCTTGATGACTTTGGATAAGTTATTGAAACTCAATGCACTCCACTGATTAAATCTAAGCTCCAGGACTGGGCATTTGTTGATGGAATCATTCAATATATTGACAGAGCATACATCCTGGATGTTGGAATGCTCAGAACACAGATTGTCAAAACAATTCATGAATCACTCACCTCAGGACACCCAGGATGCATGAAAACCCTCAAACTTCTACAATGCGATTATTGGTGGCCAGGAATGTATAAACACATCAAAGAATGGATTACAGGTTGCACCACTTGCCAACAGATGAAAGTAAATACTCATCCAAACACCCTGGCTCTTCTACCTATTGGATCCAAAGCGACTTGCCCTTTCCAACAGGTCACCCTGGATTTTATCACAGATCTTCCTATTGCAGATGGATATGACTCAATTCTGGTCATGGTGGACCATGGTCTTATGAAGGGGGTAATTCTTACTCCTTGCAAGAAAACCATCGATGCTCTGGGAACAGCTGACCTCTACATCTCCGAAATATTCAAATGCTTTGGACTGCCTGATATACTCATCTCAGACCAAGGACCACAATTTTCGGCTAAGGTCTTCCAGGAAATCAGAAAGACACCAGGAATCGATCACAGAATGAGCACAGCCTATCATCCACAGACCAATGGAGAAACAGAACACATTAACCAAGAGCTAGAAGTATATCTTCAAATACTCTGCGCAAATGAGAAACAATTACTCCCAATCACTGAATTTGCCCACAATAACCACCACCACAATTCAGTTAAAGACTCCCCATTCCAGCTCATGTATGGAACAAATCCTGTTGCATTACCAACTGCTGCACAGAAAATGACAACACCTGCTGCGGAGGAATGCCTACAGCTACTACAAAAAGCCAGAGAAGAAGCATTAGCTGCACATGAATTGGCAAGGCAGATGGTTGCATGACAAGTCAGGGACAAAGCAATCAAGTTCAAACAAGGAGACAAAGTATGCCTTGAAAATAGGAACCTCAATATTCCATATCAGTCCAGGAAACTAGCACCTAAATGAGAAGGACCCTTCATAGTCAAACAAGTATTAGGACCAGTAATGTATAAACTGAAGCTACTGAAACAATGGTGCATTCATCCAGTCTTTCACACATCACTCCTTACCCCATATAGGGAAACTGAAATGCACAGACCAAATTACACTACTCCGCCCCCTGATCTCGTAAATGGACAGGAAGAGTTTGAAGTGGAAGCAATTCTCACACATCAAAAACGCGGAGCAGGATATCAGTATTTGGTTAAATGGAAGGGATACAGTCCAAACAACAACTCCTGGGAACCTGAGCGCAATTTGAGTAATGCTGCGGACGTTTTACAAGCATATAAACTCAGAAGACAATTGTGAAACCACATGTCTTGCTACCACAACTGCCAAACCCTCAAGCAAAACACCCGATATACAAAGAAATACTGTTCCACTCAAGGGCAATACTCTCCAAAACCCTATGAAAGCTTTAAAGGACAAATCATTATGTTTCCCATTTATTGTCCTCCAGTCACTCCCTTAGAACCACCTCAATTGATTAACTTCATCCGAACCCAAGCAACCCAATTAATTGCATACAAAACCCCCAGACTTTCCACTGGACATTTGACACACCCAGAGGGACATGTTGAGATCCCATTCAACACCCAATTACACTACCTCCCAAAATATATGGATCTTACATTTGATCCAGAAGAACTACTGTATTATCAAGACACAATGTCACCCTACCTCCCATTGCCCAACAGACCCTTAAACCATATAAACGATGTGTACACCAAAATGGCCCTTCACCGGGAAAACCCAGCAGTCTTTGATTTCACCCAACAACTGAAACTCACAAGTAAAGAAATAGAAATCTACAGATGGGTTGCTACTTGACAGATCCCAGACATGATCTCAAACCTCAATAGAGCACTTGAGAGCCTTGAGTTTTGACAGCACAGACGGACCCACTATACCCAACTCACCTGAAAGTATTGCACCACAGGACATCACTCCTGAGACAGATACAGATCCTGAGAATGAAGTTTCCACCATTACCAGGAACAAGCTAAGCAAATCAGAAGAATCTGATGAAGAACTCAAATATGTTCCCAGCATCAGAGCATCCACAACAACTTACTGGTCCATGGATGGAGAGCTCCGGACAGTCAATTGGGATGACAAGGTGTTCAACTAAGCATAAAAGCACTCCCAACGGCATGAATGTCTTCCAACTCCATACGCTCAAACAAATGTCTCCCCTCATCACCATCACCTACTTTGTTGCCCTCTTCTTTGCTCTGCTGGTCACTGCATGTGGCCATTATTATGTTGATCTCACCCCCTTTGCCGCTGTCACCCATGACCTCCCACTTGAGGTCTTTGTCACCACCACCACTACCCTCAATGACTTCGAGTTTGCCAACCTCCCTGTGCTCCATGAGCATCCTGAAGAACTCACCAAAGCCATCGCCACCCCTGTCTCCCCCACACATATACCCATCATTCAAACCCATAACACCATGCTCGACAATGTCAGCAAAAACCTCGCCACCCTCATTACCTATTTTAATATGTTCTCTGAACCACTTAACTTTGTCACTGCCCTCACCTCACCACTGATCCCCACTTGCTCACGTACAACAAATGAGATGTCATGCTCGCCCAAGTGAAACAACTACAACAAGCCATCCAAACTGTACAATGGCAGATGGAAATGGTGGAAAAAGACATCAAAAATGTCATTGAATGGTTAGAATCTAGGCATTGTTGGTGTTGGCCAATCACGAATTCCTGCAAGTTTAACAGGATCCATTTGAATGTGTCCGGGCATGATGATCATGCCAAGAAATTCAACTTCTTGAACACAGAATTTGCATTTCTCAAGTTTCAAGAATAAATTGTTTTCCTGTAGACGTTTCAAGACATGCTCTGTTTGTTCCTGCATTTCTTCTTTCGTTTTTGCGCAGATCAAAATGTCATCCATATAAATGATGAGCCATCCTTTGTTTATCATGTCTTGGAAATACTTGTTCATCATTGTTTGGAACATTGATGGAGAATTGCAAAGGCCGAAGAACATGACTGTTGGTTCGTATAATCCTCAATTGGTTATGAATGCTGCTTTCCATTTGTTGCCTTCTTTGATTCAAATGTTGTTGTATCCCCAGTGCAGATCAAGTTTGGTGAAGTAGTTTGTGCCCTCTAATTTTGTCATTAAATCAGAGACCAAGGGTAATGGGTAGGCATTCTTAATTGTCCATTCATTTAGATATCGGTAATCCTGGCAGGGTTGAAGTGTTCCACTTTCTTTTTTAGATACAAAGAAAAATGGCAATGCCTGTGGTGATTTAGACAGTCAGATGTATCCTTTATCAAGTTGTTCTTTAATCCATTCATCGAGGGTTGACTGTTCTTCTAGTGATAACAGGTAGATTTTGTTGATTTTTGGTGTAAATCCTGTTTTGAGTTCGATTGCATGATCCCATGGGCGAGAGGATGAGAAATGCTCTGACGCTTTCTTCTCAAAGGTGGCTTGCCAGGGTGTGTATTCCAAAGGTAAAATGGTGGGTGCTTCATCTTGTTTTGCTTGGTGCTCAAGCACTTGTGATGCTGATGTTTTTACCCTGATCCAATATTCATCCTCTCCCCATTGTTGTGTATCTAATGCCATGTGCCAAATAGGTTTGGTGTTTTCCAAATCATTGTCCATTTGGAGGGTTTTCTTTCACCAATCAATAGTTGGGTTATGTTGCTCTAACCATGGTATTCCAAAGATTATTGCCTGATCTCCAAGATTGGTGATCCATAACCAGTTGTTGTATACTCTTCCTTCGATAGAGTAGGTAAGACAAGCGCAATGGGTGATTAACCCGTTCTGATTGATAGTTCCGTTGGTGTTTTTGACTCTAATTGGTTGTTTCAAGAGTTCCTTTGGTAGATCTTTTGATATTCGTTCATCAATGAAGTTTCCTTCTGCTCCACAATCGATGAGAGCAGATATTTCAGCAGGTTTATGGGTCGTTTGCACAGTAATGGAAATTCGTTTGTTATTATTGGAATTTACAATTACAGAGTCGAGTGCTAACTGTTCAATGGTACTGGAGGTGTCAACCACTTTCTGGTGTCTCCTTCTTAAAAACCCTTGGATTCAAGTTCTTCTGGAGGGTAGTTTCATGTTCTTCATCAGGAAGTTCTTTAGGGTTCCCTATTCGGTCCAACCCTGCAGGGATTGATCTGGTTTCAACCCCTGGTTTCAGCCCCTGTATCAGCCCCTGTATCAGCCCCTGGGTTTCAACCCCTGTATCAGCCCCTGGGTTTCAACCCCCTGTCTCAACTCCTGTACCAGCTCCTGTATCAGCTCCTTGTCTCATCCCCTATACTCTGATACATGTAGCATACCCCTAGGTCTCCAGGTATATAAGTAGCTAGGTAGAGCCTGTAGCTCCCCATCTTGACCTTAGTCGAGTAACAGTCTTAGCTCTAGACCACCCTCCTCTACTTCTCTCCTAGTCTAGGGTCAGAACCTAGGGCTATGGCCTTCGACCATAACAGGCGGCTGATTCATCTGAGGTCGTTTCCTCTACTGCTCTGATTGTGCGATTCTGTGGGGAAGAGGACTTGTAGGATGATGTTTGGGTGTTCCCCTTGTTTGGGCAGTCCCTGGATATGTGTCCCTGTGTTCCACATCTGAAACACTTGCCAGTTTTTCAGTATTCCTCCTTTTGGGCATCTGAAAGACATCCTGTGCTCACAGCATTGATCCCCTTTGATCCAGATGCGGAGGGCTTCATGTTTTGATTAAATTTGAAATGTCCCTTTGTGTCTCCTGATCCAGATGATTGGTTCATCAATTTCATGGTCTCCCAAGCATTGTGCAGGTGTTCTGCAGCGTTATACACTGTTTCCATACTGACAACTGCAGGATTTTCGATGATCTTTGCTGCTACTGATGCAGGGAGTCCTTTGCAGAAGTAAATGTGCTGCGCCATAAACCCTGTTATTCTGGTGGAATGTATGAGCGATCAGAACTTCTGAATGTAGGCAGGGATGTTGATGTCTCCACCCACTTTGACTTTATCTAGATCATTCAGGGTCCTGGCTGCGCTGTCAGATTCTCCCCAGTCACTCAAGAATTGTCGCCTGAAGCTGGTATAATTATCCCAAGAGAGTGCATATGCACTTTCTGCTGATTTTCCTTTGGTTGCTTCTGCTACCTCTAATTCTCCTCAAAGATTGGCTTTCCAATTTTCTAGTTCTTCCCCTAGGTGAAGGAGAACATATTTGATTCGCTTTTTCGATGTTTCAAAGCACCCTTCATCAAGATCAAATACGTCATCAAATGTGTTGATGAAGTGTTTCACCTTAGAGCGCTGTCCTTTGAATTCCTTAATGGAGATTCCCTTTATCCCTTTCAAGGATGTTTCCTTGTCGTCTGACATGTCCTTTTTTGGTTTTGGTTCTGGTGTTTCAGGTTTGTGTTTCGATTCTGTGCCTTGTTTTGAGCTTTCTCCTTGTTTTGGTTTATCCCCAAAGGCTAGATCTATCTCGATCTGTTGTTGTTCTCTGTATTCGTTCCACTTGGTTACTGTCTGCTCATCAAGTGCAAGGAAAGCGAAGTCTCCAAGTTTTTTATCAACTCGGAACTCATGCCACCAAGTGAGTTTGGGTTTGGTGTTTGGGGTTAGGAATAACTGATTGTTTTCCTTGTTTGTTTTGTTGTACCAGTGAATCCAAATGTCTCCTGGTAATTTGTTGTTATGGTCTCCTTCCTGGTATTCTCCTTCAAAGAGTTCTTCTGAGACTGGTAATAACACTAGATCCTATCGAAGCGACAGGAAGTGCGGGTTTGTGAGCTCAGCAAAGAAGTCCCCAACAACCCTGATGGTGATCACTGTGCGGCGACATTAGTACCATGAATGGTGGGTGCAAATGTGCAGCGATGTAAGATGCGTGGAGCAATGGACGATGTGCGGAGCGACGGACTAGCTAAGGGGCGCTGGATGATGCAGATATGCAACAGGCGAGACATGGTGCGACGGACGGGACTGATATGTGACGGCAGTGACACTGTGCAACGGATGAGACAGATATGCGACGGATATGTTGCTGTGCAATAAAAGAGAGTGTTGCTAATTTTGATGCCTGTCGCAATGAAGTGGCAGATGTGATGCAAGAGATAGATGTTATGGATTGCAGAGAGGGAAGGCAATAAAATGAATGTGTTGGTATGGTATGATGATTATATCTACAAAACAAGATGATATATATACTTTTTACTCCCTACTGATACAAGTGGACTCCAAATTCTTCTGTGTCATGCTTGGTGGCCTACTATCCCAATTTGTCACCCTGAAAGGTGCCGTCCAATGTAGTTTAGTGCACAAGCATTGTGCTAGCCATTTTCCCTGTTTGCAAACCTGTAGCAAGACCCTGACTGTTGACAAGTATGATAGCCAATGATCGACCTCCAGTGTCTTACACAATAAGCATTGGTGTATGCTTTTAGCGCTTTTTGTCCCTGTTTCCGCTACTCCCAAATTGGATGTTTTATGTTGGTTGCTGATCGACACTACCATCAGTGAAGATTTTCTTCCGCTTAACCAATTTTGTCCATAGCTCGTAGGTGCGTGGCTAAAATGGTCTTGATCGTGGTGTTTTGGGTGCGAGCTTATCTAGTGCGGAAGTGGCAGTGTCATGGCTATTCTTAATGCAGCGGACGACGTTCAATGCTAGTTTTCAGGTGATCAATGCTAGTTGGCGTGGTCGGGTAGTGCTGGTTTTGCCTGTGGTATTGTGGGGGTTTGTCTTGTGACTGAGCATGGAACTTGACTGCGAAGGCAGTCAGACAAGTAAGGTGTCAGATAGTTAGCCACAGGTTCAGTGCATATATAGTTCCGGCGCTGGTAGGACTTCTCTCTCGCATAGCTTAATGCATACACATGATGATGACACTACACAGTCACCACAGAACACTGCTCATCACCGGTAGGTTCTTTCTCTTTGTTCCTGAAACGGAGCACCAGACCTTGTGTGTCGTAGAAAAGTACACTTCTCTTTGATTAAGGTAGTACTTCTGTTTGTAACAAACAGAGTTGTTCGGGGGTCTGATCTGGGAGTTCCTGGTATCAATGGTGTCTGGCTAGTGACAATGCACTGAGCAGTTCCTGAGTTCCAACTTGTGTTATGGACAATGCCCTCATTGTGGTTCGTTCTAAGTCAACAGTGACAAGCAGAGTCTCAGTCCGCTCCCAGCCACTGGACAAAGGTTTCAGACGCTAAGTCAAATGATGACAAAGGTCTAGAGAGCAACAAGAAAAGAGAGCATCAAGATCAAGCAATGTTGAGAGCAAAACTCATCTAAGTTGGAACTGGAGTTACTCTACAGTACCTGGGGTTTATATATATGATTAGAGAACAAAGGAAACTATAAAGGGAATGAAACAATAACTACCTAAGAAAGGAAATGTGAAGGTAGCTACAAAAGGAGATAGCGTCCAGGTCATACTGTGCACAGTTAAGGAGAAGTGATAGGTATGAAACAGTCTGCTGAGACAGAGAGATGAAATGAAGAGAAGAAACTGTAACAGCTTGACAGGTCCAGGCACATGCTCCTCCTCTGAATCCTGCTTGTGGTCCTCCCTGTCAGATCCTTCACAAGTTTAGTGTGCAGGAGATGGATCAATCACTTCCTCCTGGTCCTGCACCCTGCCAACAGCTGCCTCTCCTTCAGTTGGTGCATCCTCCTGCATCAGGACATCACCTATAAAGGGATCGAGGGGATCTTCATCCATGTACGGAATTCCAGCATCTGTAGACATATCTTCATCAAGAGGAATGGGTGGGACAGCGGTTTTCTGCATATTAAGTTGTTTAGAGCATATGATTAGAATACAATGCAACGTACCTTCAACTTTTTCTTTTCTGTCCTGTATGCATCTGACTTGAGCTAGATGATGCAGAAGTCGTGCTAGGTTTTCCCTATTTCTCGAAAAACGCGGCGTGAGCAGCATGGTGCTCTAGCTCCTCCTTGTCTGGGTCCAAATCTCGATACTTCTTATGATTTCGGTACGTTCTTGGTATGAGGTAAACACCAGATTTGATAGCATTTGCGGCATTCACAGAGTACTCTGCTGTTGTCCCGTTGAGTGCGCTCTTTCATGTGAGTTATGGACTTTGTGAGTTGACGGAGTTAGCAATTTTGTCACGCGCGACGTTTTAAAGGAAGTTCTATTCCATAGCTACAATTACAGAGGCAATTAGCTACACGTGTGGACAATATATAGCAGAAGCGAGCAGATATGAGCAGGATATCGGGTAGGTGCCAGATTTAGCCAGTGCGTGACAGGCCTGGTGAGTCTGAGGGACGTGAGCCGGAGCCTCCTGATGATCGCATTGCCTTACCTTCCGACTTTCTCCTTCCGTGTGAAGCTTCGTATCGCTCTTCGCCGTCTCACTCATCGTCGAGTCTATCACATATCAAGACGTAATCATCTATCCCGTTTTCACACGAGAGTCTGTCAAGTCCCATGCCCGAACCCACCTCCACATGGATTCAACGCCCCGTAGAAACGATTCTTAAACCCCTCTTGCGGAAAAAAAAAAGCATCAGAGTTTCAAATCGTAACATGGTAACAATCTCACCTCGTGATATATAACTAGCCGTGAATCTTGAGCTGTTCTCGCAGGTCCAACAATGCGCTTCACACTCGCCCCATGGATTTTTTTACTTCTAAGCACCGCTGTGGCAGGTCCCGGCGATGATCATCCACCTAGCATTGATCAATTCAAATCTCTGACTAAAGGCAATGTGATCTTGGTCGAATCAACGATCAGGGTTAGTCGTGCACAGAACCATGACAGCGTGCTTCCTGATGAATTTTCGTTTAGAGACGTATAGATAAAACGCTTCCATATATTCCTGGGATTGTTTTGAATCGGGAAAAGGAGGGCAAGATATTAGTCGCAAAATTCTTGCCAGACTCAATGTCTTCCGAACACCCCGAGCCCTCTGAACACCCCGAGCCTTCTGAACACCCCGAGCCTCCTGAAGACCAGGATTGGAGAAATTTCGGCGACTTTTTCAAGAAAGATGCAAAAACAACAATAAAGTATAACGGTAAGTGACATTGGTGGAGCAGGGGGTATTTACTTATAGCATTTTTAGGAATGGAGTTCCAACTCGGCGGAAAAATCAGTCTCCTCGCTGCCAAGAAACTGCGTGAAGTGATCCGCATACCTCATCCGACAGTGAAATTGAATTATAAAAACACGCAGCGGTTGAAACGGGCTGTGGTTGCCCATGGTATTTTCTGTTTTTTTTCGAACCAAAGAACAGAAGCGAATACTTTCTCCAGACACTTGGCGTAATAGACAGCGTCATAAGCAGAAGAAGCTGAATAAGCAAGGGCAGGTCAAAAATCAAGAGCCGTCAGCCAATCCCAAAATTGATGACGCATACGGGCGAAATATAGATGCAAAGCCCATCCCGTTCCATAGAAGTGATTCCTTTGATCAACTTGACCCCGATCGCATCGATACCGGTACTCGACGCAACAGTTTATAAGTGTTCCCGCATTCAACTGCTTTACACCTTTCGTCTCAAAGCCCCCTTTGTATACTTGTCACTTGACGTAGACTGTACCTTTTTATTAACAGATTACATACCATAAATACCGCAAGCAGTGCTTGCATCCACTGGCAGCAGCGCTCTCCTTTACTTTTATCTATCTCATCGTGATTAAAAATCAAAGATAACTTTCAAGTTGGTCATACATCAAAACTCGAGGTCGTCGAGCTCGGCACCGCCTCAGCCTGGCATGTGATTTTGTCAGAATACATTAGTCGTGTCGTTCCGCGGCTCTAATACATGTGCGGACCCGTTATTTTGTCCAAGCTGGTACGTTCAGCGGTTTCGCCTCCATTCTTGTCGATCGAACGATTATTTAGAATATCCGATTGGCCCTTAGACAGTCTTGTCTGACGCTGAGACTTATTCCAAGAGTCTGGAATCGTTGAGCGGCTCCCATGGATGCTCGCAACAATTCCCACCTGGAGTGCTTGAGCGATTTACACCACTTTGGTTATCAGGATGGAGTATGGATTGGAGTCGATAGGTCTCCAACGGGGAAGGGGGGTTTTCATCGACGGCAACTTTTTTGAACGCAAATATGATCGATTCGGCCCCCGCTTGCCCCGACCATTTTGATACTGTCCAGATTGGGTCCGATGGACTGTTTATATCATATCCCAGAGCAGCCAATCAGCCGCTAAAAATGCAGGGGGTCCGTCACGTAGTGTTTGCCAGGGCCGCCAGCCGAGCCGTTACTATGGCCCACGGTCGTTTCGCCAGGGGTAAGGGTCCTCTCACGTGATCTCAAGCATTTCGCCAGGCCTTTCAAGATATGCGTCTTGAGCTTGCATTTGATATTGCAATGTGCTATAATTCCATGGAGGTATTTTAGTATATGTGACAAAAGGTATCCAGGTCAAATATGCAAGAACTTCGAGTGGGAGCCCACGATTTTGCACAATGAGTCCTTATCACCTGGGTAAGGAAATGGGCTGACAAATGTCACACCTGCCAGAGCTGCTGAATCAGAGTTCAAACATCAGTGGATGCACTTTGACACATCTCACCAACGAGTCTTTCAGACCCACTGCCCTGTGGGCAGGGGAGTTGCTCCTGTGGAGCTCCTCATTGGGGCTGGCCTGTGGCCAGGGGAGAGGGTGGTGTTGTCCATGGCCTGGCGGCCATGGGTGTGAGTGAGTGGTATCCCAGTCAGAGTGTTATGTTTTATCCCATCTCAGAGTTGTATGTTTTATCCAACTTCAAAGTTGTGAGCAGGTGGTGGGAAATCCTTGAGAACACTTGCCATCACAGCCTCTACAGGTATAGCAGCAGTGAACAGTTGAAACACTGATCATTGATGAAAGTGTCATGGGAAATTCTTGACAACACTTACCATCACACCCTCTACAGGTATAGCAGCAGTGAACATTTGAAACACTAATCATTGATGAAAGTGCCATTGTTACAGTTTCCCTTTTGTTTCATTCTCCTGTCTCAGCGGACTGTCTTATATCCATCATTTTCCCTTAACTGCACATCATACAGCTTGGACGCTATCTCCTTTCATAGCTACCTTCATATTTCCTTTCCTAGGTAGCCGCTGCCTTGTTCCCTTTATGGTTTCCTTTGTTTCTTAGTCATATATAAACCTCATGTACTGTAGAGTAACTCCAGTTCCAACTTAGATGAGTTTTGCTCTCAACATCGCTTGACCTCAACACTCTCTTTCATTGTTGCTCTCTAGACCTTCGTCATCATTTGACTTAGCATCTGAACTCTTTGTCCAGTGGCTGGGAGCAGACCGAGACTCGGCTTATCACTGTTGACTTAGAACGAACCATGACAAGGGTATCGTCTGTAACACAAGTTGGAACTCAGGAACTGCTCAGTGCATTGTCACTAGCCAGACACCATTGATACCAGGAACTCCCAGATCAGACCCCCGAATGACTCTGTTCGTTACAGACAAAAGTACTACCTTAATCAAAGAGAAGTCTACTTTTCTACGACACATAAGGTCTGGTGCTACGTCTCAGGAACCAAAAGAAAGAACCTACTGGTCCCAGAGGAGTTCTTCAAAGGAGAATATCAGGAAGGAGACCATAACACCAAATTACCAGGAGAAATTTGGATTCACTGGTACAATGAAACAAATGAGGAAAACAATCAGTTATTCCTAACCCCAAACACCAAACCCGAACTCACTTGGTGGCACGAGTTTCAAGTTGACAAGAAACTTGGAGACTTCACTTTCCTTGCACTTGATGAGCAGACAATAACTGAGTGGAACAAATACAGAGAACAACAACAGATCGAGATAGATCTAGCCTTTGGGGATAAACCGAAACAAGGAGAAAGTTCAAAACAAGGCACAGAATCGAAACACAAACCCGGAACACAGGACCCAAAACCTGAAACACCTGAACCAAAACCAAAGAAGGACATGTCAGACGACAAGGAAACATCCTTGAAAGGGATAAAGGGAATCTCCATTAAGGAATTCAAAGGACAGTGCTCTAAGGCGAAACATTTCATCAACACATTTGATGACATATTTGATCTTGATGAAGGGTGCTTTGAAACATCGAAAAAGCGAATCAAATATGTTCTTCTTCACCTAGGGGAAGAACTAGACAATTGGAAAGCCAATCTTTGAGGAAAATTAGAAGCAGCAGAAGCGACCAAAGGAAAATCAGCAGAAAGTGCATATACACTTTCTTGGGATAACTACCCCAGCTTCAGGTGATGATTCTTGAGTGACTGGGGAGAATCTGACAGTGCAGCCAGGACCCTGAATGATCTAGATAAAGTCAAAGTGGGCAGAGACATCGACATCCCTGCCTACATTCAGAAATTCTGATCGCTCATACACTCCACCAGAATTACAGGGTTCATGGCGCAATACATTTACTTCTGTAAAGGACTCCCTGCATCAGTAGCAGCAAAGATCATCGAAAATCCTGCGGTCATTAGTGTTACAGTTTCTTCTTTTGTTTCGTCTTCCTGTCTCATGTATCGTTTCATATACATCATTTCTCCTTAAAACTGCGCATCGTACTGCCTGGACGCTATCTCCTTTCATAGCTACCTTCACATTTCCTTTTTTAGGTAGTCACTGCCTCAGTCCCTTTATAGCTTCCTTTGTTCTCTAATCATATATAAACCCCATGTACTGTAGAGTAACTCCAGTTCCAACTTAGACAAGTTTTGCTCTCAACAACAATCAACTTAAGCACTCTTCTCTCATTGTTCTCCAAGACCTCTGTCATCATTTGACTTAGCGTCTAGACCTTTGTCCAGTGGCTGGGAGCAGACCGAGACTCTGCTTGTCACTGTTGACTTAGAACAAACCACGATGAGGGCATCATCCATAACACAAGTTGGAACTCAGGAACTGCTCAGTGCATTGTCACTAGCCAGACACCATTGATACCAGGAACTCCCAGATCAGACCACCGAACAACTCTGTTCGTTACAGACAAAAGTACTACCTTAATCGAAGAGAAGTCTACTTTTCTATGACACATAAGGTCTGGTGCTACGTTTCAGGAACAAAGAGAAAGAACCTACTGGTTCCAGAGGAACTCTTCGAAGGAGAGTACCAGGAAGGAGATCACAACGATGAGCTACCAGGAGAGATTTGGATTCACTGGTACAATGAAGAAAACGACAAGGACAATCAACTGTTCCTACCTCCAAACACCAAACCTGAACTTACTTGGTGGCACGAGTTCCGAGTTAATGAAGGACTAAAGGATTACTTCTTCTTCGCATTTGATGAACAGACAATCACCAGGTGGAACGAATACAGAGAACAACAACAGATCGAAACAGATCCCTTTGGAGACGAATCAAAACAAGGAGAAAGCTCAAAACAAGCCACAGAATCGAAACACGAACCTGGAACACAGGACCCGAAACCTGAAACACCCAAACCAAAACCAAAGAAAGACATGTCAGATGACAAGGAAACATCCTCAAAAGGGATAAAGTGAATCTCCATTAAGGAATTCAAAGGACAGCGCTCTAAGGCAAAACATTTCATCAACACATTTGATGATGTATTTGATCTTGATGAAGGGCGCTTTGAAACATCGAAAAAGCGAATCAAATATGTTCTCCTTCACCTAGGGGAAGAACTAGATGATTGGAAAGCCAATCTTAGAGGAGAATTAGAGGCAGCAGAAGCAACTAAAGGAAAATCAGCAGAAAGTGCATATACACTTTCTTGGGATAACTACCCCAGCTTCAGATGACGATTCTTGAGCAGCTGGGGAGAATTGGATAGCGCAGCCAGGACCCTGAATGATAAAGTCAAAGTGGGCAGAGACATCAACATCCCTGCTTACATTCAGAAATTCCGATCGCTCATACACTCCACCGGAATTACAGGATTCATGGCACAACATATTTACTTCTGTAAGGGACTCCCTGCATCAGTAGCAGCAAAGATCATCGAAAACCCTGCAGTCGTCAGCATGGAAACAGCTTACAATGCTGCAGAACGCCTGCACAATGCTTGGGAGACCATGAAATTGATGAACCAATCATCTGGATTAGGAGACACAAAGGGACGTTTCAAATTTAATCGAAACACAAAGCCCTCCGCATCTGGATCAAAGGGGATTAATGCTGTGAGCACAGGACACCTTTCAGATGCCCAAAAGGAGGAATACCAAAAAACCGGCAAGTGTTTCAGATGTGGAACACAGGGACACATATCCAGGGACTGCCCAAACAAGGGGAATACCCAAATGCTGTCCTACAAGTCCTCCTCCCCACAGAATCGCACAATCAGAGCAGTAGAGGAAACAACCTCAGATGAATCAGCTGCCCAATGGATTAGGGCACTGTTGAAAGAACTCCCAGAAGAAGAATGCGAAAATACCCTCCAGGAACTCAAGTCTGAGGGTTTTTAAGAAGGAGACGCCAGAAAGCAGTTGACACCTCCAGTTCCATTGAACAATTAGTACTCGACTCTGTAATTGTAAATTCAAATAATAACAAATGAATTTCCATTACTGTGCAAACAACCCATAAACCCGCTGAAATATCTGCTCTCATCGATTGTGGAGCAGAAGGAAACTTCATTGATGAACGAATATCAAAAGATCTACCTAAAGAACCCTTAAAACAACCAATTAGAGTCAAAAACGCTGACGGAACAATCAATCAGAACGGATTAATCACTCATCGTGTCATGACTTGTATCGAACGCTCCAATTCTAAGTCATTTTATATTCATTTTCCTTTGTATTTTTCATATGTAGTAGCCTAACACTTAGCTAAGTCAGCGTCTATCTTATCTAGTCAGCGCTAAGATTAGATTAGATTAGATAACGATTAGATTACGGACTACCGGACTGATGACTCATGCCTGATGACTAATCTGCAGTCAATGCGCAGTCATGGCTATGCAGTCTTACTCATGCTAGGCTATTGTTAGCGTAGGGTTCCACAGCCTTTAGGGTTGTAGGGGTTAGCGCACAGACCACCTTGTATTGTATATAAACTGAGCAACAAACACCCAGAGTCCTCAGTCGAGTTCTCTCGGGTTTCTTCCCCACTCTCATCCCCTCCCTCTTACTCAGTCCTCTGTTGGGGCCCTAAGCCGTCACGGCGAGGGTGGTCCTGATACATCGCACTTGTCTCACCTACTCTATTAAAGGGAAGACGTACAACAACTGGTTATGGATCACCAATCTAGGAGATCAGGCGATAATCTTTGGAATACCATGGTTAGAACAGCATAATCCTACGATTGATTGGCAAAAGAAAACCCTCCAAATGGATGATGATTCAGAAGACACCAAACCTATTTGGCACATGGCATTAGACAACCAACAATGGGGAGAAGACAAATATTGGATCAGGGTAAAAACATTGGCATCACAAGCACTTGAACATCAAGCAAAAAGAGACAAAGCACCCATAGTTCTACCTTCTGAGTACACGCCCTGGCACACCACCTTTGAGAAGAAAGCGTCAGAACATTTTCCATCTTCTCGCCCATGGGATCATGTGATCAAACTCAAAACAGGATTTACACCAAAAGTCAACAAAATCTACCCGTTATCACTAAAAGAACAGTCAACCCTCAATGAATGGATTAAGGAACAACTCAATAAAGGATACATTCGACCATCTAAATCACCACAAGCATCACCATTTTTCTTTGTCTCTAAAAAAGAAAGTGGTGCACTTCAACCTTGCCAAGATTATCGATACCTGAATGAGTGGACAATTAAGAACACCTACCCATTACCCTTAGTCTCCGATTTAATGACAAAGCTAGAAGGTGCAAATTACTTTACCAAACTCAATCTGCGCTGGGGATACAACAACATCCAAATCAAAGAGGGTGACGAGTGGAAAGCGGCGTTCATAACCAATCAAGGGTTATACAAACCAACAGTCATGTTCTTTGGTCTTTGCAACTCCCCGTCAATGTTCCAAATGATGATGAACGAATATTTCCAGGATATGATAAACAAAGGATGGCTCATCATCTATATGGATGACATCTTGATCTGTGCAAAAACAAAAGAAGAAATGTGGGAGCGTACAGAACGCGTTTTAAATCACCTACAGGAAAATGACTTATTCTTGAAACTCAAGAAATGCAAATTTTGTGTTCAAGAAGTCAAATTTCTTGGCATGATCATTACACCTGGACACATTCAAATGGATCCTGTTAAACTTGCAGGAATTCGTGACTGGCCAACACCAACAACGGTTAAACAAGTCAGATCCTTCCTTGGATTCGGAAACTTCTATCAGAGGTTTATTGGCAACTTTGCTGCCATAGCGAAACCGTTGACAGATCTAACAAAGAAAGGTTTACTCTTTGATTGGACAACCACTTGTCAAACAGTGTTTGAGGAGCTTAAAAACAAGTTCTCCTCCATGCCTGTTTTACGCATGCCCGACCCCACTTGACCATTCATTCTTCAGACAGACGCCTCAAACAAAGCTACTGGAGCAGTACTTAAACAAGTGGATACAACTGGAACGCTTCATCCATGTGGATTTATTTTGCATGCCTTGACGCTTACAGAACAGAATTACCAGATTTACGATCGAGAACTACTAGCAATCATTAAAGGACTACAGGCATGGCGACATTTACTTCATGGATCACCACATCCCATAGTGGTTCACTGCGATCATAAAAGTCTTTTATTCTATCAGTCACCGCAACGATTAACTCCTTGACAAGCACAATGGTCCATGATGCTCTCAGAATTTGACTTGAAAATTGAACATGTACCCGGCACCAAAATGTTTGAAGCAGACGCTCTATCCCGCCAACCTGATCACATGAAGGATGATGATGCTTTGGAAGATGTTACAATGTTACCAGACAATAAATTCATCCGTCTCATCGCTACAGACCTCACCCAGGAAATTAGAGATGCTATATCACTTGACAGCTTTGGACGCACGATCATTGAAGTCATTGAGACTCAACGTGCCCCACTGATTAAATCCAAACTCCAGGATTGGGCATTTGTGGATGGGATCATCTGATATATTGATAGAGCATACATCCCAGATAACGGAATGCTCAGAACACAGATTGTCAAGGTGGTCCATGAATCGCTCACTTCAGGACATCCAGGACGTATGAAAACCCTGGAACTTCTACAACGCGATTACTGGTGGCCAGGAATGTATAAACATGTCAAAGAA
This sequence comes from Amanita subjunquillea, assembly GCA_020011035.1. Lineage (NCBI taxonomy): Eukaryota > Fungi > Basidiomycota > Agaricomycetes > Agaricales > Amanitaceae > Amanita > Amanita subjunquillea. The sequence continues at coordinate 487,171 of JAEBUT010000014.1, read as the reverse complement.
TGGATTACTGGTTGCACCACCTGCCAACAGATGAAAGTGAATACTCATCCAAACACTCTGGCTCTTCTACTCATTGGATCCAAAGTGACTCATCCGTTTGAACAAGTCACATTAGATTTTATTACAGATCTACCTATTGCAGATGGATATGACTCAATTCTGGTCATGGTGGACCATGGTCTTACAAAGGGGGTAATTCTTACTCCTTGCAAGAAAACCATCGACGCTCTAGGAACAGCCAATCTTTATATCTCTGAAATATTTAAACGCTTTGGACTACCTGATATCCTCATCTCGGATCGAGGACCACAGTTCTCAGCTAAGGTCTTCCAGGAAATCAGAAAGACATTAGGAATCGATCACAGAATGAGCACAGCCTATCATCCGCAAACCGACAGAGAAACAGAACACGTTAATCAAGAACTAGAAGTATACCTTCGAATATTTTGTGCAAATGAACCCCATAGATGGAAACAATTACTCCCAATCGCTGAATTTGCTCACAATAATTGACACCATGACTCAGTTAAAGCTTCCCCATTTCAACTCATGTATGGAATGAACCCTGTGGCATTACCAACTGCCATACAAAAAATGACAACACCGGCCGCTGAAGAACACCTACAGCTATTACAAAAAGACTAGGGAAGAAGCGCTAGCAGCACATGAGTTAGCAATACAGATGGTGGCATGACGAGTCAGGGACAAAGCAATCAAATTCGTACAAGGAGACAAAGTATGGCTCGAAAATAGAAACCTCAATATACCGTATCAATCTAGGAAGCTGGCGCCTAAATGAGAAGGACCCTTTATAGTCGAACAAGTCCTAGGACCAGTAACGTATAGGCTCAAGTTACTGAAACAGTAGTACTGGTTTCATATGCGGTATTGCGGGAGTTTGCCTTGTGACTTATGGACGGCTTGCAATGCGGATGAGTGTGGGACTTGACTGCGAAGGCGGTTGGACAAGTAATGGTGTCAGATAGTTAGCCATGGGTTCAGTGCATGTATAGTTCTGGTGCTGGTAGGACTTCTCTCGCATAGCTTAACACATACACGTGACGATGACACTACACAGTCACCACGGAACACCGCTCATCATCTCCCCTGGACTAAAAAAATCTGACTGTCCTCAGTCAGCCAATTGGATGAACATGACCGACCGATGGAGTTTGGTGCGATGGAAACTACTTGTGCGACGGAAGTTGTGCTGTTGGCAGGTGCTGCGTTGGTGCTGTGATCATAGTCCTCTGTTTCGATGCGGATATCTCTCCTGAGTGAATGCGTGTCTGATGGTACGTAGCTTGACAGCAAGGGCGGATCGGTTCGATTGAGCGGGTGTTGGACTTTGGTCTGGCACGTTAGAGGTCTATGGGACACGGCGACTTTCTCTTGCGTGGGAAAGGTCCTGGCTTCTTTTATCGTTCCGTGGGAGTTCATTCGTGTCTTTTGTTGTGTCGGTTGCCTCTCGTCTTGTTCTCATTCCTTGCTTCCCTTCCACCATGTCCTCTCCTTCTACTCCTACCGAATCCTATTTTGACGAGGAGATCGCTGCCGCGGAGGCACGTTTACTGCAAGAGGACGAAGAGCGGCGGTTGCGTGAGGAGGCCGCGACCCGGCGTCATGAAGAAGAGCGTCAGCGGATCTTGGATCTGAAAGAACGGAAGGTGGCCAATCAACGAGCTCGTGAAGAGGCCAGGCGTCGTGCGGAGGAGGCAGCTGCGGAGCGTTGGGCGCGGGAGGAGTTAGACCGTTGTGAGGCACAACGAAAATGGGAAGCATCGCAAGTAGCTGCAGAGCATGCGCGGCGTTTGCAAGAAGAACGAACTCACTTGCAACAAGGGGCGCGCCCACAGCCTTGTACGAAGGGCAAATCCAAGGCCCGCAGTCCGAGTCCTGTGGACTTTTTGTCTGTGCATACTGCAGCGTGCGTGGCTGAGCAGGATTTATTGGCGAGCGATCCGGCGGCACTTAATGAGCTGGTGATCGCTAACGAGCTGGAGGCCGCGAGGGCGTGGAAACGAAGTCAAAAGCGTGCGCGAGCGGAAAGCGCGGGGACGGAAGCGGGGCCCTCTAAGCGGTCCAAGTCCAGTACTCCGAATGAGCAAGCGTGCGACCGGTAGGTTCATTCCAAGTTCTTGTGTACCACGCTGATGGAGATTTAGATGCGAGCAGCTTTCGTTGCCCTGCTATCCGCAGGCGAATTCGCGAAGCAAGGCCTGCGTGCGGTGTCGCGACCAGCAGCAATCTTGTAGCATCGGCGGCGTCTCCATGACGAAACGGGCATCGAAGAAGGTAGTGAAGACACAGGAGTTGGTGGAGTTGAGCGACGAAGGCTCGGAGGAGGTTGAGGAGGGTATGGTTCTTGTGAGCGAGGTGGATACGAGTGCGCCCAGCAGCGTACAGCTTCTCCAACAACTTCAAGTTCAATCGGCGGCCGTCGCCCAGTCCGCAAATGAGAGCGCCATTTTCCTGCGCGAGCAAAATGCTCTCCTGTGACAAATCTTGGATCTACAAGCAACGCAGGCGAACCTGCAGTTCAAAATTTGTAACATCGTTGGCGACACGTGCCACTTAACCCATTCATTACTGGACTTTCTCTGTCATCCTCCCGTGGCGGCGGTTAGACTTGGAGATGCAGCAGCGGACAAGGTTCAGCTAGCAGCGGAAAACGAAGGTGGTGATTCAGAGGTTGCAATCATGGAGACCGGAGCGGAAGCAGTCGTTGAGAAGGAGCTGGTTGTTGGAGGCAATACAGGCGACGCGGTCATGAGCTCACCAGCTTCACCTGCTCTGTCACTTTAAGTCTTTTGTATTTTGTTATCATAGTGCGTCGGAATGTTATTTTGCAGTGGTGGTTCTTTTGGAGGTTTGATTAAGTAATTAGTAAGTAGCGTGAGCGGAATAAGTGCAATCAGAACAAAATAAAAAATAAAAAGAAAGAAATGAGCGCGTTTGTCCTAACTCGGAAACGGTGTGGTTGAAATTCTATCTATGAAAGTGAAACCAATAAGTAACTGAAAGGGTGAAACTGTGAGAAGGCTTAAGGATGTCATGGCTCATCCATGTCAGATTCCGGGTTGGAGTGGTCGTCGGCGAGTTCTTCTTCCGGTGCGATGTGCACTGGTGGATCATCGTCGCCTTGTGAGTAGGAGTCCACCATTTGTCACATACGTTCTTCCGACGCGTCTAATACATTGTCCGGTATACTTATCCGGTGCCTCGTGAAGTAAGGAATAACGCGGAATGCCGCGTACAGTCAGTCAAGTACTGTTCCATCGAGCTCACAAAGAAGATATGCGCCACCGCGGTTGTGACGTAGGACGACATATGGGCCGATGTAGCGCGGGTGCATCTTTCTGTTTAGCGATTTCTCATTGCAGTGTTGCGGACCAATACCAGTGCGCTGCGTTTGAAGTCAAAGTCCCGAATTACCGTCGGGTGCTCTTTTTCGAATCGTATTGCTGCTGCTATGCGCGCTTCGTAGACCTTGCTCTTCAAAACCTCTGTTTGCACATGACACTTCTGTAGTTCTGTGGCGCGTCAGGCGATGAGCTCAGTTGTTGACAGGAATGCATCGGGTGGCGGTAATAGATAGGTGGCTTCTGATATATCGAGCGGAAGTAGTGGATGTGTGCCAGTGACCGCGAAATAAGGTGATACTCCCATGCGACATCTTGCCATGACGCGCTCAGACCAGAAAACTGAATGTAGTACCGGGGCCCAGTTGGATCCGTCGCTTGCTTTGACTAGCGCTTGTCAGACGTTGTAGTGGCTGCGTTCTACAATCCGTTAGCGCACAAATTGTAACCCAATATGCGGATGTGGTTAATCTGGTACTTCTTTGCCAAATGCGCAACCGCGCGGATGATGGGTGCTCTGTTGTCCGTTACTATTTTGACTAAGCTTCCCCATCGACAAATGAGGTCTTCAAAGATCCAATCTCCTATAGTGTTGGCCGTTTCCCGACGTAGGGCGCGGTATTCTGGATAGTGCGTTAGCGAACAGCGCGCTTGGACCAGGTACTTGTATTGGTTCGACGACGGCAGATGCATAGTGTCCAAGTAAACTTTAGCGAAAATTGGTGCGGGTTCTGCGACGACGGGTGGGATGCGGTATAACTGTAATTGCTGCGCTTGGCATTCGCGACAGGACTTGATGTACCATTTGATATCGTCTTGCATCTGCGGCCACCAAAACCGTTGCGTGATTATCGAGTGCGTAGCGTAGAATCCGCGGTGTCCTAGTTCGTCGTGGCAACTGCTTAACACGTTTATTCACTTGTCCAGATCTAAAATGATCTTGTGCACTCCGTTCCTGTCCTTTAACCATAGCGTATCATCCCTCATAAAGAATTTGGTACAATACCGCATGAACTGGCTATTTTCCTCGGCGGACATGTTGTTGGGGCGTTCCAGATCCGTCAAAAATCGCTTTGCTAACCGTAGCTTTTCTTCATCCCTCGATGCGGTCTCGCTCCTCCACGGGAATACTCCTTCGTATGTGTTGTCTTCTTCTCCTTCAGGTACCTGTGATCGCTCATTCTCTGATGGCGGCGTATGTGGATTGGTCAAACAATACGTCGTGACAGGCTTTTTACGTCCTTCCCTGATCTTTCCTACTCGCTCCTAGCTTCTTTTCTGGCTCTTTTGACTTCCGACACTGTGGTAGACTTACTTGCTGGGTGGATGCTCGAGACAGCTCGGTGTTGATCTGATGCATGAACCTGTAGAGATTGTCGATCCAATCGTCAAATTCTTCCTCTTCTTTAGTGTCGGTTTCCTCATCCAATGGTTGCCGCGGTCGTCTAGATAGTCCGTCGGGCGCATGGAGTCGGCCAGGCACATGGACTAGCTTGAAATGGAAGGTGAGGATCGACAAGATCCATCGGTTGATTGATGCTGATGGGGCGATATCCGGATTCTTGAGCATATCCTTGATGTAACGTGTGTCGACTTCCACAATTAGGTTCCGGACTCCTATGAGATAGAGCTTGAGCGCTTTCAGTGTGCGGAACAGTCCATAAATTTCTAGCTTCGGCTGCAAAAAGCACGCCTCTCGCTTGTTTAGTGTGATTGATCCGAAGCGGTTGTAGTACTGGACCGACGGCTTGTCAGGGTCGCATTGACACAGGGAAAATCCCATGGCGATCCAAGAGGTATCCATGGCTAAGATCACTGGTGTGTCGGACTTGTAGTTGATGGGTCGCAGCGCAGGCGAAGTGATGAGGGCTTGCTTCAGCACGTCTTGCGCGGCTTTTTCTTCTTCTCCGAAGGTGAATGGTACGTCCTTTCTGGTCAGCGCTACCAATGGACTTGCTTTGCGGCCAAAGTTTTTGATGAATATGCGCACTACTCCTACGGTTCCTAGGAATGCGCGGACTTCGGGTAAAGATGTGCACGGGGCCCAGTTCTTGACCGCAGCGAGTAGGTCCTTCTCGGGTTTACGTCCTTCGTACGTGCATAAATGTCCTACCACGGTGATTGAGGGCGCACATAACACTAGTTTCTTTCTGGAGAAAGTGCCGCCTGCATACTTCATACGTTGCACCACTCGGTTAAGACCTTGGAAGTGCTCCCATACGAAGCGTCGGATTCCCGGGTTGTCCGGTATTGTCTCGTAGGTACCGTCGTCTCGTTCATAGCGCGTGGGTGGGCCTTTGACCGGTACGTCGTCGATGTACGGAATGGTGAGGTCTGGTATTTCCGGTTGTAGGATGCAAGTGATGTCGTCATGGAAGATTGGGACCGAGTTCGTCCATCCCATAGGCAAAGTGGTTAGGCGCATGGCTCCGAAGGGTGTCTGGAAGGTTGTTAGGTCACGCGAGTCCTCGGCCAATGGTCGCTCATCGTATCCGACAAACAGGTCCAACATTGTGCCACATGCGCGGCCTGCGAAATTCTCCGCTAAGTGTTCCGGGATAGGCGTGACTCCCGAGTGTCGGATGGTGACCACGTTGAGTGGTTCCAGCGAGTGTACGAGCCGCAGCTTCCCGGTTTTCTTCAGTATGCAAAACCAGCGAGACCTGTATGATGAGTTGGAGGGTTCGTAAACTCCGGCGGCGATCTTGGTTCGGATGATGTCGCATATCTGATCATATAATCCTGGCGGAATTGGAATATTGCACTGAACCCAAGGTGTATGCGGAACCGTCGGAATATCTACCAGCGGAAAGAACTCTGTTTTGAACTTGCCTCGCTCACTGTTGTCCCAGGCAAATGCCTGGTCATGCTTTACCATAAATTCGTGCATCAGTTTCGTTTCTTCGGGCCATAGAAATTCGCTTCCGTGTTCTTGCTCCAGTGTTCTCTTTTGTTCTTCTGTGTATCGCCCAAATGGCATAAATTCCGGTGGCATCATACTTAACTTCGGTAGGTTGGCGAGTGGATTGCCCTTGATTTTGCAAGTGATTCTAAATTCCTTCGGTAACTGACTGATGACGGGTTTTACTTTCTTAGCGATGGGTTTGTATTTCTTCTTTTGCGCGGATAGGAGGACGGTAATAACACTTTACACTGCTAGGCAGCTGTGTAGAGGGGGGGGTTTGTGAGGTTGTTGGAAGGTTACCAGCACCTCCTTTTCGAGTGAGCATTGTATGATGAGCGCGTGCATGCTATGCTGATGACCATGGCGACGGTGAGGAGATAGAAAACCCTCCCCCCAAACGAGAGGAAGGGGGGAGGGCGCACGAGCCGAATGACAGGCAAAACGAAGCTGATTACGAGGGAGGGAGGGAGTATTATTATTATTGTGACTCTGTGACAGTGACTACTATAAACCCACTATTACCAAGCAACTCCAATTTAGGCAGAGGCCCTGTCCACTGCTGTACAGAGCTCTAGCTCATCAACGGGTGATATATTATTGCGACACGGGTTTGCGTTGGTTGTTACAGTGCGTAGGGTGTGTGCTGCGGAAGTCTGTTTGTGCGTAGCTGAAGTCGTAGCATGGTTATCGCGGGATATGGTGGCGTTGATATATGCTTGCATGAGTGGGTCGCAGGCGTCGGTTTCGACTTCGTTTAAACTTAATGCTGCACCAAGATAGAGACGAGCCAAGTTGTCATTGGTATCGGGCTTGATAGTATTTACATGATTGTTGGTTGGTAACGACGGTACTGCAGTGTATGCTTGAATACCTAACAGCTTCTGGGTATGCGGGTCCGTCGTTAGTATACAAGCTACCTCTCCATGAGTTTGTATCAATTCCTTGAGGTTTTCTGAAAATCCGCCTGCTCTTTCTCGCGCATGTGGTACTTCGATCGGCTGCAGGGCATTGTCGGAATGGTTACTACAGCGTTGCTATTTGGGTCATGGATTGTGATGGTCTGATCTTCGTTGCTGTAGTTGTGTACTATGGATCGCGTTAGAACGTCGAATGGGTGGCCGAGCAAGATGTCGTAGGCGGGGGAGCGGATAACGTGGACTTGGAAGTATAAATCGATGTTGCCTATGCGGAACGGGATATTGTTAGCAATTCCAAGCGACGTGTCTACTTCACCATTTGCAGCCTCCATATCTATTTTAATTGTCGGGTTGTACGGGATCCCGAGCTGGTTGCAAACCACTTCTGACATGCAGATGATGGAGCATCCTGGGTCCACCACGCAATCGACCTCTGTGTGTTCATCCACCAGGCCTTGTACGCAGCGGATTTGCTGTGACTCCTTCGCGACTCATAGGCGAGGTTTGCCGGGTCCTTCGACGCTATAAAAGGCCTCTGCCAAGTCTGGCATGGCGTATACTTTGCGCACAGTGTTGGCGGACATCGGCGAATGGGTGCATCGTGGGTGTTTCCTTTGATACTTCGGGCAATACAATTTCTGTCGGCCTGTCTGTGTCCCTAGTCCCTGTGGAAACTGCTTCCTTCCCCTTCATGCGCTGCAGAATCTCTACCCGGTCCAATACCGTCTTCTTCCGCATTTGCAACGCGACTAGTCTACGCTGCAGCTGTTCTTCTTTGTCTTCTGTGACCTCGACTGTGGTGTGGTAGGCCATGACGGGGGCGGCGGTTGAGAGTGTATTGGTATTGTTGTTGCGTGTGGTATAATACATTGCGGGCCGGATGCTTGCTGTTGTCGAGGTTGGCTCCGTGCATCGGTGATATTCGTCTATGTTCTCCTTTAAAGTATTCCCTTGGTTGTATCGCGGGATGTAGCTGCCTGTTGGCGCGATGACACGACCGTCCGCGCTTTTTGCGATTTTCCCGTTTGCCATGTATCGCTCAATTTCCGGGCAGCGGCTTATATAATGCGCGATGTCCCCGCAAAAGTTGCATCCGCGGGATCACGACGACCTCAGTTCAGTCACTAGGGCCCCACCATATTGCAAATTCGGCAAAAATGGGTGCCTAGTGCCTCGTCTGACATAAGGACAAAACACTCACCCTCTCATGGCCCCAGAGACGCTCACAACCAACCAGCCGAAGCATACATGACTCGACCAAGAATGAACGGAACCCCCTCGACCATACAGTCATTGACACTGATTGAACGACTCTCAGTGCCAGCTCATTCATCGCTCGCAGCAAGGATATCCGATCGCGCCGAACCTCCAACAGTAGATCCGGACTCTTCCATGGTAGATGCCCCTCCGAGCCCAGTCGAACCGCCAACACATGACAACTTCATCTCGCTTACCCCAGGAGCAGCCTTCTTGCGGCTACCAGCATCCGAGCGTGCCAGTATATCCATCCTGGACTCGATAGGAATGCAATTCGGAGACTCGAGGACGGTGACAGAGGAGAGGCGAACCATGTTGACATGTCAGATCAGTGCTCGAGGAGGCTTAGAACCTATGTTTCACGACCCGGACGAGGCATCTGCCTTGCGTGCGCCCAGGGACCCATACAGTCGAAGCCGGTTCCACCTTGAATTAATCAATAGCTCCGTTCGATTAGAAGAGCTCGCCTCTGCAGGGAGCACCACGTTTGTTGTCGGTCAGGTTGTGTGGAGGATTATCACAGTCACGGTGCAGGAAGGCTACCAAAAGGAGATAGAATCCGGAGGACCACTAATCATTGTCGGACGAACCCTTGGACGATACGCGGTCATCAATCGAGAAGGCGTGCTGCATTCGAGGCTCATTCCAGCACACCAGTTGATGCCATATTATTCGACTTGGCACGTAGCACGACTTCCAGCGGACTTGACAAACCATCCCCAGCTCGAGGACCTGCTCTGTCATGAGTACGAGGCCTAGAAACCACGAAGGCATCGCAACGCGGGCAGTGCGTCACTATCCAGTAACAAGCAACTTCGACCGAGATACCCGAAGATCCGTGGAGCACTTGTTGGGCATTGTGAACGTCGGCGATGTCGGTGGAGAAGTATTCCCAGTTGGTGCCTGGTGCACATGTGCGTTTCCATTGTCATGGACCTGTTCCCATCGTCGTGCTTCGATTGTGGTTCGAGAAGATGGTAGTCGAGCGGACCTTACAAAATCACAGATATTGGACTGAGTTTTGAGTTTCCCCCATATGACATATTGATAGATATATAAGCCTGTGCATGTCTTAGTTGAAAAGTAGAGAGGAAGTCTTGACCTTGCTTCCCTCCCCTCCGAGTCTCAGTGCAAGTTTGGCCTCCTCTGAGTTTTGTTCAGGCCCTTGGTATTGTCCTTGACTCAGCTTGCGTTCGCCTCGCACTCGCCTCAAGATTCTGCTTCGTCTTTGCCTCGTCTTCCTCATCAGCCACAACCATTCTCCTTGCCACACTTGATAATGTTCGATCACCTTCGACCCCGCCCTGTCACCTCGAGATCACCAACCCTGACCGGTACTCACTTCGTTTACAACATCCCCAACACCATTCGGATTCGAAACAGTCAGCCAAGTCTGAGAACCTCCTAGGACTCGCCCCCAGCTGTTCGAGACGTGTGTTTCTCCCTTCCCCCTGCCTTGACCCTGCTTCGAATAACACTTCGGTCCTTCACTGAAGGTGTGCTCGTGCACAAGAGAGGTTTGGTTTTGGGTTTTGCCCGTCGTATAGCACATCATCATTATGGTACAGCAAGTATGAAACAGTCCACAGAAGTGAGCAGGCAACTGGTCCAATGCTATTCTAATGCAGATTGAGCAATATGAAGCAGGGAAGATTTTGCAAGAACAGCTCAGACAGTGGCATGATGGACTCACTTGGCAAACAGAGCACAATGGTATACAGTCTGCAACAAACCCAGAAGAATGGGAATACACCCCATTTGCTGTACCATTTCCATTCAACTCATGGCCAGATTTCCTTCAAAAGACTAAGGACTTCTTTTTAACAACAGAAACAATGGACAATGCTGTGCAAGCCCTCAGAAAAATAAATCAGGGCAGACACAAATTGAGGATTACATTGTTGAGTTTAGAGGCCTTACTGTTACAGTTCTCTTTTTGTTTCATCTTTTTTGTCTCAGTGGACCATTTCATAATGGGCGCGAGGATGTGCAATTGTGAAAAAGGTCAAGGAACAGGTCGCCACTGTGAGGGACAGGCGACAGCGTGATGCCCATGTCAGGGCATATCATCGTTGGCTCAAAGAGCAACGAAGGGAAAGAGAAGGCTGCAGCACGAAGCTCAGTGTGAGGCGGAGCGACTTGAGGAGGCGTCGATCCGTGAGCAAGAAGAGGCATGGCAGGCGCTCATGCAGGAGAAGCGTGAGAAGCTGCATTGTCAATGGTGGCTTGAGGAGGCTGAGTGTCAAGAGGCGCTGAACTACCAGACGTTGGTAGATTTGTTGAACACCATGGAGATGGACTCCATAATCCAAAAGGCATTGTTTGACACGCCATCAAACATTCAATTATTGACAAAGGGATGGAATGTCATAACGTTGAAACACGAGGGGTTGGTTCTGTCTGCAAAGGAACGGAATCAATTAATGCATGCGCTGAATGGTAACATTATGAAGCCACAGCAATACAAAACTAGTTTGAGCTCACCACAATACTCGCCATATGATAAAACGAAGCAAGTATATACGATACACAAAGCGGAACCAGTCACACCCAAAGATTATAAGGGGCTGGGAATGCTTAACCACAAAATGTTGAGTTTGGATTACTTTTTGCCTGCATGTGGCAAAGAGAAAAGCTCTGTACTGTCCCCCCCCTATTCCAATGAAAAAAACTCATTAATAGAATGGCAGTAAAATTCCGATTGCACTCTGATTTGACTCTGATCCCAGTCCAACCATTTCATAGGAGTCAAATTGGACAATATTGGACACAGTCCAATGGACTGGTATCAGGACTACCCTCGCTGTGACGGCTTAGGGCCCCAACAATAGACTTATGAGAGGAGAAGAGGAGAGTAGGTAATAAACCCGAGAGAACTCGACTGAGGACTCTGGGTGTTCGTTGCTCAGTATATATACAATACAGGCTGGTCTGTGCGCTAACCCCTACAACCCTAAAGGCTGTAGAACCCTACGCTAATAATAGTCTTGTATGAGTAAGACTGCTGCGCATCGACTGCGGATTAGTCAGCAGGTATGAGTCATCGGTCCGGTAGTCCGTAATCTAATCTAATCGTTATCTAATCTAATATAATCTAATCTTAGCGCTGACTAGATAAGATAGACGCCGACTTAACTAAGTGTTTGGCTACCAACTACAAAGAATACAAAGGAAAATGAATATAAAATGACTTAGAAATTGGAGCGTTCGATACAAGTCATGACAACTGGGAGCGGAGTCAAATCAGACTAATTGGAGTCTGATAGGAATATATCACATACATTAGAAAGTATTATAAGAAATGTACATAAATGTAACCCTTGGCCTTGTTTACATATATTTCTATTTGGCAGTGCTACATTCAGTTGATGTGATGCCACATGTGTGCCATGGGCATGTCACTCATGTGACAACACCCATGATTTTTTCCGCAGCGACTGGATTGCTGTGGACGTCACTCGTGTGACACATTGTCACAACCGTTCACACAGCATGCCCACCACTTGCTCATCAGCCAACGCACCTGCCGCCACCACTGCCGCCACCTTGCCATTGCGAAAAGGTTGCAAGAGGACAATATCAACCATTTCTGCTCAAGCCAGCCCTGAGCACAAGAGGAAGACAAAAGGGAGGAAGAAGAGGGATGATGACGCATCAGATGATGCCATTGACAAGGTGACAATGAGCAAGCGAGGCAAGGGGAACAGGTATGACCCACCCATTTCCATTTTGTATCACTTGAATGATGTTTTCAACAGGAAGACTTCAGCCGCTCGAGCAAAAGAAGATGCAGCAGCTGCCAACACCCCCAGGTATGTACCTCCTCCTCTCTCCCTTGCTTTCTTGACTGAATCCACCACCCCCACCGCATTTTTCCACTGTGCCATGCCCAACCAACACCCTCACATGCAAATGCGCCCAAATGCGCCCACTTCATCATGTATTACCCACCCTCACAACCACAATGCCCATGCCCGCCACCCTTTTACCTGCTGTCAGAGAACATCTAAAACTGTGAGTGGTTTTATTTGTTCTTCTTACAAGTACTGACCAGGTTCTCCCCTCCCCATCCTCGCTGTTCCCCTCGATGACTTACTCACCATCAGAAAATCACCCGCACCCTCCTCAACACACTCGCATCGTCAACGCCCACCCTGTGCTCTTGTCAACTCACCACCACTCAACAACACCACCTACGACCCATCCCTGCCTTCAACAACTTGCCCAAAATTCAACTACACCACCAACGACCCATCCCTGCCTTCAATGGCTCGCCTGCAATGCCCACGCCCACCCTGCACCATTGTCGACCAACGCCCACCCATGGTAATTCATCCACGCCCACCTCGCACCCTTGTCAACCCATGCCCACCCTTGGTAACACATTTGCACCACTCACGCCCGCCCTGCACCCTTGTCCACCCATGTCCACCATTGTAAACCCACCCCCCTCATCCGTATTTCATCCACACCCACCTCATGCCCTTGTCAACCCATGCCCGCCCTCAGTAACACATCCACACCACCCACGCCTGCCCTGCACCCTTGTCCACCCATGTCCACTGTTGTAAACCCACCCCCCTCATCTGTAATTAATCCACACCCACTTCGCACCCTTGTCGACCCATGCCCGCCCTTGGTAACACATCCACACCACCCACGCCCACCCCGCACCCTTGTCCACCCATGCCCATGTTGTAAACCCACCCCCCTCATCCGTATTTCATTCACACCACCCGCACCCACCGCGCACCCCTCATTGACCCACACCTACCTTCAATGACTCACCCGCTGATGAGCCTGGGGCTCATTCATGCCAGGGACAGGGGCTCAGTATAGCATTTGTAAGCATGTCACAGTAGATAGTAGGTACATTGGTCACGTAGTCACAAGAATAATACACCTTCCCTCCCCCATAATTGTTAGTTTTCTCCTCGTTTTTGTCTCGTTTTCCCCCTCTCCCTCTTGTTTGGGGGCTCCCTCCCTCGTCACAGCCACAGTCGTTACACAGCACGCACGTTGAATCGTCACCAGACACCCTCGGGGTGTTGGGAATCTTCCAGAACCTGCGCAACAACAACCTCCCCCAACTGGCCTGTTCTCCTGCAGCACTGGGGGGTAGGCCTATCACTGCCACCTTGGTAATTCATCCACGCCCACCTCACGCCCGCCCTCGGTAACACATTCACACCCCCACGCCCACCCCACACCCTTGTCCACCCACACCCACCGTCATAAACCCACCCCCCTCATCTGTATTTCATTCACACCACCCTGCGCCCACCGTGCACCACTCATTGACCCATGCCCACCTTTGGAGCCTCACCTGCACTGCCCGCACCCACCCCACACCCTTGTCGACCCATCCCCAACCTCATCCACCACCCCCACACTCTTGTCCACCCATCCCCACCCTTGGTGATTCATCCACACCACCCATGTCCACCCCACACCCTTGGAAATCAATCTGTATTTAATCTCTATATGTATTTAATATACTTGTAATATACTTGTATTTATTCACCACCCTACCTTGACAAATTGTAGTTCTGAAGAAATTCTTGAAGCCAGTGGTATACCTATTGCCCCTCCAGCACATCCATGCTCAGGCCAGCTACTGTTACAAAGCAAGCCCAAGCAACAAGTCACACGTGCTTGTAGAGATTCTGTGATTGAATCAGATGATTCAGGGAGTGAATATGAACAGGAGGAAAGGACCACCAGTGAGGATGAGATTGATGAGGAGATTGATGAGGAGGATACTACAGATAAATCAGTGGAGGTGAGTTATGATAATACAAACCTTATTACCTGGATCTTAGTTTTACTATAACAGGATCTTGACAAGAATGAAAGAGAAGGCATTGAGGATGTTGGGGATGTGGGGAAAACAAATGAGAGTGAGAATAAGTTAGGAAAAGGGAAGGAGAAAGAGGTGTGTTGCAATTTGTCACATTTGGACTAGCTGCTAAACAAAAATAGAGCCTTGGAGCTGTTGATGAGTTAGAGGAGGAGGCATTAGAATATATTGATGGAACAGAATGGCAGGTAGGGTCAATCTTGCCCTGTACTTGATTGAGGGCTAATTAATATTTAACTCATAACCAGACACTGGAGAACAATGATAATATTCCTGGAAATGTGTTTAATGACCATGGTGATGGAAGTTTCACATTTATTCTACCTGGACTGATAACAAAGTTATAGATATCCACATGGGTAGTCCTCCCCCACATGGATCTTCATCTACCACAAAGGGGATTTTGCGTGGGAGAGCTGAAGGAAATGTTTTCAACTTGGCTGATGCAGAGAAAGTAACAGAGATGGAGATTGGGCCATTGGTTGGGAAAGTGAAAGTTTATATGCTTGGGGAGAGCCTGTTAGAACATTGTTCAACACAACCTCAAGGTTTGAGAGTGAAAGAGAGAAGGCTCTTAGTTGCTGTGTGGTACAACACAAACAATTGTAAGGCTAAGGTACACTACCTACTAACCCCTCCTTATATACCTTTTGCCTCATGTCCTCCATGAATTAATCATGTGACCCTTCCCTCTTGGCTTCCGATGACTCAGCCATCCTTGCCTTGCTGACCTAACCCTCCTGTGGCTGTGTCTATTATCTAATCAAAGAAAATAAAGAAAATGAGAAATTGTAACATAACCCCCTCTTGAAGGATTGGGTTCCACACGATCAGGATCCGTTTGTTCAGCTTCTTGACGATTTCCTTTCCACTTCTGCCAGTTTCGTTCCAACCGTTCCAGATATTCTTGTTCAAATTTTCTGTCTTCCCACCCGTATAATTTCTTAGATACCAGTGGCTGTGTATAGTTTAAATATGGTTTAAACACATATCCTCACCCATGGAGTCTCCTGGGCGCCCCCGGGTTGAGTCGATGGAAATCATCGATACGCCTCTTGGCATGGTCGCAATCCCGTGCCGATACCCACGAAGCTTCTTCGAGCAGGTAATTCTTCCACTTTACCAAATACTCCAGCTGACTGTGCCCTCGTCAGTTTATTCAACTGTCCAGTATTTTTTCCACCTCATAGTCGCCAGTGGAGCTCTCTTCCTTCTGCTTCTTCTTTTGGCTTGCATCTTTGCTGGCCTGTATTGGAAAAGAAGGTGCATAGTATGGTTTTAAGAGCGACTTGTTAAAGACGTTATAAACCTTCCAGGATGCAGGGATAAGAATTCGGTAAGCCACTGGTCCCACTTTTTCAAGAATGTTATAAGGTCCTAAAAACCTCTCTCCCAACTTTTTGGTTGGATGTACTGTTGGCAAATGTTCAGCATTTATGTATACTAGATCATCTTTTTTGTAACTTATAGATGTTCTTTTCCTTTTATCATACTGTAATGCCATCGCCGTTTGAGCTTTTTTGAGAGTGTTTTGGGCCTGATTCCATACTTCAGCTTGCCTTCCTGCAAATTGCATGACCGCTTCTACTGTAGTTTTACCTGTGTCGATTTCTATTCCCTTGTTAGGGTGACAACTGTAGTTCGTGTAGAATGGCAAATATCCTGTTGCCGAGTGTTCCCAATCATTGTAACAGAATTGAGCCACTGCCAACCAGTCACTCCAATCATCCTGATTTTCATTGACAAACGTAGATAGTAATTGTTCTGCTATCTGATTTACTCTTTCCGTTTGTCCATCTGTTTGTGGATGAAATGCTGTGGATGGATTCCCTTTAATCCCCAGTATCTCCGAGAGTTCCCTCATGAATTTGGATACAAATTGTGGTCCTCGATTGCTGATGATCGTTTCCAGTATTCCATGATTTTTGAAAATGTGATCCCGATACAAAGTAGCAACTCCTAATGATGTTATGGTGGTATTTGTAGGTAGGAAATATGCCATTTTTGAAAACTGATCTACTACCATTAGGATTGCATTGTATCCTTTGGATTCCGGTATGTTTTGTCTATCAGGTTTGACGGTTTGGCAGGTTCTGCATCCTTGAATGTATTTCTTGATGTCCTCTCCCATATTTGGCCACCAATATCCTCGAGTTATTAATTCCAACGTCTTGGCTATTCCCGGGTGTCCTCAATCATGATGTATTTGTATGATTTCTTCCCTTAATCTTATTACAGCTGGTACATAAACCCTTCCTTTCCATGTTATTATATTTTGTTTTTTATCATGTTCGAAACCTTCTTTTTTCTCTTTCAATCCTTTTTCTACTTGTTCGTCCCATTGCCTTTTATTTACTTTTTTAATATCTTTTTCCAGTTTTTCCATTTCAATCTTGCTCCTATCCCATCTTATAAACAATTCCTCTTTTAGTAATACTACATCTTCATTATCTCTTTCCCCTTGTTCATATCCTGCTCTTCTGGACAACAGATCCGCTTTGGAATTGGATTTTCCCGACCTGTGTTTAATCACAAAATTATATTCTTGTAGATCCATAACCCATTGTGCTTGTCTGTGATTTAAGTTTTGGGGTTTACGGAAGTATGTCAAATTTTGATGATCAGTCAAGATCTCGATTATCTCCTTTGCTCCTTTTAGGTATTGTGACCATTCATATAAGGAGTGCATGATAGCAAGCATCTCATTATCATATATTTCGTAATTTCTTTCAGCTTCATTTAAAGCTCTTGAAATAAACGCAACTGGTCTCCATATACCATTCTGCTGTTGAGATAAGATTGATCCCAATGCAAAATCTGATGCATCAGTTTCAATTCGAAATTGTCCTCCTTCGTCCGGTATTGCTAATACCGCTTCTTCTGCAATTCTTTCTTTTAATTTTCTCATGGCCTCCACTTGTCGAGGACCCCACTCCCAATCCTTCTTTCCCATCAACTCTGTCAAGAGTTTTGCATCTTTTGCAAATCCTTTTACAAATTGTTGATAGAAATTAACAAACCCTAAGAACTGTTGTACTTCTCATTTGTTCTTAGGCTCCAGCCATTCCTTCACCACTTTCACCTTTGCTGGATCCATTTGTACTGAATCTTTGGTAATGATCATGCCCAAAAATTCGATTTCTGTTTTATCAAAGTAACATTTTTCGGGTTTCAATGATAATTGGTTCTCTTCCAGCTTAGCCAAAATTCGATTTACATGTTTTTTGTGTTGTTCCTTTGATTGGGAGAACACCAATATATTGTCCATGTAAATAACCACCCATCCCTCAGGAAGTTCCTCCTGGAACAAGTCATTCATCATGGTTTGGAATGTGGCTGGTGAATTTGTAAGTCCAAAGAACATTACAAGAGGTTCAAATAATCCATGATTTGTTCAGAAAGCCGCTTTCCATTCATCTCCATCCTTAATATGAATGTTATTATATCCCCAACAAATATCCATTTTTAAAAAGATCGTCACACTGCTCAACTTATCTATCAGTTCTGATATTAAAGGTAGCAGATAGCAATTCTTAATGGTCATTTCATTAAGTTTATGATAATCCTGTACTGGTCTTAAAGATCCATCTTTTTTCTTAACAAAAAAGAATGGTGATGCCATCGGAGATTTACTGGGTCTTATTCGTCCACTCTCCAGGTTTTCCATAAGAAAGTCCTCCAGCACTTTCTGTTCCTCTCGATTTAACGGGTATATTTTGCAATCCAAAGGGTTAGATCCTGGTACTAACTCAATTGCGTGATCCCAAGGCCGTTGAGGTGGTAGTTCGTCAAAGGTAGTTTTTTCGAAGACCTTGCAATGGGATAGGTAATGAGATGGTACAATCTCATCTAATGAACACTTTGTTTTATTTTGAGAGGCAATTTCCGTTGCTTTAGACTGAAAAGCTCGAATCTGTAATTCCTCTTCTCCAATATGAACTGCTAACAAGCAATCTCCTTCTTCCCATTCATTCTGCTCTATTTCCTCCTCTGGTTCATTTACTGTTGATCCCTTCCAACAGGATCCTGGACATCATGAAAAGTTCAATGTTTGGTTTTTCCAGTTAATCTCCGGATTGTGATATTTTAACCAATCATGTCCTAAGAACATGTCCATTTTGCCTAATGCTGAAACTCCAAATTCTAATGATTTCCAATGATCACCAATTCGTAGTTTCAGCTCCACCATTTCTTCTAAATCTCCTCCCGCATTTTGTGTGCCGTCTGTGTTAAAGACTGGAATAGACTTTGGTAACCTTCATATGTTTATCCCATTTTGTTCAATAAATGTCTTGTTTACACACGATGCTGTACATCCTGAGTCAATTAACGCTTTTATCTCAAAGTTTTGTAATGAGTCCTTAGTTTGTACTATGACTCCTACATCCATCTGTCTTTGTCCTGTTGTTCTGACAAGACGTGGTTTTGTTCTCATGTGGTTCAAGTACCACAATGCCTCTTTTTCTGACATTTGATTTAATTCATGAATCAATGTCTCATCCACTTCTTCCTCTCAGTTTTTCTTAACCCATGTTTTTACATCTTTGATGGCTGTTTCCATCGGTTGATCCCAAATGTGTCTTACCATCCAAGGGCCTGACCATGTTGTCAGTCTTTGTTTGGTTGCGCTTATGGGTGCGTTTCTCAGACAGTGTACCAGTGAACGACATTCATATAAAATCTCAGGTAATTTTACATGTGAATCCTCGTACTTTACAATGTCCATAACTTGTGAATCAAAAGGCTCATTCACAAGTTGGTTTGAAAACCCAACTCCTCCGCTACTTCTTTCTTTTCTTCCTCTGTCAGATCTCTGACATATTCCCTTGCCAAATTCCACCTCTTCTCCACCTGTTTTCCTTTATCCTTTGGTGGTGCCCTGCAATCCCGCTTCATATGTCCAACCTTTCCACAGTTGTAACAGGTAATCGATGCTCGTTGATGATCTACATCCATCGCATTTGGGTCTTTTGATGTAGATGCTGTTGCTGGTGAGTTTTGGTTTTGAATTGGTCGATTCTGTTGCCAAGGCTTATTTTGCCTATTCTGTGTATTCTGCGCTGGCCTGCTTCCACTCTGTGTCATTGTTGTTTTTGGATACAACTGTTGTGCATCCCTCCAACTCTTCTCAATCACCAATGCCCTATCATACCACTGCTGTAGATCTCCTGGCTGAGATCCGTCAATACTCCTTACTCCGTCTAACATTCCAATTTCTACTACTCGCCGTCCTAATGCTGGGTTGAGACCTTGACGGAAATGCATAACTAATGCAATTCTGTTGTACCTGGTGAGCATGGCAACACTTCTGAATTCAATAATGTAATCCTCGACTTTGTTTCAATGTGCTGATTTTTTGTGTTGCATTGTCACGGGTTTCCATTGTCAAAAAGAAGTCTTTCATTTTGATTTTTAAATCCTCCCAGTGATCAAATGGCGGTGGATTTTGAAATGGTTCCATCGCCCATGTTCCATCCGCTGCCCTAATCCCTTCTCTACATTCCGGATATGACACCATCCTTCCCAATTGTGCTACTAGCGTTTGCATATATGGAAGCAGACTTTTTGTCACTATTTCTGCTTCGAATTCCGCCTGTTCTGTTGTTTTTGCTGCAGCCCAATTGCTGGCTCGGTTATCCATCCCCTTCTTCACCCTTTGCAGTATGATCATCATTTGCTGCTTCGGATCTTTTACTTTTACAAGATTGAAGTAGCTTTCCATTGATCACAACCATGCCACAATTTCCTTTGGGTCTCCCTCATAGGCCTCTGGCATCGCCATTTTCAACGTTGGAACCGGGTCACGAGGTGGATGGAGAGCGGTGTTTAATTGATTGATTACATCTGCTAATGCTCTCCCTTGTTCTGCCTGTTCAACCAATGTACGTGCATTCCATGCAATTGCACTTGCTGCATGTCCGAAAATGCCTATGGCCACTGTGATGAGTCCCACTATTGCCTGTATGATCGTGTTCATGATGTCGAACCTGACCAAATAATGTTGCTGGACCAAATTGGCCCCTCCATATTTCTCCAGTATCTCATCCGCTCCCTTGCCCCATGCATCTTGTTCTACATGGAATTTCGCCTCCCTCATATTGAAGGTTACTTTTACCATGGCGTCTGGATCTTGCATATCCCTTTTGTATGCCACAATCTCTCCCCAAGACAGGTTATATGGCCATGTGAATGCCCTCCAATACTGTCTTTTGAACAACCGAAGGTAACAGAGACCTGGTGTCTCCGGCCCTGACCCAGTGAATCCTTTAGGTGGCAGCACCTTTTTACTAGCGTGTTGTACCTGCTGGTTCCACTTCGTGATGTCAATGTAACTGGGCGGATGTACTGTTTCGAGTCTCATTCGCATTTCCTCTCTTAGTTCCTCATTGAACCAATCGCCCAATGGTTCACCAAACCAGTTTGTTGTGAACTGACATGTAACTTGTCTGCCAGCTCCCTGAAAGTGATTTGACTGTACCGCCTGTGCATATGTCCGTCTCAGGTAAATGACCTCCTCGTCATTCTTGGCCATGCCAAGAGTGTTCTTCTTCCACCAATAATCTTCCGCAAATTTATCAACATCTTCCCAATCATATGTCGATTCCACTTGTATTGTTCTGTTTTCTTCGAGTAGAATTTCGTCTCCTGGGTAGATATGATATACTCCATTCTCGTCTCCATTCTTCAACACGAACCTCACATAGGGTTTTCATAAAATATGAGCCCATGACGCCACCTCTGCCATGGTTGGATAACTCGGCCATTGATACTTGGCATAGTATTTTGGCTCGAAGAGATACATGTAACAGTATCCCTTTTGTCTCCATGGCTCTGATGCTGTTCATTTATAGTGACCTGGCTTGCCAGGTAACTTGGCCTCTACTTTGTCTGCCCATTTTGTGATGCATCTCTGCTGCTCCTTCAATGTTTCCTTGCCGCATGCCGGTAAGAAATAATCCAAGCTCAATGTTTTACGGTTAAGCATCCCCAGTCCCTTGTAATCTTTGGGTGTGACCGGTTCTGCTTTGTGGATTGTGTATACTTGCTTTGTTTTGTCATATGGCGAGTATTGTGGTGAGCTTGAGCTATTTTTATACTGCTGTGGTTTCATTATGTTGCCATTGAGCGCATGCATTAACTGGTTCCATTCTTTGGCAGACAGAACCAACCCCTCGTGTTTCAACGTTATCACGTTCCATCCTCGCGTCAAAAGTTGAATGTTTGATGGCATGTCAAACAATGCCTGTTGGATTACGGAGTCCATCTCCATGCCATTCAATAAATCTACCAACGTCTGGTAGTTCAGCGCCTCTTGACGCTCAGCCTCCTCAAGCCGCCATTGACAATGCAGCTTCTTGCGCCTTTCCTGCATCAGCGCCTGCCATGCCTCTTCTTGTTCATGGATCGATGCCTCCTCGAGTCGTTCCGCCTCACACTGAGCTTCCCACTGCAGCCTTCTCTTTTCTCTTCATTGTTCTTTGAGCCAACAATGGTATGCTCTGACATGAGTGTCACACTGTTGCCTATCTACCACAGTGGCGACCTGCTTCTGTACTTTCCTAATGATTGCGCATCCTCACGCCCATTCTGCCTCAAAGGCAACTCCAATCTTGGCCAACGTCATGTTGGCAAACAGCAATACATAACGGAAGGTTTGTTCCATTGTGACTTGATGAAACAAAGTGTTGATAAGATGAATGATAAGATCCGCTTATGTAAGGGATCCGCGGAATGCCTCGTGTTAGGCGCGTGTTTCTGTAACAAAAATATTCAATTACTTCTGCGTCTCAGCACAGCAGACAGTAATCCGTTCCTCAGCAATACGAGTGATGCTTTCAGATGAAAGGATGTCGTCAGAGGGAAGTCGTCCAATCGGAATGACCTAAGAGACATGGTGCCTGGGACTTCACTGGGGTGTCCTCATGCTCAATTCAAAGAATTGATATGTTATTGGTATCCCCAGACTGTACACCCTTGATACATGGCATGTCAAATAGGTTGTCTTTGTTATTGGCCAACGGCAGTCAGGCTCGGGTTGTACTGGTGCACCTACACCACGTAGAACCAAAGGTTCCTCCTAACTGTTGTGTTGTCTAGACCTGGTCTTCAATCGCCACGTTGTATGACTTGCCAACACTGCCTCTACAGCCAAGGGCATACTCTGTCACTACAACCATTTGTTGCCAAGAAATGATAAAGTCGATGTCACCCAGAGCGTGGTGTTACAGTTTCCTCTTCGTTTCGGCCTCCTGTCTCAGCGGACTGTTTCATACTCATCATTTCCCCTCAACTGCGCATTGTATAGCTTGGACGCTATCTCCTTTCATAGTTACCTTCATATTTCCTTTCTCAGGTAGCTATCGTTTCATTCCCTTTATAGTTTCCTTTGTTCCCCAATCGTATATAAACCCCATGTACTGTAGAGTAACTCCAGTTCCAACTTAGACGAGTTTTGCTCTCAACTTCGACCGACTTCGACGCTCTTTTCTCTCGACACTCTCAAGACCTTCGTCATCATTTGACTTAGCGTCTGAACTCTTTGTCCAGTGGCTGGGAGCGGACCGAGACTCTGCTTGTCGCTGTTGACTTAGAACGAACCACGACGAGGGCATCAAATCCATCAGCGGGCACCCCAAAGACTTTGAAATAAAATTTACCGGTTGCATGCTTGCTCGTTCGGGGTACCAGACTTGGACCGCTTGGAGGGGCCCCGCTTCTGTCCCCGCGCTTTCTGCTCGCGCCCGCTTTTGACTTTGTTTTCCGCGCCCTCGCGCCCTCGCGGCCTCCAGCTCGTTAGCGATCACCAGCTCATTAAGTGCCGCAGGATCGCTCGCCAATATCTCCTTCTCAGCCACGCGTGCAGCATGACATACAGACGAGAAATCCACAGGACTCGGGCTGCGGGCCTTAGATTTGCCCTTCGGACGAGGATGCGGGCGCGCCCCTTGTTGCAAACGGGTCTGCTCTTCTCGCAAGCGCCGCGCATGTTCCGCGGCTACTCTTGATGCCTCCGGTTTCGTTGTGCCTCGTGACGGTCTGCCTCCTCTTGCGCATGACGCTCCGCGGCTTCTTGCTCCGCACAACGTTTAGCTTCTTCACGAGCTCGTTGCTCAGCCGCCTTTCGTGCCTTTAGATCCAGGATCTGTTGGCGTGCTCTTCACGTCGCCAGTCGCGGCTTCTTCACGCAACTGTCGCTCCTCGTCTTCCTGCAACAAACGCGCCTCCGGGCAGCAATTTCCTCATCGAAGTAAGACTCGGTGGGCGGGGAGGGAGAGGACATGTGGGGAAGGGAAGCAAGGAATGAGAACAAAACGAGGCAACAGACACAAAAGAAACGAACAGAATCCCACGGAACGATAAAAGAAGCCAGGACCTTTCCCACGCAAGTGAAAGTCGCCGTGTCCCATAGACCTCTAATAGGCCAGACCCAAGTCCAACACCGTTCGACCCAATTCCCTTCCGCTGTCAAGCTATGTACCATCGGACGCGCATTCGCGCCAGGGGATATATCCGCATCGCGACAGAGGTCTACGATCGCAGCACCAACGCAGCGCCAGCAACAGCACATCTTCCGTCACACAAGTAAGCTTCCGTCGCACCAAACTCCAGAATCGGTCGTATTCATCCAGCAAGACTGACTGAGGGCAGTCAGATTTTTAAGTCCCGGGGAGATGATGAGCGGTGTCCCGTTGTGACCGTGTAGCGACCTCGTCACGTATATGCGCCATGCTATGCGAGAGAAGTCCTATCGTCATTGGGATTATACACATGCACTGAACCCGTCACTAACTATCTGAGGCGCTACAGTTCCGCAGACCTCGCAAACCTGGTTATCATCGCACGCACCCGCAGCATAATCCGCCCCCTTTCGCACTAGCAGCGAGCACCGTCGCGCTTGATGACTACCGAGCACAAATCCCATTATCCGCTAAACCGCGCTGACTAAACGGACCTGCCACATCAAGAGTTTACCGTCGCATGCGACAGCTCTGCACTGCCACTTCCGTGATAGCGAAGTTAGCTTTCTGGGGACCACGATCGAAACCTACATCCGCATACGCATATGATCGACGGAGGAATCATTAGTCCACCCAGGAACCAGGACTAAATCTTCACGGTGGTTTGCATCGATCGGAGAATACAAGGGGGAAGGCTATATGGAGCGCGATTGGAAGAATTCCGTTAACAGGTTCGCGGTCGCCAGGGAAAACATCAGCGGTAATCAATAGGGACACCGGAGCTCGATCGTCAGCAACCGCACTCATATTCAAATGCCCTTAGGGACAACAACCATACGATCAGGGTCCCGCTACGGAGTGGCAGCCGGATGAAAAATACTAAGAAAATGCTCGCGTACTAAGCTGCATCGGAGGGAGCCTTTCAAGATAACGGATGGGGACAGCAAGACGACGCGCATTGTGTAACCTTTTACACTGCTAGGCAGCTGTGTAGAGGGGGGGTTTGTGAGGCGTTGGAAGGTTACCAGCACCTCCTTTCCGAGTGAGCATTGTATCGATGAGCGCGCGCATGCTATGCTGATGACCATGGCGACAGTGAGAGATAGAGAACCCTCCCCCCAAACGAGAGAAGGGGGAGGGCGAATGAGCCAAACGACAGGCAAAACGAAGGTGATTACGAGGGAGGGAGGGAGTATTATTGTTGTGACTACGTGACAAATGTACTATTATCCTTCGTGACATGCTTACCCCAAATTAGGCAGAGCCCCTGTCCACTGCGTGTAGCAGAGTTCTAGCTCATCAGCGTACACAGAGAAAAAGTTACAAGAGTGTCAGTCGTTTCACAGTTGGTAGCATAGTAAAATGTATATAAACCACAATGTTTCATAGTAGAAAATAATCTACCCTATCCATCCAAGTTTCCCCTTTGCGTTCGCTTCGTTTTCATTCTCTCGGTCTCTTGAGAAATTCCTCTCCGCGTCGTTTGTAGCCGTTGCCAAAAGCCCAACTTGCGGAAAGACTTGGCTACTCATCGCCGTTGCAATGGCCCGACAAACTTCGCCCTACACACTTCCACCAAAAACTCGTTTATCAAGCACGTAACCGCTGCGCGTATTGAGTACTCCATTTATCTATGTTGGCGTTATCTGCGCGGATTCTTTCGCATCCGTCACATCTTTTCGCATCTTTCGCATCTTTCGCATCCGTCGCATCCTTCGCATCTCTCACATCCGTCACATCGTCGCACTTTCCGCATCTTTCGCATCTGTCGCTATTTCGCATTCTTTCGCATCTGTCGCCATCTTTCACATCCATTAAGCAGTTGACTTCCGGAACTGGAATTGGTGGGACATCTTTACCGTGCTCACTAAACCCCCTGTCTGCCGTCGCTTTGATAGGTTAGAGCTTGTTACCGTCACCCAACAGACCTTTAAACCACACTAACGATTATACACCAAAGCAGCCCTCCGCCGAGAGGACCCGATACTAATTGATTTTGCAGAACGGCTAAGCAATGCCAGCAAAGAAATGGAAATCTGCAGATGGGTCACTATGCGACGACTCCCAGACGCAATCTAAAACCTCAATAGAGTACTCGAAAGCCTCGATTTCTTAGATGCATTTGACAGCACAGGTGGACCCACTATACCCAATTCACCAGAAAGTATTGCACCACAGGACGTCGCTCCTGAACACAGACACAAACCCTGAGAATGAAATCTCCATTACTACCAGGGACGAGCTAAGCAAATCAGAAGAATCTGACGAAGAACTTGAAATTGTCCCAGCATCAGAGCATCCACATTCACTAGCGGCCCCCGGATGGAGAACTCCGAACTGTCAGTTGGGATGACAAAGTCTTCAATTGAACATAAAAGGACACCTTTGGCAGTGCTAGATCCCCAATTTCATACACTTGCACAATGTCTTTTCTTCACCGCCATTGCCTACTTCGCCGCCCTTGCCTTTGCCTTGTTGGTCACCGCATGGGGCCATTACTATATCGAACCGGTTAATTTTCTATCGCCCTTCATCACGCCGCTTCCCCCTCGAGGTCTTTGTCGAGACCACTGTTACCATCAACGACTTTGATTTCGCTGACCGCCCCGAGCTGCACGAACACCCTGCAGAACTTATTGAACTGACCACTGCAGTCACGCCTCCTGTCATCATCCGCCCTCACAATGCAATGCTTCAAAATGTCGTGATCACCTCGCTGAAATACTAGTCCTCTACAACCAGTTCGCCGAACCTCTGGACTTTGTCACAGGGCTCACCATCACCACCGACCCACACTCCCTTACTCTCAAAGAAAGGGATTCAGCACTAGCACAAGCAAAGCAATTGCAGAAGCAGTTCAAAGTCTTCAATGGCGAGCTGAGACGGCAGCAGCGGACCTAGGCAATGTCGTCACTTGTCTGAGTCACGGCAGGATCACACATGGACATCTGCATGGTAGAAGTCGGTGACTTCGCGCATACGAAGGGGGTAATGCATCTTCGCAAAATGTATATATTTGTTTTTGTTGCTTGTGCGCGCGACCTTATGTCGCGCTTTCAAATAATTAGGTAATCAGATCTTTCTTAACTACAAACCTGTACGTGCGTTACATTGCCAATAAAATTGGTCCAGTGTAAGACGCACTGCGGGATTAAGTAAAGAAAGCCCAATAACCTTTACAGGTCAGCTGCCACGACAAGTTAGGACACCGCGGATATTATGCGACATGCTCAGTAATTATGCAGCGGTTTTGGTGGCCACAGATACAAGACGACATCAAATGGTACATCAAATCATGTTGCGCATGTCAAGCCCGGCAACTACAACTATATCGCATCCCGCCCGTTGTTGCGGAACCCGCCCCTATCTTTGCCAAAGTCTACTTGGACACCATGCACCTCCCGCCGTCGAACCAATACAAGTACCTCGTCCAAGCCTGTTGCTCGTTGACGCATTACCCGGAGTATCGCGCGCTGCGTCGCGAAACCGCCAATGCAATAGGCAATTGGATATTCGAGGAGCTCATCTGCCGATGGGGAAGTTTAGTGGAGATTGTAACGGACAACGGAGCGCCAATTATCCACGCGGTGGCACACCTAGCGAAGAAGTATCACATTAACCATATCCGCATCTCCGGTTACAACTCCCGCGCTAATGGCATTGTAGAGCGCAGTCATTACGACGTCCGGCAAGCTTTGGTTAAAGCCAGCGAGGGGGGAGGATCTAATTGGGCTCCAGCCCTGCATTCCGTATTCTGGTCGGAGCGAGTCACAGCCAGGCATTGCATGGGCGTATCACCCTACTTTGCGGTAACCGGAGCACATCCGCTGCTTCCGCTTGATATCACGGAAGCTACCTACTTATTGCCACCACCCGACGATTTCCTGTCGACTACAGAGCTCATTGCCCGACGCGCGACGGAATTGCAGAAGCGCCATGTGCAAACGGAAGCTCTAAAAGGCAAGGTCTACGCAGCGCGCATAGCAGCGGCTAAACAATTCGAGAACGAGCATCCGACCGTGATTCGGGACTTTGACTTCAAACGTGGCGCACTAGCACATCCGCTGCTTCCGCTTGATATCACGGAAGCTACCTACTTATTGCCACCACCCGACGATTTCCTGTCGACTACAGAGCTCATTGCCCGACGCGCGACGGAATTGCAGAAGCGCCATGTGCAAACGGAAGCTCTAAAAGGCAAGGTCTACGCAGCGCGCATAGCAGCGGCTAAACGATTCGAGAACGAGCATCCGACCGTGATTCGGGACTTTGACTTCAAACGCGGCGCACTAGTCTTGGTCCGTAACACTGCAATAGAGAAATCGCTAAACAGAAAAATGCGCCCGCGCTACATCGGCCCATACGTCGTCCTACGTCGCAACCGCGGCGGCGCATATCTCCTTTGCGAGCTCGACGGAACAGTACTCGACCGACCTTACGCAGCATTCCGCGTTATTCCTTACTTCGCGAGGCACCGGATAAGCATACCGGACAATGTATTAGACGCTTCAGAAGAGCACATGCTACAAATGGCGGGCTCCTACTCACAAGGGGACGATGATCCACTAGCGCAAATCGCACCGGAAGAAGGACTCGCCGACGACCACTCCGACCCGGAATCCGACATGGATGAGCCATGACAAGCAAATTTCAACCACACCATTTCCGCATTAGGACAAGCGCGCCCATTTTGTATTCTATCGTGCTTTTGTTTCCGCTTACACTTATCCCGCGCACTTATTAATTTACTTACTCAAACCTCCAAAGAACCACAACCGCAAAAAAATTAATATTGTCCGAGGCGAAACGATACCAAAATACAGAGAATTTAAAGCGACGGAGCAGGCGAAGCCGGAGAGCTCATGACTACGTCGTCCTTAGCGCCTTCGACAACCGACCCCTTTTCAACAACTTCTTCCGCTCTTGTTTCCGCGGTCGCGACCTCTGCTTCCCCACCTTCGTTTTCCTCTGCCGGCTGAACCTTGTCCGCAGCTGCTTCTCCAAGTCCCACCTCCGCCGCGGGAGGATGACAGAAAAAGTCCAATAATGCACGAGTTGCGTGGCGCGTGTCACCAGCGATGTTGCGAAGCTTGTACTGCAGGTTAGCCTGCATCGATTGAAGATCTAGGACTTGGCGCAAAAGCGCGTTTTGCTCGCGCAGGAAAATTGAAGTTTCGTTTGCGGACCGGGCGATGGCTGCCAAAGATACTTGCGCGGCCGCAGATTGAACTTGAAGTTGTTGAAGCAGCTGTACGCTGCTTGGCGCACTCGTGTCCACCTCGCTCGCAAGGACTGTACCCTCCTCCACATCTTCCGAGCCTTCGTCGCTCAGCTCCACCAACTCCTGCGTTTTCACCACCTTCTTCGAAGCCCGTTTCGTCACGGAGACGCCGCCGATGCTACAAGATTGCCGCTGGTCGCGGCACTGCATGCACGCCTTGCTCCGAGAATTTGCCTGCGGATAGCAGGGCAACGATAGCCGCTCGCATCTGAAATTCCATCAGCGCAGCACCCAAGACTTTGAAATAAATTTACCGGTTGCATGCTTGCTCGTTCGGGGTACCAGACTTGGACCGCTTGGAGGGCCCCGCTTCTGTCCCCGCGCTTTCTGCTCGCGCCCGCTTTTGACTTTGTTTCCGCGCCCTCGCGCCCTCGCGGCCTCCAGCTCGTTAGCGATCACCAGCTCATTAAGTGCCGCAGGATCGCTCGCCAATATCTCCTTCTCAGCCACGCGTGCAGCAGTACATACAGACGAGAAATCCACAGGACTCGGGCTGCGGGCCTTAGATTTGCCCTTCGGACGAGGATGCGGGCGCGCCCCTTGTTGCAAACGGGTCTGCTCTTCTCGCAAGCGCCGCGCATGTTCCGCGGCTACTCTTGATGCTCCGTCCCGTTTTCGTTGTGCCTCGTGACGGTCTGCCTCCTCTTGCGCATGACGCTCCGCGGCTTCTTGCTCCGCACGACGTTTAGCTTCTTCACGAGCTCGTTGCTCAGCCGCCTTTCGTGCCTTTAGATCCAGGATCTGTTGGCGTTCTTCTTCACGTCGCCAGGTCGCGGCTTCTTCACGCAACTGTCGCTCCTCGTCTTCCTGCAACAAACGCGCCTCCGCGGCAGCAATTTCCTCATCGAAGTAAGACTCGGTGGGCGTGGAGGGAGAGGACATGTTGGGAAGGGAAGCAAGGAATGAGAACAAAACGAGAGGCAACAGACACAAAAGAAACGAACAGACTCCCACGGAACGATAAAAGAAGCCAGGACCTTTCCCACGCAAGTGAAAGTCGCCGTGTCCCATAGACCTCTAATATGCCAGACCCAAGTCCAACACCGTTCGACCCAATTCCCTTCCGCTGTCAAGCTATGTACCATCGGACGCGCATTCGCGCCAGGGGATATATCCGCATCGCGACAGAGGTCTACGATCGCAGCACCAACGCAGCGCCAGCAACAGCACATCTTCCGTCACACAAGTAAGCTTCCGTCGCACCAAACTCCATCAATCGGTCGTATTCATCCAGCAAGACTGACTGAGGGCAGTCAGATTTTTAAGTCCCGGGGAGATGATGAGCGGTGTCCCGTTGTGACCGTGTAGCGACCTCGTCACGTATATGCGCCATGCTATGCGAGAGAAGTCCTATCGTCATTGGGATTATACACATGCACTGAACCCGTCACTAACTATCTGAGGCGCTACAGTTCCGCAGACCTCGCAAACCTGGTTATCATCGCACGCACCCGCAGCATAATCCGCCCCCTTTCGCACTAGCAGCGAGCACCGTCGCGCTTGATGACTACCGAGCACAAATCCCATTATCCGCTAAACCGCGCTGACTAAACGGACCTGCCACATCAAGAGTTTACCGTCGCATGCGACAGCTCTGCACTGCCACTTCCGTGATAGGCAAGTTAGCTTTCTGGGGACCACGATCGAAACCTACATCCGCATACGCATATGATCGACGGAGGAATCATTAGTCCACCCAGGATACCAGGACTAAATCTTCACGGTGGTTTGCATCGATCGGAGAATACAAGGGGGGAAGGCTATATGGAGCGCGATTGGAAGAATTCCGTTAACAGGTTCGCGGTCGCCAGGGAAAACATCAGCGGTAATCAATAGGGACACCGGAGCTCGATCGTCAGCAACCGCACTCATATTCAAATGCCCTTAGGGACAACAACCATACGATCAGGGTCCCGCTACGGAGTGGCAGCCGGATGAAAAATACTAAGAAAATGCTCGCGTACTAAGCTGCATCGGAGGGAGCCTTTCAAGATAACGGATTGGGACAGCAAGACGACGCGCATTGTTAACCTTTTACACTGCTAGGCAGCTGTGTAGAGGGGGGGTTTGTGAGGTCGTTGGAAGGTTACCAGCACCTCCTTTCCGAGTGAGCATTGTATCGATGAGCGCGCGCATGCTATGCTGATGACCATGGCGACAGTGAGGAGATAGAGAACCCTCCCCCCAAACGAGAGGAAGGGGGGAGGGCGAATGAGCCAAACGACAGGCAAAACGAAGGTGATTACGAGGGAGGGAGGGAGTATTATTGTTGTGACTACGTGACAAATGTACTATTATCCTTCGTGACATGCTTACCCAAATTAGGCAGAGCCCCTGTCCACTGCTGTACAGAGTTCTAGCTCATCAGCGTACACAGAGAAAAAGTTACAAGAGTGTCAGTCGTTTCACAGTTGGTAGCATAGTAAAATGTATATAAACCACAATGTTTCATAGTAGAAAATAATCTACCCTATCCATCCAAGTTTCCCCTTTGCGTTCGCTTCGTTTTCATTCTCTCGGTCTCTTGAGAAATTCCTCTCCGCGTCGTTGTAGCCGTTGCCAAAAGCCCAACTTGCGGAAAGACTTGGGCTACTCATCGCCGTTGCCATTGCCCGACAAACTTCGCCCTACACACTTCCACCCAAAACTCGGTTATCAAGCACGTAACCGCTGCGCGTATTGAGTACTCCATTTATCTATTTTGCGTTATCTGCGCGCATTCTTTCGCATCCGTCACATCTTTCGCATCTTTCGCATCTTTCGCATCCGTCGCATCCTTCGCATCTCTCACATCCGTCACATCGTCGCACTTTTCGCATCTTTCGCATCTGTCGCATCTTTCGCATTCTTTCGCATCTGTCGCCATCTTTCACATCCATTTACGCAGTTGACTTCCGGAACTGGAATTGGTGGGACATCTTTACCGTGCTCACTAAAACCCCCTGTCTGCCTGTCGCTTTGATAGGTTAGAGCTTGTTACCGTCACCCAACAGACCTTTAAACCACACTAACGATGTATACACCAAAGCAGCCCTCCGCCGAGAGGACCCTATACTAATTGATTTTGCAGAACGGCTAAGCAATGCCAGCAAAGAAATGGAAATCTGCAGATGGGTCACTATGCGACGACTCCCAGACGCAATCTCAAACCTCAATAGAGTACTCGAAAGCCTCGATTTCTTAGATGCATTTGACAGCACAGGTGGACCCACTATACCCAATTCACCAGAAAGTATTGCACCACAGGACGTCGCTCCTGAACCAGACACAAACCCTGAGAATGAAATCTCCATTACTACCAGGGACGAGCTAAGCAAATCAGAAGAATCTGACGAAGAACTTGAATATGTTCCCAGCATCAGAGCATCCACATTCACTTATCGGGCCCCGGATGGAGAACTCCGAACTGTCAGTTGGGATGACAAAGTCTTCAATTGAACATAAAAGGACACCTTTGGCAGTGCTAGATCCCCAATTTCATACACTTGCACAATGTCTTTCTTCACCGCCATTGCCTACTTCGCCGCCCTTGCCTTTGCCTTGTTGGTCACCGCATGTGGCCATTACTATATCGAACCGGTTAATTTTCTATCGCCCTTCATCACCGCCGCTTCCCCCTCGAGGTCTTTGTCGAGACCACTGTTACCATCAACGACTTTGATTTCGCTGACCTCCCCGAGCTGCACGAACACCCTGCAGAACTTATTGAACTGACCACTGCAGTCACGCCTCCTGTCATCATCCGCCCTCACAATGCAATGCTTCAAAATGTCAGTGATCACCTCGCTGAAATACTAGTCCTCTACAACCAGTTCGCCGAACCTCTGGACTTTGTCACAGGGCTCACCATCACCACCGACCCACACTCCCTTACTCTCAAAGAAAGGGATTCAGCACTAGCACAAGCAAAGCAATTGCAGCTAGCAGTTCAAAGTCTTCAATGGCGAGCTGAGACGGCAGCAGCGGACCTAGGCAATGTCGTCACTTGGCTCGAGTCACGGCAGGATCACACATGGACATCTGCATGGTAGAAGTCGGTGACTTCTCGCATACGAAGGGGGTAATGTTACAGTTTCCTCTTTGTTTCGGCCTCCTGTCTCAGCGGACTGTTTCATACCCATCATTTCTCCTTAACTGCGCTACAGCTTGGACACTATCTCCTTTCATAGCCACCTTCATATTCCCTTTCTCAGGTAGCTATCATTTCATTTCCTTTATAGTTTCCTTTGTTCCCTGATCATATATAAACCCCATGTACTGTAGAGTAACTCCAGTTCCAACTTAGACGAGTTTTGCTCTCAACAACAATCGACTTGAACGCTCTTTTCTCTCATCGCTCTCAAGACCTTTGTCATCGTTTGACTTAGTGTCTAGACCTTTGTCCAGTGGTTGGGAGCAGACCGAGACTCTGCTTGTCGCTGTTGACTTAGAATGAATCATGACAAGGGCATCGTCTGTAACAATATTACTGCCAAAAATTTTGCAGTAATGCAATTAAACTCAATGAGGCAGGTGAATGTGAGATATGCAAGATCAATATCCTAGAGGCAATGCTTATGGCTTGGGAGGCATGGTCCAAAGTTCAGCCTTTGACAATCAAACATTGCTGGACCCACACAGGTATACAAAAGTTAGTTTTGCACCACAGATTCATATTTTTGACTTAACAAATGATATTTCAGGGCCTATAATCCAGCAGCACTCCCAGCACACATGAATCCATATGTGTGGGACATATTGAGGATGTTTGCATCCTCAGATTCAGTTTCTCTTCCTGCCACAGAGGCCCAATTGCAGTCCTTGCTTGGGTCATGATATCTTGATAATGATTGGTGGCCAGCCCTTAAAGCTGTAATGGATGCTGAAGGTGATACTGAAGCTGCAATGGAAGCTGTCAAAAAACTTGCTGACAAGGCAGGAAAAAGTTTGCACCTGAAATTTTGCCTTTGACATTTGAACCAACCAAATGAACCAGTTCCACAACTCACAATAATCAAAAACCAGCTCATGGCATCTGTTGAAGAGCTTTGGAGAAGAAACCATATCCCAGCCACACATGCTGACAACAGAAGACTTGGCCCAGTCACCAGAGGAGAATATTGAAAAAAACAAGCCAGAGATAAGGCCCTGTGCTGGAGATGAGGAGATTGTCACCAAGATACAGGGTCAGACTGCAGTTCAGAACAATGGAGATGTTGTTGAGCTTGAGCCTGATGAAGAAGAAGATCCATTTCCTCATCTAACTCTTGCCAATGCCATTGAGATGTGCCAGAAGCTCAAGAATGCTGGTCTCAAGTTTGGATATGTTGATGCCAAGGGCTCACTCTACTGGAGGAATTACAAAGCCTGCAGGGATTCTTGAGGCAGCACAAGCTCAAAAATGCAAAACAAACCACCCTTGACAAGCTTTGGAAGAATGAGGGGGAGACTGTGAAGTGATTGCACCTTGCAGCATGTGTGCTGGCAGAGGCTGTGCCCATAGTTGATTATTAATTATGATTACATAATGTACCATGCCTCTGGTCTTGCATATTGGTCATACTGCATAGACTTTGGACCTGCACCGCACTATGCATTATGAGGTAATCAACTGTAATTATATAAGGAATTTGGGTAATCAAATGGAGGTGGCCCATCAACAGGGAGATTGGATGAACAGAAGAGGCCTGTAAACTGCACATTCATCTTTAATTCAGGATGTGCCTTGAGATGGGCACATATAGACTTCACTAGGTCAAACCTAGTTGTCTGTCCCACATTTGGGAGACCCAGTGTGCACACACACTATATCTTCCAGATCAGCTTTAGGTTTGTTATACAATGACCTGGTAAATACTTGGCTGTTGAGTCATTGATTCAGAACTGGTCCTGCCTGTTCTGCCATGTTGTCAACATATTGTGTGTTCCATGCTCCCATTTCCTCTTTCTTCCTAGCTTGAGCTCCATCTCATCTCAAATGCACTGCCACATTTGAGAGGATGAATGACCATAACTTGTAATGGGTCCTGGCTAACAGCTGCTCAGTGATGCCAATGAGTATTCATATGTTATCAATTTTGTCCTCTGATGTGTCTTTCAGAACCTGGGATAGGACATTTACAACATCCTTTGTTGACAAATAGTCAGTTTCACTGCCAGTAGAGCTTGTCATTGATGAGACAGCTAGCAACAGTGATAGCACAGCAGCCATCTACAAAAAGTTGGAAACCTGGCAAAGCTTGCCAGGACAGGTGACACATTGGCCAATGCTCACAATGCCTGGTGAAAGTCACTGGGTGGTGTGAAAGTCTCACAAGGTGGTATGAAAGTTTGTCAGGCCAGGAGACATCCCCTGCCTGCTAAAGTTCACCAGGCTGTATGAGTGATTGAATGATATTACATAATCATGCATGTCATAAGAGTCACAGCTTGTCATGTTCCTCATCTGACTCCTGCTCTGACTCCAAGTCCTCTCCATGCTCCTCTTCATCTTTTCTGTTTCCCCCATCTGCTTTGTCATCTTCCCCTTCACTCTCTGAATGCTGATCTGAGTCATAATTGTAAATTTCTTCTGCATTGGGTTCTTTGTTTGACATTGGCATAGGTTCAGGACCTTCATCTTGATTGCTTTGATCACATACTAATCAAGCATATAACCAACAAATTATAGAGGAGATTAGTACAATAAAGGACAGAATACTTTTGATTCAATATGTGAGTGCTTTGAGCCTTCTTGGGTAGGTATATGCAGTTTCAGTTTTCAAGGCTTTTGTCATGACTCATATCGAACGCTCCAATTTTAAGTCATTTTATATTCATTTTCCTTTGTATTCTTTGTAGTTGATAGCCAAACACTTAGCTAAGTTGGTGTCTATCTTATCTAGTCAGCGCCAAGATTAGATTAGATTAGATAACGATTAGATTAGATTACGGACTACCGGACCGATGACTCATGCCTGCTGACTAATCCGCAGTCGATGCGCAGCAGTCTTACTCATACAGGACTATTATTAGCATAGGGTTCTACAGCCTTTAGGGTTGTAGGGGTTAGCGCACAGACCAGCCTGTATTGTATATAAACCATGCAAGTAGCACCCAGAGTCCTCAGTCGAGTTCTCTCGGGTTTCTCTCCTACCCTCATATCCTCTACTCCCTAAGTCTATTGTTGGGGCCCTAAGCCGTCATGGTGAGGGTAGTCCTGATAGCTTTGATCCAAGTGGAAGCATGCATAATGCCAGCAACAGTCAGGATAAGATGACAACAGTCCATGATGGTTTAGATGGAGGCAGAGCAGCTAGTACCTGCAACAATCAAGCAAACATTGTTTTAAGACCAAGTAGTAAGGTGGAACATTCATAACAACTACTTTACTAATGCAAACAATGGACAGATCAACATAATATTGAAACTGTGGGAACCCAACCATTGGACTCACATTGTTCTGTAACCTCCAGCAAGCCTGTCAATAAGTGTGTGACCAGTCCTCTCAGCAATTTGTCAGATGAAGATGGTCACACTGAATCCATGCATATGGATTGGCCATCAGGAAAGAAGTGCACCAAGGCCATTGCACCACTGCTGACCAGTCATGTAACAAGAAATCACAATGCTCATAAATGGGCAAGTCCCAAAGCCTTTCTATTATTCAAGTTGACTTCAGCAGTCAAATGCAATGTAGTTACAACAAATTGTAATTGATAGCATTAATAAAGGCTATTTCAACAGCCTTCTTGGTGAGGATTGGCCAACATTAAACCTTCCTGGTGAGATTTGGCCACTGAAAGTCCTGGCGGTGAAGTTTTGCCAGCCAGGGGATTGTTGAGCTGAGTTCCAACCCAGGTCATACTTCAAAAAGGTCTTTTGAAACTTGCTGGCCTGGAAAGGGCCTGAACCTGCATGGCAAGGGTTGACCAGTCATCTGACTTTTTGTTGATGGCACTCATACAAGACAATAAGAAGTCTGGATGCTGTGGAAAGGCTGCACAGTGGTTGTCAGGATCAATGGGGATAAGAGGGCTCCTCAAGTAGTATATAAATAGTGTGATTGTTATGAGCTCATGCCCAACAACTATCTTTAGGACACAGACCCACAGGCCTTGTCAAGCAGAGAGAGAAGAGAGGGGGGAAAGGGGAAAGGGGGTATACTGTCTATAGACAGAGTCTTACATGGGATAAGAGAAACCACTGTTGTGAGTGGAAGTGGAAGCTGTAAACAAGGGTGAGGGGATGATCTTAGATCACATGAGGTATGGGGGCTAAGCCCTTAATGATGGTATTATTCCCCCCATCTACTAAGGCTTTATACTATAGAATGTCTCAGATATGTCTGAGTACATGGTCTTATGACCAGATGTGTGGGCTGATGGCTTGCCAGCCATGGGATTTCTGACACCCCCCCTCAAGCCTAGGCCATGCCCAAGCCCTGAATGTGGGGCTGAAATGTCGGATTTGGTAACACTTTTGTCAAGATGTGTGCTAACCCATGCAAAGTGTTCCCAGGCTCCCTCCTAAGGCTCCTGGCCTGTATAAAGACTGTGGTAGTGGTCCCCAACCACTGATAGATAGGTCGAAAATGTGATGCCAATTTTCATGATCATAACAGATATCTAGCCAAATCAACAGATCTCTGCATAAAATATGATGGATCATTAAGATCTGGCTTAATGAGTTATACAGACTCAGATTGGGCTTCAGATAAAAATGATCATCATTCCACATCTGGATTCTTTACTCTCTTATCAGGAGGAGTAGTATCTTGGACATCTAGGAAACAGAAAACAGTGGCACTATCATCAACAGAAGCAGAATACATGGCTCTATCTGACTGTGCTAGAGAAAACAAATGGATTAGATCTATTCTCACCAAAATCCATTTTCCCATAACAATCACACCAATATATGGTGATAATATGGGATCTCTATTTATTGCAAATAATCCTGTTACTGAAAAACACTCCAAACATATTGATATCAAATATCATCATATACAAAAACTCATAGATATCAAATATCGTCATATACAAAAACTCATAGATAACAAAGAGATTGAATTACAATTCATTAAAGGATCTGAAAATCCTGCAGATATTCTGACCAAAAACCTTGGTTGAATATTATTTCAAAAATTCATACCAATGTTAGGCTTATCAGAATCATTAAATTGATTACTGATGGCCCTGGAGTAGGGCCTTAAACTGCTTCATTTTACTGCATTAAAGACAGCAGTCTACCACTGTTGAGATTACTCCAATTGAAAAAAGACTGTTGAACAGCTTTATCATTATGGGTAAAAATAAAAAACCCTGCAGTAAAAAACAACGAGGACACTCCAATGTTGAACATGAATGCAAGTGGTCATCTCACTGCCAATTTGAAGAATCCCCACCTCCACCTCCTAAAAACCACAGCCTTGGATCACAATGAGTCCAGCTGTTGCCATGTGGATGGACCAAGCTCTCCAGGGACATGATCCTTGGACACTTTTGGGCTTGGCAACTAAAGGAAAGATGGAGAAGAGAGGGAATCTCCAGCCACATTTCTTTTGAAGATTTTTGAAAGATATAAACACCTCTTCTTGCAGACTTGTGAGAAGATCATTACTAATCAGTACATGACTGTACAGATTATGGGGGGGGTGTTGAACAACCTTCACCCCAATACCCCTAAGCATAGCCCTCAACACAGCTATCACCAGTTTGACCCTTAGAGGGTATTTCTTTTTGTTTTATTTCTTTTATTTACATATATTAAATAACAGCTCTTTCCACAAACATGTACATACAGTAAAAGTGTATATAAGACCTGTAATAGAAAATATACATTTTTGCTCTTTCTTGCCTACCAGCATGTGAGTATCTCCTCTCTATGAGAGTAAGACCTGGAGAGGTGTCTGGTCACTGTCTCTGACAGTGATACAATACTCAAAACACCTGGAGAGGTGTCTGGTCACTGTCTATGACAGTGACTTGTCATCACAGACATATGACTCTGTGTCTAACAGACACATGAGCTCATTGTTCATGACAGTGATGACCACTGAGACAAACTATGTCTGATGGACATATGATTGCTGCTGGGGTGGTGCAGTTCTAGTTTGAACTGACTAGAACAGTAGGAAAATTCCCATTTAGGAAATTTCAAGTGCCAGGTGGTGCACCAAGGTTAAAACAAGTGCTGGCACCATCAGGAACATGTTTATCTGCCTACATAGTGGTCCTGCACCCCATATGGTTTATTATAAGATGGTTTGAACTGACTTGAACTGTGGGAAAAATCCCATTCAAGAGTTTCCAAGAGTTTTCAAGTGCCAGCTGGTGCACCAGGGTTAAAACAAGTGTTGGCACCATCAGGAACATGTTTATCTGCCTACACAGTGGTTCTGCACCCCATATGGTTTGTTATGAGATGGATTGAACTGACTTGAACTGTGGGAAAATTACTATTAAGGAGCTTTCAAATGTTAGGTGGTGCACCACAGTGAAAACAAGTGTTAGCAGCATCAGGAACATGTCTACATGCCTACACAGTTCATATGGTTTGTTATGAGAGTGTATGCAGCAGTAAGTGGGCAGTGGTGTAGCAGTAAGGTATGGTGGGTTGGGGTGGTGAGGTGGTGAGGTGGTGCAGAGGTGATAAAGTGAGCAGAAAGGGGTGGTCCAATGGTGTTCAAGGCAGTGGAGGCAGTTGAGTCAGTGGTGGTGGGGAGAAAGCAGCAACATTTTTTATGTGTGCCAGCAGGCAAGTGGCAAGCAAGTGCATGGGTAGGCAAACAGGGAGGTGGTTGGGGCAAGCAGGCAAACAGGGAGATGACTGAGTGAGAAGTCACAGGCAGGTGAGCAGGTGGGTAGGCGTGGGCAAGCAGACAAGGGGACAGGAGTGAGCAGACGGGTGAGCAGGCTGGCCATAAGTGGGGTGAGTAGGCTGGTGAGCAAATGGGTGAACAGCTGGCCATGAGCAGCCACAAGCTGGTGAGTGCACTGGTGAGCAAATTGGTCAATGGGAGACAGCCAAGAAGGCAGACAGGCAGGGAGCAGGTGGACAAGTGGGTAGGCAGGTTGGGGGAAACAGGGGAATATCCAAGTGAGCAGGCACAAGCAGGTGAGCAGGTGGTAGGCAAGCAAGAAATAGGTTAAGCAGCCAGTAAAAACTCTGTCTTGGCACTCCACTGGCTGCCCCTGCCCCTCACATTGGTTCAGGTGGTTCAGTTTGGTTCAGGCAGTTCTGGTGACTGCTCAAACCTGAACCAAAGTTCTGGGGATGAGGCTGAACTGAACCCAAACCAAGCCCAAACCTTAGGTTCAGTTTGGGTGGTTCAGGTTTGAACTGAGGTTCAGAACCAAACTTTGGGAGCCCTACCAGGATGAGACATGATTTGATTACTATGAGACTTCAAAGAGGATATGTTGTTGAAAGCACATGATGTCAATCTATAAATCTATAAAGAAGGGGACGAAAAGGTACCAGGCACTGCTGACAAAGCGCTGACCAATCATGTGGTAAGTGTGTGGTAATGGTGACCAAATGCTGACCTAAGGCTGACCTAAGGCTGCTGTAAGATTGGTCAGCGCTGACTAAAATGACTAAGCATTGGTCAGCCTGACTAATAAATTGACTAAGCATTGGTAAGCAATCTTTGTCCCCTTCCTATATTGTCAGTCCATGTCAGTCCACCAGTCACAAATCTATATAGAAGGGAACAATGGTGGGAAAGGTACAGGCTGACTAACCACTGACTAAGGCTGACAAAGCTGACAAAGCGCTGACAAAGGCTGACAAAGGCTGACTAAATCACCAGCTGTTAATTTGACTAAGCATGACTAAGCATTGGTAAGCAACCTTTGGCACAAACAACGACCCGAGCTTGCATAAGAGATCAGATTTTCATCAAACTGCCTTTCTGCCTTTCCCTCCACACACACACACTGCTGAAAATTCAAATAAAATGTAAGGAAATTTGTAGACATTGTAGACATCTGTATGACTGTTATATAATGGTTTTTGCATAGAACTTTAGTGAACAGGTATGACAAATCTGCAGATAAGCCTTTTGATTAGGCTGATAAGGCCTTAGCTTGCCATTTGAGCTGTTTAAAAATTGCGAAAAATCACGAAAAATCAAAATACATGTGAGTAACCTTTTAGATGCATTGGAGAACCCTCAACTAATTTGTCTGGGCATAGTAATCACATATTTTGGATCCAAGTATGGTTAATTTGCTGTTTTCATAACAGATGGAACTGATAAGGCTTTTAGCTTGCCATTTGAGCTGTTTAAAAATCACGAAAAATCACGAAAAATCAAAATACATGTGAGAAAACTTTTAGATGCCTTGGAGAACCCTCAACTAAATGTTCTGGGCATAGTAATCACATATTTTGGATCCAAGTATGTTTATTTTGCTGTTTTCATAACAGATGGAACTGATAAGGCTTTAGTAAACATATTGGGTTGATTTTGACTCAGTTTTGACATTATTCTCAAATCAATTTTCTTCCCTGACTGAGTAAGTGAGTCATTCTCATGAAAATAAATCCAGATCATCATTGATAAATCTCTTTTGATTCTCCAGTCTCAACCTTGATATTCTTGAAGTCAAGCAAGTGAGTCATTATCACCAAAATCAATCCAAATCATTGACAAATGTCATTTGACCCTCCAGTCACTTATATTATACCTACACAAACAACCTTGGCAATTTTTTGATTTGAAAGTCAAGCAAGTGAGTAATGATGATTATGAAAATAAATTCAAATCATTGACAGAAGATCTCCTTTTCATTATCAGTCACTTATTCTATATAACTATGTAAGAGCTTTCTTTGAATTTTCTCTGTGTACATCATGTGGCTGTATGTATATAGGTCTAGGCCTACTACTCCTGAAGATGAACATCAAAATACACGGGCTGCATCTAGGATGCATCACATTGAGAACATGACAGATCCAGATGATCGTAGAAGGCAGGCTAGGCTTCACAGACAGCCAGTTTTACCTCAGGGCATTGAGCAGCCCAACTTTGGAATGGTTTTAGCTGCACAGATTCCACAAGTGCAGATACCTGATTATATTATGAATGCTCCTAGGCAACATCCTATGCCTGTGATGAGAAACCAAGGATTATTTGGAGATATGGCTGCTGGAACAGCCCCTGTTGATATTTCTGGGTTTCAAAGTAGTCCCATACTTGGGTGGAGGGACATGGCTGCTAACTTGCCTCCCATCCCTGAGCCAGCTAGAAGAGGCAGAGGCAGAGGCAGAGGCAGAGGCAGAGCTGCACCAAGATCTGTTTTGTCTGGGCCTCAGGCCAACCCAAATTTAAATAATGTCAACAGAGGACAGATTGCCCACAGAGAGCATGCAGAAAACCACAGACAGGCTGTTTTAGGTGCCCAGCTGCAAGAGAGACTTAGAGTCCAAGCTTTAGAGGCTGAGCAGGCTAGACAAAGGCAGGCTGCACAATTGCAGGAGCAAAGGGAGAGATGGAGGGAAAATAGGTTGGCTATGTTGGATAATGAGCAGAGACAGAGGGAGTTGGCTGAGGTGGAGAGACAGGCTGAAATTCAGAGGAGATTGTTGGCTGAGGTGGAGAGACAGGCTGAAATTCAGAGGAGATTGTTGGCTTTTGAGGCCCAAAGAGATCTCCAAGCTGGACAGCAACAGCTTTTGCAATTGCAGGAGGTTCAGGAACAGCAGAGACAGAGAGAGTTGGCTGAGTTAGAGAGACAGGCTGAAATTCAAAGGCAATTGGATGAGCTGCAAAGACAAGCTGAAAATGAAAGGGAATTAGCTTCACAAGCCAGAGACAGCAGGAGCATGAGGAGCTTTTGCGTGATGCTCTGGGTCTGGAGTACATAGATGACATTGCAGGTGGAAATAATGCTCAAAGAAGAAATCAGATTCACAACCAGTGGAGACAAGAGCATGATAGGAGCAGGATCCTGATGTGGATGATTTGGATTTGGATGAGTTGGATGCTGAGGACTGGCAAAGGCTGGATGAGGCCATTGCTCAGGCACTGGCTTTGCCTGCCAATGAGCAACAACAACAGCAAGAAGCTGATATTTATGGAGAGAACAGGAGGTTTGAAAACCAAATCAGGAGAGATATGCAGAACCAGCAGAATAATATTCCTGAAGATCCTCCAAGAGATCCCAGAAATCTTCCCAGAGGCAGGAGACCATATATAGATCTTCAGCCAAATGAAATTCATGGTCTGGGTCCAATGAGTGTCATTTGTTCTCATTGTAATGCCTTGCATTGGGATTTTGAGAAGCTGTCTGCTTCAACTGCAAGAAATCCAAAGTTTGGTAGCTGCTGTTTGCAAGGCCAGGTTCAATTGCCTGCACTAAGAGAACCACCAAGATTTCTTAGAGATCTGCTCTGTGGCATTTCACCCCATTCAAAGGCATTCAGAAAAGACATCCGTCAATATAATGCTGCCTTTGCATTCACCTCTTTAGGTGTCAAGATAGATCATGCTGTCACCAATGCTCCTGGGCCTTATTCATTTCGTATTCATGGTGAATTGCATCACCATTCAGGAGCTCTGCATCCAGAAGAAGGTCAGCCAGAGCGGTATGCACAGATTTACATCCATGATAGTGCTGAAATGCAAGTCAACATGAGGATGGCAAATAATCCTCAGTTGCATGCTGCTATAATGACTGAGTTGCAAGCCATGGTTCTCCAAACTCATCCTTATGTTGGCCTGTACAAGTCAGCCCATCAGATTATGGCTGAAACACCTGTCATTCAGAGACAGAATATTCAAGTGTTATTGAGGATGGATAGAAGCCAGGACAGAAGGCGACACAATTTGCCAACTGCTGATGAAATTGCAGCAGTCATTCCAGGAGATGGATCTGAGGAGGTCTCTAATCACAGAGACATTGTCTTGCGCCTCCAAGGTGGTGGCTTGCATCGCATTAGTCATCTGAATCCTGCATATTCACCATTGCATTATGTTTTGCTATTTCCATATGGTGAAGATGGGTGGCATATAAACATTCCAATGCAGGCTAGAGCTGATGCCAGAGGTAGGAGTAAAAATGTGACTCAGAGGTGTTACTATGCATATAGACTCCATGTCAGACCAGGTGACTTGGACAACCAGCCTCCTCTTTTCAGAGGTGGTAAATTGTTTCAGCAGTATATTGTTGATGTTTGGGCCTCTGCTGAGCAAAGTTCTTTGAACTGGGCAAGAACTCATCAAAAGGAGCTCAGAGCTGATGTATACCAGGGGCTCAGAGATGCTGCAATGGGTGATAGGGGTGGAGATGGTAATATGGGAAATATGGGAAATCAGGGTCAAAGAGTTATCCTGCCTGCAACTCACATTGGAAGTGAGAGACATATGCTTCAACTGTTTCAGGATTCCATGGCCATTTGTAGAGCCTTCAAAAAGCCAGACCTCTTTATCACTATGACTGCCAATCCCAATTGGCAAGAAGTGAAGGATGCTTTGTTGAAAGAAGCAGGGCCCCATGGCAAGCCTCAGACTGCTGGAGATCGACCTGACATCATGTCAAGAGTCTTTGAGGGAAAAAGAGCTGCCCTTTACAAGGAAATCAAACAGGGCCTTTTTGGCAGAACAGCTGCAATGGTTTACACCATTGAGTTCCAGAAGAGGGGTCTTCCTCATATGCACCTTTTGGTGTTTCTTCATCCTAATGACAAGATAAGAAATGCTGCTGATGTGGATTCCATTGTCTGTGCTCAGATTCCTGATCAAGTCACTCAGCCTGTTCTATATGAAGTCATTACCAAGAACATGGTTCATGGTCCATGTGGTGCTGAACACCCTCATGCCAAATGCATGGTTAATGGGAGATGTTCAAAGCAATTCCCCAAGGAATATCGTCCAACCACTCATTTTGGTGAAGATGGCTATCCCAAGTATGCCAGACCTGACAATGGGATCTTTTTTG
Organism: Amanita subjunquillea; assembly: GCA_020011035.1. Classification (NCBI taxonomy): domain Eukaryota; kingdom Fungi; phylum Basidiomycota; class Agaricomycetes; order Agaricales; family Amanitaceae; genus Amanita; species Amanita subjunquillea. The sequence continues at coordinate 442,226 of JAEBUT010000014.1, read as the reverse complement.
AAAAGCATGGCCACAGATATGATAACAAGGATGTTGTTCCCTACAACCCTTATTTATCTGCAAAGTACAACTGCCATATCAATGTGGAAGTTTGTGCTTCTGTGCAAGCAGTCAAATATATCCACAAATACATCTACAAGGGACATGACAGAACCACTCTGGAGGTTGGCAGAGGTCAGAACAGGAATGAGATCAAGGAGTATCTTGACTCTAGATATATCTCTGCTGCAGAGTCCTGTTGGCACATCTTTGAGTTCAACATGCACAAGGAGTTTCCATCTGTGACAAGATTGCCAGTCCATGAGAAGGATCAACAATTGGTGTACTTTAATGAGGATGACATGCTGGATGAGGTTGTTGAGAGGGGTCGTGTAAAGCACACAGCTCTGACTGCTTGGTTTAAGATTAATGAAGTGGATCCTGCAGCAAGAACCATACTCTACCAGGACTTTCCAAAGAAATATTGGTATGACAAGACAGCTCATGCATGGAAAGCCAGGGTTGGCAAACAACCTCCAGCTATTGGCAGGATGTACTTTGCCTCTCCATCTCAGGGAGAAAGGTTTTACCTGAGAATGCTTCTGACAGTGGTTGCTGGGGCAAAGTCTTTTAATGACTTGAAGAAATTCAATAACATTCTTCATCACACTTACAAGGCTGCCTGTGAGGCCAGAGGGTTGCTTGAGGATGACAGAGAATGGGATCAGTGTCTCAGAGAGGCAGCACACATGCAGACTGGGTCTGCTTTGAGATCATTGTTTGCAGTAATTCTTCTCAGTTGTTTTCCAGTATCTCCTGAAATTCTGTGGGACAGATACAAGGAGCACATCTGTGATGACTTGAGACGAAGGCTTCAGAGACTACCTCAATTCCATAATCATCAGTTTGTGGATGAGAAGATCTATGACTATGGCCTACACCTTCTGAATAAGATTGTCATGAGGTCTGGAAAAACACTGGCAGACTTTCCAAATATGCCATTGCCTCAAGGTCCTGTTGATGGTCAAGCCTGGGAGGACATTATGGATAACTTTCTGCTGGCTCAGCAGATGGATTATGATCCAGTGCAACAAGCTGAATCAGTGACTCTGAATGTAGGCAGGTTCAATGAAGAGCAGACCAATGTCTTCAATGCAGTCATGGACTCTGTCAATAACAACAGAGGAAAGATTATATTTGTTCACAGTGCAGGAGGGTGTGGCAAAACCTTTGTGTGCAACACCATAGCTGCAGCTGTCAGATCTCAGAATCAAGTAGCCCTGTGTGTGGCATCTTCTGGAATTGCTTCTCTCTTGCTTCAAGGTGGAAGAACAGCTCATTCCACTTTCAAAATTCCCATTCCAACCACAGAAACATCTATAGCAGGAGTGAAAAGGAACTCTAAAATGCATCAGGTATGAAAAACATCTACAGTTTCAATTGTGATTGTAATGTCAACTCAACAATGGTTCAGGTGTTGGAACACACCAAAATAATTATATGGTATGAAGTGCCTATGCAACACAAACATGCTGTTGCCTCTGTGGATCGTCTTCTCAAGGATCTTCTCAACAGGAGAAATATACCATTTGCTGGAATCACAGTCATCTTTGGTGGTGATTTTCGTCAAACTTTGCCTGTTGTGCCTAGAGCTTTGAGACAGGAGATTGTGGGTGCTTCTATTGCCAGAAGTAACATTTGGAGAGAAGTGGAAATACTTTATTTGACTCAGAATATGCGCTTGGAGAGAACTCCCCAAAGTGATGCTCATGCAGCTTGGCTATTGGACATTGGTGCAGGCACTAACTTGGATGAGGCTGGAAAAGTTCAGATTCCAGAAAACATGTGCTGCCATCCAAGTACCATGGAAACTCTGATTCAACATGCCTATCCTGAAATTCATCTGGGCAACAGATCTAATCAGTATTTCTTGGACAGAACTATTTTGTGCTGCAAGAATGATGATGTAGATGACATCAATAAAAAAGTTTTGGAGATGATGCCAGGCTGAGAAAAAGTTCTGAACAGTGCAGATTCTGTTGATTTGGAGAATGAGGCTCAGGATGGATATCACCCTTATCCTATGGAATATTTAAATTCTCTGAATGCAAGTGGATTGCCATTGTCAAAATTGACATTGAAGATAGGGTGTCCAGTCATGCTTCTCAGGAATCTTGACCCATCTAGAGGACTGTGCAATGGGACCAGAATGATTGTCAGAGACATCAAGAACAGAGTTGTCAAATGTGAAATCATATCTGGAGATGACAGATTTGCTGGGAAGATGACTTTGATTCCAAGGATAACACTTCAGCCATCAGCTGAAAATTTGCCCATTCCACTGAAGAGAAGACAATTTCCTATCAGGCTTGCCTTTGCTATGACCATTAACAAGTCTCAAGGGCAATCTGTGAAGTTTGTAGGGTTAAACTTGCAGAGTGATGTATTTTCACATGGGCAGATGTATGTTGCTTTGTCAAGGTGCACTTCTGGAGGGAGGATAAAAGTATTATTGCCAGAGGGGAATGAAAGCAAAAAAGTACCCAACATAGTATATAATGAAATATTACAGGGTTTGCATTTGTAATCACAGATAGACAGTAGTATATAATCAATATAATCAAGCAGGCATAATGAGATCACACCTGCAATAATAAGAGATGGGGATAAAGCATAAAATTCTAAGGTGGGATAGAGCATAAAACTCTGAAGTGGGAAGCATAAAACTCTTAGGTCATGTCAACACCACCCACTCCCCATGGCACTTTCATCAATGATCAGTGTTTCAACTGTCTCCCACTGAATTTTGACAGGTTCATATTTCATCTGATTAATGAGTTGCCAGCAAGGGCACTTGCAGATTGTTCCCCAAGCCAAATCCCAGCCAAATCCCAGCCCAAGAATGAAGGGTACAACCACCAATGTTCACTGCTGCTATACCTGTGTTCACTGCTGCTATACCTGTAGAGGCTGTGATGGCAAGTGTTGTCAAGGATTTCCCATGGCACTTTCATTAATGATTAGTGTTTCAAATGTTCACTGCTGCTATACTGTAGAGGCTGTGATGACAAGTGTTATAAACTATGCCTAACCTATGAACTTTGTGCCTCCACTTCTCCATTAGCATTGTTCATGGTGAAGTCCTCAGGTGTGATTGCCTTTTCCATATCACTTTCATAGATATGCCTAACCTATGAACTTTGTACCTCCACTTCTCCATTAGCATTGTTCATGGTGAAGTCCTCAGGTGTGATTGCCTTTTCCATATCACTTTCATAGATATGCCTAACCTATGAACTTTGTGCCTCCACTTCTCCATTAGCATTGTTTATGGTGAAGTCCTCAGGTGTGATGGCTTTTTCCATATCACTTTTATAGATTCAAATCATATTCAAATCATAGTGGATTGTCACCTATAGTCCTGAGGTATGATGGCCTTTTCCATTCTGTTCATGAACTTCACAACTGGCCAAGATTCAGAAGATTCTTATCTTGGGTATAGCATAAATGTTGGAGGTGGCATAAAGCATAAAACTCTGTACTGGGATAAAGCATGCAACTTAAGAAGCTAGATAGCAAGGTTAAATATGAATACAACTGTGGACTGGGATAAAGCATACAACTGTGGACTTGGATAAAGCATACAACTGTGGACTGGATAAAGCATACAACTCAGAACTGGGATTTACGGGGGTCCGGGGGCTTGCAGCCCCCGGCAAGCTGAAGGGGCGAGACGACGGTCGCAGTTCGAGCAACACGAGGACGCGCCAAAGGCGGGGCCCCTGAAGCTTGTCTATAAAGAAGGGGACGAAAAGGTACCAGGCACTGCTGACAAAGCGCTGACAAATTGTGTGGTAATGGTGACCAAATGCTGACCTAAGGCTGACCTAAGGCTGACCTAAGGCTGACCTAAGGCTGCTGTAAGATTGGTCAGCGCTGACTAAAATGACTAAGCATTGGTCAGCCTGACTAATAAATTGACTAAGCATTGGTAAGCAATCTTTGTCCCCTTCCTATATTGTCAGTCCATGTCAGTCCACCAGTCACAAATTCACACACAAGTCACAGGGCACTCACACCAGTCACAGGGCACTCACACCAGTCACAGGGCACTTGCACCAGTCACAGGGCACTCACACCAGTCACAGGGCACTTGCACCAGTCACAGAGCACTCACACCAGTCACAGGGCACTCACAGGGCACTCACACCAGTCACAGGGAACTCACACCAGTCACAGAGCACTCACACCAGTCACAGGGCACTCACAGGGCACTCACACCAGTCACAGGGAACTCACACCAGTCACAGAGCACTCACACCAGTCACAGGGCAACTCACACCAGTCACAGGCATCACAGGACACTCACACCAGTCACAGGGAACTCACACCAGTCACAAGGTACTCATACCAGTCACAGGGCAACTCACACCAGTCACAGGGAACTCACACCAGTCACAGGGCATCACAGGACACTTACACCAGTCACAAGGTACTCACACCAGTCACAGGGCAAGTCACACCAGTCACACCAGTCACAGGGCAACTTACAGACTCAGATCTCACACACCAGTCACAGGGCAACTCACAGGGCACTTGGAACTTACACACAGATCACAGGGCACTCACACCAGTCACAGGGCATCACAGGACACTCACACCAGTCACAAGGTATGCACACCAGTCACAGGATGCTCACACCAGTCACAGGGCACTCACACCAGTCACAGGGCACTCACACCAGTCACAGGGCACTCACAACAGTCAAATGGCACTTGCACCAGTCACAGGGCACTTGCACCAGTCACAGAGCACTCACACCAGTCACAAGGTACTCACACCAGTCACAGGGCATTCACACCAGTCACAGGGCAACTCACAGGGTACTCAGATCTCACACACCAGTCACAGAGCACTCACACCAGTCACAAGGTACTCACACCAGTCACAGGGCACTTGCACCAGTCACAGAGCACTCACACCAGTCACAGAGCACTCACACCAGTCACAGGGCATCACAGGACACTCACACCAGTCACAAGGTACTCACACCAGTCACAGGATGCTCACACCAGTCACAGGGCACTCACACCAGTCACAGGATGCTCACACCAGTCACAGGGCAACTCACAGGGTATTCAGATCTCACACCACTCACAGGATACTCACCACCAGTCACATCAGTCACAGGGCAACTTGCAGGGCAGTCACTGGAACTCCCACACCTGTCACACACCTGTCACACACCACCACAGGGAACTCACACCTATTGCAGGGTAACTCAGAACTCTCACACCTGTCACAGGGAACTTGGAGCTCACATGCATGTCACAAGGTACTCACAACTCACACACACATGTCACAGGGCACACAGAAATGCCCAAACATGACCAATTACTCACAGGGCCAACACACATGATCAAACATGGCTGGCAACTCACATACCCAACCACCTGCATGGCCAACCAAACATAACCAAACATGGCCAACAACTCATATAACCAATCACACATAGCCAAACATGGCCAACAACTCACATAACTAACCACACATAGCCAAACACACATGATCAAACATGGCTGGCAACTCACATACCCAAACATGGATGACAACTAACATGGCCAAACACACATGGCCAATGACTACCAGGGCACTCACAACAGTCAAATGGCACTTGCACCAGTCACAGAGCACTCACACCAGTCACAGAGCACTCACACCAGTCACAGGGCACTTGCACCAGTCACAGGGTACTCACACCAGTCACAGGGCATCACAGGACACTCACACCAGTCACAAGGTATGCACACCAGTCACAGGATGCTCACACCAAGTCACAGGGACCTCAAACCAGTCACAGGGCACTCACACCAGTCACAGGGCAACTCACACCAGTCACAGGGCAACTTACAGGGTACTCAGATCTCACACACCAGTCACAGGGCAACTCACAGGGCACTTGGAACTTACAAACAGGTCACAGGGCACTCATACCAGTCACAGGATGCTCACCACCAGTCACACCAGTCACAGGGCAACTTGAAACTTACAAACAGGTCACAGGGCACTCATACCAGTCACAGGATGCTCACCACCAGTCACACCAGTCACAGGGCAACTCACAGGGCACTTGGGTCAGTTACAGGAACTCCCACAACCTGTCACACACCTGTCACACACCACCACAGGGAACACAAGGTACTCACACACATGTCATAGGGCCAAACACACATGATCAAACATGGTTGGCAACAATACTCTGAAACTGGGATTAAGCATGCAACTCTGACAACTGTTCAGTGGGATAAAGCATACAACTGTGGACTTGGATAAAGCATACAACTCAGAACTGGGATTTACGGGGGTCCGGGGGCTTGCAGCCCCTGGCAAGCTGAAGGGGCGAGACGGAGGTCGCAGTTCGAGCAATGCGAGGACGCGCCAAAGGCAGGGCCCCAGAAGCTTGTCTATAAAGAAGGGGACGAAAAGGTACCAGGCACCGCTGACAAAGCGCTGACAAATTGTGTGGTAATGGTGACCAAATGCTGACTTAAGGGTGCTGTAAGATTGGTCAGCGCTGACTAAAATGACTAAGCATTGGTAAGCAATCTTTGTCCCCTTCCTATATGCCTGTCAGTCACAGGGAGAAGTCACACATGTCACAGGTGCGACGCCAGTCACAGGGCACTCACACCAGTCACAGGGCACTCACACCAGTCACAGGGCACTCACACCAGTCACAGGGCACTCACAACAGTCACAGGGCACTTGCACCAGTCACAGGGCACTTGCACCAGTCACAGAGCACTCACAACAGTCACAGGGCACTCACACCAGTCACAGGGCACTCACACCAGTCACAAAGACCTCAAACCAGTCACAGGGCACTCACACCAGTCATAGGATGCTCACACCAGTCACAGGGGACTCACACCAGTCACAGGGCACTCACAACAGTCAAATGGCACTTGCACCAGTCACAGAGCACTCACATCAGTCACAGAGCACTCACACCAGTCACAGGGCACTTGCACCAGTCACAGGGCACTTGCACCAGTCACAGAGCACTTGCACCAGTCACAGAGCACTCACATCAGTCACAGAGCACTCACACCAGTCACAAGGTACTCACACCAGTCACAGGGCACTTGCACCAGTCACAGGGCACTCACACCAGTCACAGGGCAACTCACAGGGTACTCAGATCTCACACACCAGTCACAGAGCACTCACACCAGTTACAGGGCATCACAGGACACTCACACCAGTCACAGGGCAACTCACAGGGTACTCAGATCTCACAAACCAGTCACAGAGCACTCACACCAGTTACAGGGCATCACAGGACACTCACACCAGTCACAAGGTATGCACACCAGTCACAGGATGCTCACACCAGTCACAGGGCACTCACACCAGTCACAGGGCACTCACACCAGTCACAGGGCAACTCACACCAGTCACAAGGTACTCACACCAGTCACAGGGCACTCACACCAGTCACAGGGCACTCAGACAGTCACAGGGCACCAACACCAGTCACAGGGCACCAACACCAGTCACAGGGAGTCACAGAGCAACTTACAGGGTACTTGGAACTCACACACCACCCACACCACTCAGTCACAGAGCAACTCACAAGGCACTTGGAACTTACACACAGGTCACAGGGCACTCACACCAGTCACAGGATGCTCACCACCAGTCACACCAGTCACAGGGCAACTCACAGGGCACTTGGGTCAGTTACAGGAACTCCCACAACCTGTCACACACCTGTCACACACCACCACAGGGAACACAAGGTACTCACACACATGTCATAGGGCCAAACACACATGATCAAACATGGTTGGCAACAATACTCTGAAACTGGGATTAAGCATGCAACTCTGACAACTGTTCAGTGGCATAAAGCATACAACTGTGGACTTGGATAAAGCATACAACTCAGAACTGGGATTTACGGGGGTCCGGGGGCTTGCAGCCCCTGGCAAGCTGAAGGGGCGAGACGGAGGTCGCAGTTCAAGCAACATGAGGACGCGCCAAAGGCGGGGCCCCATCTATAAAGAAGGGGATCAAAAGGTACCAGGTACCGCTGACAAAGCGCTGACAAATCGTGTGGTAAGTGTGTGGTAATGGTGACCAAATGCTGACCTAAGGCTGACCTAAGGGTGACCAAATGCTGACCTAAGGCTGACCTAAGGCTGCTGTAATGCTGACCTAAGGCTGACCTAAGGCTGCTGTAAGATTGGTCAGCCTGACTAATAAATTGACTAAGCATTGGTAAGCAATCTTTGTCCCCTTCCTATATGCCTGTCAGTCACAGGGAGAAGTCACACATGTCACAGGTGCGACGCCAGTCACAAACAGTCACAATTTGTAAGCGGACTCTGTTGCCAACAGATTTCCGTCACACACTCTTTCTGCCTTTCCCCCCCCACACACACATAGCTTAAAATTCAAATAAATTTCGGAAAAATGTAGGAAAAATTATACATGTAGTTTTGAGTCTTTTATAATGCTTTTGGCACAGTACTTTAGTGACAGGTATGACAAATCTGCAGATCTGCAGATAAGGCTTATGATTGGGCTGATAAGGCTTTAGCTTGCCATTCAAGGTGTTTAAAAATCACGAAAAATCACGAAAAATCAGAAGAAATGTGAGTAAACTTTTAGATTCCTTGAGTAACCCTTATCTAATTTTCTTGGCATAGTAATTGCATATTTCTGGATTAGCCTATTATTCAAGCTATTTAAAAATCCGGAAAATTCACGAAAAATTCAGATCAATGTGAGTAAACTTTTAGAATTCCTGGAGTAACCCTTATCTGATTCTTGGCATAGTAATTGCATTTTTTGTGATTCATGTATGGTTGCTTTGCTGTTTTCATAACAGATGGAGCTGATATGGCTTTAGCAAACTTTGTGCTCAGCTTTGACATTATCTTGGACTGAACTTTGTTGTTCCCTGACTGAGCAAAGTGAGTGATTATGATGAACATAATCCAAATTATTGATAAATCTCTTTTGCCCCTCCAGTCACTAACTTAACATTATTGTTCTTGAAGTCAAATTTTATTACCTGACTGAGAAAGTGAGTGATCATTATGAAATCAAGTCCAAATCATTGATAAATGTCTTTTTTCCCTCCAGTCATTTATTCTGTAGCCATGTAAGGACTTTCACCAACCTATACAGTGTCTATTCATGTCATTTACAGGTCTAGACCTACAACTCCAGAGGATGAGCATCAAAGTACACGAGCTGCATCTAGGATGCACCTAATTGAAAATATGACAGATCCTGATGACAGAAGAAGGCAGGCTAGGGCTCAGAGACAGCCAGTTTTACCTCAGGGCATTGAACAGCCCAACTTTGGAGCCATATTAGCTGCACAGATTCCACAAGTGCAGATACCTGAGCATTTGGATGCTCCAAGACAGTTTACTATGCCTGTGATGGCTCCTGAATTATTTGAAGGTGGAGCAGCTATTTCTGGGATTCAGAGTAGACCTGTATCTGGGTGGAGAGACATGGCAGCCAACTTGCCTCCTGTGCCAGCTAGGAGAGGTAGAGGCAGAGCAGGAACAAGATCTATTTTATCTGGGCCTCAGGCCAATTCAAATCTGAACAATAACCACAGAGAGCATGTGGATATTCAAAGAGAGAGGCTTTGGATGCTCAGGTGCAAGAGAGGCTCAGAGTTCAAGCCTTAGAAACTGAACAGGCTAGACAGAGACAGGCTCTGCTTTTGCAACAGTTACAGGCACAAAGGGAGAGGGAGAATAGAGAGAGGCAAATGGCCACAATTGTTGAAGAGGACAGACAAAGGCAGCTCACTGAACAGCAAAGACAGGTTGCTGAGGCTCAGATGGTTCAGGAGCAGAGACAAAGAGATCTGGCAGCTGAACAACAAAGACAGGTTGCTCATGCTCAGATGATGAAGGAACAGAGACAGAGAGATCTAGCAGCTGAACAACAAAGGCAGGTTGCTCATGCTCAGATGATGGAGGAACAGAGACAGAGAGATCTAGCAGCTGAACAACAAAGGCAGGTTGCTCATGCTCAGATGATGGAGGAGCAGAGACAGAGAGATCTGGCAGCTGAACAGCAAAGACAAATTGCCCATGCTCAGATGATGGAGGAGCAGAGACAGAGAGATCTGGCAGCTGAACAGCAAAGACAAATTGCCCATGCTCAGATGATGGAGGAGCAGAGAGAGAGAGATCTGGCAGCTGAACTACAAAGACAGGCCACCCATGCTCAGATGACAGAGGAGCAGAGACAGAGAGATCTGGCAGCTGAACAGCAAAGACTTGCCCATGCTCAGATGATGGAGGAGCAGAGACAGAGAGATCTGGCAGCTGAACAGCAAAGACAAATTGCCCATGCTCAGATGATGGAGGAGCAGAGACAGAGAGATCTGGCAGCTGAACTACAAAGACAGGCCACCCATGCTCAGATGATGGAGGAGCAGAGACAGAGAGGTCTGGCAGCTGAACAGCAAAGACAACTTGCCCAGGCTCAGTTGCTTGAGGAGCAGAGACAAGTTGAACAGCAAAGACAGAGAGAATTGGCAGAGCTGGAAAGACAAGCTAGAAATGAAAGGGATTTAGCTTCACAAGTCCAGAGACAGCAGGAGCATGAGGATCTTCTGCGTGATGCTCTGGGTCTGGAATACATAAATGATGTTGCAGGTGGAAATAATGCTCAAAGAAGAAATCAGATTCACAACCAATGGAGAGAAGAGCATGAGAGAGAACTGGATCCTGATGCAGATGAGGACTTTGATGATTTGGGCCCTGAGGACTGGCAAAGACTGGATGATGCTGTAGCTCAGGCATTGGCTTTGCCTGGCAATGAGCAACAACAACAGCAAGCTGCTGCTGTGTATGGAGAGAATAGGAGATATGACAATCAAGTCAGGAGAGAGTTGGAAAACCAGCAGGATGATATTCCTGATGTGCCTCAAAGAGATCCCAGAGATCTTCCCAGAGGCAGAAGACCCTATGTTGATCTTCAACCCAATGAAATTCATGGTCTGGGTCAAATGAACATTACCTGTTCTCACTGTAATGCCTTGCATTGGAATTTTGAAAAGCTATCAGCTTCAACTGCTAGAAATCTCAAGTTTGGCATGTGTTGTTTGCAAGGGCAGGTTCAGTTGCCTCCACTGAGAGAGGCCCCAAGGATTCTGAGGGATATGCTTTGTGGCATTTCACCTCATTCAAAAGCATTCAGAAAACACATTCGTCAATATAATGCTGCTTTTGCATTTACTTCTCTTGGTGTCAAAGTGGATCATGCTGTCACAAATGCACCTGGGCCATACTCATTTCGCATCCAAGGTGAATTGCATCACCATACAGGTGCCTTGCTTCCAGAGGCAAATCAGCCAGAGCGCTATGCTCAAATCTACATTCATGATGATGCTGAGATCCAAGTCAATAGGAGGATGGCAAATAATCCTCATCTGAATCCTGTTATCATGACTGAGCTGCAGGCAATGATCCTTCAAGCACATCCTTACATTGCTCTCTACAAGTCAGCCCATCAAATTATGGCTGAAACACCTGCCAACCAGAGGCATAATGTTCAAGTGCTGTTGCGCATGGAGAGGGCTCAGGATAGAAGGAGGTACAATTTGCCAACTGCTGATGAGATAGCTGCTGTTATTCCAGGGGATGGCTCTGAGGAGGTCTCTGATCACAGAGACATTGTTCTAAGGCTTCAAGGTGGTAGTTTGCATCGAATTAGTCACTTGAATCCTGCCTATTCACCACTACATTATGTTCTACTATTTCCAAATGGTGAAGATGGGTGGCATATCAACATTCCCACTCAGCCTAGACCTGATGGAAGGGCCAGAAGTGCCAAGGTCAGCCAGAGGTGCTATTATGCCTACAGGCTTCATGTCAGACCAGGGGACTTGGAACAGCCTCCACTTTTCAGAGGTGGAAAACTGTTCCAGCAGTATATTGTGGATGCTTGGGCTTCATCTGAACAAAGTGGCTTGAACTGGGCCAGGACTCATCAGAAAGAACTTAGAGCTGATGTCTACCAGGGACTTAGGGATGCTGCTATGGGAGACAGAGATGAAGAGGGGACCATGGAGAATATGGGTCAAAAGATTATCCTGCCTTCAACTCACATTGGGAGTGAAAGGAATATGCTTCAATTGTTCCAGGATTCCATGGCCATTTGCAGAGAGTTCAAGAGGCCAGATTTGTTTATCACTATGACTGCCAATCCAAATTGGCCAGAAGTGAAGGATGCCCTTCTTAAAGAAGCTGGGCCCCATGGCAGCCCTCAGACAGCTGGAGATAGACCTGACATTGTATCAAGGGTATTTGAGGGGAAAAGATCAGCTCTGTACAAGCAAATCAAGGATGGCCTCTTTGGCAGATGTGCAGCCATGGTCTATACCATTGAGTTCCAGAAGAGGGGACTCCCTCACATGCACCTTTTAGTCTTTCTGCATCCAGAGGACAAAATTAGAAATGCAAATGATGTGGACTCTGTTGTCTGTACTCAGATACCTGACCAAGCAACTCAGCCTGTTCTCTATGAGGTGATCACCAAGAATATGGTACATGGTCCATGTGGTGTTGAACATCCTCATGCCAAATGCATGGTCAATGGGAGATGTTCAAAGCAGTATCCAAAGGAGTTTAGAGATGCCACCCATTTTGGTGAAGATGGATACCCAAAGTATGCCAGGCCTGACAATGGGCTCTTTTTTGAAAAGAATGGAAACAGATATGATAACAGAGATGTGGTGCCCTACAATCCATATTTGTCTGCAAGATACAACTGCCACATCAATGTAGAAGTCTGTGCTTCTGTGCATGCTGTCAAGTATATTCACAAATACATCTACAAAGGTCATGACAGGACCACTCTGGAGATTGGAGCAGGTCAGAACAGAAATGAGATCAAGGAGTATCTTGACTCTAGATATGTGTCTGCTGCAGAGTCCTGTTGGCGCATTTTTGAATTCAACATGCACAAGGAGTTTCCTTCTGTCACAAGATTGCCTGTGCATGACAAGGATCAACAATTGGTGTATTTCAATGCAGATGACATGTTGGATGAGGTGGTTGAGAGAGGGCGTGTCAAGCATACTGCTTTGACTGCTTGGTTTGAAGCAAACAAAGCAGATCCTGCTGCAAGAACAGTGCTTTACCAGGACTTTCCCAAGAAGTATTGGTATGACACAAAAAATGCACATCAATGGAAGGCCAGGACTGGCAGGAATCCTCCAGCCATTGGAAGGATGTACTTTGCTTCCCCATCTCAGGGAGAAAGGTTTTATCTGAGGCTGCTTCTGACAGTGGTGGCTGGGGCACAGTCTTTTGAAGACTTGAGGACCTTTAATGAGATTCTTCATCCCACCTACAAAGATGCCTGCTATGCCAGAGGTTTACTTGAAGATGACAGGGAATGGGATCAATGTCTCAGAGAGGCATCACAAATGCAAACTGGATCTGCTTTGAGATCCCTGTTTGCAGTTATTCTTCTCAGTTGTTTTCCAGTCTCTCCTGAAATTCTGTGGGACAAATACAAGGAACATATCTGTGATGACTTGAGAAGAAAGCTTCAGAGGATGCCTCAGTTTAATGAGCATCAGTTTGAGGATGACAAGATCTATGATTATGGTTTGCATCTCCTCAACAAGATTCTTATGAGGTCTGGCAAAACTCTGGCAGACTTTCCACCTATGCCATTGCCTCAAGGTCCCATGGAGGGTCAACACTGGGAGGACATTATGGACAATTTCATGTTGGCTCAGCAAATGGAATATGATCCAGTACAACAGGCTGAATTGGTGACTCAGAATGTAGGCAGGTTTAATGAACAACAGATGAATGTGTTCAATGCTGTCATGAACTCTGTCAACAACAACAGAGGCCAAATTCTATTTGTTCACAGTGCTGGAGGGTGTGGCAAAACCTTTGTATGCAACACTATTGCAGCAGCAGTCAGGTCTCAGAATCAAGTAGCCCTGTGTGTGGCCTCATCTGGGATTGCTTCTCTCTTGCTGCAAGGTGGAAGAACAGCCCACTCCACCTTTAAGATTCCTATTCCTGCCTTGGAGACATCTGTAGCCAAAGTCAAAAGACACTCCCAAATGCATCAGGTAAGAAAGATCTATAGCTGGATTGTAAACTTGAAGCTGAACATGGAACTGTCAGGTGTTGGAGCATACCAAGGTTATCATATGGGATGAAGTGCCTATGCAACACAAGCATGCTGTTGCCTCTGTGGATCGGCTGCTGAAGGATCTTCTGAATAGAGGAGATGTGCCATTTGCTGGAATCACAGTGATATTTGGAGGTGATTTTCGTCAGACTTTGCCTGTGGTGCCCAAAGCATTGCGCCAGGAGATTGTGGCAGCATCCATTGCCAGAAGTAGCCTTTGGAGACATGTGGAAGTGCTGTATCTGACTCAAAATATGAGGTTGGATAGAACACCAGAAAGTGATGCTCATGCAGCTTGGCTATTAGAGATTGGAGCAGGTACCAACAGGGATGAGACTGGCAAAGTGCAAATACCAGATAACATGTGCTGCCATCCAAATACCATGGACAACCTGATACACCATGCTTATCCTGACATTCACCTGGGCAACAAAACAAGTCAGTATTTCTTGGACAGGACGATTCTGTGCTGCAAAAATGATGATGTGGATGAGATCAACAACAAGATTCTGGAGATGATGCCAGGCAGAGAAAAGGTGATGAATAGTGCAGATTCAATTGACTTGGAGAATGAGGCTCAGGATGGGTATCAACCTTATCCCATGGAATACTTGAATTCTCTGAATGCAAGTGGACTGCCATTGTCCAAATTGGCATTGAAGACAGGATGTCCAGTGATGCTTCTGAGGAATCTTGACCCATCTAGAGGACTGTGCAATGGGACCAGAATGATAGTCAAAGAGATCAACAACAGGGTTGTGAAATGTGAGATCATATCTGGAGATGAAAGATTTAGTGGGAAGATTGCCTTGATTCCAAGGATTACACTTCAGCCTTCAGCAGAGAACTTGCCAATTCCTTTGAAGAGAAGGCAGTTTCCAATCAGGCTGGCATTTGCAATGACTATCAACAAGTCTCAAGGGCAATCAGTGAAGTTTGTAGGACTAAACCTGCAGACAGAAGTGTTTTCACATGGACAGATGTATGTTGCATTGTCAAGGTGCACATCTGGAGGGAGGATAAAAGTATTGTTGCCAGAGGGGAATGAAAGGCAAAAAGTACCCAACATAGTATATAATGAAATATTACAGGGATTGAATTTGTAATTACAGATAGACAGTAGTATAATGAATAATTAGAAAGGGGATAGAGCATAAGACAGTTTTGTGGGATAAAGCATAAGACAGTTCAGTGGGATAAGGCATACAACTCTTCCAGGTCAACATGACCCCCCCCCCCATGGCCACCAAACAGGGATGGAGCATAAAACTGTTCAGTGGGATAAAGCATGCAACTCTGACTGGGATAGATAGCAAGGTTAAATAAGAATACAACTGTGGACTGGGATAAAGCATAGAACTGTGGATTGGGATAAAGCATACAACTCTGAACTGGGATTTACGGGGGGCCGGGGGCTTGCAGCCCCCGGCAAGCTGAAGGGACGAGATGGAGGTCGCAGTTCGAGCAATGCAAGGATGCGCCAAAGGTGGGGCCCCAGAAGCTTGTTTGTTAGAAGAAGATGAATGATTGGAGAATATGAACTCTCTTGCCTGTCAATGGGAGAAACTGGGAAGAAGGCAAGAGTGGGCAAACAGTGATGTGCAAGACTAAATAATAGTTCTTGCAACATGTTTTCTAAAATCTTGGGGGCATGAGAGATGGAATTTGAAATGTAGCAACCCAATGATTTGCACTGTACAATATGATGCCTGACTTGTTAGTCCTTGGTATAATTGCATCTGAGACAATGTGAGAAGACCCAAGAAAACATGGGTTTTAGATGTGTGCAGACTCAGAGAATGAAGAGAACTAGACAGGTGTGGGTTTGCAAACTGTTCCACTGTGATCCATTCCCACACCAACTACTACATAGTGGGCATTGTGGTCACAGTGGGGAACATGACATAATGAGATGACTCATATGAGAGATAAGATAGGCAACACTGATAGGGACTGTTCCACGAATTAAGGGGGTGGAAGAGACAAGGTAATTTCCCTAGCCCTTATAAAAGGCAGCTTACAAATTGCTTACAAATTGCTTAGTCAATTTATTAGTCAGCAATCTTATGTCAGCATTAGTCAGCAATAAGTAAGAATCTGTCAGTGCTTATTCAGCCAGTGCCTTTCCCATGGCCCTTTGTTCTCTTTTATATCGACAGCCTTTGGTCCCGTACTGCAAACATCTGGACGTCGGCTTCTCGGAAGGCCGCACTGTAATCCGCGATCGACTCAGGACAATCATTGCACTGTGCGTGGATATTTGATTCGATAGGTTTTCCAGACCGCACTACATCACTCAGCTCGCAATCGGGGTTAGACAACATCCGCTGCGGTGACATGTGGCATTGTCAGAAATTTTCCTATGGAATTTCTGCTGGAACTCGGACATGTGACGGTCAGGTTCCGATTTGTCTGAAATCATGTACATTAATAACTGTCATGAAGCGTCTCTACTCGACACCACTCGACCACTACAACTACAACACTGGCATCCGTCACGCAGCCCCTACACGCTTCTAAGCTGTCCAACTCAGAACCACACGTCGTTCTCGGCTGCTTTCCTTTTTCTGGTGACAACCGACCCTAATCGATCAGTGAGCTGGCACGGTCAAGCGAGATTTCATAACTAGGTAAGTCCATTGGGTCAATATCTAGCAGTATAACCCACTGTGCCCTTCTCTCAAGGATTTTCTGCCATGGCAGCCCAGACGTCAAAGATGTCAAAGACCTTGACTCGTCTTCTGCGAGCGACCTCGAATCCCGTGTCGACATTCGCAAACTTTCTTTCTTCGAGCGCATTCAGGTAGCGTCCTGGAAGTTGGTTCCATTTAAGAGGGCGAAAACGCAGTTACAAGACGAACTTTCAGAAAAGGAGGAAAACACCTTATCCGCACTTGGCACTTGGTCACACACGAGTATTCAGCGTGCTCTCCAGCGCCTCAATACGACAGCCGATGGCCTCGAGTCTTCACAGGCGCAGCAGTTGCTGAAGACGATAGGACCTAATGAGCTGTCGAACGTTAAACCTCCAACTTGGTGGTGGCTTTTGCTGACGGCTTTGCCAAACCCATTCAACATTCTGTTGGTCGTCCTCGCTGTCGTTGCTATCTGCACCGGCGATTATGCCACTTTCAGTATCCTTTTGGTCATGGTGGCCCTCAGCGTCGGTCTTCGTTTCATCCAGGAATTTAAGTCAACCAGACGTGCCGCTTCGCTGAAGGAACTCATCACTGCTGAATGTGATATTTTGCGTCGCGAAGGGACCGAGAAGGCTGGGACATATCGAGTCATTCATCGCAAACAGGTCGTTCCGGGTGACGTTGTCAAGCTCACCACCGGAAATGTCGTGCCGGCAGATTGTTTATTACTCGAGTCCAATATGCTCACCATCTCCCAGAGCTCGCTCACAGGCGAAAATCTGCCGCTCGAAAAGACTCCTGTAGCTGCAGGAGTGCCGCAGTCCGACTCCATGCGCCCATTCGACGCTCCTAACATACTGTTCATGGGTAGCTATGTTGTCAGTGGTTCTGGAAAAGCCCTCGTGCTTGCAACTGGCGATCAGACGTACGTAGCGGCCATGTCAGCAATCTTTAACCAGGGCAAGCCAGTCACTGCTTTCCAAACGGGGATTAGGCGCGTATCTATCTTGCTGATCCTCTTCATGGTTGTTATGGTCCCAATCGTACTTGTTATTGAAGGTTCGGTCTCGCGCAACTGGCAAGAGGCAGGTCTCTTTTGTATCGCGGTAGCGGTCGGCCTCGTTCCTGAAATGATGCCTATGGTCGTCAATTCGAACCTCGCGCGGGGCTCTATCATCATGGCCAAGAAAAAAGTGATCATCAAGCGCTTGGATGCCATCCAGAATGTAGGGGCTGTGGATGTCCTCTGCAGCGATAAAACAGGTACCCTTACAGAGGATGAAATGAAAGTTGCTGCGTTTGTCAACACATCTGGCGAGACAGACGCGCGTGTTTTGGATGTAGCCTATGTCAATGCATCGTTGCAGACGGGGCTTAAGAATACGCTCGACAAGGCCATCATCGAACTTGGCCTACATGAAGAGCACAAAGTCCGCCTAGCATCACAAGTTAAGATATATGAAAAAGTCGCCGAGATCCCTTTTGATTTTGTCCGCCGTCTCTTAACTGTCATTGTGACCAACGCCTCGGGGAAGAAAGCACTATTTTCCAAAGGTGCTGCTGAGGAGATGATAGGCAAGTGTACCACCATGCGTTTATCCAACGACGTTGTCCCAGTTGATAAACAAGCCCTTTTGGCGCTCGTGGAAGGGCTGAACAAGCAGGGTTACCGCGTAATTGGTGTTGCTACGCGCGAATTGACATCTTATGTGGCCCGAACCAAGCAACCATCTCCTTTGGATGAAGTCGATCTAACATGTGAGGGGTTTATTGCCTTTCAGGACCCACCCAAGGAGGACGCGAAGCTAGCCATCGCGGAGCTTGCTTCTCTGGGAGTCGAGACAAAAGTGTTGACAGGTGATACTCTTACGACAGCCATCAAAGTCTGTCGTGACCTTGAGATTCTTCAAGGCGACGATGCTGAACAAAAGGTGATCTCTGGAGTCGACCTTGCCCTCTTAGGGCCAGATGACTTTGACAATGCCGTACTACGCTGCAAAGTATTCGCAAAGTTGACGCCTATCCAGAAGTATCAAGTTGTCAATCGCTTAAAAGCGAATGGCCGTCGGGTCGCATTTCTTGGAGATGGGATTAACGATGCTCCTGCCTTGCGTGGGGCTGATTGTGGTATCTCCGTCAACTCTGGTACAGATATCGCTAAAGACGCAGCCGACATTATCATGACAGAGAAATCACTTGGCGTTATCGTCGATGCCGTACGCATTGGGAGAATTACGTTCATCAACACGTTAAAGTATATCAAAATGGCTGCATCTTCGAACTTCGGTAACGTCTTCTCGGTTCTCATTGCGTCTGCTTGGCTTCGCTTCACTCCCATGCAACCAATTCAGCTGCTTACGCAGAACCTGGCATATGACATTCTCAAAGCACAATTCCTTGGGATAATGTCGACCCGGAAATGATCCAAAGACCACGGCCATGGGAAACGGGCAGCTTGGCCCGCTTCATGATAATTCTCGGCCCCACTTCTTCTGTCTTCGACATTTGTACATTTGCGATTGGCTGGTTCTACTTTGGCATCCGTGGCAGTTCGTCTCAAGCAGCGATCAATACTTTCAGAACCCAATGGTTCATTGAAGGACTTCTATCTCAGACTCTCATCGTCCATCTCCTTCGCACGCACAAGTTACCATTCATCCAAAGTTATGCTTCTAAGCTCGTCTTCCTGACTACTCTCTTGATTGCCGCCATTGGCATCGCAATTCCATACACCCCTCTGGGTAGGGCTGAGCATATGGCGCACCCGTACCCCATGTTTTACCCCTTCTTGGTCGGAATCCTGATTTGCTATATGGCACTGGTCCAGATCACGAAGACGATTTATATTCGCCTGTTCAAGGAATGGTTATAGATATGAAGAGACGGACCTTTCAAAAATACATTGCTGCACAGTTTTCTCTCGATCTGGGATAGATCTTTTTATTTAGGACAGTAAGAAAAACATGCGTAGAGCTCTCAAGGATGGCCTCCAGTCGTTCGTGGCATATATTTTACAGTATCTTCCTTCACTAGATTTCTCCTACCGCGGACGTTCTCACATTGTTAATGATAGCGGGTGTTACATACATCTTTTGAAAGTGCATTTTAACCATCATGCATCACCGTCCTGTACTATCGCCATTGACATGACTACACTTTCAATTTACGTCGGAGTTTTGACCTTTTTCGGAGCGACTCGCTGGCAAAGATGCCTGTCAATAACTATCTGCTCACTTCCCGACCCTGAAAATCACCCCTAAGGTCTTTAAGCCTTATCTTTCCTTCTCCCTTTGCCACGTCAATTCATTACGGCGAAAAGGCGATGCACAGCCACTGTCGACATACCAGACCGCTCTTACCGGACCAACTCTTCAACTCAGCTGTCATTCAGACATGACCGCCAGCATGCCCGAGATGCCGATTGAAGTCCTCCAGCACATCTTCCTCCACACGCTCCAGGGACCCTTGTCCAATGTCCAGGAATGTCTATTTCCATGGGATATTGGCGGAGTATGCAAAGCTTGGCGGTATGCTTTCGTCACCCATGCAAGGCTATGGGCATCTATCACACTCGATGCAGGCGTCGTTTCGCATGTTCCGAGCCTGGAGCGATTGTTCCATCGGTTTATGCTGTGCTTGGAGCGTTCGGGAAATTATCCGCTGAACGTTTCTCTCTACATCCCCCCTATCGTCCTTGAAGATGATGTCCCGTGGATAGATTCGATCTGGTGTGCGTTCCTATCTTGTTCACACCGATGGAGGAAAATAATCCTACTTGGACCAATATCGCCCATTCTATGGAACGGCGATATGCCCATGTTGGAATCATTTGTTTTGAGCACTCGGTATCTGATGAGTAGGGGTGATGGCGGCCACTATCGACATCTCCCGGTGTTTTCTCCAGATGAGCTAGACGCTCACAATTGGTCACTTCCATGGTCCCAGGTCACCACAATCGCGTTGGATATATATTTAGTTCTGGGGGAGAAGCTACCGACTCTCTTGCAAAGCTTACAGCGCATTGCAGAGCTTCGCTTCATGGTTCACAATTTTCAAGCCGAGACTCCTGTTTATGTTTCCGCTCCAAAATGCCTGAATCATCTGCGTATTTTGGAGGTTCCTTACCCACAGATTTTGGAAATAATTGAGGCACCTTGTCTCTACGAGCTCCACTTGAAAACTTCCTACGATATCTATCCTGTGGATGATGACGGTAATGAGCTATTCGGATGGTACCGAGAGTTGGTTGATGGTTTTATGCAGCGTTCTTCTTGTCGAATCCGCAGAGTCACACTTGAAGGGTTTGACGCAATCCTTGCAAAGCCCCTCGTCAGCGCGTTTCCTCATCTGAAGGAATTATGCTTCGACGAGAGCTCCGATTACCGGAGCATTGATATCCTCCAATTCAACCCGGATAGCGACGCGGTTGCATTCCCTAATCTGCGTAATCTGAGTTTGACATGCTATCCGTTTGAAGTCGAAAGCAAAATCGACTCGTTGGCAAACATACTTGCGTCCCGAAACCGTACTGATTCTCAAGTCTCTCGGTTGGAGAAACTTGTCATTCTTCTGAAGCAAAAACTATCAATTCTACCATGCCCTCTCGAACCATTACCTATCCCTCCCGCATTTGAACGCATCTTGCCAGAATGGGCTCATTTTCAAGTCGACATTCAGTTCGAGCAATTGTGAGCCCTTATTGAGACGTTGTGTAAACTATCACTGAAACGACGCATAAAGTAGGGGAACCAATCCTCTGAGCATAACCAATTGGTGACTGTAACGTTCTTGTCCGAAAAGGAACCAATATGCATCGATTGGTTCATTCAGTGTAAAAATATCATCGTGTTCTTAGCGCCGAAGGATGGACATGGTCGCATCCATTCACAACGCCGGATTCACACACTCAAATACCACTATTCCTGTACGTGTTATATGCAAGTAGCGAGGCATACTAGATGCGTGGCGAACTGGGGGAGCGATCATGGAGAATCTGTCTTTAATCCACCGATTCTCCAATCTGAGCCCTTTGTCTGTGCAATGGTGCCTCAGCCCGGCCATCTAATAGCAATTGTCCACCGGGATCCATTCCATGTACACCCAACTGCATCATGTCAAGGCTGTGGGAAGGGTGTCGCCTGTCCATCGTCCGTCTCCCTCTTCCACGTCTCAGAATGGCAACCGCTTCTTACGGCTCGGCATCAACAAAAGCACAACGGAAAGTTATTCGTCTTATGTGACGCGCGTTCGAGAAAACCGTCACGTACAGACGAGGTGATCGACTTTGGGGATGAACTAAAAAAGAATATTTGCGTCCTTAGCTGTTGCCGGTATCAGTGTCGTATCCAAATGGTGTACGGGCGTTGGCAAGGTGAATTAAAACTTCGACATGAAGTTCATCTGTCACAGCAAAGAAATCTGAGAATGGCGACAGAATCAGTTTCTCGAGAGGATTGGTTTGCTGGAGGAATTGTTTTTTGGGATGTGCAATCTGCCAGCGAAGTTAAACAAAGGGTTGTAATCGAAGACGAATTTCCATGTCCATATGTCATTTACGGACATAGTAGAGAGACATGGAGCATTTTCGAAGAGATCGATTCTTGACGTCCAAGCATTATGCGCAATGAACACAACCGACTTTTTGCTCGGCGGAGAATTGCCAATCTGATAGCATCAACAGGAGGTCCCAGCGCGCAGCTTCAAGGCGAGAGTTCTGAGCATGGAGATGAGACAACGCATAGTCCTCATGAAGATCCTCTTCACGCCGAACGCACGTTGGTTTTGAGCAAGATGTGTCTAGAACGCGGCGAGGACCATCAACTCTCGTTCGAGTTAATTTGCCGAGAAATAATGAATCTGCACCAAATTGCGGCTATGGTGTGAACACTGATATCCAGACGCTGCAGATGTACCAGGGAAAGAGATGGGGTTCGAGGGTAGACAGCTTAACGGAAGAAAGTGTCTTAGAATTTCGAATCCAATATCGGCCATATAACCAAGGACCTGCGCTTCCGTAGTCGGCACATAGTTTCTACGAATCCAGTGAACTCACCCGTGCAGCGTATTGAACGTTGAACCTGGATACAGAGCCTTTGAAGTCTGAACTCGTTGCCACGTACCACAAACAGAATGACAAAAGTGTCAAATAACTACTTTCGCATAACCACGGTGTGTGTCGCACAAGAAAAATATGCCTGCAAGCATCCGCGCCATAAGTTGTCCTAAGCTCTGTCGAGATCTATCAGTCGTCTTGTCGGAACATTTCGAATTATATTTACCATTGACTTCTGCGGAAGTCACTTTTCTTGGAGTTCCACGGAGATAAGGATACAAGAGGGCTCATCAAGTTGCTCAATTTTCTAGTGATTGAAACTTCCAGCTGAAAGCCGCTACAATTCAAACGTGATGAACAAGAGTGTCGTCGCGCGCAATGGTACTTCATGGATACGGAATCATGACTCTGCCAGCAGCCAGACCACAGGGGTCGCCGTTGTCCTTGAATTAACTTCGCGCCAGATCTAAGCTGAACGTCCAATGTGAAGAACACGATGCTTGTCCATATACAGTTAAGTGTCTATCGTACCTTCTGTTCTCCCAATCTTCGCTCAAGCATTCGAGTTTGTGAGCCTCAAAGACTGTCTTCTGGTGAAAAACTGCATATTAAACGTTGTACTCGTGTGCCTTTTCATGTAATATGATGGCGACTTTCTGGAAGGCAAGACCTTAAAATGAGTATCCCACGTTACTCACGAGTCCCTGTCCTAAACTTTCATCCCTTCGTCTCAAAGTCAACACTAGTCCAAAACACTAGCAAAATGAAATATATTGACTTGAAGATTGAAATGCTCCCGAATAAGCGATTTGCTTCGCCTACACGTACGACAGTATGGGCCTGCGTCAAAATTACCTGATCGGATCCATCGCCCACGTGTAGATGAACACGAAGCGCGGCGGATTGACAAGAATCCCGCTAGAACACCAGAATCCCGGCGTAGTGCATCAAAATTTGCAGACAGCGACCGGGCTTACAAGGATCTTCAGAAAAGTAAGTGAAGATAGCATCTTGAGACATGCACACAAGGTGATCCTCTGTGACGTGCTCTAGGCACCTGCAACCATCGTCACATGGCGCATTTATCATGTACACAAGTACGTTTCCTGAGGTCACGAATTGACACCTTGCAAAATCATTGTGCTCAGACTGGCCAAGGATTGGTTATAGACACTTCACATCCTGGTTCATTTTCCTGCGGAATAGCTTGTACACGCCGCAGAGTGTAGCTGATCTATGGACGCATTTCAGCTTCCTGGCGCCATGGCGTTGCGACAGAAACTCTCGGATCATTTTCAAACGCTGTGACGACGGCCGTGATGGTAAGCGTGACATTTTCTTCTACGTCCGAGTTAAAGCTACGAGGGGTGGATAGAAGGGAGTGCGAGGCCCCGTCCGGCAAGAAATAATATGACTATCTGTGGGTATGAATGAAACCCATATGATTCTATCTGTTCGATGTGCCGCATATAATGGAAAGCTATTGTCAAGTACCCACCAACCAGGGAATTAATCCTGACGGATTTGTGGATGCGGTGACACGGCTAGTCACAGCTTCTGGGTGATGCACCACCGATGGTTCGTCCAACCATTTATGGAGATTGGCACGAGTAAAATGCCATTCACAGGTGCCCACCTGATGTCTGATGGTGAGTTACAGAAGAGGAATGTTCTGCGATGAGGCCAAATGGAAGAATTATGCGATTGTTGACTCTGCTACACAGATCCCCACTCCGTGGATGTTGTCCCCTTCCGATTGCCAAAGACGTTAAACTTTTGGAAGGCTGCTTCAAGTAGAGTTTATATGCGAATTGGGCGAAAAGCCCGGCGGAAGCACTGTTGTATATATGAGAGTTCCGTTTGCCGTTTCAACTTGCCTCTCTCCGCTCCCTCCTTACCAGCCTTCGCTGTACCTGACTTTATTCGCAATTGCAAATTGCGACATCACATTCAAGCTCGTGGTCTGTGGCGAGGGGGAAGAACGAAATCAAATTAGCTCAGTCCACAATGGAATTTGAGAGTCTCTTTCTCAAGTCAATTGCCCTCTTACGACAGCGCTGTCTGTGCATCTTTCGCTGTCTCCGCCAAATCCTCCAGTTAAGAGGGATGAATGTACGGGTTCGAGGATGAATGCAATATTTGAACGTTTGATTCAGTGGATCACCTTCACCAGCAAGGTTGGTGTTCAATCCTTGTCTCTCGGCGTATCACCGAATGATTCACTGATGCACGCGGACAGACTATGGTGTGGTTAGGTGTCCTCTGGGATCTAACCATGTCCTCGATCGCCAGCTTCGTTTACCATACGTCAACATCTTCAGCTGCGGCGCCGCCTGATTACGCGATCGCAGATGCTACTCATTTACGGCATCTTTTAAGTACGGCGCACCCAATGCCGATACTGTGGAATGTGCATCCCGCGATGCTCATTGGCGTCTTCGCCACAGTGGCAGCAGCTATTCTGAGAGTCTGGTTAGTAATACCATTCCGCTTCCCTGTCTTAAAATTGTGCCCATGTCCAGCATGTGGCCCTTTGCTGCGGCACGTCCAACGTCTCTTAAACTTTTGCTCACTTCTCGTTCAACAGGTGCTTCAAGACCCTTGGCCCACTTTTCACTTTTGAGGTCACAATACGCCCTCAACACGAGCTTGTTACTCATGGCCCTTATGCTTGGGTTCGGCACCCTAGCTACGTTGGCATCTACCTCACGCTCTCTGGTGCGACGGCGGTGTTGTGTGCACCTGGCAGCTGGCTGGCAGCGGGTGGTTTGTTGACTGCAGGCGGTTCCCTCATGGTCTTTCTGTGGACGATCAAATGTCTATTTGTGTTTCGGGGCACCAGTCTGCGACTGAAAGCAGAGGACGATGTGTTGAGAACAGCATTTGGAGCAAAATGGGAGGAGTATGCCAGAAGAGTTCCATACAGGCTTATTCCGTTTATATTTTAGCCCTTCTTTATTTATCATCTTACAACTTCTGGAAGAATTCGGTTGCCTCGACTTGTGGTATGTCGAACCGTTGGATCTTCCTGAGAAATCCGGACTTGGCGAAACGAGATTCAGGCCTTCAGGAAAGAGAAAATCACCAGCTACTGTTTATTGTACGCAGAATAACCCAACGTCGAACTAATGTCCAGTTGATAACTTAGGTTCCAATTGTAGTATCAACGTATCAACCTTTTGACCAAATATAAAGAGAAGAGGGATTGTTAATAAAAGTAATAAAAGGTAGGAACTACATCATAATTCCGAAGGGAATTTAGCATATTTGGGACATAATTGATCCCAGGCAGCTAGTTGATACGGTAAGGAGCGATTTATTACTTCATTGGAACAGACGTACGTGGAGGTTTAGATTTTGCGATGGCCGGTACATCTTCTGCGAAAACAATGGCGAGACCACTATGCATTGCAAATCAGACATATGAATGCAAGATATATTGATGCACTTACGCCTGTAGATGCCAATCGATATGACTAACAGATGATGAGCTACAGTTTTACAGTTTTTAGTAACATAGATGACTTACCAGTGGAAGAACCATGGACCAGAATTGTCGGTGATGAATCGGATCGTAACATTGTCACCTGCATAGCCGATAGATACAACATCACGTTGAACTGGGTTATGGTAGTTATACACTGCACTGCCTGCGCTTCTCACTACACTGAAAACGTGCTAGAGCCTAATTTAATACTGGACGAATATGTAACAGAAATTTGTACTCACGCCATGCAAGTGGAATGGATGCTAAAGAACATTAGACTGGAACAGACGAATCCGAAAAGTGACTTACTGGTCCGCCGGTACGGAAAGCTGGAATTGTCAATTCGATAACCTTGTTGGGCGGCAAAGTATATACGCTTCCTTCTGGGAGTAGGTCTTGAGCCGGATATTTTCCGCTTAAGATCTGTAGCAAGACAGGCATATTGGGCGGATTGAACGTCGCGCCATTGATAGTGAAATGGTTAGGCTCAAGGCCGATTTCTAGGTTCATTGCAACGTCGGCACCGCCTGTGAACGGTTTTCCAGGAGCTCCGGGGTTGACAAGCGGATGTAGGTTCGTTTCCAACAGCAGATCTGTCCCGGGACCCAATGGCGTAGTGGGGTCACTATGAGGGGCGTGTGCATAACGAAGAATAGCTGAGTTAATTCCATTGGTGAACCCCCTCTTTCCTTCATTCGGTTGAGCGCGAATCCAGTAGTTGCCGATAGGCTTGTCAGCATGAAGGATAAAAGAATAGCGTTGACCAGCGAAGATATGTATAGAATCAACAGTGACCGGTTCGACACTGACACCGTCAGCTTCAATCACAGTCTGTACACATATCAGCGGATGATGTCGCCTCCAATGATGCGACATACTAGATTGTGGCCATCGATGGAGAACACATAGTTCGGTGCACAAGAGATGGCGATGAGGCGAAAACGATATCGTAGGCCTCGGCTAACTTCGATTTCAGAGAGCGGTGAAAGAGGGCCACCTGCATAACGACCTCTTCCATTGATCAACGTGGAATTAGGTTCCGGTCTATTGCCTGCAGAGGGAGCAGGAGTATGATACCTAGATATAACAGGTCAGACAGACAATGTAAAATCGACGTATTGGCAACGAACCAGTCTGCGAGGGTTATAATTGTATTATCTGTCATGCAATGATTACTACACACAACGCTTGCTGAAATTCACCAGAACTTACCATCGTCAACGTCGTACCTAACATCCTGAGTATTAGTTTTAATCCATAATCAAGTTTCAGCAAGCTTACTTTGATCGGTGAGGATCTATGGGATCATAAATTACCAGTGGTCCTCTAAGGCCATCACAATATTGGGTAGCTGAACAAGTAGTGAACACAGCAATTGAGGACAAGAAGTGTAAATGCAACTCACAGTAATGTGAATGATACCAGAACGTTCCTGCTTGGTCTGGTACAGTGAAGTCGTACAGGAATGAATCTCCCGGTACAATCGGACACTGTGTTACCCCAACAGGGCCATCAGCCCAACTGGACCCGTGTTGGAAGATTCCGTGCCAATGCTTATAATAGCATCAGCAAACGACCTGCAACGAATGGTGGTTGCTCACTATGCTAGTGCTTCTCAGCATCCTCGAATCGGTCAATGAATTCTGGACATTCAATCGAAAATTATTGCCCTGTCCAACGTATTGTATGAATGGTTCGACTGCACACATCTTCATCCTTACCTTGTATCCTTTGATCACAGGACCAGGAAATGAAGGGTGGCGAGGCGAAGATGCAGCGAGAACAGCCCTAGAGAAAGCAAATAATCGTTAAGCACACGTTTAAAAGTTCAAGTTGGCGCGTACGGTCGCGTGAAGCCATCGGGAGCAATGTCTTTGTTAACGATGTGGATGTTGCTGACAGGACCAATGGCAGCCCATACTGATCCTGAGAGCCACCAAACGACAAGGAAAGCAAGGTGAGGAACCATAATGATGGGTAACATAATGAACTCACGGACTTTATATACGGAGAGACCAAGACCGTGTAACCACCGATTCAACGACAACATGTGCACATTGGCTAGGGCCCCTGAAACCACAGTCCATCCCTTAACTTGTCGGGCTGTCTTTGGCTAGATTAGTTGGTTGTTAGATGGCGTAAAATTTGTGGACACAGCCACCATCAATTGGTATGTCCTGCGTCAACAAATTTGGAAGCGATTTTTACCAATTTTCACCGAGTGTGAGATGCGACACTGCTTTCCCGATCTTACATCATTCGCCGTAGAGGTGAGCCACTTGATCTGTGCCAGCTGTATATGCGTTTCACGGTCGAGTTAAGGACTCAGCTACAGCTCCCTATGCACGCGTCTTTTTTTTTTCGCTTCCGCCATGCATCAAGAGTAATAAGTTTGAGGGGAAAAGAAGGATCAACTAGTGCTGATTTCCGAGGCCTTTGCTTCCCGCTTTTGCTGTAGGCGCTGATATGATGTATGTGCAATGTATTTCACATGTAAACTTGAGCCTTCCGAAGTCGACGCAAATTCGGGAGGATCTGTATCGTATCTGGACGCCTTAGGCTATAAGGCGGCTGCAACAAGTCGTTTCAGCTGTCAACGTGAAATATTGACAAACCGGGTGTCGGACGTTGGGCGGTAAGATGAAGTGGTAGAGGTAGGCGTCTGCGGGCTCTGCATAAACCTTGTATCGTCAACTCCTTAATTTTGGATTGTGATGTAAACACTCTACAGATGCGAGTATATGCAAAAAATGATAAGAATTGTGGTCTAGATTGAAGCTTTCGCGTTTAATAAAAGACAAAGGCACGGACTTCGATCGATTGCCTATGTGGTGCGTCTTTGGGTGTAGTTGGATCTATGAAAGCCGTATGGGGAGTGAAAGCGGCTACATCTCCGTCTTGGAGGGAATCGGAACTTCCGAGTTGCCGTCAGCCGTCTATCCTATGCAAAAGCTTACTTGAATTCTCACCATTTGATAAGCACGAAGTCATCCGGTGTCATCCCGCGGAGATATTTCCACTTGTGGTTCGGGTTGTGCTGTACAGCTATATTCTCTCCCTTTCTGTCGGGGAAAATGAAGGTGACGGGGAAAACGTCGTTCTCAGGATCAACGCTTCGGTAATCGCAAAGAGCCAGGGGCCACTCAAGCGCAGGAACATCTATCGGTCGCCACAGGTTAATCACCTGGAACCGGCGCTTCAAGAGCTCCGGGGCCTCATCAGGCAAGTACCTATGCGCCCGCGCAATAGAAGAGGCGAGTGTTTGGTCAACATGGGCTTGAGGTACAGGTTGTCTGTTGGACGGGCTGTCATCAAGTTGGCCGGGACGAGAGCGGCGAACAGCTGTGCACACAGTCGGATTCATCTGGCCGGAGAAGCTGGAAAAGGACGTACTATGATCAAATATGACAACCTTGCTTGCACCAGTAAGTTCCTTGAATAGCTCTTCGCTTTCAGGGTAGTACTCCCTCTTTATTTCCTCGTCATTGGCAAACGACTTGTGCTTCGCTGCGCGTTTGAAGAACTGGAAGCCTGCAGTATCAAGTGTCACGGTATCCTCTTTCCCTCGAATATTCTCCAGCTGCATCTCCTTTCCTTCCAATGTCCAGTTTCTATCCCGCTGGCCAGTCTTTGGATTCACATTCGCAGTCTGATAAGCACGAGCGCCGTCTGCCGGCTTTACGCAGTATACAATCGTTGAAGAAACCAGGGAGGATGACTCGGACATTCCAGGGTGGTTCGTGCTGATTACAGCGCTTCGAAGATGATATTTATTCGCAATCCATGGTTAAGCTGAGCAAGCAATCGCATAAGAGTCATGGTCCATGACTAATTGTTCCATTTTGAAACGCCCGAGGTCGAGGGGAACGGATGGGTGGTTGCCGTGACATCGTGGAACGCTATTGGCACGTCTTTATTAAAAACAAATGCCATTAGACACAAGTACATGCACTTCTATTTTTACATTTAATGAGCTATCCACGGCGACGATGACGGTTTGGCATATAAAGCATAAAGCTGCAAAACGATTAGCGCTCAATAGTACAAATTACCAATACAGAAACATTATCTTGAGAAGGGCATAGAAAAACTGGGGGAAAATACGCGTCAGCACGTTGGATTATTCGTCAGAAACTGGACGTCTTCGAGGGATGTCATGCTGTGTATCAGCACACTTCGCAACCTTTCTTGTCCCGGGAATGCTCGCCCGGGAATGCTGATAGTCTTGAGGTGCCAGCCCAGAAAATCCTGCCAGTGTTCCATCAGTTCTTCGCAGAAGATATCCTGGACAAACCCATCAGTCGCGCGGCCACGGCAATTGCATTACAAGACTCACAAATTCGGGGCCTCGCGGATAGTACAAGATCCCAATTTCCAGATTTCTCAAGTTTCGGAACGTCTTGGCAAGGAATGAAAATAGCTCCGCGCTAATGCGCAAGACATGGAGCGAGAGATGCTGAAGATGGAAGAAATCATATTGGTCCCTCGACCTGAACATACACTGAATCTCTTGAATATTCAGCGTCTTGTCCTCCGTCAACGTTAAAGATGTCAGATCCGAGTCATGAGCAGAGAGAAATCCCATAAGCGCAGTTAACGTTGACTTCGCTTTGAGCGGGCGCAGGGCAAGGTTGGCATCCTCAATGTTCCCAAATGAGCCATCCAGGAATCTTAAAACGCTTGGGATCCATTCCCGAAGTTCAACCGATGTTGGTGCATGTCGTGGCGCTGCCGATGACGTGCTTAATCGGAATGAATGGATACCCTTGTGCCTGGCTAAAAATGACAGTAAAGGCTGGATACACGAGAGGCTGGAGCCATCATATGGCATGGAGAGCTCGAAATTCCTCATATGAGGGAAAGTACCCAGACTCCTGAACAATTGCGTCAAATCGACGTTTACAGCACATCTTGTCGCAGCAACGGACAGCGACTGTAGCGTGGGGTACAGGTTGTTGACGAAGACGGCCAACGGATCCAGCACCATAAACCGGAAATAATTCTGGTCATCGGCCGGGGTCCAAAACATGAGATCCAGGCTCTCCAGATGATCTAATCTGACCTCGGGTAACCTGAGCAGTTCGCCTGGCGGAACGCATAGCGTCAACTTTGTCAGGGTTTTCGTCCACCGCATCAGGGCTGGTATCAGCCCGTTGACAAAGAACGCGTCACAGGTGCCCTCCTTGCACTGAACTTTGTACTCGTGGACATTCGGCAAGTCCTTGACGGCCTTGGTTATCTTACTAACTGCTTTCGTCAACTTGCGCCGAGCGTACGCCTCTTCTGCGTTCACCGGTAACCGACCATCACTCCCGCCGACGAAACACGCAAATGCTTGCCGAAGAGATCCAATAGATCCCCGAGGCGGCTGTGTAATGGCCCTGTATTCAATCTGCCAAGGCTTGATCTCGACTCTTCGTACATACTGTTGGACGAGTGGCGCACTAATGGTTCAGGTTAATAACTCACGTCTCTGCAGGGCAATAAACGAGTTCCTACGTTATGTTTTTGCATAGCCACTTCATCTTTTTGTCACTTCTGCAAAAGCAAACACTACGGTATCTTTCTTCCATGGAGATGTGGAAGAGAGCCTTGTTGACGCCATATAAGCGTCGTAGCTCGTCTGATGGCATAAAACGAGCGATAAGGTACCATATGTGATCAGGCATGGTCAAAGGCTGTCGTAGTCGTTCCTTCGGAACATGGGAGGAAGCCATGAGTTTTAGCGCCGGAGCACTGCAGAATGCTGTAAATTGTCGGCTGTAAGGGACGTCGCGATTCGCCACGTGGACCTGTGCTACTCTCGAAAGAGCATCCTTGACCGTTGTTGGAGGCACGATTCGATAAACAAATCTGTTTTAAGCGTAATGGGATTCAGAGAACGCCGCCAAGATGAGAATAAAGATGTTCAATCCGACGGCAATTGCCTGGGACGTGTTCGGCAGAAGAACGACTATTTATAACCAAACTTTGATAAGGTCAAACTGGCTTGGACGCATGAAAACTACTGAAATGGCTAGCCATGTAACATCAGTCAAATACATATGATACTAAGCATGCCACGAACAATCAATGGAATGGTCTACATCAAAAACGTCCATAGCTTTCAACTTGACGATACCTCAAGGAGAATGTTCAACCCGAAGACTCTTTTCGATCTTTGCCGCAGCTTGAAGTACAGTTACTGTGGCACGAGCTTGTCCAAATCCATCGTCATCCTCATCGAAACATAGTCTCGCTCCGCGATTGCCACTGAGCAATCCCATCCCAACCTCTCTACCAATACCTATAGGTGTACTAGGCAATGGAGGAGCCAGAACACTGCAAGCTCTTGTTCTGGGTGGCTGTGTGAGGTTTGCACAGGATGCGCGTCTGCGAACTGCTGGAGTCTTGCTCGTCGGCGTCTTGCAGCCCGAAAGTGCAAGAGGACGGACAGTCGTCGGGGAAGCGGGTATCTGCGTGACACGAACTGGGATCGAACTGGGTAATGGTGGTGCAGGGGACAGACAAGGCTTGTACAGCTGAGCATGGGAGGCACGGCGGGTGATTGTATGATGAACAGGTGAGGGAGCCGCTTTTGGGACAAATTGCGAATGAGAAGCAGACTTCGATGAGGCCGGCTGACGCAAAGCCGGCGACGGAGCCCTCGTGACGGGATATCGAGGTGACTTCAATGCTGGCGTATCACCAACGAGTTTGGAGCTCGAGACTTCACCTTGAGATCGGATAATGGGTTGTGAAGGTTGACGCCGGTGGGGCTGGGGGGTACTCCGAGGTGGCTTTGGAGAAGATACACGCGTCCTGGTAGGAGATGAAGGCGGTAAACTTTGCTGCGTCAATAGGGGAGGAACGGATAAGGGTGATGGTCTCTTTTTAGGTGCCAACGGGTTTCCAACTTTCGACATGGCAAGGCTGGTAGCGTTGCTTGTTCTATTGGTCCAGCGTGTCATCAGAGTTGGAAGTTTTGGTTTACTTGCTTTGCCACCAAATTTCGCGATAGTCTCTTCGAACGATGGTAAAGAAGTGCTAGACCCGAAGGTTGGTGTGCCACATCTGGAGATAGCGCGGCCTGCGATTTCTCGTTGAGTATGTTCCATTTCCGGCGCTTGCCTGGTTACGGTAGTACAAGGTTTTCCGTCGCTGCTACCGATATTCATACTGTTATTGGTAGCAGATTCACAACTCTGGAAAGGTATCTCAGCGGGCAATGCAGTGATATGCCCAAAGTGAGATCCTTCTGCTTTCACCACCCGGACTACTCTCCAACCAGCTGAGCGTGCCAACGTGATGACCTCCTTGAGGGTACGCTCCTGAGAATTGAACGCAGCTTGCATCTGCCTGACATTAAATAGACTAACAAATAGAAAAGAAAGAGGAGTCACCGTGAGATCCATCCAGTAAACCATGGCGCTTGCCTTTCCGAGATTCGCAAGGAGAGGAGCTGGCACAGGCAAATTTGCAGCACCGTCAATGTTTCCAATGTCGTGAGATTTGTCGTCGTCGTCGTCGTAGTAAAAGGTATCAGGACATGCGTGGGGCAAAATAAAGTCGGCGATCAATAGTTTAGTCTGTTCATCCGCAGCGTATCTCAAATGCAAAAGTATTTGGCGAGCAAAATCGTCTGGCCAATCATGTAAAACGACGCGCAGGAGGAAGACTGCCGCATCGCGAATAGGTTGGGGCGTGAAAAAGTCATGAACTTTACCGCTTAGTGTCAGACCAACTGAATGTCAGGTAAATATAGGACACGGACCTTGAAATTTGACGGTCCCATTCTCCAAGAGTGCGGGGCACTGTACTTTCCAGGCCTAGTTCAAATGGTCAATGATAGTGCGTAGGAAAGGATGCCCGATCACCTTTTCTCCCATTGCGACAACGACAGGTCGATCTTGAACGACAAATCTAAACCCTAAGTCACTGTCACCCTCGGAGAAGGCGCTCGCTAGCAACATGCTCGTAGAGCCAATGCCGCCCCCAACGTCGACGACGGTACTGTTTTTGGGTAGCCTGTCCCAATCAAACCCTAGAGATATCAATTGGCGACACCGAAATATCCGCGACCAAAACGCACCGTTAAAGATGGCACCTGGAGCCTCCCAGGAACCTGTTCCGGTCATGGCTTTCCCAAAACGCTCTAGTCTAAACCTATTAGGATTTTCATCTGCGATCAAAAATGTTGGTCTATAGGAAGGTGCCTTTCCAGTAGAAGTTTGAGCTACGCAATCGTGTCGCTTGGCGTTATCCGGCAATCCTAGAGCTGGCCGAACCACTTCCCCTGGACCGCAGTGTGACTCTATGCCAGACCTTCGGGGAGGGTAATCTCATAGTCTAAAATAATCGAAAAGAAGCACAAACCCTAATGATCGACTAAAGGCGGGCTTAAGAGATTTTGCCTTTTCTTTTGTAGGTGGATTTGTTTCGCCTTCTAGCCAGTTGAAGAATCCATTTTACTCTCCAACGTACTAAAGGCAAAGCAAAAGGGTGCGCTTGTCGGCTCTCGGGCTTCGCGGGTGTGGTTGGAAGGTGAAAGAAGATAGGCCTCCGTCAGGTATGCAGAAGCTTTGTGGATCTCGTCTGCACTACAAATTACAGTAGGTCAATGTGCCACACGTCCAAACGTAATGCATTACCATGTCCCAACGAATGCAGCTATGCCATTAGTATCCTTGTACTTCATTTCAGGTCTATGTATGCGCATTGAGATATTCAATTGTGGCATCAAGTGATATTTCAAGTCCTACCTCCCCAGTTTCTCATAGTTCCGAAGTTCTTCTAGGCTCTTTCCCGAGTCGATAAGTGACGATATACGATTGGTAGCAAAGACATCTGGTGCAACCTCACGGACAATGTGGTGCGTCGCTAGTAGACGGAGTGCGTGCGCTAGGTAGCGACCCTTCTCAACGCCTGCCAAGCTTTTGTAAGAGGGAAGTGCGCACCAAGTTTGGTTTCCTCCACACCGCTTTGTTTCGAGATGTGGGAGACATGGGTACCGTCCTTGCCCGCCTCTCGAAGGATTTCTACTGTATGTGAGGCTTCAAGAAGTCGAATACAAGAAGGTAGATGATACTACAAGCATTAGTCAGAATATTTGCAAAAGGTGCTGTTACTTACGGACATAGATGCATCACATATGCTGAGAAATGGGGCCTGTACGGTTGCAGACAACTGGCCAGAAGCAGCAATAATATGATTTATGGCACGGACTACCGTAGGATCTGCTGTCAGCAATTCTGCCCGAGAGTTTGGATTACAAGGAGTGTCGAGGGAGGGGAAGTCCAAAACTAGAGGGTCTGAGTGCTGATCCAGACTAGGCGGGACGGAGAAACCGTATCGCTCTGGGACTGGAACATGTGGTGAGGGAGGAGGGGATGCATAGGCAGAAGAGTCCATGAGCGGGAAGACGGCATTTTGTTGTGGGTGGCAGCGAGGCTGGGCATATATGTGCTCTATGTCGTTTATGGCGTCGCCTATGATGGCGTGCAGAGCACGGAGAGCAGCAAAGGTCATGAAGCAAAGAGCGGCGATCAAGCGAGGGCCGAGGCGGTATGTCAAAGGGGGCGATCGAGGACTATGACGCACGGGTAAAAATACAGCCCTGCCCAGAAGCGGCGCTGATCTCTATACTTGTGCCCTCGTCAATCAGCCTGTCTTCCATGTCAGTCGTCCGCGTCTGTACGTGCTTCAGTCATTTTGCCTAGTGTATGCGCTTCCTCCACGAACATGTGAGACGCGCAGTGGACCTCGTGAGCATGTCGGGTCCCTTCTCTGAACGCATCCCGGCTTGGCACTGTGATTCCCAAATCTGTACACCACCAGATTCAAGAGCCCAAAGTTCTTCATCCCCGGGCAGAAGCCTCGACAGCCGAAGTCGTCTTCCAACATCGACAGCCAGAGATCTGTTCTGTTACGACGTTCAAGTAAGCTGCAAGGAATATGCTGCGTAACCCTTTTCATAACGGCATACAAGACCCTCCTACAAATTTCCGAACTGAGAAATGGCGGGCTTTCATGAAATTGGAAACGATGGCGTGCTCTGCGCCACTGTCTGATATCGCTCAAAGCATCTCGTTGAGTACGATATCATTATTTTGCTTCAAGTGGCAAGAATATACGAATCCTTTGGAGATTGTTCGCCATCTTTGGGTTTGCCACCGCCACTATTCAATTATTTCAGTACGCCCTGCAATGCAAACCCGAAAGTCTCTCACATCTTTTTATTCCTGCGATGAGCACGCATCTAAGCCAATTGAACACATTCCTGTTAAGAAAGAGCCAAAGCAACTGGTTCATTGAACTGGAACTTGCAAATGGAGC
This sequence comes from Amanita subjunquillea, assembly GCA_020011035.1. Taxonomy (NCBI): domain Eukaryota; kingdom Fungi; phylum Basidiomycota; class Agaricomycetes; order Agaricales; family Amanitaceae; genus Amanita; species Amanita subjunquillea. The sequence goes on along the minus strand of JAEBUT010000014.1, from coordinate 405,553 downwards.
ATATTGCTGCGAAAGGGAAGCCCGACGAGTACGGTTCCGTTCGGGATCGGAGCTCAAAAACGCAACTGCTCCAGTCACCAAACAGTCTGGCGCTGGTTTTGAAATGGAGATGTAATTGCAGCAAGTAGCCGTGTATCAATCGCGAAAATATGTAAAAGAAGGATGGTGTACGCTTCCAGAAAGATTTCACGACGTCGAGAGTTCAGTGACTACCATGGAAAAGAGATCTCGCGTCCGACATCTCTTTCATGCCACTTCGCCATCAATATCAATGAAGTCTATATCGGAGATGAGCGATTAAGCCGCTTTACAACCGGCCAGTCTGCCGGAGTGTTTACGCCCTCGGTATTGTTATCGTTAAATTTAGACGGCATATGTCATGTGCATATGATGATATTCGATAGATGAAATGCATCCATCTCATCCCTGAAAGATATGGCCACAGGTCCCAACTGACTTCACCGGGAGCATCTACAGATTATCTGATGCGCATAGTACAACTCCCCTAAAAACAATGTAGGAATCGAGCATTTGGTTCGAAAATCAGTTGCACACAATTATTGATTTACGGTCGCTGGGCTTCGCGTGTCTCTCATAGAAAAGGGGCGATGAAGGTGAAAAAACTTTTTCGACACTTTTGGTAGTCCGCATTCATCAAGTACGTACGAGGTTGGATCAATATTCACACGGTCATCATCGTTCAGAACAACTTACCATTGAACTTTGCCGCAAAGGTCTATTAACATTCTAGGTGCAGGTAGTTAGTGACTGCACCACAAGGGTTAACTGGAGCGCGGTATTTGGGTCAGTTGGCTCCGCTCGCACGGCACGCATTGACAAGGTCGAACTTAAAATATTGCGTTCCCATCACTGTGTGGCACGAGTCATAGTTCCTCAAGATTGAAGCCGAGGCGTCGGTGATAATCGATTATCGGTCACGAGTCGTCAAGAATCAAACGCAGCTACAACATTTTCAACCCAGAACTGGGTACATATAAAGGTATAGTAGTTTGTGTGGATCCTATTATATCATGATTGACACCCCCCATGGCAGTCTCAACGTCACCGACACTCCAGTCAAGCCATCAGCGATATTCCCGATGACGTATGGTGAAACTGCACAGCAGGCTGCGTCGAGCGTCAAGAGGTCCCTGAAGGGCAACGTTCGTATTGCCTCATCTAAGGACTTCTGTGAAACGTTTCTCCCCGTCCCCGACGATAATGACATAGATCGAGCGCTTTTACAAGTAAAGCGAGAATTATACGATAACGACCTAAGCCGTTGGAAGTACTTTCCTACTGGAAAAAATGAATCCGAGTTCTATCTCCCATTTCAAAAAATTGCTGAGGCAGTGAATAAAGTTTCTCGAGGTTTTGCGATGGAAAATGCCATTCATACGACCTGGCTTGATCGTCATTCCAAAGCACCTGAGACGAAGAGTAAAGACGCTGCCGCAATTCGGCCCGACATCGTTCAAGTCAGTGCATCGACCCGAAAAGACTTTGATGAACTGGACGAACAAATACAACAAAGCAGAACGAACAAGGTTGAGTACTTTGAGATGGCCACTATGCAAAATTGACTCTCTGTAGGAAAATGAGCTAAAAATTTGGTGGATGCATATCCATACTGTCGTCGAGATCAAATCGACACCACAAAATTCCGAAAAATTGCACGACACGATAATTCAACTTTGTTCTTACATTCGTCAGCTTTTCCGTGAGCAACTCGATAGGCGCTTCGCTATCGCCTTACTCCTCTGCGGTGATGAGCTCACATTATGGTATTGTGACCGTGTCGGACTCGTCGGAACGATTGATCCAATAAACATACATGCTGTGAGCGCATTTATAATGTCTCATCTAGTTTGTCCATTCATCGACATAAACAGAACCCCGACAAATTTATGAAGGTCCTCGCTGCTTTCTCTATACTGCCAGCCGATAAACTAGGATGGGACCCCACGATGAAATTATACCGAGGGAAAGGAAAGGATCTGTCTCCCTCGTACCTCGTCTCTCAGGCCCCCAACACAGGCCGGCATGGCCTGAACTGGTGCATCTCAATGCCTGATATGTCTGGCGAAAAAAATTGCTCACGTGAAGAGTTCGTCACTGTCAGAGCAATAACTACCCTGGTTTTCCAGCATATGTGCAGCCGTGCAAGCATCGTATGGGAAGTCGTCAAGAAAGAAGATTATGAAAACTGCAACAACTCCGATGCTAGTGTATGTGCCACCGATGTTGGTCGTATGATACAACTCATTCTCTTTTTCCAGGTCTTCGTTTTGAAACAAGCCTGGCAAGCTACGTTGAACGATACCAATCCAACATATGACGGGGTGCTTGAAGTAAAAATGCACGAGATTGGGGGACGGTATAAGGATCGCTATCGCTCTCACGAAACTGTCAGAAATGGGAAGGGTGACGCTGTCTCAACGGATTTTTTCGAAGCGGCTTGACAGTTGAAACCTTTGCAAACGCTGTACAGAAACTTACTCAAAGTCACGACAATGATAAATCAGGACCAGTTCTAGGGAAACGGATTCGCCCTGAAGGTGAAGAACCGTTTGCATACATCAAGTTGCAGGATGTGACCGATAATATACTCAATGTGAGCGAGGGTGCTATAGCGCAGCACCCGCGCACTCTTGTACGCCAATTGTTGACGGAATTTGGTTATCCGCTCAAATGTTTCATTGATAATCTGGAGCTTATCACGGTGATACGAGATGCTGTTGAAGGTATGCTATATCACGTGCCATGTATTCAAATGCTCACCGATAGTAGAGCATGAGAAGTTGTACGATCATGGTGTTTTGCACCGCGATGTTAGCGAAGGCAATATCCTCATTCGTGGTAACGGCAGCGATAGGGGAGAGGGGAGAATGGACCGAGGCATGCTGATCGACCTTGACCATGCCAAGCACTCTGAAGTGACGACGGAAGATCACATCGGCAAAACGTTTAACGACGATGACGTTGGGTATGTGAAAGAGCATATACGCTACAAAGAGCACGAACTTGCAGATGAAATTTATAAGAAAGCATTGCGGTTCTTCGACCGAACGATGGCCCTTGAGTATCTTGAGCGTAAAATGAAATTTGTACCAGAAAGTTTGAGGAAAGCGGCAGGCAGTGTAAGCAAATGGGATGAAGACGTGTTGAAATGGCCTAAAGAAGTACGTCAAATTTGTCTTTTATATGACTTCTCTGATCTACCGTATCAGCTTAAGCCACAAATACCAGATTATAGCAGGCTTGTAGCCAGAGCAGGGCTTGAACTTACGGTACGTCTTTAGATTCTTTTATTTCTGCACAAAGGATGATAGTACTGCAGGGAACTATTCCTTTCATCAGCGTTGAACTTCTGCGCAAGCGATGTTTCCAGCGTGAAAAGGATGTTCCTATCATAATGCCATCCACGATATGGAGTCCTTTTTTTGGGTGCTAGCATACCATTGTCTCACCAGAGATGGCAACACAGGGAATCGCCGGAAAGAGCTTTCTGACAAATCAAACAGGCTGGCGCAATTTATCAAAGGCCTATTTAGTGACGACCCAAAGATCATGAAACGCGATTATTTTCTTTGGAACGCGCATTTGATTTTCAAACCATGCTAGGACATTTTCATTCATATTTCAACTGCCTTAAAGATTTGCTAGTGAAGTGGCGCTGGCTGCTGATGACGGCTTATAATCATGATGGTGTTGAGTATTACAACATCCATGGTTGCATATTGATCATTCTCGACGAGACGATTGAAGAATTGAAACAGCAACAACAATATGATATGGGGGCGTACTTGACGAAAAAGATTAAGCGCAAAAAAGACTGGAGAGATTGGCGATCACGATTCGGTGTACCGACACAGGTCCGACGAGACGAGGAGGAGTATGGCCATGGTATTTCGCTGCCCATTGCACAGGAGCAAGATGACATGGAATGCCCTGACGATCCGCCCTCTTCGCCCTCTTCGCCATCTGCGAAACGTAGGAGGCAGAGGCATACCCCGATGCGCGTCAGGCGCCAGACCTAGTCCCGTGGTCGAGCTTCCAGCGATGCACCGATAGTATGCGTTGACTACAGATACTGACATTTCGAGATGTCCTCTGAAGATCGGTTTATTACTTTCATGTGACTTTGCTACCCTTACCGTTGTGTAGTACTCGAACATACACATTCTCAGTTGCTCTGCTTTCGGAAGGCCTTTCCAGGCTTCAATATATTCGCATTAAACGACGCAAAGTGCAGAATTCATGAGCAAAGTCTATGACAGATCATGAAATTTTACGTGATAGACAATTGTCGCGACATAATGCAACTCACTACTGCTTGCAAATAGTCAGAGCATAAATTGATCATTCCAGCTCAGGATAGGATTGTATTTTCTGGAGATGGTACGTCGTTTGCTATTTCCCAATTTGCTCAGACATAGTGATATAATGTGTACCAGCATCCTGGCGTAATTGCTTTCATCACCATGTACGATTTCAAGGTTTCGAACGAGCTGAAGGCAACGCGTAGCAGATAACGAACTTCTGGCATAAATGGATACGTGGTCTCCGACAGGTATTCGGACTGGTAATAAGAGCATTGAAAACTGAAGCTACGGAAAAGGAGCTCATTTGGAAGACTTCTGTGATCGTTACGGGTGTAAAAGAGGCGCCTCTTCGTCCGTGATGCTTCGGTCCACCATGGCCATTGTAGAGGGGGATGATGGGGAATGGGGGGGTGTCTTTTTCTGCCTGGACGAGCGTTTCGGGCCTATAAACGTACGGGCTCAGACGATTATCGCCGTATCGGCAACGTCACGTTGATGCGTGTGACGGATCGAGCATACGGACAGGCCTAGGATGGGAGGGAAGGACACGAGACAATGGGAGATTAGTTGGAATCACATTGATGGAAAGATGTCGGGTAGTCCACATAGGCAATGGACGTACGAGATGCAACTGTACTTACACCCCAATCGACCGTTATCTTTCGGAAACAGTAGAAGCGCCCAGAAGCACCACAGAGTAAGGTACGATCAAACTCATCTTCCAGCTTCCACTTGCGAATGGAATGTGCCCGCATCCGTACTAATGAGCCCAACCCTCCTTGAACCAGGCACAGGGAAGAGGTTGGCAACGCACACCATGTCCAAAAAAAGGTACCATCGCTAGGACTGAAGTAGGTGGCTGCAAATCGGGGTAAGTACATGAAATCAATGCGCATATAGTCACCATTGCTTAAGCGCTTACCTTCTATTTGGGTAGTGACATGAGCACATCTGCTGACGTTTGCGCTGAAGGTTTAGCGGAGCTTGGATCTCCAGGCAACGGACGTGAGTTTGTACGAGAAGAACTGAGGTCCATTGAAGAGAGGCCTGAGCTGAAGCGGCTGGCGTTGGTTTACTCGAGCCTTAGCTTTGGGGGGGCAGGGAAGGGCACATTGGATATATGGCAGAAACTAGACCGTCGTTATGTGCGGCAGATACAGCAGCGTGTGAATTCGGATACTTGCAGAGGACGGCAGTAGTGTAGCTTGTAGCCTCGTTGGGTAAAGTGTAACCATACTACACTAACGTATACCTTCTTCCATCATCCCAATGAACACCTCGAACGCGATGCAGGTACGTTTATCACACACCCTCTCGTGATGGCTTCCTGATGTATACACTTCGCAGGAGGAAACAGACGGATCAAAAGACTTGGAATGGGTGCGCGTCACTAGCGCGGATGGGTTTTCATTCATGATTAGGCGCAAAGTTGCCAACATGAGTGGAACAATGCGATCTATGCTTGATACGCAAAGTGTGGCCTCCGTATATGCGCGTCTAACAGGAGACACTGACATCGTACCCGCAGGCAACTACGCCGAAGCCATGACACGTACATGTCCCGTTGACCAGCGGCAAGTCACGCTATACCGCCTACTAGAAACTTGATGCCGACAAAAACTAGAGGCATAATAGTGCAAAAATTGATTGAATACATGTGTTTCCGGGCACACTACGAAGGAGTCGGTCCGAAAGAAGAGATCCCTATCCACGAAATGATTGAACGTCTACCACCTGAAATAGTGCTTGAACTGTGCGTCATTAAAAGGGCCTTTCTCTCCACTGTATTGATCCATGCTTTTAGTCTGCTTGCGGCAGACTACCAAGAGAGTAGGTTCTGTTGCGTATCGCAGCTATATCCAATCGCTGATCTCCCAAAGTGTAGATTATGTGTCGAGGACGAAAAGCTATATGTTCCGGCCGCTGCGGTGTTGGTTCCTACTTTACATTACGAGCCATAAATGTATCCAATCTACTTGTGGATGGGTAAGAAGGGAATCCTCCTGTTGTGGAATGTTGTGCTGTAATACCCATGATGTTTGCTGTGGTGCATTCAGAACATGCTCATACATCACGGCCATAGGACCTGAAAGCACCGCATCCCGTCCGATCTGCGAAGTCAACCAGAGTGCCGCCCAGTTAGTACCACGGTGGGGGACCACGCGGGAATCCTGGGTGCCGTGGTTTTTTGCAGAGTCATATCATGAATTTTTTATTATCTACACGGAAAGAGGTATAAAAACATTGTGCGTAGACCACCCAAAATATCTGTTGCTCGCGCCAATGTTTGTCTTTTTCTCTAGTGGGCGGACATCGTGTTAAGAAATTGGAGATAGACAGCCGTGAGAATTTCCTCCTGTGAAGGGTTGACATCTAGCACATCCCTGAACTCGCAGGAAAAGATAGTGTCCTAATTCTCCTAAATCAAACTCAAAGGAAAGAGGGCGCTTTTGACTATGGTATACGCACGTCTGGACAACAGGGACAAGTCCGGAGACATTGACACAAACCAGGACCTCCAACATCTGCAGATATGTCCAGAAAATTGTTGATAGAGCTGAATCAGGAAGTGCTAATCGCGGGAATCAAAATTTCTCCAAAAAAAGTTGACGCATGGCTCAAAAAAGTATAGCTTGGATTACACTCAGACCGACCAGGGACGGATGATTTTTAGGTTGCGGATGTGTTACGGCTCGTGTCACATTACTCGCGACGCGACTGATGCTCCGACGAAGCGACCGGTTGAAAAGTCGCGTCCAAGACGTAAGTTACAACAGACCTATGGTGAAGGAGGCTTCCCAGGCTACATCTAACGTGGCTTCTGGGAAGAAGAGGAAACGTGGAGCAAACAGTGACAGGTGGGTTTTTGCCCCATAAATTGAATTGACTTATTCCGACACCCAGCTCTAGTGCACTTCAATCCCGCCCAGTGAAGTGCAGGAGCTCAAGCGCTCAATCTCTAGCTGTCTCGTCAATGACGAGCTCTACTGGCAGTGAAACTGACTATTTGTCAACGAAGGATGTTGTGAACGTCCTATCCCAGGTTCTGAAAGACGCATCGGAGGATGAAATCGATAACATACGAACACTCGTTGGCATCGCTGAGCGGCTGCTAGCAGACAGAACCCGTTACAAGTTACGGTCATTCGTCCTCTCAAACGAGGCGGTGCATTTGAGGCAGCAACAGCACGAGATGGAGCTCAAGATCCGAAAATTGCAGGACTGTATTGATGTGCGTTCTGCCGATAACAGTGCTCGCATTCAGCGCGCTGCTGAGGAAGCTAGAAAGAAAGAGGAAGTGGAGCATGGAACGCGCAATACGTTGACTACGGGGCAGAACAGACAGGACCAGTTCCGAATCAATGGCTCAACAGCCAAGTATTTACCGGGTCATTGTCTAACAAACCTAAAGCCGATCTGGAAGATATAGCGCGCGCACTGGGTCTCCTAAATGTGGGACAGGCGACTAGGTTCGACCTAGTGAAGTCTATATGTGCCCATCTCGAGGCACATCCCGAATTAAAGATGAATGCGCGGTTTACAGGCCTCTTCCGTCCATCCAATCTACCTGTTGATGGGCCACCTCCATTTGATTCATCGTTTTCAGCTGGCGGCCATATGCAAGCCACTGATTTTCCTCAAGGATACCCATCGTACCACGCTACATTACCCCAAATTCCTTATCCACAAGCATATAATTACGTCTACTATTCGCCGGTTTATCCTTACCAATGAACCTAATGTGATACTTGATTTCAAGTTAACGATACTCAACGCGCTTCGCTTTCTGTGAGCCACCTAATCGATCATCATGATGTCTTTCGCCGCAAAGGTCAAGAAGTGGTGTCAAATGTATCTGATTTGACAATATGATTCTTGTCGCTACTCAACCAAGTACACGCTCAAATCGCGTCTGCATCTTGCCACTGGCGTCGAAATTGAGAATCTCCGTTATTGGAGCCCTGAGGCCTGAGACCTGATCGGCAGAACGTTCAGGGTATCTTACTAGGCCATCAATGTGTCGTAATTCGTCACAAGGCTGATGATATCGCAAGTCTCATCGATTTTCTACCCCTTGCATCGCTGGTCCTCAACTTTCAATACATGTAGGAGCCCGCTCTCTTCTAGTAGTATCCATCTTCTGGTTCAAAGCGCTATACCATCTTCATGACCACACGGTCCACACCATTTTGCAAGTCAACAGTTGTATTTCCTTGACCTTGCCCTAATTGGGCGAAACACAAACGAAAGTGAATACGCTAACAGCCGACATGGGTCATTGTGAAATTTCTTTCAAAAGGTAGAGTCAACGGCCGCACTGAGACTTACAACACTCCAAATTGGCGACTAGCACAGATACTACAGTATCAATGCCAACATACGAGCCCAAAACGCGCAACGACACAAGCAGTAACAGTAAAACGTATATTTCGCTCAACCCCCGCCTCTTTCGCCTCCACCGCAAACGGCGCCGGCTCAGATTCAGGTTGACGAGATGGGTATAGGCTTCCCGTGAAATTGAACTGGAAGCTTGTTAGTTGCTTAACATATGCGGCCAGCGTCTTTGTTAACGAGGGATGAGATTCCCATAAAGATGCCAATGTGACGACTGGAAGTTTGCTCATTACTTTAACATCCATTCAAAACCTAATTCGTTATCGGCCGAAGCGTTATCAGAGCATACATTCCGCTAGCACAGATGCTACACTTGTAATACATGTAACGGTACCTACCTGTATCAACGCCAACATGAAAGCCCTTTTTAAAACGGGCAAAACGATGCACATGGGTATCCGAAACGTATATTCCGCACAAGCCCCCCCCCACTTTCGTCTCCCGACGCAAACGGCAACAACTCATGCCGTTCCAAACCTCTTCAACGCCGCCGGCCGCTCGGCGACTGCCCGTTCAGAGGCAATCATCTCCGCTATGCGTTCAACGACATCGCTGTTGTCATCATCGGCCTCTAGCGCTCTTTTAACTAGATATTCTCTATTGGACGTGCCTTGTGAATCTCCCCCGCCCCCGCTATTCGGTTGCTGGAACCGCAGAACGCTCATACTTGGTGCGGGGAACCGCGGCTGCGACGCGTCAGGGTTGAACTGCGGTAACCGTTCGTTCTGCATGTCCATTCGGCGCCTGAGAGAGAGAGAGAGAGAGAGAGAGAGTCATGGGCGATCTGACTTGGAGAAGAAGCAAAGCAGATATAACGCACGCGGTATCAAACGACCGAACGCTTCGGCCAATCTGGTGTCCCTGCACTTTGAGCGCATCCCCTGGTTCGGCGTGTATCCCCGGACATCCTCCGGCGTGATCATAAGCTCACTCGCATTCTCTGAATCCTCACTATCCGTACTGTCAGTGGCAACTCGATATCCATTATAGAAATGACAGGCGCACCGTAGCATCTGGAACACACGTTGCATCCTCCCAACCGCCAAAATCTTATTCTTAATGACTTGCCGCCGCTTCTGCAACTCCGGATTGATCGGTTTGGGCATGATCTTGTCGTCGGACTCTGTATCACTCTCAAGAAGCTCTTCTTCCGTGCATATACTCAAGATCGCGAGCAACATCTCCGTGACTGGCAACTCAGCGCCGTGCGCTCCTCGATGAACAACTCCACTCACTCTTTGCACCGACGAAGGGTAAACTCCAGGTAAACGCATCCATAAAATTCGGCAGCCAATATGGATGCGAGCTATAGTTGTACTGCCTAATCGTGATATTCTTGTTGGCATACTTGAGCACCGCCCCGCGGTTACGGTACACATCGAGGTAATTAGGCGCCGAGAAGATGGTGATCACGGAAGGAAACTTTTTCGTGGGTGTTTTGCGATGCATCGTGTATCTGTCAAGCGCAAAAATGTTCATAAGCAAAAAGGAAGGGCGCAGACAGCACAGTCACCCTGCGTCTTGTGCTTCGTGTCCGCGGATGATACCTAGAAGCCCGTTCCGTTCGAGAAATTTGCATGCTGCTTCGAATCTGCATTGGGGTCCATCAGGGTAGCTGTCGAAACCGTGTCTGACGCGCTCACTTACGTGAATGTATATGAACACCCGCGCTGGACATTTGGAAGAAATTGAGCTCCATGTGGTATTGTGGGGCCATGCTCGTGTTCTTTGCCGTATGATGGTATAGGGTCTGACCACAAGAGATCGCATAGCAGGCCAAACGAGCCGGGTTCTTGGAATCGGTTGACCTAGAGTGGGTGTCACTCGTCTCTGACAACGGGAAACGCAATGGACTGACATTGTCGAGGTCACTGAGTTTGACAAGTTCGGGTGAAAGCCCGCCGTGGACGCAGAAGAAACGGCCATCGACGACAGCGGCGACAGGGAGGGCACAAAACGAACGTAGGCAGGCGTTGTATACGTCCAACGAATATTTATGCAGGCCTGCCTTCGTAAGAGATGTGCCTAGGAATGGCAAGGTAACTCACATTCCCGTCTGAATGTGAAATATTCAGTGAGGTGTTTACATTCATGGTTTCCGCGGAGAAGGACAAGCTTTGTTGGGTAGCGCAATCTGAGGGCATATAGATACAGCAGACACTATGTAAGGTGAGATGGAGACGGTGGGTGGGAAGGTGTGTGGCGCACTTCGATGCCAAAGTTTCCCCGATCGACATAGTCACCGAGGAATAGATAGTTGTTCTCTTCAAAGGAGCCGCCGACTTCAAACAGTTTCATGAGATCGTACTGCCTAGGGTCAGCGTATTAACGACAGGGGGCGATCAGGCGCACATATTGGCCGTGGATGTCACCACATACTTGTGCGATTGGTTCAGCGGAAGCTATGGAGGGCTGAACAAAACGCTCACTCGTCACTGGACTACTGACATGGACAAGATTGGGGTCCTTCTCGAAAAGGAATGTGGTGCGCTTGATAATTTCGAGGGCCTGTGCTTCTGTCACGCGGCCCTCGCGTATGAAATGCTGTTTCAAGAATGAAACGTTGGGTAATCTCTGGCCAGGCTCGAAAATGTGGGCATCTGGTGGGTTGTATGATGCGGGCTCGGGCACCTGGGTGGATATCAGGGGCGTGGAGAGGAAGGCGAAGCGACTTACGTTTTGAACGACGCGATCGAGAGTGTTAATCTCGGTGCCGTCCTGGCCTATGCCGAGGCCCGATACACGACCGGGAGGAGCGGGAGGGGGAACGGAGGAGCGGCGCTCCTGGATCTGAGCCACGGCATTGCGGATGTATGTCTCGCTCATTGTCTATCGGATGGAAGAAATGCTGTGGATGGCTGTACAGCTATTTATTTATAAATATCTACCGCAGCGGAATCCCCGCGTATTCCTCCAACCCAAGCGCCAGATTCACGTTCTGCCGTACACCGGCTTCAGCTAACAACAAAGCGGAGATTAAAGCCTCACCTGCACACATTGAGTCGCCGCTCCTTTTAACAGGTTGTCCAGCCCTCCCACGATCACCACCCGCTCGCCGCCGCTGTGTACCTGGAATCCACCCGCCCGCCAGCCGTGCTTGCCTTCCACGTCTCCGAGCATCGGCACGTCCCGGCCGACCTTCACCAGCTGCTCGCCGCGGTATCGCTCCTCGAACATGTCCACAATCTCGCTCGCCCGCCATCGGCCTTGAAGCGGCACACTCGCCGTCGACACAATTCCGCTAAACCACCCCGCCACAGTCGGCACAAACGCCACCTGTACCCCGCCCTCCCCTCCCGGCAGCCGCGACAGGTGGTAGCTTGCCTCCCGCTCGTGGATGTGGTCAGTCAGCGAATACGGCTTGATTCCGCCTTGCAGGCTCTCCGGCGTCACCTTGGCCGCACTCCCCGGTTTCCCGTTCACGTCCATAATCGGCACCGTCCCCGCTCCGGAATAGCCAGACACCCCAAACACCGTCGCCTCCGCGCCTGGCCTCAGATGTTCGACCAGCGGCGCAAGCAGCAGCTGCGTGCTCGTGGCGTAACAGCCAGGGTTCGATATCCGCTTCGATGCTCGAATGGCATCACGGTCGTACAGCTCTGCACACAGCTATGATGACTTTCTTTTCCGCTATCAAATGCACGTCTACAACTCACCCGGAAGCCCATACGTCCACCCCTCCTCAAACCTGTAATCCGCGCTTAGGTCGACAATCACGCTGCCTTGGCCCTCTTCTCTCTTCTTTGCCCCTCGGTCAATCGCATCCACAAACGGTTTGCACACCCCATTCGGCAGCGCCATCACCCACGCATCCACCTCCCCCTCTTCCTCCATCCTCTCCACATCCTCCATTGACAAATTGCTGTACTTGATCTTGGCCTTGTCGTAGCCCTCCAACTCGTATCCAACCAGCTGCCGCGAAGACACGTGCGTCAGGTCCAACTGGGGGTGTCCAGATAGCAGAGCCGTCAGCGCCTGTCCAGTGTACCCACGCGCACCGATAAGTGCCAGCCGTTTCCGCTGCGCGGTGCTGGGTGGATGGACGACGGTCGCATAGCCGCGCTTTGAGCCAGGCACGGCTGACGTCGCGTATCCCCTGGCGCCCGCAGGCGCCGCAGTCTTGGGCGGAACGGCAGATGGCCCCACCGGCAGGTATGACCTGTCGATCCGTCCATTTTCCTCCAGCTCTCTTACAATCCGTTCCACCTCCTTCACGTCCTGCACACCATACCAAAACAGGCTCTTTCCACCTCTGGTAAAGCTGCCGTCTGCTCTTTCGAAATGCCACGCCCTATTCTCATCGTCCGCATGGGCAGTCCAGAACAGCTTTTTGTAGTCCTGCCTGACCGACGCAAACACATTGTCTACCACGCTATTGAGTACGCCAGACCGGGAGGGAAGGAACTTGGTCATCACGGGAATTTCACCCGGCGGGTGCGATACGACGGCGATCACGTCCAGAGGTTCATCGCCGTAAATCGTATACGGCGTCTTTTTGAGATCGTTCAACACCTGCGTCACACTCTGTGCGCCAGAGAGCACGTCAGGGTCACGATCGTGCACGACCTGGCGGAACCGATCAGGTCCGATCCTCTCCAAACCGTCGTGCCTGAACAGTTTGTATCCTCGTCGGATGAGCGTACCTGCTCCACTATCCGTGAAGAGCTCTTTTTGTAGCATGTTGACAGAAATGACGGCGACAGAGGAGGTGCGGGGAAGGTGGTCCAAGAGTTCCTTGAATTCGCGCAGTTTGAGCTTGGTTCCAAACTTGACCCAAGGTTCTTTCATTAGGGTATCGTATTCCTACACTCGATGAGTATGTGAAACGTAGTTAAGCCTGTTAGAAAGGGAATACCTCGTCAAGATTGATGACGTCCAACTTTTCGCCGGTGACGCCGTGGAACATGCCTCCTTTGTCGTTCAAGAACACGATTTTGAGCGGCTCGAGCTCTTTGGCGAGCTCGCCGGCCGCAATATCGGCATTGACGTTGAGGATCTGCCCATCGTCGCTTTCCGCGAGGCTGGTCAGAATGGGCAACGCGCCCGCCCTAATACTCGCCTCCAACGGGCGTTTATCAACCCTCGTGATCCTCCCGACCAGCCCATACTTGTCCTTGTCCAAATAGTCCGCAGAGAACACACCCGATGTGATCGGGCGCGCTCTCGTCCCCATTCTCTCGAGCGCAGCGACGAGCTTGAGGTTCTCCTCCAAAAACACGCGGCGCGCGATTCCGAGCGTCCGGGCGTCCGTCACCCGTATACCGTCATTGTACTCTGGGATCACACCTGCGCTTTCGAGAATGCTGTTCAGCTGCGGCCCGCCGCCGTGCAGGACGACGGGGCACAGCCCGAGCTTGTAGAGAAAGCTGAGGTTGAGTGCGAGCTCGTCTGACTGCTCGAGCACCGCCCCGCCGACTTTGATCACGGCGAATTTCGCGGGCTCGGATGGGTGCGACGACGAGGCAAAGATCCGGAGGTGGCGCTCGACTTCGCGTTTGGTGCCGATGGAGTAGAGGAGTCGGGTGATCGTGTCCTGGCGTTCGCCTTGTGTGTAAGAGATGGAGAAGAAAAAAAAGAGAGAGAGAAATAGGACGCACTCGGTCTGTTTGAGCGACACTCTGGACAAACCGTCTTCCTGTCGACGTCGGTGCAATGATGGACGGCTTCTTGAGTATCCGCGCTTGGTGGGTCAACGTCCTGGCCGTAGCTCTGCCCAAGAGCCTCAACGAAGGTGCTGACAACATGGATTTGTTTTCCTTTCTTTCTTTCTTTTTTTCTGAGCAAAAAGAAACGGGGTAAACCTGAGTGCGTTATTTTTAGACTGTATGCCAGCGCATGTCATCGCGGGAAACACCAGGTCAGTTGTCAGTCGTACCCAATGACATGTATATATAAATTCTCAGTATATGGGCGCTGGACATCATGGACTACAGTACTTGGCCCGCCAGTCTCGCCGTCTCGTGGGGAAGCAGCCCAGGGTCCGCATCACGGCACTACGCCCAACGGAGATACCTCTCTGTATGTAATTCATATCATTTTGCCAGCACCTCATTCCCTAGACCCTTGCAAGAAAGACTGATAACAATAACAATACCGTCCAAAGCCTATTCATCAGCCGCTATCCGTCCGCATGAGGGGACACGCACTTAAAAAAAAAAAAAAAACGAGTCGAAACCCTGGCTTATCATAAATACACAACCCCCCGTGGTTCACCTCAATATGTACTCCCTGCCAAGTAAGGGAGGTGGGGGGTGGGCCAAACAACCTTCCGAACGCCACTACGTCCCAGCGAATTGGTGCTATCAGAATCCTTTCCCAGGCGGCATGAACGGCAACAAGGAAGCTTCTGAATGAAATTGTGAACGATCAACCGAACGCGTGAATTGCGCATTGCACAGTCGAGTGCTGTCGTTCATGTGCAGATGGTCACGTCAGGGCGTTCCGTCCTTTTCCGCAAATTTATTCGCATTCGCGACTATAAACAAAACGTGCCTCATGAAGGCGGCGAGGATCAGGGCTATTAAAGAAGGAGGTCAAAAAAACAGCGACAGAGAATGTAGAGCACGTTGGAAACATACCTTCTTGCACTAGAAGCCCGTGTCCGCTTATAGCCATCGGCGGCCAACGGTAACGTTATGAGTCTAACTTTGATTGAATTCAGAAGAATTGTAGTTGTAATGCCTAAAACGACCGGCACGCACACCATCCCAAAAGGAAAGAGGAGAGAATACTAAATGTTGTCTGCTCCATTTTTGTCCACACAACGAAAATGGTTCATACGCCTGCAGTATCGTTTACAGAAAAGGAAACGAGCTCCAAACTATCCGATGCGAAGACGATTTTTCGAATTTAAACCAGAAAGCAAAATCGTGGTAGAATACTCACATGGTGAGCTCGCTCTTAGACAGAAATGGGCACTGGGTGCCACACTTCAGGGAAGGGATACCACAGGGCTGGTATCTCCATCAACTGCAAGCCCTTCTCTTCCGAGCGGATTAGATTAAAATCCAGCCATCTATCTTCATAACGGTGAGTTCCGGTGCGCTTGCGATATTCAAATCCGATACGTTCCAACCAAGGCAGATTCGAACCGAGATATTGGGCACACTGCTTGCGGGCATTTCGCCAAGTCTCGTACTGGTCTGTTTCGTCGTATTCAGGGAACTGAATGCAGGCGCGAAGCTTAGACAGGGAATGGAGCTGCGAGAAGGCATCGGCATAGTCACACTATATCAGGGAACATGATGAATTGCCAACAAACGGAAGGCGACAAACGCACCCAAGCAAACACAGGTTTCCCATCGTGGTATCCGCAGATTTCAATCTCCAAGAACTCCAATTTGGGGCACGTTTTGGCGATAGCGTGACAGAGGTCTGGATGCATCTTTTCCTCCATAATGAGCCGGAAACGCCGGAGATGGTCGCCGCTCCCACTCTGAGATATGCATTCCAGCATGTGGTCCACGTCGGTTCTAGAGAGGGCGATAGGAACCTTGGGCAGGTCTTCGACCGAACAGATGGTGAGACTTTCCAAATTGGACGCAAACGTCAGCATGCTGGTCATCTCGGAGGCATTGGATATGGCAAGACGTTTGAGCTGGGAGAGGTTGCTGGGGTGGTTACCCCGGACGGATCCCCCTGCTGTCACCAGCCGGAACGGCTCGCTCCTATGCTTGGCGAATAGTAGACGCAGTTCCGTGAGGTTGGGCATGCGGGCAATAACATCCACAATTTCTGCATTGCCTGGGTAGCGCGGGGCGTGGCCGGTGAGAACGAGAGTCTCGAGAACGGGCCACTGGTGCTCGACCAGAGTGTCAAAATTGCAGTGGTCGCAGGAGACTTGGACGTAGCGCAGCGAGCTGGGATGACCGAGGGAGAAGAGGAGGTCCTTGACTGCAGTTCTCGCTAGAATGTCGTTCTTGTATCTCCTACGGTATTCGCGGTTGTAATACGCTGGTTCGGTGAACCTGGGCTCGCAGGGGCCGTCACCTACACGGATGGCCTCTGCAACAGGCGCAAGGGAAATAGCCTCGAGATTAAAGTTGGTGGGGACTTTGGGCATGGTCGAGAGGTAGAGGGGAGTATCGTTGATGTGCAGGCGACGGAGGGAAACACATTTGGTGAGAGCGTCTAGGAGATTGTTGGGTGGGTAGAAGGGGCAGCAAAGATGAAGCATGTTGAGCGCGGCCATTTTTGGGAGGGCAGCGGTGAGGGTTTCGAGATGGCGGGGATGGTAGTCCCCGCCGACGTAGTACTTGCATCCCCAGAGTGGTGGGTCGGCGTCTGGCCACTCGTCTGGCCAGATCAGATGGAATCGTCTGCAAAGATGTGAGCAGGGAGAAAGGGAAGTAAGGGGGAAGATACTTGAAGAAGGACCAAAGGGAGTCTGGAAAGAAATGCAGGCCAGACTCCTCATCGTTTTTGTTGGGGTGTGGCCATTGGACATCTGCAAAAAGATGAGGTAGATATACATGACGCAGGGCGCGACAGGTGATGGAGAGAGCGAGGATGTCTGAATGGTTGAGATCTGCGGGGAGCAGCTGCAAAACCTGAGGCGGTAGCAGCAACAACATGGATGAACGAGGAGGAGACAATCTGGGTTACAATTCAGGTTACAATGGGGAGGTTACAATCTGGACACAATCAGGGTTACATCCAGACAGAGGTTACAATCCGGTTACAATCCAAGTTACAATCCAATTACAATCCAAGTTACAATCGTTGCAATCGTCTACCCTCTTGCATACTGCCCAGTCCACTCTCGGCTTACCCGCTGCGCATCCTTCTCATTCTCTTTGTAGTGCTTCGCTACGTCCGTCGCAAGCGGATCGTCTGGGTTCGGCGCGCTCAGCAGTGCCTGGATAGACAGCAGCACCGTCCGGATCTGCAACGCAGGAGACCATTTGTCTGCCAAAGTCAGCCTGGTCCTCCTTCCCCCAGCAGTACCACACCTACCCTTCAGAATGTCCAGGCATATCCTCCCCAGCTTGTCTGTCGTCCTCATTCAGTACCTTCATAATCACCCTTGTACTCCCACACGCACCAATATTAGGATGATATATCTTCGTCAGGAACCTCACTTTCGGTGGCGCCATGGGATATTCTTCCGGTAGGAATAGTTCCAGCTTAAATATGCCCTCTGCAGTCCGATGCTGTCTAATCCATCGCTAGCAGCGGTAAGTAGAGATCCTCACGCTCAAACGGGCTACCACCAGGGCCTTCGATCGTCACGTCGAAGTATCTCAGGTTATCGTCGTGCGGTTCTGCTGTAATGCCCGGTGCCGGGTCCGCCACAAGGCGCTCTGTCTCCTGTTCGCGAGTTAGCTCGTGCACTGCATCAGTCCTTCCCCCTTACCTTGATAATCCGCTGCTCATCCGATAAGCACGCATTCACTTCGTATATGCTTCACACATACCTTGGGAAGTGCCATGATACGCTATAGCCCCAGATATGAACAAGATAAAAAAGAGGAGAGAACAAGCAAGATACCAACGCCGAATGCTGACTCAGCAAGGTGCTTTGCCACGAATTTTCTGCACAAAAATAAATAATATAATATTACAAAGAGGCCAATGACACAGATCATCAGATTCAGGTAATCTGATGGATGAATTGTTCTGTTTGAAGATCATTGGGTGCCTTATCTTATTTGGGCTATGCATTCAAAGTTGCAGAAAACAGATCTTCTAGCCACATTAGAAAAAACCTCTCAGAGTAGTCAGCCCATGGTTAGTCAGATGTCCATTATTTGGCTGCGGCGTATGAACTTAACAATGATGGCGAGCTTACCATTCATATCGGCGGTCGTCGCACAGTAGCAATGTCTGTTCCTTCCCTCGAAAACTTCGCCAAAGTAAGCCCTTTCTTCCTCCTTCTCTCGTTCGCCATTGCTCACAAGTCTCGAGGGCGCTTTGGCGACAGTTGCCACCGTCTCTGCTATCGGTAACTTTCATTATCATCGCCCCTTCCAACCACTGATCGTCTCCCAGGTGTCGGCTTGCTCTATTACGGCCAAGGATACCTAATATATCCTTCCGCGTTTCCTCCGGGTGCTCGGACTGGTACGTTACGCGCTCTGCCCTCGTCGACGTTCTCATTCATCCCCAGAAGAGGTGCCGAGACCCACCGACTATGGTTTGCCATACGAGGATCTGCCGCTCAAGACCCCAGACGGCGTAACCCTAGGATGCTACCTCCTCTCCTTACGCATGTCCCTAGCAGCCACCCACTCTGACTACATTAAACCGGAGGCAGTTGCCAGTTACGAGACGGACGAGGAGGTGCGTGTTCTCCCCACTATACAAACGTGACGCTGCGGCTCAGTCGTGTATGGAATTTACCTCTCCAGTTTGCTGCAAGCAGACCTACAGTTATCATGTTTCATGGCAACGCGGGGAATCACGGACATCGTATTCCCCTCGCGAGGGTGTTTTTGCTCAACATGCGCTGTAACGTGCTGATGGTGTCATACCGGGGGTACGTATCCTTGTTAATTCTCCTGTTTTGACCCAATATGAACGTCTCAACGTAGTTACGGATTGTCGGAAGGCTCGCCGTCCGAGCGAGGTCAGCCCGTTCTGCACGAAACTCTCCAAAAAATCACGTGCTTATATGCTGCCCAGGTCTTTGCGTCGACGCGCAGACAGCTCTTGATTATCTTACTTCCCATCCCATTTTTTCAAAGAATAAGATTGTGAGTGTGGCAAACGTGTTCGCGCCTCATTCACACATACGCGATTAGATACTTTACGGCCAATCCATCGGAGGTGCTGTAGCCATAGACCTTGCGAGTCGCAATACAGACAAGGTACCTTAATTGTATTCGACCAGCCGTCGACTGAATTCACCCAGATTAGCGCCTTGGTTCTCGAAAATACCTTTACCTCTTTGCCTAAACTGGTACCGCACGCGCTTCCGATGCTTGGACCCCTCGCTTTCCTATGTCATCAAAAGTGGGATTCTCTTTCAAAGATCCCGCTTATACCGCCGACGACGCCCATTCTTATGCTTAGCGGAGCAAAGGATGAGTTGGTGCCGAAAGAACACATGCGAATTCTATGGGAGGCGATCGCAAAGCGGGGAGCCAAGAAGACGGAAGGAGGGAGCGAGTATAAGACGGGTCTGGAGAGAGCAGCGTACAAGGAGTTTGCTGAAGGCAACCATAGTGCGTGCAATGTCTTTTGTTTTTGTACGCTGGGATACTGACACGGTGACGGATGGACAGATGATACGTGTATACAGCCTGGTTACTGGCAAAGCGTCATTGAATTTGTCGGAGATGTGATCAAGACGAAATCATAGCCCCGTGTTCGTGGGCTTTTTCTCTGCCTGTGGTGCGGACAGGAGAAGCCTTGGATGGTGTTTCGACATGGATAGTTTTTACCTTGGGTTTGGGAGCTGGGAATTGGATTTGAGTCGTACCTGAATTTCAAGGACTGTATCGCACACTTACGTCTTGCAGTACAGCACGTGTATCGACAGTTTTTGGAGGCGTGCATAGTACGCGTTATGCAAGAACGCTTCAATCGATTTGCTGCACGGGTATCCTATATATATAAAAAACTTTACCCTGAATCAAATGCGTTGACGCTCCCAGGTCTGGCACACAATGAACAACCTGCTATCTGAGCCTTGAGGCGATGTGGCCTAGATTACGGTCGTTGCCCCTGGCAGTTAAATGCAGGCATTGATGCCATTTTTTCGGGCAACGGCGCAATTGACGTTGAAGCTACAAGGGTAGGATCATCGATCGATACTGATCGATGATACTCTTCTTTCAGATTGCCGTAACCTCGGAACTGGGTGGCGTAACCTACTTTTCGCAAGATACTTTTCTGCCTCCCTGGGTGGAATGTGGTGGAGGCTGTGATACATGAACATGAAATGAACCAGAACCCCGCCGGTCTGAATGGCAAATGTGAATTTCTTGATTGCATGCTGCGCACTAACAATTCCGTATGTCTATCCGGGTTGGATCCCATGCCAACAGAATGCACAATATGATCTTTGATATCGACTCTGGACGCGTAAAGGAATCAGGGATCGGCTGCGGTGGTGTAGTTAGCAACCCTCAGTCCTGACGAGTCCTCGATCCTTGGTTACCTCTACTCCACTGCTTACGCGCTTTCGACCAGGGTGGATGGGGAAAAAATTACGTTCTGACTGCCGTAGGACCAAGATAAAAGTGCCCATTTCCAGTGAGTTGTTCATTCTGACCTCCCTCAACCCTCTCCTCATCCAGCTTCGGCGCCTTACCTTCTTTTGAACCCGTCCTGTCGTTTGAAAACATGCGCGTATTCGGTGCTCTACTCACCCTCCTCTCTGTCACCTTTACGGCTTCTGCTGCCCCGACTGCTGTCACCGATGGCTATGGGCTTACTGGTCCTGTTGATGGTCTGGTCGGCAAGACCAGAGGAAGCAATGTTTTCGACCCAAACCTCACCTCGACGCCTGACCGCCGCGCTGTCGATTTCTCGGCTGCCATCGTACCTGATTTGGGCTTGGACTGCCTCGAGACTATAGGTGCGGACACGGAATCGGCAGCTCGACGCGATGTCAGGAGTTTTCCCGCCATCATCGTAGACGTCACCGACAGAATAGTTCGACTTTCCAAGAGAATTGGCAAGTGGTTTAATTTGACATTGGCTCCAATACCTCTTATAAGGCGTTACAGATGGTATTGTTGCTGCCGGCGTCAAGGTTAACGTTAATGTTCTTTTGCCCATCCTCGTCGAGATCAGGGACATCCTCATTGAAGCCGTGGTCGACATCAGAGTTTTGGTTGCACATCCTACCGATGTCATCTTCACAGTGAACGGCAGGGTCCTTGGTGTCGTTGAGATCTCGCAACTAGTCGCCATCCTCATCCGCGTCGTCGTCGTTGGCGTCGTTCAGGTCGTTGTGAGGGCCGTCGGCACTGCTTGCGCTGACGTCAATGTCGTCCTAGCAGGCGTATCGTAAGTCACTCGTGTTATGTGCCTACGCGAGGTTTCATTGAAGTGTCATCGTAGTGATCAGCTCTCCATTGTCCTGTTCCTCTCCTTCAAGCTCGTCGCTGAACTGTTTGTTACGCTTCTTCCTCTCATCCGGGATATTACCAGGGTCGTTCTCGACCTGAGGGTTTTGGCGTCTCTTGCGGTAGTCCTCCGCCTCTAAAAAAAATTACCTGCGTTATTATCACGGATGTTATAGTATGGATATTTTCCTTTAATATGTACTTATCCTCTCAATCATGGGGCCTGCCGAATAGTTAGCAATGCTGATAACATAGTCACGTACGAAGGCAAACGCTATGAATTTCATTCGCAATATAATACTTAGAAATGAACATACTTAATCTGGATGAAAAGAGAGCTCATGGTTCATGCACTGGCAAGCGCGCTAGACTATTATTACACGAAGATGAGGTGACAAATCAGCATCGTGACGGGCGGGCCGGCATCTCTAGTCTCCTTTATTACTCTCTGTGATGTGCGCCAATCGCTCTAGTTGTACATAGTCAATCTTTCAATAAATGCGAAAAAAGACGGGCCAGTCGAGCTACGCGACGGTAACGCGTTAGCTTTAAAGGCCAGGACAATTTAGACATTGACACGAAAGAAGTCCAATAACTACGCCAACTCTATTACCTGTTCTTCAACTTACATATTCACTGACGAACGACTCAGAGTCATTTCATTATTTTTAAGTCAAAGAAAGGAGATTTTAATCATTGTCGATCTACACAGTCATTGCAACAGAAATTCAACTGTGGGTTTTGAAAAATAAAAAGAATAAATCTAGAGCTCGGGGTACCGAGACGATTGACTGTGGTAAATGATGCCACGACCAGTAATCTGGACAATGTAGCCGAGGAAGGCTCCAATGTTAGCGCTTTAAACTGTATTAGCACAAACAAAAACTTATGGTAAAATTCAACACACCAAATTAGGGCCAAATCGCTACGGAGATCAAAGTCAGGAAGCAATTTTACGTCACCCGGGACAACGGAGCGATGTCCGAGAATGTCATTCAGAGTGCTGGTGACACCATTGCCACCACCGATTAGGGTGTTCAAGTTGTGGCGCCACCAGGATCGAGTTGGCGAGCAGATACAGACCTTGCGGGATTGACTGTAGTAGGGCGCGCGGAGGCGAATAGAGTTGAATGTGCGCATTTTTGTGAGTGGATACCTAAGATAACTCGAAGCAAGTCTGGATTTGCAACATGCCAGCTTTTATAGCAGAAGAGATCGCCCCCACTCCAGGACTCTCAGATGTTTTCACGAGAAACAAACCACGAGCACATGCTCCCGCTGTCGACGGTCACGGTTTTGGTTTCGTAATTGCTTCTTTGGGGTCCTTGCCTTCTTATTCGCACATCCACAGACAGCCACACCGACAATCACTTACATAACATTGCCATGAGTTGATTGATGAACTACATCAACCTCAATATCAAAGGTAGCACCAACGTCTAAAAACATTAAATAATCAATTGTGGGTATGATAGCGGCGCGAAATCTCCACTAATCTCCAGGATCGTGTCTCGCCGTAGACATTAAAACGATTAGACCGGAAATACCGCGAGTAGCAGCAAAGGTCATACAATTCCCAACAACTGTTCTTCAACATATTCATTAACAGGACGACTCAAGAGTCATAACATTATTTCCAAGTCGGGGAACAGGAAGCTTAATCATCGACGACAACAGAATATACACATCTACTCATTGCAACAGACACTCGACCGTAGATTTAAAAAAAAAATCTACAACTTGAGTTGGCGAGCAGATAGGGACCCCGTGCCACCGGTCAAGCCATTGAGGGTGTTTGTGATGGTGCCAGTTGCGCCGGTTGCGCTACCAGGATTGAGCTGACGAGTAGATACGGATCCTGTACCACCCGTCAGGCCGTTAAGAGTGTTCGTGATGATGCCAGTAGCACCGGTCGCGCTACCGGGATTGAGTTGGCGAGTAGATATGGATTCTGTACCACCCCTCAGGCCGTTGAGGGTGCTTGTGACGATGCCAGTAGCACCAGTCGCGCTACCAGGATTGAGTTGGCGAGTAGACACAGACCCTGTACCACCCGTCAGGCCATTGAGGGTGTTCGTGATGATGCCAGTAGCACCAGTCGCGCTACCGGGATTGAGTTGGCGAGTAGATACAGATCCTGTACCACCCGTCAGGCCGTTGAGAGTGTTCGTGATGATGCCAGTAGCACCAGTCGCGCTACCAGGATTGAGTTGGCGAGTAGATACAGATCCTGTGCCGCCCGTCAGGCCATTGAGGGTACTCGTGACGATGCCAGTAGCACCAGTCGCGCTACCGGGATTGAGTTGGCGAGTAGATACAGACCCTGTACCACCAGTCAGGCCGTTGAGGGTGTTCGTGATGATGCCAGTAGCGCCGGTCGCGCTACCAGGATTGAGTTGGCGAGTAGATACGGACCCTGTACCACCGGTCAGGCCGTTAAGGGTGTTTGTGATGATGCCAGTAGCACCGGTCGCGCTACCGGGATTGAGTTGGCGAGTAGATACAGACCCTGTACCACCGGTCAGGCCGTTGAGGGTGCTTGTGACAATGCCAGTAGCGCCGGTCGCGCTACCGGATTGAGTTGGCGAGTAGATACAGACCCTGTACCACCGGTCAGGCCATTGAGGGTGTTCGTGATGATACCAGTAGCACCGGTCGCGCTACCGGGATTGAGTTGGCGAGTAGATACGGACCCTGCACCACCAGTCAGGCCGTTGAGGGTGCTTGTGACGATGCCAGTAGCGCCGGTCGCGCTACCGGGATTGAGTTGGCGAGTAGATACAGACCCTGTACCACCCGTCAGGCCGTTGAGGGTGCTTGTGACGATGCCAGTAGCTCCGGTCGCACTACCGGGATTAAGTTGGCGAGCAGATACGGATCCTGCGGCATCCACCATAATAGGGCGCGCGGAGGCGAAAAGAGCAGCAGAGGCAGTAACAAGTAGCGAGATAGAGTTACCAAGTACGTGCATTGTGTCAAAGAGTGGGAGGGTTCAAGAGAGCGTGAGGGGATACCTAAGGTAGACGGGAAGCGACTCGGAGCAAGTCTGGATGAGGATATTCTTCCAACGTGCTAGCCTTTATAGCAGAAGAGATCGGCCCCAACCAGGATCAGATGGATCTTTTTTTTCAAGGCTCGCATCAACCGCTCATGGAGCGCGTTCTCGTAAGAATAAGGTAGGGCCGAACAAAGTTGATTCCTGTCTTGGCGTCAGATGTGCTCATAAAGACGACTGTAGAACAGGAGAAGAACCATGGTATTTGAGTGTCCTTCTCACATTTGTCCTTCTCGTATTTGATAAGCTGGACGATGCGCGTAAGAATGGTTTCGGAGCTCCACTTTCCACACGCATCTGACTGATGGGTCTGGCGGACTTACCGCGCCGTCTTATATTACCCGCCTCGCATTTCGAATCGAAAATCACGCCCGTTCCCTCAATATATATTTCCTTCCATTAGACAAACCATGCCCTCACGGGATCGATGAGCTATGGTAATAAGTAGACTAATCCGCAATCGGCTAATAGCAAGACCCTGTCTTCGTTACGTCAAAACCTAGTTGGTAGTTGCGTCATCCCCGATATTTATTGTCTGTGGCATGGCGCGATAAGATCGTTGAGACTCACAGCCCCCGTGAATCATTAAAAAAACATCATGATGGAGTTTCTGGTAGGATTCTGGATTGTCAAGTTAATTATGATGTCAAGGCGCCACGCGTTCATGCCATCAATTGAACCTATTTTTTTTCCCGCACTGACTGGCGTGTTTCTCCTACACGTTTCAAGGACAGCAACACTACGGCCAAGACACACGGAAATTTATCGAAAATCGATGAAGTCGAGAAGCATGGATAGTGATCCTCGAGTTAGCGAGACATGTGTTGATAAGGCCGCAATACGAAATTTGCCATTATCTAGATGTTCAGTCCATGAAAGAGTTACACAGGCGTGCCACAGTACACCCACATTTTGCTAGTCGACATGCGCGTGTGTCGCGTTACACGGTCAAATGCTGATGCACAAGGACGCGCTGCACCGGTTGCAATTTGGCAATACGTAGTCCCGGTAGTTGCTCTATGGGAGTAGGCAAAGTGACCGTCTGTGGCCGTTGCTTTATGGCTCAGGGGGGTTGGATGGCCGAATGGGCCCGCCGTGGGCCACCAAGCCGCAACAGGCACCCGGCCTGGTCACGGTCCGACCCTCTCTTCCTCCCGCCATGTCCTCCGACTTTCCTCCCCAGCTCCAGCTTAGGTTACCCCCCGCTTCCACCTCATTCAAGCGCTCGTTCGAGGAGTACGGCTTCGATCTCGCAAGTCCAAGTGGCTCAGAAAGCATAGGTTCCACCGCCAATGGCAACGAACGAAACAAGCGTCCCCGCAGTGCCAGCAGCCATTCTGCGAGCAGTTCGCCAGGCAGCTCTCAGTCATCCTCTACCCCCTCCTCCTCATCTTCCTACACCCAAAACTCATCCAGCGCCAGGTCCGCCCTGTCTGCGACACGTCCCTCCCCCAGTGCCACTCACGAGGTTCACACCGCCTCATCATCGGCTCGTTCTTTCCACAACATCGTGCTACCCCCCGCAATCCAAGATGTTGAAATGCTAAGCTATCTTCCCACCGATGCCCCAAATATTCAATCCTCAAGTAGTTCTACTGCAGCATCGTCTCCCCGTCCTCAACCCAATGATCAGCTGAGGTTATCTCTAGAGCGGTACAACGCATTTGATGCTGAAATTTCTGAGCTGCGAAGGTCTCACTCGGTATCTCCTTTGCAACCTCGGACTATCACACCACCCCCAACATTACCTCCTTTGATGCTTTCTGATGATCAGCCTGATCTCGCTGCTGCTGCGTTGCCTTTCTTGCGACCCGAGCACCGTACGGATGCCACGCCGGCATCACCTCATGGAACAGATGCTACTTTGGGCAGCTCGAGTCATACTCGACGGTCAAGTCGGGATGATGTCCACCCAAGGATTTCAGGTAAAACTATCAGGTATCCCTTATTATCATCAGTGCTGATTCCGCACCTCTTTCCGTCCACAGATGCCCGCCCCTTCCGAATCGATCTGCACATTGACCCAGGGTTGCAACCTACACAGCGCAGTCAAACTTCCCTTCTGTCCTCGGAGGATTCGCCTATACACGATTCGCCTGAGAATGCCACATGGACACAAACTACGCTTCCAAACAACGAGCCAGCATTGTCAGAATTAGAATTCACGTTTATTAGAGATAGACTGAATTCGGCTTTGGAGCCGCTGCGCTCTGCATCTCCGCTTGTGCCCGGATTGGTTGAGCCTAGATCCCCGTTGCCCATACCATCCAGACAATCGAGGACAGCAGCTCCAACACTTCCCCCGCTGCGCACGCAGCTACAGCAGTCGGGTGCCTGGGATGATCGCTCCTATAGAATGCTTCTATTTGGTCCATCAATTGCGGCAGCGAACAACCACGACAGAGAAGGTCGTACAAGTGAAATTCTTTCAGATACTAATAACAACTCTTCTCGCAGTCAGTCTTCTTACTGGAATGAGGCTACATATGGAATATCCGAGAGACTGAATTCTTCGTCGATAGCCAGCAATCGCGATCGCGAGCCTACTTCTCAAGATCTTCCGCCAACTGAACCCGGGAATGCTGCAAGTGCTGCGTTGGGTCTCCAGCTGGACCCCTTTCAACCTCAAGCTGCTCCTATGTACGAGGACCTGGAAGTTGATCCCATTCCTGCTTCAGGGCCACAGCGAAATCCCACACAGCAATTACCTTCGTTATCATCGGAAAGCCTGGGTTACATGTCGTCCGAGGAATGGTTCCCCATGCTACGTAGGCGGTCTGCTTGGCGACTTTTAGACTCGGACGAGGAAGAAAGATTGTCCATTGATGCTCGAAGACTTCGATTGCTTGCTGAAAGACGCGACGCTCCACGCACAACTAGACCTGGCCTAACGTCGACATCCCTGGATGCAGGGGACCATACCCATCCATGGCTCGATTTCGGTCTGTGACTAGTTTATACTGGGTATCGGGACTGATGTCTAACAATAGGTGAGCGGCGTCGGCCTCTTTCCAACAGGTCTTCTGCCTCTGCCCCCCGCCCAACTCTGTCAGAAACAGAACGTCATGTCCCTGTCAGTGCACCATTCGATGGTGTGCACGTTTGGGAAGATACCGATAGCGATCCCATGTCGGGCCATACAGAAAGTGAGGTATGGACTAATGCGGAACATTACCCGAGATCATCACGGGCAGGTACGGTCTCATGCGATTCACGACTGTATTGTCTGGCTCACGTCTTTGAAGATATTTCTCAGCGCCCGGAGCGACTATCTGGTAAGCACCACCGATCAGCCCGAGTTACTCGCTTACACTCCAATAGATGACATAAGCATCGGCTACAACGCGGGCCAACCTTCCCTTACGCGGTCTAACACAAACACATCTACACTCGCTGCTTTCAGCAGGCTCCGTAATCGCCTCTACAGCACCTCCACCCGCTTTGCGTCCTCAAATTCACTTGTTACCGAAAATTCATCCGAATTCCGTCGTCGCATTGCTCGACAAGAATGGATGGAACGTTGGACAAGGCTTAACGACGAAAGAGCGCAGAGTCAATCTGAAGCTCGGCCGCCCCGGTCCATGCCCGAATCCGATGAGCCGAGGAGACCTGAATTACGGATAAACACAAGCACCTCTCTTGACCGGCGCCTGTTTGGAGGCTTGGAAAGCTTGGAGGAGGCCCGTCGGGCTTCCGAACTCGATGCATTCAACTTCCACGGTGATAATATCTTCGAAACCAGCTTCCCCGCGTCCCGTCGGGCAGCTACATTAGCTAGGCCAGCCTGGAATGATCACCCAGTTCGAAGGCCAAGCTCCCCTTCACAGCCGAGTTTGAGCCGTCAAGCACCCGGTTTACCACCTCCCCCGGGACTCGGAACAGACAGATACAGTCGCTTCTTCGAGTATTTACACAACTACCCCGATTCATCTCCCATCTATCCTCCGCCTTTCAATTTTGGGCCCGTAGACGCTCCACATCGGGCTTCGGAAGAACCGGCTCACCGCGATACGCGTGATCCACAAAATGACTGGTTCTCGCGTCGCAGACATTCCGCTAGGCCGTCACAACCACATGTAAGTCTATGGAGCGAAGTCGACAACCCGGACTTTGGCATTGCAAATACTGGCAGAGGTGCAGGGCTTGGGTTACGCACTGATCCTGCTGCAGGACTAAGTGAAAGAGATGCAGTCGGTGCTGGATTGAGGTCTTCATTTGACAGGCACACACGGATCGATGAACCTCCCAGAATCTCACCCATACGTGCCATCAGCCCATATTTCATCGATGTCCCCCCACTACCTTCCCCGGACCTGTCCGAATTCTTTGAAAGCGTGCCTCATTTTCAACCGCATCCACCGCATCCATCACATGAAGAGCGCCTTGCAGCTTCCAGACCTGTGCCTGAACTTTCGTCAAGAGTGTCTAGGCGTCGCTCGCCTTCACCAGCTGTACGTGGTCCTCAGACTCGCCCAAGGTTGGACCGACCTGTTATGCGGTCGGCGACGGGATTTGAGAACATTGATCCCGAGTTGTTTGCACCGGGACCGTATCGGAATACGTTCCAGAGCCTGCGGGGACGGAGGGATCCCGATCCCCAGATATCCCAGCCGCCGACGATACCTCCATTCCCATTCGAGGCACCGGGTGATCGTGAGGCCCCTTCGTCCCGTCGGCACCATAGTCTGTATGCTGAAACATTTGACGGTCGACCACCGTCACGCCAAACACGTACGGATAGCGAGACGGAGCCGCGTTCCGCGTTTTGGCGGTCCCGCCCTGCGTTCTACGTGCGGAACGAATGGGAATCGTCATCTCCATCACCGGTATTACCCTCCGATGAGCACCGACACCTACCGCCGGCGAACGATCTACACAATTTTTTGAGCAGGCATGTGAGCGCGCGTATGGAGCGAGCTGAGGCTGCCGCGGCCGCCAACGTTTCGAGGTTCAACCATGCAATAGAGGTTCTGAGGGGAGAGGGGTTGTCGCGCCGGCCATCGTTTGACAGGCCACCGGGAGGTCCGTGAATAGAAAGTTTGGTGAGATGGATCATGCTGATGCTCGTTGGAACAGGTGGAAGGGCTAGCGGGGATGCTCCTCGGGAACGATCATCGCTGGATTGGTTGGCTGCTCATCATCATCACCATCAGCACGTACGCCCAAGACGCGCGAGGTGTGTATTACAGCGGGTTGGTATGTATGCATGTGCTGATTGGGGATCAGGGCAAGGCGTATCAGGCCCTTAGGCGATTACATGGTAAGGACTTACATGCTCTACTCGATTGGTGCTGACGAGAACTGTCTAGCGTGATGAAGACTTTGACGAATCGTATGAGAGCCTGTTATCCCTTGCTGCGGCAATTGGGGACGTGAAACCGCGTTGCACGCCTGAAGAAGTGATATCCAGGCTTGAAACGGCGACATATAAAGATTGGGTCACACAAGATTGTGACAAACGGTGTCCAATTTGCCTGGACGATGTACGTGTGATGGGTTCTGTTATTAAGAGTCTGGTCAACTGATACTTTGTCCCTCGTCTCTAGTACGGCCCTAACGATACTGTTATGAAAGTCGGGGATTGCGCTCATTGGCTGCACAAAGATTGTCTCCATGTGAGTTTCCCCTTGGCTTTGGCATGACTTGAGACTGATGCCCATGGTTAGCAATGGCTGAAAGGCGCTAATACATGTCCTGTGTGCCGAATGGTCGTTCACAGTCCCCGCTTGCGACACGCTCGCCAACATTCGCGTGGCGAGACGAGCACCAACAATAGCCCCAATGATGGAAATGGTTTGCCTACGCAAAACAGTGCCAGCAACCTGTCGACTAATACGGAGACACCTAATTCATTCTCCGCCAGGCCGCGACCCTTTGGTGGTTGGCCGAACCCTAGCTGGAGATACCATCATCCGTGATATATGATACTGGATGCTTGATGCATTCCGCCGCTTATGCACTTATTTTCATGTGCCTTTTCGGCATCACACTGTGTTTTTCCTGCATTGATGCTATAGTCCGCCTTGGATTGCTCTCGTTGTCATTTTAGTATAAACACCACTCTTTTCACTGCATTTTATATCAAAGCAATGATCTCTTTTTTTCTGTCCGTGTAACCTTTAGTACATATGCTTTTTATTTCGTATGTTGGTATTTGAATCGAATAATCTGTAGACGCTGAAAATTTGATCGTCCAAATTTCGGACCATATTTCTGACAACCTTGAAATTTTGAAGATATCGTGACTTACGGTGCTTTACTCCCGTTATAATGTTTTTTATGAAATGCAGTCTAGCGGGATTTAAAGTAGCGTGAGAACCTTGGTCACATACGACGATAGAACATATCGACACGAGCGCAGAATAACTGTATTTAACTGGACCCCATCAAAACTTAATTCCTACCGACCGATGCGCCTGGGAATTTCCATAACGGTTACGGTCGCGATGATCTATCTATGCGTGAAAAAAGGTATTATATGCTTGCAAATGCGTACCTTAGAATGCCCAGGGCACAACGGGGTGTTCGGGTGGTCCACTTTCTACTGTATGTCCATTAAACCATGATAGCATGAGATAGATTGGACGCTGACATTTCGTTAAGAAGGTGTCCCTATAGCTGTTAACATCTCAGGGGAAAACGGAGATATGTTTAACGTGCTTTTGGTCGACCACGAAGGTCTAAGCCCGGGGCCCACGACAAGGGAGCACGAGGAAAAGAGACAAGTCTCTTTACCGCCCCCGGGAAAAAGGAACTCACCTTTTACGGCGGATGCTTCACGCATTGGAAGAAAGCCTGGCCAAGACCTCTCCCTCCGCTTTCAACACTCCGCAAAGTCTCACCGTCCCTCTTCCTCCTCCTCCTCACTACGCATGGCGCTCTCCAAGGAATCCATCAACCGCTTCATCCATCGAATCACAATCGGATGTCCCCTCGTCACTCGTATCGCCGCGAATGAGAACGATGTCCAGCATCGCATTTTCGTTCCACTCATCCCACAATTCCTCATCACTTACCGTCGACTTGTCATCCCAAGGCAAGGTCTTATCCTTGAAAGACCAATCATTATCACTCACCTATGTGATGCTTTAGCCTGGGCGGCTGACAGTCGTGACGATGACGATGCTTACCTTTGTCGATTCTTTCTTATCACGTTTGATCCAACGAGGGATCGCTTTTTTGCACCACTTGGAAAGGGGCGCCATGACCGCACCGACGAACAAGGCACGGCGAGCTCGGAACGAGGTAGCATTTGCGTTCATTTTGATAAATGAAGCAGGTATGAATATTGCGAGTTGTAAATGTTTTGGTTGTGATGAAGCAGATAATGCAGGCGGTCGTCGAGGATATCGCAGATACACAAGACGAGGGCAGCAGATGGTAGTAGGTGAAGAAGAAGTGGGCGCGACAAATTTCGAATAAGAACCTGACTGTCGATCGGTCCCGATCACTATAGTGGCTGACGGTTCACTTCCCCAAGGCGCGGGCTGTTGGCTCGCGCAGCATCATATGCGGGTTGCGAGAACTGCGCAGCTTTCATGTATTCTTCGGTGCTCGCAGCCATGACGATCTACGACAACGTGCAAGTGTGCATCCTAGGGCTCTAAGTAGCTAGCGACTCGAGCTGAATCATGACATGAAACGCCAGCATTCATCGCTCAATAAAGTATTGGGCGACCGTGATCTATCCTCATGCATGTTATCTCTGCATATCGGCCGCATACTCCCTACCACCGCTCTGTCTACCTCCTGCACATGTCAAACACTGAGATTTACATCCTCTTGATATTGCAATTGAACAGTTCTAGAAATATGGATCTCCCTTCATGGTGGTTGTGAAGCTCCCTACGCTTCTAAGTTTTGTACATCAAGGCCTCGAAACCCGACTCGTTACCTGTGTCGAACATGTTGCATTGCCGAGGGTCTTTCCGGATTCTAGTTAAACATCATCACCGCTGTTGTATGTTTTTTTTTAAGCATATAAAAAGTTTATTAGGGGATCGTAGATCCCCTTCAAACTATCAACGAGTAGAAATGACAGCTGGGAATGTTCTCCCACTTGTAGTAACACTATGCAATACTATGCAATACTATGCAAGTACTGATGATAGCAAACGAAATGAGACGACAAAAATGAAACTAAACATTGCCGCTGTTGTATGTTGTCCTAACCTACGCGAGATGCGACGCGTTTCAAGGGTGTCGGTGAAATTTTTGGATACACCGCTATTCCACTGTCGGCCAATGAACCTGGTCATTCCTTGTGGGCGTTTGGCCACATCGTCGCGCCTTGGATGTGAACAGGATCAAGATCGAAATAGATTCGGGCATTCCAGGTCGGAGAGCTCCATTTATAGCTAGTTGAGCTATGGATCGAATACGCACGGGGCCATCCCTTATCTTTCTCATTTTCAATACCATCCGCAAGTCTCTGGCAAGCAAAACGCACACCAACTCCAATATTATTGCCCGGCGAATAGGTGCTGCACTCATTGTCCAGTCAGATCATTGGCGACACGTAGAGCCGAACTGTCCCTGCCTCGAATATATTTCCCTGATCTTCCGACAAAAAGGTCGCGGCTACGGTCACTTCGACTTCATTGCAACGCCTTTGCGCAGGTGCCTCAGTATTTTGGTGACCATTTCCTGGATACCCTGTGCCTTGGATAAATAACTTTCATTGACCTCTATACCCGACATGAGCATCATTTGGTCACTATTGGCCCTCTTAGGCCTCGTTTTGGGTGACAATACAATCGCACAGTGTTTTGAAAGTTGATGCTTGATGGGTCCGGCAAGGTTGACTTGTAGTAAATCCTGGAGCTCACACATTTATGCATCGCAAACTATCCATCTGCTGGAGAATGGTGTTGATGGGCAGAAATACCTCGTGCAATCATTGGTCATTGAATGACAATTATGCAACGACTCTGTAAATCGTATATTCCTACCTCCGTCGACTCTCCATCCGCCGCAGAGCTAGAGGCTGGATTTCCAACACATATGGTCAAGATCAAGATTCAAGATTCGTCAAGAAATTGATATCCAACTTCATGTCTACCCCTTAGGCAGAATGGATGCAAGGCCAGATGTGTCGAACTCCCCTCGGAACTGCAACGATTTGTCTTTAACCTTTGTAAACAATTTACGTTGTGCGGTCATTTACTTGTTGTTCTGCGTACAGTACTTGATGACTATCTGTGATATATTACGAAACAGGCGATTAATTGTCTTGGCTGTCCCTTTGGCTGAGGGATTGGTGTACAGTCCGAAAACTTCTGTTGAACCCAACTTGAAGAACAAATGTGATGAATCAAACACATTCGCTTGTGCAATACGAGTCACGTCGTGACGGTGTCACACTCACAATGTTCAGGCGCGCTGGTCAACTCAGCGTTCGTTTCTTTACTACAGCACGACCCCTGCGACACGAAAACCCATTGGTGAACTAATTGGAACATCAACAAGTTAGAAAAGGATCTGACTACTCAAGTTCTTTTTGTGCTAGGGACTTCCACGAAAACCAGGACCTCCGCCACAAATTCCGCGCCGAGGTGGACAAATAGAGCGGCGCCCAATCGCAAATGTAAAGAAAGTTGTTGCTGTCGCTAGCGGAAAAGGGGGCGTTGGAAAGAGTACGATAGCTGGTATGTATGACTCCGCGGGGCGCCTACAGTATACTGACAAGCACAGTGAACCTGGCTTTTGCTCTGGGCTCCTCCGAAATGCAGATACGCGTCTCCGGATCGGTATTCTAGATCTCGATGTATTCGGTCCTTCCATCCCAACGCTCATGGGTCTTCAGAATGCTCCGGAACCCCAATTAACTGCTTGTGTGTTCGTCCCACTCCACTTGGCTCTCTCTTCTATTCCTGTCACACGCCTTATCTGTGCTTCACATACTCATAAATCCACTTATCTTTTCAGCTGGCGCCATCAGACCCCTGACAAACCACGGAATTCCTTGTATGTCTATGGGCTTCCTGCTTCCGCGTACAGAAGGGCATGTGGACACGCCAATTGTCTGGCGTGGATTGATGGTACAAAAAGCTGTCCAACAGTTGCTGTTTGATGTAGACTGGACCGGCGGCCAAGGTGGCCCAGGGTTAGATGTGCTTGTCATCGATATGCCGCCGGGCACTGGTGATGTCCCTTTAACACTAGGTCAACTTGTTCGAGTCGATGGTATGGCGTATTTAGCCTGATACTGCATTCTGATAACCATCTTCCAATTTGACAGGAGCGGTAATTGTGTCAACGCCACAGGATGTTGCTCTTGCGGACGTCCGCAAGGGAATTGCCATGTTCCAGAAGGTATCTGTGCCTGTACGACCAACTCTATCGATCACGTGAACCTAAATTAACCTTAACACTCAAGATCCTTGGTTTGATTCTAAATCAAGCACATTTTATTTGTCCGACGTGCACGACATCGCACAGCCTTTTTGGACCTCCTGACGCATTCCGTTCTACGGCAAAGCGACTCACGTTGGACATAATGGCGGAATTGCCGCTCGTTCCCCATGTGAGCATGAGTTCTGACGAAGGCCGGCCGTACATGTTGTTTCAACATGACACGTCGACCGCAGTACCCGCTGGGGAAGGAAAAGATCAATGGTTAGAAGGAATGATGCATGCGGCGCAGGCCGTCTGGAAAAAGACCAGAATGCCAGTTTAATTTCATCACTTCTAACGAAAGATCAAGTTGCTTCCAGCTATATCTGTTATCAAATATCAGTTGGACGTGGCATAACGTATTAATTTGTTTGTACGACTCAGATAACGCACTGTCAGTCTTTATAATTATAACTTTAATGGCGTACGGCGCACATCTTCAGATAAACAGAAGTACAATTACTAGTGTTTCGGTGTACGCAGAATCGTCTCAAGGCCATGGAAACGTTATTTCACTCCCGTTTCAACTTTGAAGGCGATATTGATCATCGAAAACTGATTTATTATCATCAAGATTGGAGTTAGGGTCTTCATCTTACGAAATGCCGTATGCGCCCACTTTCTACAAGAGATCGCATACCTAACAAATGCTCCGCGTCATTTTCACGGCTGGGGACGGATACGTCGTTGACAGCGTTTTTAGTAGACTGCCAAAGTCTGTATTCGGCCGCTCCAGGAAAGTCCTTAACGTAGATTGATAAGGACTCATAGTACTCACACCTGTGCGGATCCCAGATCCATGCCATGGATTTGGTCACACGGGGTAGCATCGCAGTTCACATGCCTCCTTTTGTCAGGCTTGGGGTTGCGAGGGAAGAGAAAAACCCGACAAAAGCCATGTGCAACAGATGGTTGGACAGATACATACTGTCCCGGACCGCTTTATCTGATTGAAATCGTATGGGTGTGGCCTTACAACCCAGTCTTTAGCTGTGCTAAATTTTCTGTCGGGCCGAGTGCCCGCTAGAAGCTGAGAAGTTCAACCGTTGCGCGTTGCCGTGCACAACGTCAACTCACCCATGAGTAGAACCACGCAGTCAATAGAACCACAATGCGAGGTGCCCCCAAACATGTGCACCATATAACTATTATAAATGCAATATTAATGCATGAATAACTGAGGTTTAAATGGCGCACGATTATTGTTAAGGTCCAAAGTAATAAAGTGAGCAGCAAGTGTTTCGCCAAGTCGTGGCGCATTCTCTGCCTGTGTCGTTTGTGAGTTGAATAATTATAATAAATACATTACCCTATCAAGAATGCATCCTATATTCTATATGAACTTCTAGACTTACTACCGCTAACCCTGCACCCATCATCACTACCAAGGGTAATACATTCCATTTTGCAAATACTCGCTGCGTAATTTCACTTCCAGCCTTCTGATCGTCGATTATTCCTTTCCATAATAGTCCTGCGAGACTGGCACTGAAAACAAAGCTAACAGCACCTATGTTGCTAGCAACTGCGAGTGCAACCCCTGCTGCGCGGTTGCTATCGAACGGAAGACTGGCGGCTCGAACGACTTTTGTTAGCAATATCGTCGCGCCAATATTTGTACCAGATATGTTGCAGAGGATGACACCCATGACACCAATAATCCAAAGCGTCGGATACATTTCCTTGCGCGTTGCGATGACGAGCCAACGTGCGAAAATACTAATCCAGCCTTGACGGTCGAGGGCCTCTATGAGTATGAACTGGGAAAAGGCAAAGGGGACTAGCGCAAACGGAAGACGAGGAAACGCGTTGTATAGTGTGGGTAAATGGTATTTGGTGTAGTCCACGACTCTCGACATGTAAGGGATGGACACCCACCATGGTGGGTCGGGCGATTGATTTTCTGATTCTATTATTGTCCTGGTTTCTGATATATCGTTCGAAATGTACGTACCCAAGCTTTGGGGTGACGGATTACCTGAAAGCACGCCATTCTGCTTTGCGCCTGGCGCCTTTGAATCGTAGTGCAACGTAAGAGTTCGGGAAAGGGACCCATGAGTTAGTTGAGAATTTTCTAGTGACGTGTCGCTCCATTCTGGTTCATGGTTATTCTGCGGGAGCGATGTATCAATATCTGCTTGGATTCTGTCAGACCCTTTGATTTGAACCCTGTAAACGTCCCAGCAAATGTCGAAGATGAATTTGGTACCCGCAAACGGCAGTGTGATTTTCCAAACGTCCACCCCCCGAAAACTGACGACGAGAGCGGTTACGAGACAACCACAGAGAAGGACTGTTCCTATTATCGCTCCCGGCAGATCATTTATAGCCTTCCGAGCTCTAAATGCTTGCGCCTTTGACAACGTGGGCTGTAGCTTGCCCGTTAGTCGATATTGCAGAAAGAGGACAACCAGACATGTCGAGCTACACGCGAGAAAGGGAAAGAATGTCCATGCGGTGAAGGCTGCATTATCAATTCTGAAGCCCTCGCAAATGACCACGTTCGTAGGGTTCCCAACAAAAAGAATCATGCTTGCAGTATTTGCAGCGGCAAATTCCGACATAAGCCACGGCAAGTTGTCAAGCTGAGAAATCGATCAGAGACTGAACGGATGCAACACTTAGACGTACCTGAGCAGCGTTGGTGTAGTAGACAAGGAAGAGTGTCCCAGAAAGGATTAACGGATCGTTTCCGAAGACACCACTGAGAACGGTTATCAAGAGATAGAAATAGATAAACAGTTTCGTCCCATTACTACCGCTCATATTACTGACCCAGTACGCTGCGGCCTTAAGGATTCCTGTAACATCGAGTGTAATCGACATGTACGCCAGGGAGAAGAATAGGATTAGAATGTTGTAAGGTTTTACGCCGTCTACGCCACTGTTTCGGATCAAAACGTGCGCCATTGATATAAGCATTTATGTAACATACACGATCCCACGGCGGATCTGGCACGAAGTCGTCAGGCCGGAAATCTCCACAATGCCATGGCCTTACGGTTGATGCCCCCATGCACTGCGATGCCCATAATATTGCAATTACAATGAGTGGCATTGTTAAGAGATTGAGAGGAAAATGTCTGCGACGTCCGATGGGTA
The DNA here is from genome assembly GCA_020011035.1 of Amanita subjunquillea. NCBI lineage: Eukaryota > Fungi > Basidiomycota > Agaricomycetes > Agaricales > Amanitaceae > Amanita > Amanita subjunquillea. The sequence goes on along the minus strand of JAEBUT010000014.1, from coordinate 367,265 downwards.
TCTTGACGGGTTGTATAACAGAAATAATGGAAAGGATGAACAAGGCGAGAGTAGCAATAGCTTTTCCATTGACCATTGGAGACAATTCGCATAAACGGTTCCGGCTGATTTATAGTCAACTCTGGTAGTGAGCACAGCTTGCAGTACTACTTTTGTGAGCCTTTTTTCTGGCACTGAGAATGTTGTTTGGGCTAGAGGGAGGGTCCAGAAAATTGCTGTTGAGCATTTAAATATGAAATGACGTATAATTGTCACGCGTCACGCCTCCATTTGGTGGGCGCTTCATTCGACAAACCCTTTCGGCGCTGAATGCCTGAAAGCCTCCTTCGAACACCAATGTCCCAAGATTCGGACGCCTCCACTCTTCTTGCCAAAGCCCGAGTGTCCATTCCTACACCTAGATATCGTCATGCTACACCCTCTGGTACTTAGTTTTGCATTTTGGCACGAAGTATCCTAACCGAACTCAGGTCCATGGCCCTTTCTTGACCTCCGAGACGATGTGAGCATCTCTGTCCTCATTTCCGGCTAAACTAATAGACGACTGAGGTGCCCACGGAGCAAATCGAGCCGCGACCAAAGCAAGGCACATGCAAACACCTCGTGGAAGTCGTCAAGTGCAATGAGTGCTTGGACGGCTACCCACAGTCTTTGTTCCCAAACTGGACGTCTAAGCAGCAAGTTAAGAGTGGAATTGATACTGTAGCCGGGCGGCGTCACCCATGCACATTGCTGCACGTCGAAATGTCGATCGATCAGAATGGAGCATCATTCTCTAGACCTGGAACGATCTGTGTCAACGAAACCAACTGCGAGGAAGCGGCTAATAACCTGCGGGAGATAGTGCGTATATGATTTGAATCTCATGAGTATATGGTTCCTTGACCAAGTCGTCACCCAACAGCAAAGCCAAAAAGCTGAGACACGCGCGATATTTGTCGATGGTATATCTGGTCCTACCCTCAAGATGCTTGGGACAATGCGAGTTGCATCCTGATGTTTATTGTTTGAAAACTTAAACGATAGTAGTTTCGACATAGAGCCCTTTTACTTTTCGTCGTCCATTGGGTGGACGCCCTCAAGATTTCAAGAAAGCCTCGACCGTGACCTGAAGAGTGATCGTGGGTCCATTTACCTACGAATCCGCAAAACCATTTCACATACTTAGACATAACGTTGACGTTGCGTTTCGTGAGCAAGATTCCGAAACCTGTTCAGAAGTATGAACCCACGAGTAAAATCGGAGTGGGCAAGAGGTCGAGGATCGACGTGTATGAGCCGTTAATTCTAGGTCGCACAAGCCTCGTCTCGATACCTGCGATGTGCTGACGTGACATCCTAGGTGACTGTGCACTTCAGCCAGATCTCTTGGCCTTCCATGTGGTCCGGTCCAAAGGCAATAATACGATCATTTCCTATCATTGCAGCGAGAGGTATGGGTCGACATCGGCTGCGGATCTCTGTACTCGATTGCAATTGGTCGCACGCTCAGTCTACTGGAGCAAAATCTTTAAAGAATATCTTGATCCGACCTTCGTCGTAGTCAGCATGCTATGGTATGCACTATATTCGTGGGATGAAGCAATGCAAGGTCTCTACGATAAAATTTGTAAAATGGTAGGTTGGTTGCAGACGTGAATATGCTATCTATTGACTTTTTTCATGTTTCAAGGAATCTCAGGTCATGAGCACCCTGGATCCATACCAGATGACAACAATCACGAATGAATTGCATGGTATACGCGCTCATATGCTATATTATCGTTCACTACTTGCCGATTTCCAGAAGGCGGTAACTTTTGTCCTTAAGACACATAATCCAGCTATGGAAGATGCTAAGAACAAGGAGGAAATGCAAAAAGTGATGCAGAAGGAGTGCGATCATATATTACACGGAATTCGTCGAGTTGAGAAAGACTGTGAAATGCAAGATTTGCGACTGAAAAACGTTATGGATTTGGTGTGTGAATTTGTCATAAGATCGTTGCCCTTCAATGAAAACATGTCTCTAGGGCTTCAGCCGCTTGAACATCGAGGACAGCAGACAGACGACCAAACTCACCGAGGCCTCACTTAGGGACAGCGCAGGTTTGTGAGAATTTTACGAGCGTTTTCCTTTCTAATTTTGCCTCTTAGCAATGAAACAGATTTCTTATCTAACAATGGTGTTCTTACCTGCGACCTTTACGTCAGTAAGTAAATCCAATCACAAAGGCCTTGCTGTGACCTCAAGATGTCGATGCAGTCTGTATTTGGCATAAATGTTGTCGAAATCAATCCCACTTCCAATCCAAGACTTTGGGCGTACATTGCAACTGCGGTTACCATAACTTTCTTAACCATTTGGCTCATTGGCGCAATGCAACTACCATACATGGCACACGATGTTAATCCTTCTGCTGCGCAAGCACAAGGACAGAGTGGATATAAATGGTCGCGGTTGTGGTGGCCAGTGATACTCATCCAAACGAGCTTGACGGACAAGGCCGAAAATCGGCGTATTCGCGGACTGGAGTATGAATAGGATCTTTGTTTAGCTGTGCATCATGTTTTGTAGAATGCTTTATTTATCTCGCAGGGAGTTGATTCTAGCCGTGTATGTCGTGCACTAGTAGTACATATTTATCATCGTGCTTTGTGTTCACATTCAGGGGTTGATTCGAAATTTTGTACTCCGTCAAGCCCAACATGACATAGCATTGAGCCAATGCAGGCCTGTGATGGAATCTCGGCTCATTTGCGAAGCAGTCGCGACCGCAAGGCCCTGCAGCTGCAAGACCGCAGTTGAGTCGGTGCACTAATCAATTTTCTTCTTGATTTTTGCTGATGCATCGGAAGGACAGGCACCATCCAAGCCGAAGAAGGGAATTTGAACGACGAGACTCGGAGAGACGAACCTCCGACGGAGGCTGTTCTGTGCTCCTACAGAGGCCTGATAGCATGCATGCAAGTCATACCAATACGTCACCAGTATGCCGAAGACTGCGGAAAGCTAGCGCGACATTGGTAGGCAGTTCGCCCTGATTATAATTTGCAGCGATCCGATCGTCTGGAACGTACACAATAAATAAAAAAGCGTGGATTCCTCAAGTGGCGTAGCACCATCCATGATATGCATGAGCTTCGGACACGAGCCGCGCCGGCGTGGCATTCTCATGGCCATCGGTTTACATCAGTTGACCGTGATATGTGCTGCAATTGGTGCCTTGCCGAAGTGCGTAGTTGCACAGCAACTAGGCACAAACCTGATCGTTCGACATTTGATCACACCTACTAGCCAGATAATTATTTCTTGCTGCCCCAAAGTGAAATAATGGAAGAATTCATCACCATCGACAGTTTACGGCCTTGCTAAATGTCAAGATTTCTAGGATAAACTACTTGATTTGGGTGTGACTTTTCCTTGTATAGTCATGCACACTTAGTCATATCAGGATGGGTGATTACAAATTGGAATTTCAACTTTTGTAATTTGTTACATGTGACATAACGCGTGGGAGCGTTTTTACAAGTGTACCATTCTTTCAGCTTCATGCATGTCAGGGGATGGTTGACAATCAGTTAAGACCATCCCCTTCCCCACTGCCTACCTGGGAAATATTGAATGGTAGTACTTATCAATTTCACATCCTATCTGCTTATGCAAGCATATAGATTCACATGATACACCGGAAACTTCCACACAGGATGAACTGGAGCAAGAGTCTGTCCTACATGATCTTCTCCCAGCTTCTGTTTTGAAAAAGAGGAAGGAGGTGGTGGCTAATCAAGATATCAGCACTAAACGGCCAAGGATTGGCTTTGGCCGAGGACGTGGTATATATATCTATTGACCAATCGCGTTTCGAAATTGTTCATGCACATTTAAGACATTCCTTCCAGCATTCAAATCACTCCAAGGCAACATCCATCTCCTGGGATATTGCGTAATTCTAGAGACCCTCCTGGTCTTAGGTTATCGGATAAGCCAAAGCGTGGTACGTGCTTCACAGTTGAAATCAGTGGAACATTTACAACGCTCATGTCAGATGGTGATTCGGCGACGGTAAATGGCTCCAGTAGCAAGTTGTCAGCCCCACGCGGAGCACCCACATTTGCCTCTGCAGTTAGTTCAGGAAAGTCTATCTCCGCACCTCATGTTGCTCGAAAAAAGACAGGCCGCAAACGTGCATCGAGTCCGCCTAGGCATACCCAATCACTGAGCATCCGCTCGGCATTTACAAGAACAGTTAAACGCACGAGGGAGGAAAAGAGGCGGCAAGATACTGATGATGAATCCTTTTTGCCATTTTCGCCCACTTTGATGCCACCGTCGGGATCAAACAAGGGAAGTCGAAATCCTGCGATTATTATATCAAATAATTCCACATCTAGGATGGGTTCATCATCGCGATCATTGTTAGCATCAAAGCAGAGTCAGACGGGCAAGTTATTCAGATGAATCTCATTTGGACAAATTTAATTGTTGTTTCAGAGATAATTGACATATCTTCAGATGACGAGATGGAACCTGTTGGGAAGGAAAAGCAGGTCAAGGACAAAGAAAATGCCTCGAAGACAGTTCTGGAAATTTCGTCAGACGATAACGATGAGAAAATTCATCGGCCTCAGCCAAAGGAGTCGGCTTCTCCATCTTTTATCGAAATACTTGACAGCGACGACGAACCCCGGCCAGCTGCTGCTTTCAACACAATGCATGGCGATGAGTTGATGGTAGAAATGTTAGCCCGACGAACCACCGACCAGATAAATCGCTTATCGTTATGTGGTAATCCTTCACCACGTGACGAGATGACCCTGCTTCCACCTGAATCTGCTTCAGAAGGGTCAGAAGACTTGCGATTCGGCAATGCTATGCCCTACTCTTCATCTGACAGTGATATCCGTGAACCAATTCAGGGATTGGCAAAAGTCGACGATCTTAATAGAGACAGCCAAATGGCTGTCGATGAAACCTTACCACTCAAAGGCAATTGTTTTTCGCCGAAGACTGGTTCACGTTCCAGTTCACCTCCAGCGCCTTCTGGTTTCAGTGATAAGCGATCGCCATTTATTCATAAGAATCTGCCGGGACGTCATAGCATATTATCCGCTTCGCCTTCACCACTGCCATTGGCGCAACGAGACTTTGCAAAGGCAGCGGAAGGAGATGGATCAAATATCGAAACACGAGCGGATCCATCACTGTCGAATTTTCCCCTTACTCCATATCGACGATCGGACGGCACATGTTCAATCTCAAATTCAGGCTCCGCAGAAAATTCCCTAAAGGAAACTTTGTCACACGATGATAAAGACACTACTATAAACTGTGGCTCCCCTCTTGATGCTAGCAGCCACAAGCCAAAATGTTCTGATACATTAGTATGTCATTTGTTACCAGCCACTTATTCCTTGAACTATTCTCAAGGTCAGTGGGCCACTGGCAAATTCCGCAAAACCAACACCTTCACCTTCACGAACACGATGGTCATCAGGCATGAATCTGGCTGATGCTATAACTCAAGCAAGCCAAGATAATAACAGAAAATTGCCGACTCGTGCATATTCTGAGACGGATGACGTGGCAAAAGGCCATACAGAAACCACCCAAGTATCACAAAATGCAACTCTAAAATCACAATTTCCCCTGGAGTTTGATAATTTTCATGGTCGTCCCATTAGGCGTGCCTCGCCTGGTTCTGCTCGAAACGAAGTTCAAACGACAGGGGAAAATTTCCGATCTTCGTCTGACGATGATGCTAGTCAGAGGCAAAGAAGTGTTCCTGACACCTCTGCCATGTCTGGGTCTGAGCTTATGATGTTGGATAAACAACTGGTTCCTGAGAGCGTGGGAAAACCACATCCACATTAGGTAACAAGGATCGGACAATATCACCGCACTTGCCTAAGCCTCAAACAAATGCTATCTCACATGACAGAGCATCCGTTGGCCCAGATACGTCCAAGGGAAATGAAAGTGATGATGGTCTGGAGTACATTGACGGACCAGAAAATTGCATTATGATCCAAGGCATCGCTGGTATCAATATCGCCGATGGCAATTTGGAAGAGACTATTGATGAGGCAATTCCTACGGACCAAAACCAAGAAGATAGCACTAGGTTATCTCCCAAGACGATGCAGTTACACGCAAGTCGCATTGCATCTACACCGAATCATACAATGACGCCGAATTGGAGGAATTGGATAATGAGATCTGAAGGAAGACGTATTGTCGAGATGGACGGTCTAACCATCATTAGTTGGCGCGAGTTTCGCCAGGATATCAAAAACTTCATGCCAAAACATCACTTGTGCAGAGATCTTCCCCACGCGCTGCAAGATTACATTAATCACATGTCTGACTGGACGCGATCCTTGCCTGATATGCGAACGGTGTTTATTGCCGCTATCCAAGAAAATACGGCGATGGACGAGCCTGATGCCCCGCCCATACGAGTGGAAAATTTAGTTGACGATGAACCCAGCCCGCCATGGGAATTTCACTATTCTAATCACGTGTGGCATGGGGAGGGAGTACCGCCGCCTGACATTGTGAATCTCGTCAGCTGTGATTGCGTTGGTAGGTGTGATCCACGTTCGAAGAGTTGCGCTTGTATGCGCCGGCAGCAGCAAGCGCTGGAAGGTCAGAATGCGGACTTTTCCTATGACAGCAAAGGGAAACTGAAGGAGCCTGGATACCCCATCTTCGAATGCAACGACTTTTGCGGGTGTGACGACGATTGTCGGAATCGAGTAAGCTCTGACGATGAGGTTCTCGATTCTGTGTAACGGGTTTGCAGGTGGTTCAACACGGCCGGACGGCTGCGATTGCCATCAAGAAAACAAAACATAAGGGCTGGGGTAAGTATGAGGTTATCAATGTTCGCTAGTCTCGACTTAAACACAAAATATTAGGCGTCTTCGCTGATCAGAAAAAGATATACAATGGTACATTCATTGGTGTTTACGCCGGTGAAATGATAACAGATGAGGAGGGTGAAGAGCGTGGATTGTGAGTGCATTTTGCGTCGACGTAAAAAGGTCGTTTCTCATCACCTGTGCTTCAAGCTACTATGACAAACTTGGCAGGACCTACCTTTTTGATATTGATTTTCATCATCTACGGAAAGACCATGATGACTGGCAGTCCAAGTATACTGTCGATGCATACCACGCTGGAAATGTACGTAACCAATTCTAGGTTCACATCCTGCCTAATCATTATTTCGAAAATAGTTCACCCGTTTTCTCGTACGTGATTTGCCAAAATTTCAGCGCTGTTTTTCCTTAAAGGTCTGACATTTAGAACCATTCTTGTGATCCTAACTGTATTTTGAACCCTTGTTACATTAACGAGGGCAATATAGAAAAACCGTTACTCGCCGTCTTCGCACGACGAGACATCGAACTTGGGGAAGAGCTGTGCTTCAGCTACTCAGGTGATATCGATGACGAAGTCGACAATCCCGACGGGGACGCCGCAAATGATGGCACAGACGAGAAGAATGATGCCGTGTATGCACGATGTTACTGTGGTGCCAAGAATTGCAAAGGTTTGTTCTCGCATGTCCTCCTTTTACCTCCTGACGCATACCATGCAAAGGTCGTTTGTTCGGATAATATTTATATGATTTCCACTGTTTCTTGAACCCGTGACACATGTTAACGTCGTTCCCCGCAATTCGTCAATTTCCGATACATGTATACCAATCAGCATAGATTACCCAAACGATACAAAAGCTAGTCATCATCTATTACTATTACATCCTGCGTATCTTGTAGACCATTCCCGTTGCCAGCCTCCGTTGGCCTTCGCCTACTACTCTTCGGTATTTCCTCTGATCCGGCAACACTATGATCAGTAGCATCTGCTATATTCCTCTTCCTTTTACCCAAAGTTACATTGTCCGACCTTGAGGAAACAACGCGTTTTGCGTCTTCATCGGAATCACTCTCGAGTTCAATCACGTTAGATCTTGATCTAGCCCCTCTGGAGCTCGGTCCGACGTTTCCGCTACTGCCTGCTGACGTGACAGATTCAACATTCGGTCCCTTGCCTCTTGCCCTAGCTGATACAGCCGGCGCTGGAGCCGCAGGGCGCGGAGCCGTCATGACTAGCGACAGTGGCGGTGGCGGTGTTGGGACTGGTGGTGGAACTGGGGTTCTAGGACGCGCATATTTTTCTGTCCATTCTCGTGCAGTGCTATCGTGTAGCTTCCGATTACGGACATATTGTGTCGCGATTGAGGGTACTGGAACGAGAACCGCTTAAGCGACAACTCGGCGACAGCTGCGCAACCCACCTAGAGGATCCTCTATCGCATGAAGATGAATAAGCTAAAGGGATGGGAAGGGGATAGCATGACGTCACATACTTGGATTTGGGTCCGTCAGCAAAGACGACAGAGATAGCATAACCTTGAATAGAGAAAGGGCTGGTGACCAGTTGTTTTTCAGAATGTCGATGCATATGTTGCCTTGGTCGGATATCTGTGGACGCGGTGGATGAGTAAGGGTGGTATGCTGCGGAAGTGTGCGCGGCGCACATTCATATGATATATTCTACGGATAAAATAATGCCTTAGCGACCCGATACAACGCAGAATAGCCAGGCAAGACTAACCGTGTCCTGAATATTACCTTTGGCGCCGAAAATCTTGAAAGATGTCAAGTCAAGGGTATCATGGTCAGGAGAGGGTTACGCACGGATAGTCCGTAGCTAGTATTATCTCGATAGTAAATACACCTCCTTCGTACACACTGCCTTGAGGTCCGGGTATAGTACCTTTCCAACTAAAGAGATTGTCCTCGGATGGGGAAAGCGTCATGGGCCCGAGGTCTTCTTTCTTCAGATCCGCTATTTCGCGGTTGATGCGTTTCAGTGTAGTCTATGTCACTGGTTACAAAAGAATCTGACCGAGCACGAAGGGGAGGAGTGCTCACTGAAGAGGCAACGAGTGGAGGCATGGTGGGTGTGAACTGAGACGGCAAAGGCGCGGTCAAATTATATGCGTCACGTTCAGCACAAGCGAAGCACAGCTGTCGACAGCAAACGCCAACTCATCCCTTCTCCCTCAAAACCTTGGCCTTTTGCCTGCTGTGTGCTGTCTCACAGACACCCACCACGCTTGCTAAAAAAAGGTACCGCCGACGGGGATCGAACCCGCAACCTTCGCCTTAGGAAAGCGACGCGCTACCATTGCGCCACAACGGCTCGTAGTAATCTGATCACACATTCACCACATCGCTCAACGCTCAACGCTTCCCTTACCAAACCGCCATGTCTGGAAAAACTCTCAGTACAAGCACTCTTAGCCTACGGTTTATGCAAAATGCGCACCGCGCAAAGTTCTTGAAAGAAGTCGAGCTTGAAAGGGCCGAAGTCTATGACGACGCGCAGTGGGACGTTGGGCAGGAAGTGAGAGAAGCCTGGGGATTGCATTCTGAACAGGATGAATCGTACGGTATCACTCCCATCGGCCAGAGCACAAACGTGGCTAACATTTATTTTAGCCAGCGCATAACGCACGAAACCTCGTTTCTCCCTTTCCTTTTCTCAGATGCAACTACAGATTTAGATCCGGCACTTAAACTGCCAACGGGACGGCGAAAATTCACCAACGCTGTAGGGGCAGTGGAAGGCCAGCAGAACAACAGGTCAGATGCATTATCGCGCATCTGATATTTATCTGACCCATCTTGCCCAGCAAGAGCAAGAACCAGAAGAATCACCGACACGAGCACCGCAAAAGAAGGAGAAGCCTAGCCGGTCAAGGGTGCATCCGAATCCTATCCCAATACAAGCTGTGTCTGGGAAACTCATACACGGTCTACCGCCGCTCAAGTCAAAACCGTCCAAGTCTGCCCGGCAAGCCATCTTCGACAACAGCGGCGTCGGCACCGATCTTCGCGCTGCTAAGCGTAAGATGGATAAGACGGATGACGTTGATGATCGGGTGCAAATAGGCTTTCTTAAACCATCTGGCGTGGATGCACCCCCGGCAACCAGCAAAAGTAAAAATCCTGATGCAATCGACGGTGCCCGTGAGAAGAAGCACAAACGAACGCGTGAAAGCACCGAAGAAACGGATGAAAGTGTGAAGAAACGCAAAAAGAAGAAACAAGCTACATGACAAACGTTGAAGTGTCAGATAAGGGTAAGTAAGAGCTACTTACTCTTCAACTTTCGTCGACCTGATGTTGCCCGAGGGAATAGGCCTATCGACCCGATACCTGGGGCTCGCTGGAACAACGGGAACACATCTTTATCGCCGGAGCTGCTGTCCCGTCCCCTGGATGCTCAATTCATCTCGTTGGTTTAAGATCCGGACTCCGGTACACGAGAAACTGAACTGTATATACCATTTGACTACAGTATGTATAACACGGATAACATAACATTCAATGATAGTGAATTTGCACGACATTCTTGTTTTTGCCCATAATTTTTCAATCGAAATATTCGTCGTCGTCGTAGAACTTCTTTCCGCTGGGTCTGGCAGAGAAGCTGGGCACATCGTCGTAGTAGCCTTCTTCGTCAGATGAGCCGTATTCATCCCACCCTGACTTCGCCTGGCCCTTTGCCTTGGACGATTGGTTGATGTCTGGTTTGACTTGCTTGTTGTCTGCTACTTCAATTGCATTCTCGTCGGCGTCGTCCTTCTCCTTCTCCTCGTCCTTCTCCTTCCCCTTAACTTTCGTATCCCCTTCATCCCCCTTCCCTTCATCCTTCGTAACCCAGCCATTCCCTTCCTTCTTCGTCCTTCTTTCCTTCTCCTTCTTCACCTTCCCAATATCTTTCGCATCCCCATCATCCTTCGTATCCCCATCCTTCGTAACCCAGTCATCGCCATCCTTCTGCTTCTTTCTTCCCTCTTCCTTCTTCACCTTCCTATCCGCTGCCTTTGCCTGTTTCTTCTGTGCTCTAAGCAACTCTTGTATGCTTCACAGATACCCTTTTTACACTTGCCCCCATGGACGGGGCACAATGATATGTTTTCTTCCTTAGCCTTAGCCACCACAGCTGTCACACTGCCCGTGGAACGTATGACAGGCTCCAAATTGGCCCATAGATTCGTTTGCTCCGTGGGCCCCGCAATCTCCTGTTCAACTGCTTCGACAAACGGGTGGGTGTACTCTCGCCCCTTCCCCTTTGCATGACTATTCCCAAACCGCACCGCGGGAGCCGGCGGTTCAGACGGCTCAAAAGTGCTCGTGGTTTCCCAGCTTTCATGGTACGTTTCTTGTGTGATTTCCTCATCGTAATCGCCCTCATAATCATACGCGCTGGCGTCCAGATCAAGTTCTTGATCTCGTGCAGATGACGAAGGGGCGGGAGAGCTGGGAGCTGATGATGCTGCAGATGCAGTGGTACTTCCTCCCGAACGTCCAGATGAGGAACTGGAGTCCCTCGATCTCCATGATTGCCCAGCCCTTGAAGGGTTACGTGCAGGAGTCTTATTATCTTTAGCGCGTGTGCGGTCCAAACTCTCTACCTTGTCATTCACGTCTTTAGCTGCCGTAGCTGCCGCAGACTTGGGTTGGGGTGTGGGGGCAGAAGCGCGTTCTGCGCTTGAAGGTGTGGATGGAGGGCCTTTCCTGCTCGAGATTTGGCGCGCTTCACTGTCCACGTTGTATGCGCAGTAGAGGTCGGAGGGGCCGAAAGTGGAGAAGGCCTGGCCGAGGTAACACTGGATGGCCTATTTCCCCAGACAGAACCATTGTTCGTAGCTGGGGATGGAAATGGAGATTGAGCTTTCTTCCTGGTGGCGCAGCACTTAGCGGTGGGAAAGAAGACTGATTTGGGGCCGTGTTCGCCCTCTGAGTTGCTGTTTTCTTCGCCGCTCCAGCTAGCTTTGGCTGAGAGACACTGTTGCCGGGGCCATTCTCATTACTTTTATCCCGCATTTGTGACCAGTCGGAAGAACCAACAACTACGTGAGACGGATTAATGATTGAACGATCATTGATAAAGCGTTCGTCAACTTGCCTGGACGCTGTGGAGGAGCAGAAGGTTGGGGTCGGGGGACTTGGGCACTAGGTAGAGGTCGACAGAGAGGTTTTTCTGTCGGATTTTCTACTGGTGATCGGCACCAATGCGGAGCGGGATACGGGACTTTTGTGAACCTATAAACCAGACGGTGAGCAACGAAGCACATTCGATACACCACTCACCATTTGTCGATCCCAAAATTGGTGAAGAAGTAACCATCGACAGAGATATCCTTCCAACCTGCGCCCTTGGCGTCTTTCGAGAGTTTATATAAGAGAGGCACGAACACATACCATACTTTTGCACCTCTCTATCTGTGCTATATGTACAGTAGAATATCTGACTTTTAAGCTCCACTTCATCTCTCTTTGGTTTCTTGAGGAACTCGTTCCATCGATGCTCTCCAAGCAACCGTTCGGGGCGCGGATAGGTTTTGTCCACCGCAAATATCACTTTGCCGCGGGCCTAATTGTTCGACGCCATAGTCAGCATACTCACGATACTGTACGATGTGTGTGTACCTTTGGTTTATAATAGATCGCATGAAGAGAATCAGTGCTCCCCAAGATGTTGCTGATCCAGCGAGCAAATGTGATATAATCTGTCGGCTCCTCAAAATCGGCGTTATTGGGATATGGATGACAGCAAGTATAGTATTTGGCGACCTCGGGGGCCTCCGGGGTCTTTACTCGCTTGACCATACGTATGTTGCTACCAATCAGCGAGCAAACGAGCGGAGGGGCGATCAGCTCGCCAATTGGTAGTCGCAGGCCAAGTCCAACGTGACAACGTGGGAAAGTGCAAAGCTTCTAGATTCTACTGGAGATGGTTACGTAATAAATCACAAATCGCCAAACGGTATACAGCAGCGAAATTCTGACTGACTAGTATCAATGTTAATTTCGAATCCCAGCTCCACGCTTCGGTCCTGCATCAAGCTGCTTATATATGGTGGTATGGCCTCCTCCCCATAAACGTAGATCGACAAGGAGCGTAAATTCATAATTTGGCGCGGTTTCCAGGTCTCGGAAATGGTCAAAAGAGCGCCCAGCTCATGATGGCCATGGCTAACAGTTATCCTCCCCAGGCGATGTACCACGGGAGAGGACATGAGCTGTCGCAGAGCTTCTAGGGCGAAAATGCCGGAAAGAATTAATTGATCAAGGTCGGTGATAGATTGAAGTATTTCCATCACATCGAAGGTAGGTATATCCAGCGTCGCGCACTTGAGGTGGTTCACTCGACGCAAGAAAACCGGAACATAGGGTTCGAACATCTTTGAAAACATAGTCGCGTTTATGTATAATCCCTCCAGCGCCGGAGCATCAATGAGCGAGAGAGTAGGATAGAAGTCGACAGAGAAAATCTTGAGGGAAGGCATTTTGATTGCCGCTGATTTGTTCAAATCAGGGTGACCCCAGATCTCCAGTTCCTCGAGACGCGTCATCTGGGAAAGCTCTGCGCCAGAATATGCCATCGGTGACGTGAGGTCGAGGTGGAGAGTGGTTATCCCTGACCAAGGCAACCTGAAATAATAGGGGGCGAACACGCGCTCCAGGTTTGGTGCGCCTTCGAAGACGTACACAGGAATGTACTTGTAACGTGCGCTATGCAAGTCATGAAGCTGAACTTTGATCGTACGCAAGTTCTCAAAGCGATGGTTAGCCTTGACCAACTCCGATATTTCCTCGCTGTTCACTTGGAAATATACGTCACGCCAGCGATCGGCGTTCCCAACCAGAGTCTGTAACAATTGATGGCCATATAACAACAGCATAGTCAGTCTGGCAGCTGACATCTGAGTCGATGTCCTCCGTGGCATCTCAAACTTGAAAGAAAACGGATGCCCTTTGGTGCGCTTTAAGCACAGCTGTATCAATGCCAAGGAGTGTTCCATGTGCAATATTGAAGGAAACGTATGCCATCCAGGCACTGCAACTGTGAAGCGATCCCAAAAGAATGGTGAAGATACGAACACGGATCTCCAGGACTGACATATTTGGCCGAGGTGCCAGGGAAACGTTTGAGGTTTGAAAATGTGTAACACAGCGCCAGCGAACGAATGGATGAGGATCTTGTCAACCAGTTCGGGGGGCAATGCCGCCCAGTCAGCGTCATTCGGTGCGCTTGGGTCCATGACATGTCAACAAATCCAAACAGACACTTGACACTCAATTCGATGTGGTACAACTCAGGTACGTACAACTTGTTACTTTACAAACGATAGCAAATTTAACAACGGTCGGAAAGCATATAGGAGCGAGAAAGTTTATGGGCGTCGAATATTTGCAGGAAATTTGTCACTTGAAAAATTCTTCATCGTCATAAAATTTCTTGGCGCCAGGTTTACTGCTTAGCACCGGGAAGCTGAAGAAATCATCAAGATCGTCTTCGTCAGACGTGTACTCATCCCACGGCCTCGACTTTTCCTGGCCGTTTCTCTTGGATGGTTGATTGACATCTTCCTTGACTCGCTTGTCGTCCCCCTCGTTGCCTGCGTCAGTGACCTTTCCGGGATCCTTGGGCTTCTCTTCTTCGATCCCTCCTCCTTCGATCCCATATCCTCCTTCGATCCCATATCCTCCTTCGATCCCGCATCCTCCTTCGATCCCGCATCCTCCTTCAATCCCGTATCCTCCTTCAATCCCGTATCCTCCTTCGGTCCCAACCTCTTCAATCCTGGATCTTCCTTCATTCCTACCCTCTTCAATCCCAGATCCTCCTTCTCTCCTACCCTCTTCAATCCTTCCCGCCCCAATCCCGGATCCTTCTTCTCTCCATCCTTCTTCAATCCTGGATTCTTCCCTCTGTCCTTCTTTGCTCCTGGATTCTTCTCTCTGTCCTTCTTTCCCCGTATTTCTTCTTTCTTCACCTTTTTCCTTGCGATATTCTCCTGCTTCTTCCGTGATTTCACCATTTCTTTGTATGCAGTGCAAATACCCATTCTACACTTTCCCAAGTGAACGGGGCACAAGGCTTTCTGTCTTCCTTAGCCTTGGCTTCTACAGCTGTCACGCTACCAGTAGGACGTATGACAGGCTTCAAATTCGCCCACAGGTTCACAGGTCCTGTTTCGTATCTGACCATCAATGGCTCGGACGGCGCAGGAAGAGTGGTTATTTCCCAGCTGCCGTAACATGTCTCCTCCGTAATATCCTCGTCGTATTCATTCTCATATTCGTTAACGTCTATATAGACTAATTGGTCTTGCACAGACAACGAAGGGACAGGCGTAGTAAAGCCGAAGATTCTGCAGATGCAGTGGTGCTCCCCCTAGTGTACCCAGACGAAGGACTGGAGTTCCTTGATCCTGCAGAGTTGGGGGCAGTGATCTATTAGTAGCGCGCGTGCGGTCCAGATTCTCGACCTTGTTCTTGTTCTTGACATATTTCGATGGATTGGCTGCTGCAAACCTCACTTGGGGGACGGGGCAGAAATACGTTTTCCGCTCAAAGGCGGCGTGGAGGCATAGCCATTAACCGCTCGAGATCCGGCATAATTTGCAGTCAATCCAACACTGGATTGCTCATCGTCCGAGAAAAACTTCTTCCTTGGTGGTGCAGGAACCGCTGGCTGAAAAGATTGATTAGCCGCCTTCTGAATTCCCAATCTCTTGGCCACTCCAGGAGTTGGCGTCTGCTGAGTGGCATTCAAGTTCACACGACCGGTCCGGTTAGGCGCTGCGCTCTCGTCGGAAGAACTA
This sequence comes from Amanita subjunquillea, assembly GCA_020011035.1. Taxonomy (NCBI): domain Eukaryota; kingdom Fungi; phylum Basidiomycota; class Agaricomycetes; order Agaricales; family Amanitaceae; genus Amanita; species Amanita subjunquillea. The sequence goes on along the minus strand of JAEBUT010000014.1, from coordinate 351,585 downwards.
ACAACTACAAATGACAAATTGATGGACAATTACGGAATAGGGGAAATTTTCATCAGCCTACCTGGAGACATTCGAGGTCCAAGGAAGACTCGAACAGTTGGCATAGGGTGAGAAAGCAATTTCTTCGTAATTTCTGCTGGTAGTGGATGGGGGGCGGGATATGGAACCTTGGTCAACCTGCAAACCAAAAGGTAAGCAATGAAACACGATCGACGCACAACACACCATTTACGGATTCCCCAGTTGATGAAGAAGGATTCCTCAACGGAGATACGCCTCCAATCTACGTTCTTGGCGTCTCGAGATAATCGACATCAGGGAATATGCATACGCACCGTCTTCCTGTAGATCTCCGTCTGTTTCATAGGTACATTTGAATATCTGGCTTTTGAAGCCCATTTCGTCTCCCTTTGGGTTCCTGAGGAACTCGTTCCATCTGTGCTCTCCAAGTAACCTTCCAAGACGCGGATATACTTTGTTCACCGCAAATATCACTTTGTCGCTGACCTAGTTATCAGCGGCGTCAGACAGCATCTGCAAGATATTCTACAATGCGTGCATGCCATACCTCGGGCTTATAGTAGATCGCGTGTAGGGGGATCGTGCATCCCAGAATGCTGACGATCCAGCGGGCAAATGTGATATAGTCCTCCTGATCATTGAAATTGCTCGAGGGGTATGGATCGCAGCAGACGTAGTACTGGAAGACGTCAGGCCTGGGGGTGTCCGGAATCCTTACTAGCTCTACCATGTGTAAATGATGGTTGGAAAGGAGAAGTATACGGGTATGTTGCTACCAATCAGCGAGCGGACGAGCAGAGCGTCGATTGTGCAAGTAGCTCGCTAATTGGTAGCTGCAGACAAGTCAACCACGTCGTTTTGCCTGGTTTATATAGTGGCTGCGCAGCGTGGGTAAACAGCCATGCGGCTCATGCACGAGGCGTACGACTCCGGCTTCGAACCAAGTTAATGCTAATGGCGGGTTTGTCCCCAGAGCTGTTTTCAGCGCCTGCTACAAACCTCAGATCTGCCAGTCAATCCCAATCATGATCGCCATTCCCAACTCCGCACGTGGCTGTGTAACCACCGTTTCCGTATTTTAAGCAACGGCCTCCCGATCACATCGCTTTTAGTGCCTCCATCCATCTCTTATCTCTCGTCACGTCTCTTTTCTGATGACGCATGCTCTGGATTGCAAGACTTTGCAATGCTGCTCCATAATTTGAAATCGCGCAATTGATTCACTATCCTGGACGCATCCGGCTCGACAATTAGTATTATTTATACTTAATTATGGATCTATCTGCCATTGCGACGCTCGTCTGGTGCGTTTGGTGCGTGGCTCGCGGCCGACATATTTGTATCTAAATGTCCTGCACGTCTTTTAGGTGTGATTTTGTATTTGTATATTCCCTTGCACATTTAAGAAAGGACATTGACTGTGTGTCTGTAGACTCTTATACTTCCTAGTAAGACCGTGTGTGGCTGGCCTGGTTTGTGGGAAGCGCTGAGTCGTCACTGTAGTCATCGTCTGATTTTATCATTCGAACGCTGTTCACATACAAGATCTACCAATGTGGGTATTGTTGATTCTAGGATCGATTTTGCTCGTTGGGTCGTGGTGAGTAAGAATAATGCGATCGTTTCCGCGTCGTTAATGTGTATCATGCTCGCACTGTTGTCGCTAGGTTGGGAAAGACAATTGACGATGGAGAATATAGCGACAAGAATTGATGAACGATCATCTGACTCGCTTTCTTCGCACACTTGCATGTGCTGAAGGGCAAGGCCCTCAGTAACCGTTCAAAAACCTTCATTGACATTTGCAGAACTGTTGTGGCCCAGGTCGTTCCACACCTCCGAGAGATTTTTGTGAGACAAGCTGCACAGATTTATGCCAATGAGACGGCAGGCATAGATATATGCAGCGAGACGGGCGTTGTAGTGACGTTGTTTGTCCTCATCTATTGTGGGAGAACCGGGCTACGAATGTGCGTTGTTGCTTTACATGCTGTTCATTCGCATACGATCTGAGGCGCATTACATAGGACAGGTGGGGTGTGCGGACGCTCCTGGTCAGGTATGATTTTCAGCATTACGTCCTTCCATCCTTTACGCGACCATGCCGATGCCGAACACTTTCATTCACCAGGGAAGGTTGCGTTCATGAACTTCTAAGCGGAAGAAAGGATATTCCTCATGTGTCTTAGCGAGCGTAAGATGATTGCACGCTATTTATAATTAGTGAGCTAATTCACAAGTATTGAGTTTGACCGCAGTCACTAGATTTCGAGTTGTATGCGAAAATTTACGCGGTTCAACACTTATGCCTACTGAACGAAAAGGGCCTCGGTCCTCAACATTAACCCTTGAAGGAGAAAAGTGAGCAACGTGCTGATGATTGATTCGGCGCGCAGTATTCTGAACGCCTTAAGCATCTAGATGTACAGGGCTAGCCACTCGAAAAAATTCTGAAACCAGGTGCAGATGAATCGAAACTGCATATGGTAGGTAGAATACAACTGCGCAGACATCTCAACAACACTCATGTCATGTAGGCATCACGCGAACGTTGCCGTCATGAAACGGAAAATCGTTGCCGAGCTCTTGTTCCAAATTCCAAGTTCCGGATTACGTGCATAATTACCAAAGACATGTGTACGACTAATTTTCACGGCAGATACATGTACTACTCATTGCTGCTCTGAAGGAAGATGTTACCGCCGGAACGAGAAGGCAAAGAGGGAGCTACTGTCTTGCAATACATCGCTGCATACATAGCGGGAATATGATCATACGGAAATCATGCATATCGCGACTTGCATGGACGCAGCTCACCATCCTCAACGCTCGAGTCCCTTAATCCCCATTAGCGTATAACCCTGAATGGTCAGCGGCGATCTTACTATCCCATATGCACACCGACTGCGGAGCGCAGTCTGCGAAATGGTATTATTTTCCAAACTATACCTGCTTGACGTAACTACTCTGGAGTATAAAATAGCTGTGGTGAATGGGAGGTCGTATCATACCAAAATGCGTTTCAACACTGCTGCAATCTCTCTCTTGCTCTTGCAATTCGTTATGTTGGGAACTGCAGTCCCCACTGAAGACGGGGATGCTGTGACCGACATCAATACTGTATGTCCCGTTTTGACTGACTGACTGCACGAGCTAATTAGCATGGGCACAGGCGGTAGGCGTGGCGATGTAAGACCTTTTTTTTATTCTTTCAAGTGCAGTTTTTGCTAAACATCATTGTGCTATTCACCAGCGCCCGTGTACGTAACTTCCATTTTCGTTGCTAGATGTTGTGTTCACAAGTACACTAGGCCATCACGGATATAAATGCTGCGACCTTCGTGGAAAGCGCTATGGAGAGTAAGTATATCCCTATCTCATGCTTATCATTTGCCTGATGGTTCGACTTCAGGTGTATCCCTAACAGGGAACATTGCCGCTACTGAGATATGTAGTTCTGGATGGATGAAACAATCTCCATGTGATATCAGTAGTAACTTGTCGCTCGTCTTAAGCAAATGTTACATGCATTCCTGTGCCTTATCGCGAGAAGGAGCTTAGTCTCGGGCCTACAGTCCCTTTCTCCACCTGTTTCGCGGTCATCGGTCTGTGGGAGTATCTCTTGTCTCTCCTAATTTTCTCCTTGAATTTGTTTCCCGGTAAAAGTTGTAGTCTCTTCTCTATCATACCTTCCCGAACTCTAGTTAATTATTCATGCATGGAACCTTGAACCAGAACATGCTTGATGAACAGTAGGCTGTAGATTAGTTTGACAAACGCGGACAATCATGGAACGTGTTACGGCCGATACAAATACCATCGATTGCTGTTAAGACAGATGTTATCATCATGAAGGCAAGGGAAGGAACCACTACAGTACATGCAGTACTACATATATGGTGGGACTCGCAACTTGTATGTACACTTCCCTGTCTTGTATCTTGCCATGTTGAATGCGTGGCAAGGATTGCGAGAACAAGTGTCCAAATCTGAGATAATCTATCCCTCCGCGTGATATACGCGGGAGATGATATACTTTCTACAAGTCTTGTCGAGTGAGGATCCAAATGACCTGGCCATTCGGTCCGAAAGTAGAGGATAGCCCAGGTGATGCCAAGTACGATGAGACGTGGGGCATTCTGAACCTCCTGGTACAAGGCTGTATTTTAATTTGACATCCGCACGGGCCCATAGCACGTTCTTTTGTGACAGTGCACGCGTGTGCAGAGGGGAGTGTCTGATGCGCCTACAAGTGTTGAAGCTGTCGCGAGTGGAAGTAGGCGCGGTTGAGTAGAAGGGGGCGTAAATCCGCGACACTAAGTGCCAATAGCATTGGACATCGGCAGTGATAATGGTAATCAAGACACTCACAGAATTGCGAATTAGTTGCTGCATGGTGAGACCGGGCCGCGGCCTCTGTTGCTGTAGGGATACAAGTGTAGCAGTGGAGGAGCTGGCACAGAAAATCAGTTTCGTCTACTTGCGTCGCAGACTCTATTTGTTGGTCCAAAGTCAGCTGCCGAGCACAGATATTGAAGTAACATACATAGCAGCGAGACGCGTTGTAAAAGCGAACGCATGGAGCGCGTAGGGTCAAACATGGCAACGAGTTCTAAAAGTGAGCTTATCAATTTAAGGCGTCCTTCATACAAATGGAATTCGCATGCGCAAATCAACGCCTAGACATGGAGATTGAAATTTTGTTGATCCACAGTCACCCATGGCCCATCGGGAGATTTGAGCTGGCTCCCCGTACATCAGCTCTCATCTCGGTCGCAAGGACTGCCATTATACGAAGCCTGTGAATGCCGGATGTTGCATCCACGGCGAGAACTGTTGAATAATATATGATTAATCCGATTTGACGGTGATGAAAGCTGAGGAAGACCCGATTTTGATCTACTTACTATGTGCATTCTGTCTATCGCACCAAAGGCTAGTTGACGAGTATTTTAAGGGATCCAGGAAGTTCTTCCGTGTGAACTAGATCCCTGTCACATGTCACACGGCAGCTAGCTTCGTTCGTGCACTCAGGCTGATCAGCGTGTCTTTGATTAGATGAGTCAAATAACGCATGGAGTAGTTTGCGCACCGAACTATCCATCTACCACTCTCATTCAAATACTTCTTTGTGGCAATAACTGCTCCGTTGATCTTATCAATTACATAGAGTGACGTGACCACTACTAGTAGGCAGGCCGATCTATAAACAAATTCGCCAACTAGCGCTTGGACAGACCGACAGAGTAAGCGACACAAGTATGTACATGACAAAGGGAGCTCCCTATAACTCATTTCCATGCTGCTTTTCAACATCTTACGACACAGCTGTCAAAGTCCCATAAACATCATCGATCGTGCACGATATACAAATTCTCACCCCGAAGGACAGCTCAGCAGACTTGCAAATGTCAGATGATCTTAATTACCAGAGCAACAGTCCTCGTCAAGTCCGCAACATCCGGAATTTGCACATATGTATTGACCACCGTAACAGCAGTCTTTTTGCATGCGAGATAATGAGAACCAGATATATTTTTCATGAATCACTTACGTCCTGGAAAACTGCACCATAAACCAGGGGCGCAACAACCGCCTGGTGCGAAGTGAATGATCAATTGCTAATCTGTCAAAACCGGTATTGACCATCAGCACATCAAGCGTCGCCGAGTTTGACGTGCGACTATTTATGCTCCAAACTCCGCCGCCTATTAGTAATATGCATATCGCCCATCTCATCTGCGGTCGCCCCGCTCAACCGCTTGTCGACGTCCACGGCGACTACGGCCATGTTGTATCTGTCTGGCTCAAAGAATCATACAAGAATGTTAATGATTTCTTTATCCTCGACAGCTTCAACGCTTTCGAGTCGAAGTTGCCCGCAGAAGACCAGCTAGATCAGTACAAGGCCATCGTCTTATCAGGATCAGGTGCGCTTGTCCGCCATCCACTCCACCCAGCCTTTTCACACACATACAGCCGCATCCGCATACGAGGATGTCGACTGGATCAACAACCTCGTCGCCTTTGTCGCCCGCGTGGCCCAGACAAGGCCCTCCATCAAACTCATCGGTACGTATGACCTCCTGTTCTCCTCGTGCGTCACATATGTCCATGATAGGCATTTGTTTCGGACACCAAATCATTGCACGCGCTTTGGGTGGACAAGTAGTCCGAAATCACGGTAGATGGGAAATAGGACCTACACCAATCTCCCTCACCGACCTGGGCAAGGCCATTTTCGGCGTCGACTCTTTTGTACGTGACCCCCATGCGCCCATGTTATTGTGCCTTCTCATACATTTATAGCACATCCAACAAATGCACCAGGACCATGTTCCCTTTGTTCCGGAGAGTTTCTATCTACTCGGATCAACACCGGTTTCCGTCAACCAGGGCATCGTCCGTTTCCGCGATGGCAAGGCGGCTCCGTCCCCTGATGATGTCAACGCGGACGATATTCATATCCTGGCCCTCCAGGGACACCCCGAATTTACCGAGCCACTTGTCACCGACCTCGTCAAACAACGCTCCGCAAAGGGCATTATCGACAAACAGATAAAAGATGACTATATGCAAAAAAGAAGATTTTGGCCAAACGATGGTGTTGGCATCATCGGACGTGCAATATGGAACGTCATAGGAACATAGATGATGACATGTATGTTTTGAATACAATAATCGATATAAGCAATATCTATACCTATATTACGAGCACTGCCGAGGCTGTGGTGTTCGTGCCATCCAGGCTAGCGGCCAACTCCTCAAGCGTTCTGCCTCAAAGGTTTGACAATATTGGGACTCGCACGCACAAATAGACCCCCCTCTGGTAAGGAAGATTGAAAGCTGCTTGAGCTTGATCAGGCAAGCGCCATGGTCTATCAATGGTAAGTTTGAGCTAAATACAATTATGCGGCTCCCCGAAGACGGAGGGCATTCCTGAAGATGCGAAACATATTAAAACACTATACGAAAATCATCAGCCTTCTCACTTGACTCTGCGATGCATCTCTTTATTGGATATATTTCACTGTTTCTGCTGGTGGATGCCAGCAAAGCAAGTCTCAAGACCGCCAACAAGGTTGGTGAACTTGAAGAACCCATCTTTCGAGTGTACAATACCACCGACGCTGCCGGGAACCTTCGTGGCCTGCTCAAAGCGCGCCAATCTTGCGCTGGAAGCTATAGCTATTGCGATGATAACGGAGGGTGCTGCCCTTCGGGGGACGCTTGTTGTATTGATGGTCAATACCATTTTTTGACAACGATTGATAGTAATTGATCATTATTCGTAACAGCAGTTGCTGCTCCCCTGGTTTATGGTGCAGTTTTCCAGGACGTAAGTGCGAAGTTCATGAAAAATATATATCTAGGTTCTCATTAATGATCTCGCGTGCGAAAGACTGTTGTGCCAATAATCAATACATATGTGATAATGCCGGATGTTGCACATATGATGAGGACTGTTGCCCTGGTAATTAAGACACTTTTTACAATTGCAAGTCTGCTGAGAGTCTTTGTTCTTTGTCTTGTAGACGGGAGCTGGGTGAGAATTTGTATATCGTGGATGATTAATTAGTTGATATTTAACAGCTTTTACTGCTCGGTAAATGATAGCAGATCGGTTGCTGTCCTGTAGGATATGATTGTATTTGAGGAAGGCTAGTTGGCGAGCTGTCATGCCGTGACCAGAATACATACGACTGATGGTTACGCCGGAAAACTTGCAGGGCGACGCGTCGCTATGCTCATTTGACAAAATGTGACAAACATTATTGATCAAACACAGTACGAAGAAAACAAGGTAAACATACGAGGTTATATAAATATACTATATGTTACGATGAGAATGAAATAAGTCGTTCGATGGGTTATGAGAAGGCACCAAAGTCCAAAAAAGCCTCTTGCAGGCTCATCTTGCGCACCACGAGCGCTTCGACGATGACTCGCCGGATATCTGGCTCGTCCTTCTCCCTACGGTCACCAATTGGTTCACCCGCTCGTCCCGAGTCGGAATTGGCTGTCATTGGGGGGATAGAGAGTGTAGGGAACACGTCGTCGTCTTCAGCAATATCATCTTCGAGGTGGTCTTCTTTCTCCACGACGACAAATGGCTCTCGTTTTGGTTCCTGCACTAGTACTGGCGCAGCCTGGGTAGACGCAGGTGTAGGTGCAGGCGTGGGCGGAGGCACCATCAACATCAGCATATCGTCACCCATCTCCACCGACACATGCAGCGCTTCCAAGTTGGACACCAACGCGTCAGCTTCTTCGGTCATCGTCAGAGCCACGGTGGGCGGCTCCATCGACACGGCAAAGGGGGAGGGAGTAGGCGAGTCGCTGTTCCCATTGGCGTTGGCACACATGGGAGGGGGTTGCAGACTGGCCGTCCGTTTCCTATCCCGCCGGCGGTGTCTGCGGCTCTTTCCTCCTTCCGCGTGTGGTTGCGTCTCTTTCGCCTGGGGCACAGGCCTACACTGCTTCTTCTGCCTCTTGTTCCTCGCTGTCTGGTTCATCGGATGCGCCGAGTGTATGCGCGTCCGCATGGGGCGCGGCTTGAATACGGCAGATATCTCGATATCAATCACAATGTTAGGTATGAGCTCTGGTTCTGGTTCTTCTTGTTCGCCGTCTGCGATTTCAGCAGGATCGGGGTCGGGGTCCATGGTAAAGCCAGGTGGTAGTACGGAATTGTTGTGGCGACTGGAATGGGTGGACCTGTAGAGCAACACGGTTGCTGAGAGGTCTTCCTCCCTCCTTCCACATCCGTCGTCTCTGCGGCCGTAATATCTGTCGTCGTTGTCGTCGTAGTAGTAGTAGAGGTGTCGTCCCCATCTGCACATCCGCCGCCTCCTTTCCGCCGGCCTCTCTTTCTCGTCCGCATCCACTTGTCTTTATCCTCGCCCAACAGCATCCCTGCGGCCTGTTGAGCCTGGACGGCCAACACCATCGCCTCCGGGACGACGACTTCCTTGACCACGACCACGCTTGCTCCGATCTCACCTGCCATCATCTCAAGAGTTTCTAGACTGGCTTCCATCTCTGTTTTACCGAGGCCGACGAGGACGCCAGAATCGGCGACGCCCAGCTCATAGTAGGCCTGTCCGCCGCCCTCGAGCAAGCGCCATTTGAGCTGGGTGACGAGGCGGGCAAAGCGAGCAGCGGAGGGCGAGATGAGTTGCAGCTTGTACTCGACGTTGCCCGAGTCGTTCTCTGGGACGAGGCGGGGGACGGGACTGGCAGAGATGAGGGCGTCCCAAGGACTGGGAACGCGTGGGCTTTCCGAGTCAGCTTCACCAAACATGGCTTATATTCGGGGGATCATTCTCTGTTCTGTTCGCTGCTTTTTGGAGGGCTTTGACCGAGTCACATCAAGTCCCACCCACGCGCCACTGACAAACACGCTGCTGCCAAACACCCGCACACTTTGAACACGGGACGATGGGAGGAGTTTGATATGGGAGATGCAGGGAATTGGGAAGATGGGAGACGAAGAATACTTAATGCGAGTGCACCTGACATCAATACAAGGCACCCTCATCATTACGGACACATGTATTTCAATTTCTATATCCAACTACACATCGTCAACACCCACCACAATCGCCTTCACAAGTCCTGCCCCGAGCCGCTCAATCTCGCCCAACACCCCACTTTCGTTCAGTTCCACCATACCTTTTTTACCCTTGTCTGGTGCAGGTGCACATGAGAATCCGCCAAGAACGCGAAACGGTCTCGCTCTCCGCACGCTGGGCTCCCACACACATCCCATCTCGTCCCCTCCGTACACATCATAGAATACCATGAATGTATCCGCGTATATACGCTGAGAATAATAGCATGAGATATCTGTGTACGAGAGAGATTTTTTTTATTACAGCCACTTACCTGCAAGTCTTTGAAAAACAGCCGGATGGGGTCAAACCCTGGCCTAACTGGATCCTGCGCCGATGCCAAGTTGGCATACTTGCCCCGACGGGAAAGTACACCTGCATCCGCAATCACGTTTTGGAAATACCGCGGGACAAGGGTCCTGTCGAGCTTGATGATGAAGTCATAGTCGTCCGTCGGGTGCACGAAAAGCGTCTGGACGTCGAACACACCCGTCTCCATCCCCCGCAAGCACTCCCACGCCGCCCTCGCCAGCGCCTTGACGCGGTTCGCGACAACGACATCCGGCCCACGCCCCGTCCATACGCGCCCGTCCCCATCCATCTCCGTCGTCACTCGCCACACCCCCGATCCCACATACTTGCTGCTCAACTCGGACGACACGTCCCCCTCATCGCCCTCATACAGCGGCACATGCAGTCCTTCCTCCCACCTCCACTCCTTCAAAAACTCGATGACGGCCGCAAACCCCCGCTCTTTGCTCCCAGGCACCCGCGCACGCTGCGCACCCATGAAAAAGCTCGCACAGATCACCTCCACCACCTCTTCGCTCACGTGTCCGCAGAGCACCCAATGAGCCGCAAGCCACCGCTTCACGAGCCGCACCGTGCCCGCATATGCTCCATACCGGTGACACAGCGCCGCGATCGCTCGATGATGCCGCGGCGCATGGACGAACCGCCGCAAGTACGTCTCCTTCGCCTCCAGCGCCTCCCGGTACTCCTTGCTGTTCCTATTTTCCCCCTCCTCCTTCCTGACAACAACGTGTGGCATCTTTCGCGCCTTGGCATTGGCGTCCAACACCCGGTCCAGCAACAGCGCTTCCCTCTCGTGCCATATCCGCACAGCGAACGCCCATCCCTCCCGCGTCACGATCTCCAACCATGCCCGATCCACCACCTCCGACTCTTCACCACTCGCACCATCACCGAGGACAACGCCCGCCCTTGTCCCCTCCACACGCGCCATCAACCCCGTCGCGATCCGCTCAAAAAACGCGAGCTTCATCCTCTGTATCGCCCCAAGCTCGTCCGGCCACCGCCCCGACCGTTCAAACTGGAGCACCACCTCCATCACGGGCATGTACCGCGCACTCGCAGGCAGACAGCCCGCCACCCCGTCGGACACCGCCACTGGCGCAAACACGCTCGTGTACCGCAGCATCTCGGACACGGCGCTCACCTGCACGAGCGCCAGCGGCAGCTCGTCGCCTAGGCCCTTGAGAGCCCTCACCACCCCGTCGAACGCCTCGACGGCAGCCTTGAACCCGACCGGCACCCCAGCATCGACGTACACCCGCGACACGGCAGGAGACATGCGCAGCACAGCGTCGAACCCGCCCTGCCACGTCGTCACAACCTCCTCCTCCAGCCCTTGAAAATGGTGCGCTAGAACGTGTCGGACAATCAACCCTGGTATGTGCGTCTTTTCGTCCGCCGTTTTCACATCCCATACGATGCTGTACAAGATCCGCCCATCCTTGAACCGGCGCAGCTCCGCTTTGTCGCCCCATAGCTCGCGAAAGGCATCGACGACGGCTGCGTCCGGCTCGTCCGCCGCAGGCCCATGATCGACGAGACGAAAGGCGTGTGCAGGGTCATGTAGGATCCCGATAAAGATGGTGCCGGGTGTGGAGGGGTGTGCTTGGGTGATGGGCCGTAGAGTGGAGGAGGGATGTAGGATCGTGATGGCTCTACTGCGGTCTCCCAGTGCTTGGTGTAGGATGGCGTCTATGGAGGAGATGAGTGCAGCGAAGGACGATCCGTAGTCCAGTGTGCTGTGGGGTGATTTTTTCCGCGGTTCGGCCTTTGAAAGATCGATGCTATAGGAACGTATTTTAGCACAGTCCCTTCCCCTCCGTTTTTCTGTCACGTACCGCATCACGAGATCAAACCGAGTTGCGAGCTCGCGCTGGTCTTTGAGGAAAACGTCCGTAAAAGGGTCTCCCTTGAATGTAGGATCGTCCAGTATTTCCAATGTTTTTCGAGCATCGTGGCCTAGCTAAATGTCAGATTTAGATGACAGAAAAACACAACGAGGTAACACGAAAACCAACCATCTCTAGCGATCCTCGAGGAACGTCTGCAAAAAAGTTGATGAGAGATGTTGAATCGACAAAAATCGCCTTGTGATGCGTGCGGTATTCTTCAGGGGCGAACTTTGTCCGTTCCACCATCAGCCAACGCCACGAACCAGAGAGCAACGTACACAGTGACCCTCTTCAGACTTGAGGAAAACCGCATCTCGTTCAGGACTGAATTTAGCTGTGGGAAGAAGCGTTACCACACACAGAACCAAGGAAGAGAGAAAGAGAGAGAAAGAGAAAGAAAGAGAAAGAAAGAGAAAGAGACGGACCTAAAACATCCAACCCCGCCCTAAACATCTGATACGAGCTCAACCCCCTCCCCAGCGCCCTCGTTACCCCCGCCCTGGACGCTGTCGAAGGTTCCTCGCCTCTCACGAGCAACTGCACAAGCGCGCTCCACCAGGCTCCTTTGCCCTTATCAAACCCGCGCACGCACACGCGCGTCCCTCCTCCATCTCCGTACCCGCGCTGGTTGGCCCACACGCGTAGCAGACAGAGGGCATCGGCGAACGCGGCCAAGTCCTGTTTGACGGAGAAGGCAGCGACGAGGTGCCGTTTGGGCGTGAAGCATTGGAGGAGGTGGGTGTTGTAGATGGGTGTTGGAGGAGGATGAAGAGAGGAGGAGGAGGAGGAGGATTTGGTGCGGATGTTGGAGTGGGATGGCGAAAGGCGATGGAGCGGGATGGGGCATGGGGTAGAGACAAAGGGGATGATGTGGACTTGGGCGTTGAGTTTTGTGGAATCGAAACGGGAGCCATCTGTCAATCATTATCAGCGTCATCAAGTGTCCCTCAGCACGCACACGCACACACACACTCACCAGGCCGAGGGGTGATGACGAGAGTCGTCAACCGTGGATCGTCAGCAATCGAGTCATACGCCACGTCCACGCTAAACTCTCTTGATTTCAAGACCGCGGCAGCTATCGTGGCGAGGTAAAACGCTCGTTTTTGGAAAAACCTGGCGTTGAGGTAATCCTTTTCTTGGAAAAGACTCTTTCACTGAACCGTCAGCCATCCGCAACACACAACAGAGGAACTGACGTACATGGGGCATCTCGAGCGCAACGTCGACGCCAAACTTATTTCCGTCCTTGGCCTTGACGCTGACACCGCTTGCCCAGCTCCCTACCAGAACGATGTCAACCGGTTTTTCAAACGCGACTTTCCAGTTGGTCTCTTCCGTTGGGAGGGGCAGCGAGTACGGGACTGCGACGCCATGCTTGAGGAGGCCCCGCGCAGCTTCGAGGGGGTGTTGCGGCGGAACGGAGGGTAAGGCGAGGAAAAAGGCATGCAGGGCGAGCAGGAAGCGGTCGAGCGGCGGTTGTCGAGATGGTTTTGGCCGCACGTTGGGCAGCAGAGCGTCGATCTGGAGTTTGAACGCGCTTGACCTGTAGAGCTCTGCTGCGTCCTTGATGGCCCGGATTTCCTCACCAGTGGGTGGCTTGCTGCTGGCAGAGTTGGCCTGTTCGTCAGGCATCTCATCCTCACTCTCCATGTCACTTTTGTTCTGGCTGATATGAGAAAGAGGCGTGACGGTCCAACAGAGAAATCATACAGTACAAGTGGCTCTTTTTCGCTTGAGTCCCGGCATGAAATGAAAATGATACACAGCCACATCGTAAGGGTCTACTCCAAATCATAAAATCCCAGTCCATGTCTCAATCAGATCCACAACGCAACACCCATCTATGGGGACATATTGCTTCGTGATGATCTTGATCACTTCCTGTGCCACCAGCCCTCCCAACAACGCTGCTGTGTTTGGCAGATCGGCCGTAGGCGCGCGCGCGCTATCAATGCATTATGACTCAGAATGTCTCAAAAGTAGAAGACGCACAGCTCTCCAGCGACTTCGTCCCATTCTGGATCAGGCAGTGATGTGCCAGGAGGCAAAAGCGCTCGAGCCTCCGTTGTCAATTCCTCTATGCTGATTTGCGGCAGCTGGTGATATAGTGAAGAATAGCCCTGTTTTGACAACACGCTCTCGAGCGCGGACAGACCCAGATGCGTGGAAGCTTGTCTCGCTGAAGAAGCGAGAGCGTCGACTGAGGAACGCGAATAAGAACTCACACTCTTTGCAAACAGCCTCGTTCGCTTACCTAGAGCTTTGCCCCCATCCTCCTCCAGTGATCCCCACTTTCGTCCCTTGAGCAATCGCAATCGATGCGAGTTTCTGACAAAGTTGTCCAACAACACCTCGTCGATGCCATTTCCGCCACCTTGTTCTTTCACAATCGTCTCGACTGTGTGCTTCTCCTCTGCCGAACGTTCCTTGTACATCTTTTGCAAACGGACGTATTCGTCGGTACTTGCTTTCATGTCTGGCAAAGTACTCGTGAGTGGGAGGCAATTGTATCGTTCTGTAAATGTCTTTAGTGCTTTTACAAGCTGGAAAAAGGGAGGTAAAGAAGATGAAGGTTCGTCTAGACGTGGGTCAGAGAAGAGAAGAGATATGTCGGAGGGCACAGTGGAGGAAGTCCAACATCTGTATGCTTGGGATTCTGCTTCTTCAACGTTTTCTTCGTCAAACTTGCGTCTCATTCCAGCTACTTGTAGTTTGAAGGATTGTTTCTCTGCATATGTTTGTGGTGGGAGGCCATGATGCTATCGTCAAAAGGTCAATGACGAAAGTAAGGTAGACAGGAAAACGACACTTGCTGTCTTTTTCCATTCTTGTAGTGCGCGGACAAGAAGGACGACGTAAGGAATATGGGCGTGATCTGTCACGTCCATGTTTTCCAGGTCTAGTGAGTGTGAATAGTCCAGAAGTGCCGGAAAAGCATTGTCTATGCGAAGAGAAGCGGAGCTTTCCAAGTGACTTTCGATAACTGTCCAGAGTTTGTTGAATCACAAACGCGGGAGGTGAAAGCAGCGACTCACTGGCATGTTGATGGAATTGAATGTTGAACTCTGCCAGGAAACCTGCTGATCGCACGACCACTAGAGACGGGAGACTTTGGTCTTCCCACAAGATGTGGGATAACTTTTGCAGAGTCTCCTTTTCCAGATTATGCACGATGACCATCATATAACCGCTCAGCCACTCCTTTGCGCCCTCTTCGTCGGCCAAGAGCTGAGTGAGATGGCGTGTGTCAGCCTTGCCCTGTACATCTTCGTTAAGTTCAGCTAGTAGACGCACGGCCTCCTCTGCGCGAGACTTTCCGATGCTGTCTGGACCGTCGAGAAAGAAGTTATTGCCTGCGTCTTGAGGAGTGACGAGGGCGTGGTCTAGGATGGTGAAGTGGCCTATTCCTGGTAGAACGAGGTTCTTGAGGATGGAAGTTGAAGTTGCGGACGCTGAAATGAGGAGGATGCTTGCGTCTTCGAGAGCAGCCTGGCCTGAAGCGGCCCACAACCTGAAGAAAGCGGTCAGAGGGAGAAAGAGTGAAATGTGCTTGACATGCCTGAGTTGACGGTCGTATCGCCTGGATTTTCTGTCCGGGTTTGAATCTGTGATTGTCATCAGACAAGCTAGTCAAGTCTCAGGTTATGTCTAGCGAGGCGCGTCAATACTGTGAGCTGGCAACCCAGCTGGTGCTCGAGGCCAAGCGCTCCAGCCACACCGACTCGCTGTTCAAATACAACGACCCGCTCGTCCGCTCAATCGTCCGCGAGCAGCGTCATCTCGAGAATGCCGCCCTCGCCCTCCTCCACCACTCAGGTCCCCCCCGCCTGCCCTCCTCATCATCCAGACCGCCATCCTCAGGAATAAGCGCTGTCTCCTTGCTTACCACGACCATCGCCTCCATCGCCTCCGTGACTTGTACTGGGCCGTCGGAGGCGCCCTGCCCCATCTCCTCTCCAATCACGATCTCAGAAGCAAGCTCTCCCCTCACGAAGTAGATTATCTCCGCCAATACAACGCTTCCGTCATGGACTTTCGCTCCGAGTTCTCACAGGAGCTCGACATCATGGCCACCATTACCCAGCCACCCAAGGACATCCACATCCTTGTCCAGGTCATCAAGGATTGTGGCCTCATACAGACAGAACTCGGATCCATCGATTTCAAAAAAGGCCAGCGCTTCATGGTGCGCAAGGCCGACATTGAGCATCTCATCGTCCAGGGCTACCTCGAGCAGGTGTGATGTCATGTTGGGTTTCGACGCTTCAGACAAATAAAACCATACTTTCTTCCTCTCACTGTCATGGTCCTCACCCGTGTCTGCAGACCGCTCCGCCATGCACGGCTAATGTCCAACCTTGGTCTACGCTCTCGCCTTCCTGCAGACTCGCAGCCCCAGTTCGATCCAGACGGTGTCTCACGCGTATCAGACCAAGAATGGGAGATCCGTACAGGCCAGTACCCCAAATCCGAAGCGTTCAAGCCTTGAGTTTATCACAGACATGCAGGACGAGCTATATACGTTCTGCAAAACACTTTTTCCCACTTTTTCGAAACGGGCCTTATCACCTCCATCGACACTACTACGGGCGCCCCGGACGAGCCTCCGTCTTCCACCGGCATCGTCGGCGGCGCTCTCAAACTTCCAATTTCGTTAATCCCCTCTTCCTCGTCTAGCAGGAACTCGAGTCGCCATGAAGCCATCTACAGCCCCAAAATACGACTGTCGTATACTCCACCAGTTGCCTTACCTGCCCCGTTTCCCAAGACAATCAGCATAGAAGGCACGCACGGACCGTGTCCACGAATATCAGTCATATGCTTATCCCCCTTCTCTAGGCCTCCCACTGTACATTGCATCGTCCACCTTTGTCCGCCATACGTTGAAAGCTCTCTACACCGACCTTCGCGTCGAAATCGACAAATTTGTTGTGCACACCTCCGGGCCAGGCCGATCCCCACCCGGTTTTTTCACCGGATGTGTTCCTGGACGCGACTTTGCTACTGCCGTGCTTGCATACCCGAACCGCGAGCTGAACGGTCTCAGCTCACAGAGTGAGCAGAGTCTGCGCCATGGTTTGGAAAAGCACACCGAGAGGAGGACGCCGCTCGTTCGAGAAAAGAGCTTGTTGATCGGGTGAAGGTCGTAGGCACCGCCAGGGTGAGCGGTGCGTCTAACCAGTGGGACGTGTGAGTGTCTAAAAAAAACGCTGTTCGTGATAGACGTTTTGATGGAACGTCGTGTTAGCGTGTCCACGTATACGTTTTCGCCCTTGTCCGGTCTGATATTGACACATGTGATCGACTCGATTCATCCCGCGCCGCATCAGGCAGTGTATGACTCGTTGAGGTCGAATCTGGGCAAGGTGTTTGGGTGGAATGGTGCACCTGCGGGCTTGCCACGCCCGGCAGAGGTGCATCCGGCGCCGGCCGTGTGTCGGGGGACGCATGGAGGGAGAAGGAGGGATGGGAACGAGGGTTGAGGTACGCGTCGGGGAATCCGTTTTCAGTCCGGGTATCGTGGTGCGATGCAATCGTAACCGCCATCTGGCCTGGCCGCCAACCCCGATGGTTGGCGTGATGCAGACGTCTCGCAATGAACAGGCAGGCCTGTATCTATGTACGTGTTCAAGTTTGAAGACTCGCAATTTCATTGTCCGTGTCTACTAGCTATGCACCACCAGGAAACTTGAGTGTCATTACAGAGCCATACGATCCAGCGTATATTATTGTTCAGTCTCTCCTCAGAGCCCCATCTCGCTGCTATCTTAACGTCTGCCCCCCTGCCCCTGCCCCTGCCCCCCGTGCCCCCCTGCCCCCCCCTGCCCCCGTGCCCCCCTGCCCTGCCCGCCGCGGCCGCTTGCACCTGTTGAGGGGTCATTAGCCGGATATCAGTTTGTCCCTCGACCTGCACCGGCGTAAGCTCAGCAATCCCCACGACCGCGGCCGCATGACGCGCATAATTCCCTTCCTTCCTCACCTCCGATGGAGATGTACCAGGAGGGTGATTGCGCGCTACTAGACTGCGGCGATGAATGACTCCCTGGAAATACATTAAGAACATCACCAATGTTCAGAGGTAGATGTTAGTTCTAACCTCCCTGTTCCCATGGATGGGGAAGGCGCCTGCGGTGGTGCACAGGGAAAAAAGGAGAATGGCGATTTTTGAAAGATGCATGGCGATGTGATAGCTAGGACCAGCCTATGCTAGATGTCGGGTCGAGGAAGAACCCAATTCCAAGTCGAGTCGACTAGGAAATGAAGGAGCGCGTGCCAAAGTACAACTTATATATGGCCTCCATCAGTACGCTGATGGCGCTCCTCATGAGTGCCATTGCGGCTATTCTGCTTTTGGTTGGTGTGGCGACGAATCTCACTCACGAGGACCTGGATGATACGTCGCATCAAATATGGGATCAATTACCACGCACCTCTTATACTATCTGCAATCAGTCTGCCCGCTTTGCTGCCACCTTCGTAGATGGTGTTAAGAGACGGGGATGGGAACGAGGGTTGAGATACGGATCAGTCCGTCCGTCCGGGTACCATGGCGATCTGCCGATATCATTAAAACGGACCAGTCCATCGTGGCGATTCTCAGAAGCGCCGTCTAGCTAATTATGAGCCGTGCCACCACCACCACCACCTCCGCCGCCGACTCTTCTGTGCGCCTCCGTCATCGCCACCATTATACCCCCCAACCCTTGCCTTGGCCCCCCCCTGCTGCCCCTGATGCCCCTGATGCTCCTGATGCCCCTGATGCCCCTGCCCCTCCAACCCCGCCGCAATCCTTGCCTGCTGCGCCCTCAGGCTTTCCTGCTCAGAAGATTCACTAGAAGCAGGAGGGTGATCGCGAGTTAATAGACTGCGGAGATAATACACTTCCTGGAAAAAGGTAAGAAGGTCCAGAAGCAGTCCGTGTTAGTTACCGTGTTCCCGTGGATGGGAAGGGCGCCTGCGGCGGTGTACAGGAAAAAGAGTAGAGCTGTGATCTGTGAAAGACGCATGGAGACGTGATAGCTATATAGGACCAGCCTATGATAGATGTCGAGTTGCAGCGGCTTTGTGTAACGTGACGAGCACTCTCCGGGATTACCGGTACCGGTTACCCCGCGCGGTTCTGACGCGCCGCCGCATCCGCTAGTACCCTCAGCCTATCCTGTCTTCCCCCTGCCAGCCTAGCCTGCCCTGCCGCCGCATCCGCTAGCACCCTCAGCCTATCTTGTCCTGCCGTTGCCTGCCTGCCGTTGCCTGCCCTGCCGTTGCCGGCCTAGCTTGTGCTGCCGCCGTCGCCACCTGCGCTAACACCGCCATCCTATCCCTCTCTCCGCCGCCTCCCCATTCCGGCGAGGGCCTCTGCGGCGGGCGATTGCGCGCTACCAGACTGCGGCGATGGTGCACTCCCTGGACAATGAATATCAATAAAGTCCAGACTTGGGGGGTAGCTGCTAGTACCGTGTTCCTGTGAATTAGGATTGCGCCTGCGGTGGTGTACAGGAAAAAGAATAGAACGGTGATTTGTGAAAGGCGCATGGAGATGTGATAGCTAGGACCAGCCTATGCTAGATGGAAGAACCGGCTCCAATTCTCGAGCGGAGGCAGTAGTCAGAGGTTAAGTACCGATGATTCATCGCTCGGCTATCATTTGGATCAAGTGGTAATGATTGCGCGTGATTCACGTGGACACCACGGTGAGTGGTTGAGTGCTGACTTGGGTCACGTTTTCCGGCTTCATCACCTCTACCGGTGCCTTGGACGAGCATCGGTGTCTTCTACATAAAATACGATTGCCGAACACAGGTCACACAACACACTGATCGCGCTCGGGTCTAGTAGGCCTCCCACTGTACATTTGCCTCGTCCACCTTTGTCCGCCATACGCTGAAAGTTCTCTACACCGACCTTCGCGTCAAATTGGTCTTCTGGGTCGGGCCGATCTTCACCCGGTTTCTTCACCGGATCTGCTCCAGCTGGACGCGACTTTGCTACCGTGTTTGCATCACCATCTCAGCTCACAGACTCTGTACAATGGTTTAGAAAAGCATACTGAGAAGAGGACGCCGCTCGTGCGTCCAACCAGTGGAACGCCTAAGTGTTTAAACGCGATAGGTGTTCGATGGTACTGCTGAGTTGACGACGACGACTAGCTGTGCTTTTGTCCAGTTTCATGTGATCAACTCGATTCATCCTGCGCTGGTCGAATTTGTGGTGGAACATGGGTACCTGCCACGCCCAGCCGAGGTGCATCCGGCACCAGCGGCGTGTCGAGGGGAACGCGTGGAGGCGGTGCGATTGCTGGGATGGGAACGAGGGTTAAGATACGGGTCGCGACATCCACTTTCATTTGTTCCAGTCCGGGTATCGTGGCCTATAAAGACGTTAACGCGGTGCGACGCAAGTGCGATGTTATCGTAACTGTCATTGGCCTGGCCACCAACTCTGACGGTTGGCATGATGCAGGCGCCTCGCGATGAACAAGGGGGGCATCTCGGACTTTCTCTATCAATGTACGTCTCAAGTTCGAAGACTCACGAGCAGCCCACTTTCCTGATGATGTCGTCTGCCTTACAACTTCAAGTTATTGCAGAGTCATACGGTCCAGCGTATATTATTAAAATGCACAGGTCAATCTCAGAGGCGCCGTCTCGCTGCTACTCTGGGGATACGTGTCTTAACGCGGTCTCATGCCCCGCCTCTGCCTCTGCCACCACCACTGCCTCTGCCACCACCACCACCACCACCACCACCACCGCCGCCGCCGCTGCGGACCGCAGGAAGAATTAACGCCCCCTGCCCGTGCCCATCTTCCATCCCCCCCTGCGCCTCCTCATGCTCCCGCCTTAACCTCTCCTGCTCCCGCTGCGCCCTCTCCCGCTGCATCCTCATCTCCTCTACTTGGTCTTGATGCTGCTTTGCCAACTCCTCTGGGCTTTTTCCTTTACCTGGATCGCGCGCTACTAGACTGCGGCGATTATACACTCCCTGAACAAATATTAAGAATGTCACCAAGGTTCAGAGGTAAGATGTTAGAGTTACCGTGTTCCCATGGATTGGGATTGCGCTTGCAGTGTACAGGAAAAAGAGTAGAATGGTGATTTGTGAAAGACGCATGTGTGATAGCTATGTAGGACCAGCCTATGCTAGATGAAGAACCAGCTTCAAAGTCGAGTCGAAGAGAGAACGAAGAAAGTGCGACCACCAAGTGAGGTAGATATAGGCTTATAACCCGCTCCCACAGAATTTTGATCGAGATATCATGTGGCGTTACAGGTTTTCAATTTTCACTGGTCACCACTGGGCCTGGAAACTATCATTCTGCTCCTGTGGGGACCAGGAGGTACCTTGCGCGCTACCAGACTACGGCGATGATACACTCCCTGGAAAAACATTAAGAACATCACTCTTCAAGCTTGAAGATTCAGAAATGGATTAGCTAGGACCAGCCTATCTAGCGGCTAGATGTAGAACCAGCTTCACAAATTAGAAAACGAAGTCACCATCAATCCTAGTAGGCCATTGATCTTATCATATGGCTGTGTGACGAGCATTGGGTACTCTGCCTACGCCGCCCCTTGCTTTTCATGCTCCACCCTCAATATTTCCTTGGAAAAAAAATTCAAGAACGTCAACAAGATGCGACCACCATCAAGAGGTGGAGCCGGATCAAACGTCAATGGTTGCGCGAGACCCGCATGGCGACGAGGGACCGACTACTTACCAACGACAACATTTCCCAAATCCGTAACATCAACTTGGTCACTTGTTCCAGTCCAGGTACTTACCATGACCTGAGGGTTGTCTATCAATCCGCTATCTGATGTTGCGTTGCCTGATCGAGCATGGACCCCATCTTAGACTCAATCTACATATAGCCATGTACCGCACGATTGAAATGTTAATGCAATGGAGCTACTCTGAAGGGGCATGTACCTTGGCTCACGCACTTGTTCGTTATTGCGATTCGGCGCATATCATTAAAAACGTCGTATCTTAAACTTAGGGTTCTGTGAATAACTAGTTAATAACTCCCGGGTTCAGTCAAGGTAGTGAATAACTTGTAACACCCGAGAACCCCGAGAACTGCCTGAGCCAACCTCAAGCCGTCAATTTTACGACAAGCGTGTAAGTTTGGATGTGGGATGCTGTTTGCACCACCGGAGAAACTTTCAGATGCTGAGTTTCACAACGTTCTCACCAGGCTTGCTCTATGGATCACCAAATTACCGACAGAACTGCCGTATCACACGGAAGTTGATAGTGGTAGGCAAGATGTTCAAAACATCATTGATATGGTTCAGATAGGACAGTGGTATGGACACAGAGATGTATTACCTTCATTTCATCTCATGGTACTGGCTTGTAAACAATTTAGGACATGAAAGAACTGCCAAAACGAAAGGTGTATCGGCCAGTTGTCAAGTTTCGCAATATCAAGCACGGCATCTTAGATGCTGTTAAAAACGGGAGGAATCGGGGATTTTGTCTGAGAGCGATGACTCGGATTGTGGGGAGATGGACGAATCTGAGCCGTTTTCTAGGCCGCATTCGTTGTCTCCTGCTGAGCGCGTCACATTCGATGTTGACTGCGACGTCGATATCAAGTCTCCTTGGTTACTTGACCTCTTGTCAGACAGTCCGACGGTCACAGAACCCGATCCAGTGGTTTCCTCAGCCCATGTGCTGTTGATGATGCTGAGGAAGCCGATTTAGAAGCCATTTTTGCGAAGGCACTTTTGTCGAGTTATTCACACGAAATGAGTTATTAACAGTTACTAACGTATGTGACGAACTCCCTTGGGAGTTGTTTAAACTCCAACGTAATGCATGAACCGCGGTCGTGTCGGCGCCGGCTTGAGATTCTGTCGATGTTGATGCTGCACCACCGCCGCTCGCATGTGCATATTCAGGTGCGCCTGTAGAAGTTTATTCAGCTTATCCTGCCTCTTCCTCTCTTCCGCCTCTGCCACCAGGCGTGCGTGCCCCTCCCCCAATTCTGGATCCTTTTCCTGTGGGGAACCAGGAGGGTCCTTGCGTGCTACCAGATTGCGTCGATGATACACTCCCTGAAAGAAAGAAAAAACATTTGAGATCAGAATTTCATCACCAAGGTTCAGAGGTACTAGACGTTTACCGTGTTCCCATAAATTGGGATTGCGACGCCTGCGGCGGTGTACAGGAAGAAGAGCAGAACGGTGATTTTTGAAAGGCGCATGGAGATGTGATAGGACCTGCCTAGGTGGAAGAACCAGCTTCAAATGTCGAGAGAAAACGAAGTGGTCACTGGATGTTATATAAGTAGGTCCGGCTATGATCAACGCCGACTCTACAAGCCAGTAGTCGCGCTGGTAATACGGATGCGCAATATGCCTCGATCTGCCGTAATGACGCGTGTCAGGACACGCAACACGGCCAGGGTGAGCGGTGCGTCCAAACAGTTCTACTCTTCGCGATTTGTATTTGATGGACTGATGAGTTTACGACTAATTCATGATGTCGACGTTTCTGCGTTGTCCGGTCCGAATTCGATTCACCCCGCCTCATATATAATCCTTTGAGGTCGAATCTAGAAAGGTGTGTACCTGCGGTGTTGCCGCGTCCGTCGGCGTATCGGAGGCGCGTGGAGGCCGTTATCTTCTCTACTCGATGCTCGCATTCTGAACTGAAAGATTCGGTACTTTCTCGGTGTGCACGCAGCTTCGTTTTCATTTGTTTCAGGTGCCATCGCTTTCCGAATGGCTTACCGCTATCTGATGTCGCAAACTTACACCGTCTGATCACCAACGTCTGGCGATGAACAGGGATGAAATCCAAAAGCACCATCTCAGACTCTTGTACAACCGAGCTGCTCCGAGGTGCCATATACTTCGAGCAACTGAGCAGCCAGTATCTTGCGCAGTTTGTTCGCAAGAGTGTTGTTGCAGCGCAATGTATAATTCAATTTCCACCTGGAGGAGGCTGGCGCAGCCTCCCTAAATGTTGGGCATATGCAGCTAACCCAGGCCACTTCACTGTCTGCCCTGCCGGCGCTCTCTGCCCTTGATGCCCTGCTCCCGTCCTCTGCCCTTGATGCGCCGTCGTCGCCCCTCCCCCTTCGTGCCCTGCTGGCGTATCTCCCGTCGTCTGCCCTTGATGCGCCGTCGTCGCCCCTCCCCCTTCGTGCCCTGCTGGCGTCTCTCCCGTCCTCTGCCCTTGATGCGCCGTCGTCGCCCCTTCCGTCTGCTCCCCTTCGTGTCGCGCCGGCACCACTCCCGTCCTCCGCCCTTGGTACGCCGCCACCGTCTGCAGCAGCTGCCTATCTGCATTCATTACTCCTTCTTCCCCGTTCCGCGCCTCCTGCTCGGCCCTCAGCTCCACATTCTGCCCCATTTCATGTGGGGGTCGACCTGTTGGATAACTGCGCGCTACCAGACTGCGGCGATGATACGCTCTCTGGAAAAATATTACTAAAGAACATCACCAAGGTTCAGAGGTCGACGTTACCGTGTTCCCACGGATTGGAATAGCGTCTGCGGCAGTGTACAGATAAAATAGTAGAGTGGTGATCTGTGAAAGACGCATGGGTAAGGGTGGGAGATAGGACCAGCCTATACTCGATGTCGAACCAGCTTTAAAATGTCGGATTAGCGCTTCCCGCGTGTCTCGGTCGACCAAGCCAAATTACCTTTTAACAGCCGTCAAACGCGAAAATGTCCTGGAAGAACCTTGGTCACATAGTACGGACGTTATCTTCTTCCTTATCATCGTTGACAACGTCGAACGTGGAGCGTTTAGAGCCGTCAAACGCGAAAACAGAAGAAATATCTCCAGGTACGCTTTTTCGCCATCAATGACGATAAGATAACGTCCACACCATGCGGTATCGCGTTATCTTTTTCTAACTCCGTTCTCCTTTTTCAGGGGCCTTTGGCAATGGCGGGCGCGACCACCGGATGTGGGCCTCGAAGGAGGCACTCGATATGAAGGCATGTGTCGGGCGATTCACTGAGGCCATCCTGAGTGGCCATCTTTGCGCTCGCCTCGCGCCAGCTTGCTCACGCCCGCATCATGCTCTTTCGTGCTGTGCGCCTCGCCTCAGAAAGCGCCTCCTCCCCCGACTTGCCCATTTCAATGCAGCTGATCGTTCGTATCCAGATCTCCGCCTTCATGTAGACTTTGCCATCCTCTGCATCCTCCTCTGCGGACCCGATGTTTTCGATGGTGCAGGCCGCGTATATAAAGTGTAGTACATACTGTAGGAATGATTATCGGTTTTACCCCTCCGGTCGTACCCCGAGCTACATTAAACCTAAAAACAGAAGGAAGTATTGAATTTTTACAAAGGAAATAAATAACTGATAAGCCATGGTTAGGAAAAATGTCTGAGACCGTTACCATTGGAAGTTTCAAAATTGAAACACTGAAGGGCCACGACAATTGGCTGGCGTGGAAGCAGAGGATTATAGGGATCCTTGAAGAGCTCGAGCTCGACGAATATATCGATGAGAATGCTGCAGCACCAAAGCCAAAAACCGAGGGCACGCCAACAGAAGACGAGGCAACAAAACTGAAAGCATGGACGAAAAACGATAAGAAAATGATGACGAGACTTAGACTTACTATTGCTGACTCCAAACTAATTTATGCATCAGGAGCAAAAACCACGAGGGATATGTGGAAACAACTTTGCGTGGTTTACGAGTCAAAGGGGAGGCTCGGAATACTTGCGGCATGATGGGAATTGTACTGAATGCAAGTGGCTGACAATTTTGATATGTGACAACATATTGCGCAGCTACGAATTTTACAAGAAAGACTACATTCAATGGGGAGTGTCATTACTGATGAAGATTTCATAATGATACTGATTACATCCTTACCTGAAACCTGGGATGTCTATACGTCAGCTTACTTGGGCGCGTTGGGCGATAACATCATTTGAACTAATTGCAATATTAATTTCTGAAGATAATCGAAAGAAAGGAAGAGACAGACCATTGGGGAACACGATGCAATCAAGAAGTAGGAATACATGTGGATATGGAAACCACAGTGGACGGCGTGAAGGCCAAAAGGACATCGAATGTTACAATTGCAAGAGGAAAGGTCACATGTTGCATGACTGTTGGGTGCCAGGTGGTGCAAAACATGGGCAAGGCCCAAATGGTAAAGGAAAAGGCAGGACTAATCAAACTCAGGATGATCAAAACAAGGATAATATGAACAACTCACTGAATGACTTAGCATATGTCATTTGCGCAGCTGAAGGACAAGATTTTGAACAAACCGACTGGATTTTTGACTCGGCAACAATGTCGCACATATGCCCTATACAAGAAGTTTTTACCAAATACACTGAAATTAGCTCATCTATTTTAGGAATAGGAAATGCGGCCGTACGAGTAAAGGGATGAGGAATGGTTATAGTCAATTTTAACATGGATGGAAAAATCATCCCACACACACTGACAAACATCTTGCATGTTCCAGATGCGACAAACTGTTTAATTTCGGTCAGTTGGTACGACAAATCACGCAGTGCCACAGAATTCAGAGATGGAAAATGCACGCTAAAAGACCAACATGGAAAAATTGTCAGCAAAGGTATTTTAAAAAATAAATTATACTTACTACTAGCACGCACTGGGACCCTTAAAGGGACAACATTGCCATCCTTGATCGAAGGCAAAATTGAGCAAATGATGACAACAAATAACAAAAATGAATCATGGGAGGAATGGCACAAAAGATATGGCCACATCAATACACATGCACTTCAACAATTGGCATGTGAAAACATGGTCACGGGGCTGTTTGTTGATCGAAAATCAAGCACAAACATAAATTGCACAGCCTGCATTGAGGCAAAGCAAGCATGATGACCATATCCCAAGGAAGCATCCCACCAGTCACAAATGCCTGGTGAGTGCACCGTAATGGACGTATGGGGACCAGCTAGAACCTGATCAATAGGCCGATGGCACTATTACTGTTGGGATTATGCGAGCATCGGATATATCCGAGCCGCAGCACATTGGAAAATATATCCGAGCCGCAGCACATTGGAAAATATATCCGAGCTGCAGCATATATCGGAACCGCTTCGCATATCGGATGCGGAGCGCTAATTTGAACATCCGTGCATCGGATATGATGCAGCGGAAATGCGCATGAGTACAGAAGTATAATACCGTATATAAGTAAAATAGGGCACGAATAAAATAAGCTTGCTGCCTGCGCATACACTCATACGACAAATAGTTTTCACACTAAAACTACTGCTCTACTACGCTTCGCACCTGCTCACCTGCGCACTAGATATCACGCGCAGCTCACGCATCCCGCTCGCGGACATTGCTGCGAACCATCATCATTCTCACAGGTTATGGGCCCCGGAGCCTCGCTTTAAACAACCTTGGGCAAAACACTTCTATTGACGACTCTGAAACATTATTACGTCATGTCTCACTTACCCCCTATTGCTAATCCGGAAGCCGGATCGACATCCGCTGTGAATCCGACTCCCGCACCACAAACTACTGTTCCGGAAGTCGTTCCAGAAGATGAAAGCTATACTTACAAACATGCGACGTCCTACCTCTCGGCCATCCAGAAAATGGAAAAGCTAAATTCGAAGAATTGGCTAGCATGGAAGGAGAGGATGTTATACATCCTGAATGCATGCCACGGTTTTAGCTACGTTACTGGCACCATTGAGCGACCCGATCCGAATACCAATCCCGTCGGAGCACAAAGATGGACAGACATGGACAACGCAATTTCAACATTGCTCGTTACTGCCGTCGGAGATGAACAGATGATCCATGTGCCGAAGCAAGACATTGGTGGATCAGTTGCTACTTCCGTGGATATTTGGCTTGCCTTGAAAGAAGCGAACCAAGTTCAAGGCATTATTGCCATCTTTCTTACTCTCAGAGATTTCTGGGCGAAACGCGCTACGGAGGATGAAGATCTCATCTTGCATCTCAACCGGATGAAGGAGTACTGAGTTGAATTACAGATGATGGGTTGGGAGATTGCGGATGACATCTTCAAGTTACACATCCTTTGCTCATTGCCCCGCTCATACGCAGAATGGGTCAATTCGACCATCGGAACAGTCACGGAACTTCGGAAGATTCCGATGTCCGTCGGTCAGCTCATCATGCACATTCGGAATGAAGCTATGCGACGGAAGGCTCCGTATACTCACGAAGCCGACGAGACCGCTAATAAAGCGCAGGAGCGCTTTCACGGAAAAAAGCGGAAGTACAATACTTCTTCTGCTTGCGCTATTTGCACATGCACTAATCATACAACGGATAAATGCCGTTTCAAAGGCAAACCCAAATGTGGGTATTGTCATAAATTCGGTCACACAACAGAGGATTGTTGGACCAGAAAAGGAAAGAATGGTAGCGCTTCAAA
Organism: Amanita subjunquillea; assembly: GCA_020011035.1. Taxonomy (NCBI): domain Eukaryota; kingdom Fungi; phylum Basidiomycota; class Agaricomycetes; order Agaricales; family Amanitaceae; genus Amanita; species Amanita subjunquillea. Next base: position 323,336 of record JAEBUT010000014.1, on the reverse strand, counting down.
AGGAAAAGAAAGAGCGCATATGATTATGAATGACATGGATGTAGATGATACATCCGGCATTACCAATGTTACAGAAGCGATAGAAAATGTAAATATTAGCGACGACAATATTACTGATTCCTACTATGTTTGGTATGCGGACTCAGCAACAACGTCGCATATAACACACCAAAAAGAAATTCTATCAAACTTCTGCCCCAAAATAGAAATCATTAATGGTGTGGGTGATGTAAAAATATACGCGCATGGACACAGAAACATAATCCTTGAATCATGGATAATGAATGGAACACAGAAAATCATCTTAACTGACGTCTTTTATGTTCCGACTGCTATGAGTAATCTCGTATCAATTCTGCACCTTGATCAGAGTGGATATACATCACGGATGGGAAATTCCAACATCCGGATTTACAATAGCCGACGCACTCTTGTTGCCGTCGGAAAATTAACAAGCCGATTATACAAGTTAATCGTTAAAGCAAAAATTGCGGAACATACATATGTTTTGGAAGAACGATTGCCTACATGGAATGACTGGCATAAACGATATGGACATATAAATATTCCATCGCTGCAATATTTACATCAGCACGGAATGATTGATAATTTCCGAGTAAACCCGTCGTGGGAAATTATTCCCTGCAATGCATGTCATGCCAGAAAATTATCCGTCAAAAGCTTTAAACAAAGACATATCATCACAACTACAAAACCCGGTCAGAGGACACATACTGACCTATGGGGACCGTCATCAACCACCTCAATTGGTGGCGCAAAATATTATCTCTTATGTGTTGATGACTACAGTCGTTATATCACCATTGCGCACCTGAAAAGTAAAGACCAGGCAGCGCGAACAATCAAACAATATATGACATTCCTAAAAAATCAATATGCTTTCCAACCACATGCATTGCGTATGGATAATGGAAAGGAATATGTAAATACAGAATTAATTGATTGGTGTTGGGACAATGGAATTTGTCTAGAATTGACCGCACCTTATTCTCCACAACAGAATGGAGTAGCAGAGCACGCTAATAGGACTCTCGTCGAATTAATGCGGACCATGTTATCCGTGAAGAATTTACCATTCTACCTATGGATGACAGCTATTAGTCATGCTGCATATCTCCACAACTGAGCATATACAAAGGCTATTCCGAATGCTACGCCTTATGAGCGATGGTTCGGAAAGAAGCCTAGCATAAACCATCTAATAGAATATGGCGCACCAGTATGGATATTGCGCCAACCTGCAATACAATCAAAATTAGCGCCAAAAGCGCTTAAACATAAATTTGTCGGATTTGAAGATAACATATCCGCTATTTGCTATTGGGATCAGCGAACAAATACAATTAAACCATCACGAAATTACTCCTTTGCTCAATATGAGGGGGAGAATAACAGTGATGACATATTGAGACCGGAAAACATACCGGAAAACATACCGGAAAACATACCAGAAAACATAGCGGATCCGACAGAAAACATACTGGAAAACATACCGGAAAACATAGCAGATCCAAAAAAATGTATTGTGGACAAGAATTCTAAAAAGAGAAAGATTACGGAATCTATTCCGCGTCGGACAAAACGTCCACACATTGTACATGATTATAGCCAATTAAACGAACCGGTATTACTGGAAGAGTTAGCGGCACTTGTACAGGAAGAAATATTTGAAGTGCTATATACGCAGGATGAATTAATACTGATAGCCAATGAAAGCAACATCCTGTCTGATAATCTGATAACACTTGCGGAAGCAAGGAAAGCACCAGATTGGTCAGAATGGGAAAGTGCTATAAAAGCGGAACTAAAACAATTACATGATATGGGAACATGGAAACTTGTGGTACCACCGTGTGATAGAAAACTCATCGGAAACAAATGGGTTTTTGTAAAAAAAAATATAATAAAGAAGGTGTTCTCACCAAATACAAAGCGCGTTTGGTAGCCAAAGGATATTCACAGATTCCCAGAACAGATTATAATGAGACTTATGCTCCCGTCGTCCGTCTAGAGACACTTCACTCACTCATAGCCGAGTCCGTCCAGAAGCGCTGGAAGATGCGACAAATGGACATCAAAGGCGCATATTTGAATGGAAACTTGCATGAGCGGTTGTATATGGAACAACCGAGCGGATATGAAGACGGATCTGATAAGCTTGCGAATTACTCAAAAGCCTATATGGTCTCAAGCAGGCAGGATGCGAATGGAATACTGAGTTCAATGGAAAGGTCATAAATCAATACTTCCACCGCTTTGTCTCAGATCCGTGTGTGTATCTCCGCGATAATAAAGGCCGCATAGGTATCATCACCGTATGGGTGGATGATCTAATTTTATTTGCAAGTGACGATGAAATAATGGAGCATATGGTTAAAGACCTTAAAAGTTTATTCGAGATAACAGATCTTGGAGAACCAAGCAAAATTGTCGGGATAGAGATCCGCATCAATTCCAATACCGGAGAAATTAAGTTGACACAAACACAGTATATTGTGCAACTACTCCGCAAATACAGACTTGATAATGCACAGAGCGTACAAATTCCTATGGATGCGGATCATAAATTTGACCCGCCAACCACATCAACAAATCCAAAGGACCGCAGTAATCTGTATGCGTTGCTCATTGGATCATTGATGTATATTGCAGTTGCTACCCAGCCGGATATCGCATATGCCGTTTTCCGCTTGGCGTCATATAGCACAAAACCAGACATGGAGCATTGGTCAGCTGCAAAGAAAATTCTATGTTATCTTTCCAGAACAAGATACGAAGGTATAACTTATAAAAGACCGGAAACGGATGACAACCCTTTTGTCGGATATTCAGATGCCAGCTTCGCTAGCAAAGATGATACAATATCTATATCAGGATATACATTTATTGCAGCGGGTGGTGCTATTACATGGGTGTCAAAAAAGCAGACATCAACTACTTTATCTTCGACGGAAGCGGAATATGTGTGCATGTCTGATGCGGCGCGCGAAGCAGTATGGCTGCGGAACTTACACTCTGAGTTAGGTTCAACAATTTTGGAACCTACTCTCATTTATGGAGACAATATGCCCGCGCTTGCAATTGCTCAAAACAAAGCATATCATAAGCGGACGAAGCACTTTGAAATAAAAAGTCATTATATCCGAGACCGGATAGGAGATGGCACAATAAAAATGAAACATCTACCTACCGCAGATATGACAGCAGACATTTTAACAAAGCCGCTGTCAAAACAAAAATTCCAACAACATAAGCGTGAGCTAGGAATATCCTAAGCTCGAGGGGGAGTGTTGGGATTATGCGAGCATCGGATATATCCGAGCCACAGCACATCGGAAAATATATCCGAGCCGCAGCATATATCGGAACCGCTTCGCATATCGGATGCAGAGCGCTAATTTGAACATCCGTGCATCGGATATGATGCAGCGGAAATGCGCATGAGTACGGAAGTATAATACCGTATATAAGTAAAATAGGGCGCGAATAAAATAAGCTTGCTGCCTGCGCATACACTCATACGACAAATAGTTTTCACACTAAAACTACCGCTCTACTACGCTTCGCACCCGCTCACCTGCGCACTAGATATCGCGCGCAGCTCACGCATCCCGCTCGCAGACATTGCTGCGAACCATCATCATTCTCACAATTACATATCATTCACAGATGATTGCACGCAATTGTGCAACATCTTATTTTTAAAAACAAAAGATGAGGCTTTTGATAAAATCAGACAACATATACTACTAATAGAATGAAAATTTAATAGGAAACCGATGTCTATTCGAATGGATAACGGAAAAGAACTCATAAATGAACAGCTCAAAAACTGGATGGCTGAAAATGGTATCACGATAGAACCAACAGCGCCATATTCACCATCGCAAAACAGAATCGCCAAACGCTTCAATCGGACTTTATTGGAGCTAGCGTGCACAATGTTAATTGCGAAAAAACTACCAACATACCTATGGGACAAAGCCGTCACCCATGCCGTTTACCTTAGAAACCGTGTGCCAACAAAAGCGCTTAACAGGAAAACACCTTATGAAGCATGGTATGGGATTAGACCCGATGTATCACACTTATGCAAATTCGGAAGCAAAGTATGGGTACTCGATGAATCTCAAAATTTATCAAAGCTAAGTGCAAAATCAAAGAAAATGATATTAACTGGTTTTATAGACGGATCTAAATCTATCTGATACTACGACGCTAATACAAAGACAATAAAGGTATCAAGAAATTTTACATTCACTAATACTAATACAGAGACTCAGAAAATGACAACGATTAGTGGTTTCCAAACCGAGGGGGAGTCAGGAGTAACCGGCTCGCAAACCATAACACCCACACCATCAGGGCAGCCAGAAGCTGAACCAGAATCAATACCATTACCATCATCTCCCCAACAATCCTCACCACAGACACCACCACAAATTCTGCAACCACTACAACCACCTCCGCCACCACAAAAACCATCTACATCAGCCAAAAACAACAAACCCCTCACCATTAAGATTCCAAACCCAAAATTCTGAAAATCAGAAGCTGACAAATCCAAGGAATGGCAAAAGCACTCAAATGCAAAAGATATCAACTACAAGATGGCAAATAATCCGGATGTGCGGAAGCATGCAGAACATTTTGCACGAGTAAATCTCATGAGAGAAGTTCTCCTTGACATTGTCAATACCACACTAAAAACTACCATTACAGACGATACACCCACAAATATACATGAAGCGCAAAGTAATGTAGATGTGGAGAAATGGGAAAAAGCGATGGAGGAGGAGTTGGAAACAATGAGGACGATGAAGACTTGGGAGCACACAGACACAATGCCGTAGGATGCAAATGGGTCTACACAAAAAAGAGAGATGAGAATGGCCACGTAAAATGCTACAAGGCACGACTAGTAGCGCAAGGATACTTGCAGCAACCCGGCATCGACTATAACAACATGGGAACATTTGCGCTGGTCATGCATTTTGAAAGCTTGAGGACTCACCTTGCTCTTGCAGCCATAAACGACTGGGAACTCCATCAATATGATGTCAAGAGCACATACCTGAATGGCCAGCTCAATGAAGAAATTTACATGAACCAACCACCAGGATTTGATGATGGAACTGGTCATGTATGCAGGTTATACTGATCCATATACAGACTCAAGCAAGCAGGAAATACATGGAATTGGGAATACACAAACACAATGAGTAAGTTGGGATATACTCAGTTAAAATCAGATTACTGTGTATTTTACAGAAGCGACGGGGATATCTTCTCTACCTTATTACTATGGGTAGACGACATCATTGGGTTATCAAATTCGAAAAACGAGGCGATGCACATCAAAAAAGAATTGGTGGAAATGTTTGAAATAAAGAGCATGGGCGAGCCAAAATTAATACTCAGAATCCAAGTCAAACGAGACCGGGAGGCTGGGACGATCACCATTTGCCAAACCAACTACATCAACATATTGCTATCACAATTTGGACTTGACAACACAAACCCAGTCTCAACACCAATGGACCCCAACATAAAACTTGATGATGAACCAAACGAGTCAGACTTGGAGACAGCCCCAGTTGAAGCAACGCACCCATATGCAACACTAATTGGGTCACTCATATATCTTGCTATAGCCACAAGGCCCAACATCATGTTCACAACACAACACCTTGCACAATTCACACAGAATCCAAAACCAAGGCATTGGACAGCAGTTAAGCGGATATTCCACTATTTGAAAGGAACAAGGGAGATGGGGATAAAGTATGGAGGAGATGGAGAATTATTGGTGGAGATGTACACAGACACAGACTGGGCAAATCATGCAGACAGGAAATCAGTCAGTGGATATGTGGTGAAGGTAGCAGGAGGTGCCATGGCATGGAGCTCGAAAAAGCAGAGCAACATAGCTCTGTCAACAGCCAAAGCAGAGTATGTTGCAACCATCCATGCAGCAAAACAGGTGATATGGTTCAACCATTTATTTTCCAAGCTGAGCTACTCATTTTCAGACATACCAATGATACAAAGCGACAATCAAGCAGCCATCGCCATCTGTCACCATCCGGAATACCATGCGCACACGAAACATATTGACATTGCACATCACTTCATCAGAGACCTCATACAAGGAAAAGAGCTAGAAATAAAATATGTCCCTACAGAAGAAAATACGGCAGACATCCTAACGAAAGGACTACACCGCCCTGCACATGAATATTTGACAAGGAAACTGGGGTTGTCTGACTAAGGGGGAGTGTTGGAATAATAGCCGGACATTCTTGTACGATAACCATGGAACGATCTATAGAGATTAGATATAGTAGAATATACTAGAATACATCTACAACATATATAAAGTGTAGTACATACTGTAGGAATGATTATCGGTTTTACCCCTCTGGTCATAGAGCAAATTGCGCTGCTGCTAATAACTCAGATTGTGGGGAGATGGATATGTGCCGCGAAACTGGACAAAACCATTTTTGGAAGGAAAAATGTAGATGATCATCAATGATCTTCAGTGATTGTCTGTTATCACCTGTGTTCATCATAGATTATGATTAATGAGCATGTACACTAGTGAACAGAAGTGATAGTTCATGGTCCATTCTAATTGCCTACTTTCTTATCTGCAAAGGTGCTCATGAATCAAACATACTACATGATGATCTTATATGTAGATAACATTTTAACGTTGTTTCATGTTCGCTCACTGTTGTCAACAACCAATCAGGAAGAAATGGGTTCAGATGGCAACAGCTGTTAACAGTTGACTCACATCTGCTTACTATGGTTCATGATAACTAATTGATATTCATCAATGATCACTGGTGATCACGGCTGTTCTGGACAAGGCACGATGAAATGAGATGAGTGCAGATGATCATTCAAGATCATCAATGATCACTATATTTTGTCCAGTTTCGCGGAGCAAAGATGGATGAATCTGAGCCGTTTTCTAGGCCGCGTTCGTTGTCGCGTCACATTCGATGTTGACTGCGACGTCGATATCAAGTCTCCTTGGTTACTTGACCTCTTGTCAGACAGTCCGACGGTCACAGAACCCGATCCAGTGGTTTCCTCAGCCCATGTGCTGTTGATGATGCTGAGGAAGCCTTGTTTAAACTCCAACGTAATGCATGAACCGCGGTCGTGTCGGCGCCGGCTTGAGATTCGTCTGTCGATGTTGATGCTGCACCACCGCCGCTTGCATGTGCATATTCAGGTGCGCCTGTAGAAGTTTATTCAGCTTATCCTGCCTCCCCTCTTCCGCCTCTGCCACCAGGCGTGCGTGCCCCTCCCCCAATTCTGGATCCTTTTCCTGTGGGGAACCAGGAGGGTCCTTGCGTGCTACCAGATTGCGTCGATGATACACTCCCTGAAAGAAAGAAAAAAACATTTGAGATCAGAATTTCATCACCAAGGTTCAGAGGTACTAGATATTTACCGTGTTCCCATAAATTGGGATTGCGACGCCTGCGGCGGTGTACAGGAAGAAGAGCAGAACGGTGATTTGTGAAAGGCGCATGGAGATGTGATAGGACCTGCCTAGGTGGAAGAACCAGCTTCAAATGTCGAGAGAAAACGAAGTGGTCACTGGATGTTATATAAGTAGGTCCGGCTATGATCAACGCCGACTCTGCAAGCCAGTAGCCGCGATGCCTCGATCTGCCGTAATGACGCGTGTCAGGACACGCAACACGGCCAGGGTGAGCGGTGCGTCCAAACAGTTCTACTCTTCGCGATTTGTATTTGATGGACTGATGAGTTTACGACTAATTCATGATGTCGACGTTTCTGCGTTGTCCGGTCCGAATTCGATTCACCCCGCCTCATATATGATCCTTTGAGGTCGAATCTAGGAAGGTGTGTACCTGCGGTGTTGCCGCGTCCGTCGGCGTATCGGAGGCGCGTGGGGGCCGTTATCTTCTCTACTCGATGCTCGCATTCTGAACTGAAAGATTCGGTACTTTCTCGGTGTGCACGCAGCTTCGTTTTCATTTGTTTCAGGTGCCATCGCTTTCCGAATGGCTTACCGCTATCTGATGTCGCAAACTTACACCGTCTGTTCACCAACGTCTCGCGATGAACAGGGATGAAATCCAAAAGCACCATCTCAGACTCTTGCACAACCGAGCCGCTCCGAGGTGCCATATACTTCGAGCAACTGAGCAGCCAGTATCTTGCGCAGTTTGTTCGCAAGAGTGTTGTTGCAGCGCAATGTATAATTCAATTTCCACCTGGAGGAGGCTGGCGCAGCGTCCTTAAAAATTGGGCATATGCAGCTGCCCCATGCCACACCACTGCCGGCGCTCTCTGCCCTTGATGCCCTGCTCCCGTCCTCTGCCCTTGATGCGCCGTCGTCGCCCCCCCTTCGTGCCCTGCTGGCGCCTCTCCCGTCCTCTGCCCTTGACGCGCCGTCGTCGCCCCTTCCGTCTGCTCCCCTTCGTGCTGTGCCGGCACCACTCCCGTCCTCTGCCCTTGCGCCGCCATTGTCTGCAGCAGCTGCCTATCTGCATTCTCTACTCTTTCTTCCCCGTTCCGCGCCGCCTGTTCGGCCCTCAGCCCCTCCTGCAGCCTCATCCTATCCTGATCCACCTTCTGCCACACTTCATGTGGGGCTAGACCTTTTGGATGATTGCGCGCTACTAGACTGCGGCGGTGATACATTCTCTGGAAAAACATTACTAAAGAACATCACCAAGGTTCAGAGGTCGACGTTACCGTGTTCCCACGGATTGGAATAGCGTCTGCGGCAGTGTATAGAGAAAATAGTAGAGTGGTGATCTGTGAAAGACGCATGGGTAAGGGTGGGAGATGTAACAACTAGGACCAGCCTATACTCGATGTCGAGTCGAGCAAGAACCAGCTTTAAAATGTCGGATTAGCGCTTCCCGCGTGTCTCGGTCGACCAAGCCAAATTACCTTTTAACAGCCGTCAAACGCGAAAATGTCCTGGAAGAACCTTGGGCACATAGTACGGACGTTATCTTCTTCCTTATCATCGTTGACAACGTCGAACGTGGAGCGTTTAGAGCCGTCAAACGCGAAAACAGAAGAAATATCCCCAAGTATGCTTTTTCGCCATCAATGACGATAAGATAACGTCCACACCATGCGGTATCGCGTTATCTTTTTCTAACTCCATTCTTCTTTTTCAGGGGCCTTTGGCAATGGCGGGCGCGACCACCGGATGTGGGCCTCGAAGGAGGCACTCGATATGAAGGCATGTGTCGGGCGATTCACTGAGGCCATCCTGAGTGGCCATCTTTGCGCTCGCCTCGCGCCAGCTTGCTCACGCCCGCATCATGCTCTTTCGTGCTGTGCGCCTCGCCTCAGAAAGCGCCTCCTCCCCGACTTGCCCATTTCAATGCAGCTGATCGTTCGTATCCAGATCTCCGCCTTCATGTAGACTTTGCCATCCTCTGCATCCTTCTCTGCGGACCCGATGTTTTTGATGGTGCAGGCCTCCTCCTCCACTCTGCGGCTCTAATCCACATTGATTGATATGTAAACGCCCCCAAAACGCCCTCCTTTCTTGCTTGTCCATCGCCTCCATTACCCTGTAAGACAACAAACACTTTCCCGCAGCCTACCTGGTCTGCGTCTCGCCAAACCCCTTCCTGCAAACCACCGGGCTTTCTGCTTCCCTACATACCATCTCAGTCGTCCTCGCAGGCTATAGACAGACATTTCATTGCCAATATCATTGGCCGTGTCGCACTGTAGACAGGCTCTAACCTCTCTAAGCCGCCGTTCCTCAATTTCCACACCCTTAACATCTACGCAGCTGCAATGGGCCCTGCCCATGTATTACTCACACACATTGCAAACATTCCCAGCGAAACCAACAGTTTGAATCGCTCGCGGTATATCTCAAACTGTGCGAGGAATCCATTTAGGCTCGTTCGATGATTGGTATAGGGTGTTCATGCTGTTGAACAAGTTGACGCGACTGGCGCTCGTCATCAAAATTAATCTGCGGGACGATTCAGAAGTAGATGCAATCTACCCTGAGCTCACCCAACTGTCCATTCCCGGTTGATGCACAGGAAAAGCCACAATCCTCATCACCATGCGGGTCCGTTGATACAGCTTGGCAGTTGGTAGTATACGCCATGACACATGTTACATCTTATACTTTAGGTTAATTGGCCCCCTGACGTCTGTCTGGTTCAGACCTACAGATTTCTGGGGTCACAGCCTGCAAGCTGAGCTTTAAGCTTTATCGGTCGCCTAATCCACCCAACCTGGATCGCCGCATCACCGCAAAACCCTCTATCGATTGGTCTGCGGAGGACGGGTTTGGTAAACGAGACTGAGACCGATGACCCCGCGCAGGCCGAGGTTCATTAAATAACACTTGAGATCGTTAGAATGTCATGTGTCTAGGTTGTACTGATATATCCACGGCCATAGGACTCTGAAAGCACCGCATCCCGTCCGATCTGCGAAGTCAACCAGAGTGCCGCCCAGTTAGTACCACGGTGGGGGACCACGCGGGAATCCTGGGTGCCGTGGTTTTTCTCCCTCGGCATCATGTCTGACAGTGCAATCTTCCCTCGGCCAACAGTACGCATTAAATACAAAGTTCATATATTTCGTTCATTTGTATTTTTACGTATATATACATCCACCAGAGATATGGGTATCCTTTTTCACTTAACTACCGAAAACTTAGACGCATTCCAGAGTAACAAGAGCACCTGTGACCGTGCAAGTCCACGCATCCACCGGCTCGCGCTGTTTTGGAGTGAATAGGAAGCCATTCTCGCTCGCCGCCATGAAGGTATCATTTAATATGAAGGCTTCTGGGGCAGAAAAGTCGTCGTCCCGAGACCTTGGCCCGTGGTCTGAAACGGAGAACAAGTTCAACGACCTCGGCATTGAAAGCGGCTCCCCAATCAAAGAATAGGGCGCAAAAAGTATGCCTTGCTCACTGAGCGGATCGCCCAAGGATTTTGTTCGATGGAGAAACTGTTGCAGTTCATTGCTCAACCAACATTCGTTGTTGAGTAGACATGATCATACCTGAACTGTAGCACCCTGCGCGGGTGAACGTTCGGCATCTAGTGATATCGTACCGCGCGACGGATCGCCGGCTGTTATGTTGTACACTTGTCCCAGCTGAGCTGCGATTCAGTTCCAGACTGATATGAAGCAAGAAAAGCGTATCACCTTCTCATTGTCCACAACGCCTAAGAGAAAGCTTGCGTCGTCTTTGAAGGTGGAATCCACGTTGAGACCAGATTCGCGAATGCAGGACAACAAGAATTGAGTTGGATTCTGGTCGTCTAGCGAGATGACCATGTTTCCTTCACATCTAGATATAAGTGGTTGGCTCCGAATATCGAAATGAAAAGAAGAGGAAACCAGAACATACTGCGTTACGGTCATTGGTTTGGAAATAGGCGACAGACCGGCGAATGATATTTTTGTGGTGAAATCGTTGGATGATGGTATTCTGGATCGTCTGAGCGCAATGCCAACTGCACCTGAATCATATATATTTTGATTGCGAAAGAGCGTGAACGGCCTGCCGGTTACGAATGGCGTTGATGATGCAACGAGGCCAACCTGTGGAGCTTGTTGTTAGTTGAACTTGCTAAAGGGATTTGAGTGTCATTCACCTTGGATGAGTTCGAGAATTGTGATATCGAACCGGACAACCCTTCGGGCGCATGATCTGTTAGATATATGATCGACGAGATGTCTCTGGATGACGATCCATTTCTGTCAGGTAGTTCATGGTTGGTACTGACACTGACCTTAATCCCTCAAGTTCTTCAGGTAACTTTCGAATCCCGGTCGCGCTATTCCAGACATCTTCCCAGTCTTCCACATCGACGAGCCTGTCGTCGCGCCAGCTCGACTGCTCTTCTTCCATCACCTTTTGTCCGACTGGTCTCCACCGCCCGACTTGCGCCTGTTGCCTTCCAGGAATAGTTGAACGGAACATCACCGCATTGCGAGGGTCGAAAATCGCCAATGAACAGGCCGTAAAACTTGAGTGTGGCCCAGGCAACGGAGCCGAGAGACAACCAATTGACTGTGACGAGAAATTCGTCAACTTCCCGACAATGTCGGATAGGTCATCCGTAGATGGAGTGTTATGGGAGAGCGTGAATAGAAGCGGGTGGTTTGGAAATGATCTGGCGAGATGAGAAATGTGCGAGAGGATGGCAGTGGAGGACCGAGAGAGAATCGTACTCAAATGGAGAGCTGTCATTGATAGGATTGTGACGACGCGTACGCGTCCGTCGTCCTTGCTCCCGCATTCACGTTTCGGCCAAGGACGATCGTGCTGGCCAGCGCCAATGCACACGTTCTGAATACCTAAACATGAAGAGGTTCATCCCAAACTCTGAATATTCTGAACGCCGCGCCTTCTCGTCTGGTTCGGCAACTGCAGGCAGCGGTTCGGGAACGACAGGCAACGGATCGACGGAAGGGGTGCTCATGTGAGCACTGGTGGCATTGGCGTTGCCCCCTCGAAATCCGTCCCGCCTTCACGCTCTTCATCTACATCCTCTCCCGCAACAAAGGCAACCACACCAGCGATAATGGCTGGGTTCGACTATGATGTAGACGTTGTCCAATGGCAAAGTTCACAAACGACGAACCCCGCCTTGATCACTTTATTGAAAGAGGCGTCGTCAGAAGAATCGATGCTCCGTCCATGTGCGTATCTCTATGTCCATCTTTCTCACTTTTCATTCATTATGAACTACATAACGCTATGACTTCTACTATCTATTCCTTCTATTTTCACCTCATCTCTCGTCTGGTTGAACACTTTTCCTGAGTCGCCTCTTACCAGCCTCGCGTATCTCACCATCTTGGCAGCATCCGCCGACCAAGTCTTCCATGTCCTTTACAACACCTACGGCGGCTTCGTCTTCGTCAGCAAGTAAATATTCAAACCTGGGTTCCATATCATTCTCGGATATGGTCGTTGATTCACACTCAACGTCTGGCCGAATGCGCATTCGCCCCTCCGCTTCCAAGTCGGCCACCGCCCCGCTGACTCCCCATTCACATGATCAGCAATACCCCCGACAAGCGAACGTAAACTCAATTGAGAATGGGGACAATCCACCAGGATCCGGCTCACTCTTTTCCTCCGGTGACCCAAACAAGATTTTGGAGATGATGAGGGGTGTCTCGGCCAAAATCGACGAGAACATGACTGTAAACACGCCCGTTGCAAAGTATAAGGGAAAAGAGAAGGCGACGAGTGTTACATCCACGAGGACAAGACAGATGGGCAGATCGCTGTCGTCGATGGATATCGATGTCTCTGTGGATGGATTTGGAGATGGTGGTGCCTATAATAATATGAGAAAAGGCACTGCGCACGAAGGAGATAATGAGAGGAGAGGGTCAATGATGGCCATTGACGAAACCGACGATGCTAGTGCGGACGCAGATGTCAGTATGACATATGCTGGTGCAGTGGTAGATCCAGCAGATATCTTTCGTTCAAGTATAGAAGTCTCCAGACGGAAGGAGATGCTACCCCCTACTCTCCTGCCAGCAAGATCAAATCAATGCCTCCCAGGGCGGGTACGAGTTCAAGTTCGACCTCAGCCCAGCAAGTTCATGTTGCGGATAGGGCGCGTTCTGCTGTGGTTTCGGCACCCACTTCGACTTTGCCTGTGGATGCAACGGTGGATGTTCGTGATGACTCAAAGCCGAAAGATCCGCATATCCAGCTGCACCCGCTTCTGAGGGAAAAGAAACCCCGGAAGGAGACGAAGCGTTCACAAGCTTTCTTGCCCCTCTCAGTTGATGCAGTATTAGATTCAGGCATTGGCAGACAAAGTCCAACGTTCCCTAATCTGTCTACGAAGACACCGCTTACAAGGTCTATGTCTGCTTCCATCGCTCAAACCGCGTCACAATCGGTTCGTCCTGCCCAATCATTCTTCCTATCTCCTGATGCATCCCAATCTCGCGCCAAAACCCACCTCGGCTAGGCATGTGCAGGTCACGCACTGCTCCTTCGCCTCTTAATAACGCTCAGTCTTTAGGTGGCAGCTCATCGGCAACAATAGGCAACGCTACAGTTGTTGCAAAGCAGGGAAACTCGGGTAAACTGTTAGCCAAGCCGTTCAAGCCTCCTTCACGTAAAACTGGTTCAGACCATGGCTCACAGCAAAACTCTGGTCATACCGCTCAGCATGGATATTCTCAGCGAAATGCTGCGTCTGCCGGTCACAATTATCCCATGAGCAGCAGCAGTAGTAGTAGTAGAGCGGCATACCCCTCGCCGTCGCCGAACTCGGACGATGATGGGAAAAAAGGGAAAGAAAGTCAAGTCAGCTTAGTTGCAGAAGAGGAGCGCGGGTCTACACGCTTGTCCATGCGAGGACGCCCCCGATCACCGCCTGCATTACCCCCGACGCCCGAATCGGTGTTGAATGGCGGTTCGGGATCGGAAGGCCAAGAGGATGTGAGGCGAGGAAAAAGGCAAACGGAAGGGCATCGAGGTCGGACGATCTTGATGAGGATGTGGAAGAAATGGAGGGCGCAGATCCGGATTCGTCGTATGGCCATATGACGCTAGGCATTGATATTGATGCGTTGGAAGAGACGATGAGGATGTTTGATTGATTTATGGAGAATATGGTTATCACAAGTGGACTGAAAGATACAGAGATACGCAAGTAACGTCTCATTACTTAGCGAGCAGGATCATATACAGGGATGGATCAGTTTGTAATGTTGGAAGATGACCAAGTAGTAGTCAGGCAAAAAAGATGAGGGAGGCAGAAGCAAAAAACCACGGCACCCAGGATTCCCGCGTGGTCCCCCACCGTGGTACTAACTGGGCGGCACTCTGGTTGACTTCGCAGATCGGACGGGATGCGGTGCTTTCAGAGTCCTATGGCCGTGGATATTTGTCTCTTAACTAGTCACACCATGTTCTGATGCTTTGCGAAAGGTCCACATAGATCATTTGACAAATGACTGGCCCCACATCTCTCCCCATCCATCTTCCCTCTTTTCCGCGTACATTTCTGCTGTAGTAAGTTCAATCGTTGGTTCAAGGAAATCGCTACACCGAACTCGGAGCAGGTGGTTTTCCGCGTACTTTTTTGATCGTGAATATATCTTACCTCCAGGAATTGATTCAATCAATCGAGGTGGTGGGAAATGCCAGTGGATTAGAACGTAACGTCACTGATGGCGAGGACGCCATTATGGTCAAGATTCAATTCAGCAAGTGAGATGTGTTTATACTCCGGGGATCTGGACGCCATTTTTTTCACTCAGGATATCTCAATGCCGTTCTGGCGGAACATGATCCTCAACGCGAAGATTTATTGAACAGAGCATAGTGGAGAAAAAACCTAATTTTTGGTGCGGAACCTGATTCTGATTATTTTGTTGACAAGTTCCATACTGTAGAAATGTCAACACCTAGTACTAGTAGTATTTTGTGCTCGGCTAAAAACCCACTTAGCGTCGCTTAGCGTCTTGCAACGAGTCATCGAGTGAATCATCAAAGATATCAGGAAGATCTTCGCAACCGCGAGAAATTGTCTTTATTTGTTCAAGGTTCATTTAAATAACGTTTTAACATTGGTACTCAAGTACTCACCCCTCCCGTTCGTACTGGCAAGGAACAACAATATTGTAGGTATGCATTGCGGGGTATTGTGACAGACTCTGACACGAAAACGCTCCCTAGGCCGATTTCTTCTGCATTGATTACTGTTGATCAAGTGTTTCTGTCGCACCCATCAATCCAACCTTAAAGTATATCAGTCGCGTTGGATTGAACGCAACCGTGAGGCCAATACTCTCCAGAGAATAATAGGTATTCGTATCTATTTTATATTGACGGATTAGCACAACTGATCTCTCTCTACTCTCGCAAGCCCGCAAACGCGCCTATTACCATGTCCGGCATAGACCCCAGAATCAAAGAAAATGTGCACTTTACCCTGAAGGGAAATGTTCGTTTTGTCTCTCCCGATGAGTTTTTTGAAAATTTGCTCCACGGCGCTGCCGTCGGTGACAATGTGAACGGGCCCTCGATGTTGTGAAGGCAAAACACTACTCTGAGAAGCGTTGGAATGGCTTCCCACTGTGGAGCGATGAGGAGACCGTGGATGAATATATCAAGCCATTTGCCAACATAGTCCAGGTTATCAACGAAGCTTGTCAACCTTATGCACCGAGTGATGCAGTGAAGACTACCTGGCTCGATTGTTATTCTGAGTCACCGACTCATCGCCCGGGTCTACCGTGCATTGTTCAAGCCGCCACTTTCACATCACGACATGTTAAAGATCTGAACAAAAAGTTGTCTCAAACTAGCAAACTCTCACAGGATCGCGTATGTGCCTCGAGACAGTCGATACATCTTATAATATAACATTGGTGCAGAAGGAGCTGTTGCGCATCTGGTGGAGGCACGCGCATGCCATCGTCGACGTCGTTCCTAGAATGCCACAGGACGTCGAATCCTTGCAAAAGGCAGTCGTCCGCCTATGCGCTCATATCACTCGCCTTTTTCGCGAGCAGCCTGACCGACACTTTGTCAAGGTTTTGCTTCTTTGTGGCGACGAACTCGCATTGTGGTACTGCGACCATGTTGGACTTGTTGGGACGTTAAACCCTATAAATATGCACGAAGTAAGCATTTTGGTGACATCTCCAACGCATTTGTTCATCAACGTGGAAGGATCCGGACCAATTTATGAGGATTCTTGCTGCTTTTTCAATGCTATCCGCAGATCAACTAGGGTGGGATCCCATGATGAAGATATACCAGGGAAAAGGAGAAGATGCGTTACCTTCCTACCTTCTTCCTCATGATCGTCTACTTGCCACAACTACCTGGTGCATTTCAATGCCTTCTGAGGGGAATCACGAACCCCGTGAAGAGTTTGTCACTATCAGACAATTGACTGGGTTTCCAGCATTCATATGTGGTTGTGCTACCGTGGTCTGGGAAGCCGTAAAGCGGGAAGACTTTGAAAAGGGAAATCTTGATATGTGTCCAGACACTCCTGTATGTGTCAGTTCTCATGCCATCTCGTAATAATTGAAGTTTGCGCTAGGTTTTTGTGCTTAAACAAGCCTGGCAACCTGTGACGGATGATAGCGACGAAATACATGAAGTGAAAATGCACAAAATCGCACAGCTAGACGAAGCTTATTATTCCTACGAAATTGTCAAAACTGCCAACGACATTGCTGCTTCGACTCAATCGATTCGGAACAGCGTAGAGACCAAATTTTATGCGGAAGCTATCGAAAAGCCTGCTGAAAATGGAACCCCAGAGAGCACCGACAGTGAAGATGATGAACCTAGTTATTGTGCGCAGTCGCCTCCTTACTTCGGGTCGCCACCAGGCAGCATATCCTACACTATATTCAGTGAGGGTGGTGACGAAATATACCCTCGTCACCTCGTGCGCTTATTAACGAAGAACTATGGCTATCGGCTTGAATGCTTTGCTGATAATTTGGAACTAATAACTGTGTTGAGAGACGCCGTCCGAGGTAGGAAGCTGGTTGAGAATCGTATCATTCACTGACGGCGTGATACAGAACATGAAATTCTGTATGACAATGGCATTTTGCATCGCGATGTTAGCAGTGGCAATGTTCTCATTCGTGACTTTCCCTATGACATTACCGAAGGTAGAAGGGATGGAGGAATACTGATCGATCTAGATCGTGCAAAGCATACAAGCCAATGGATGAACCACCCTTGCTGCAAGCCACCATCTGAGGAACACTTGGCTATTTCGAAACACTGTCTATCCGGCTATCCTGAACTTACAGATGAAGATTTTCAAGTAATATCACAACTCTTCGACTCAAACATATCTAAAGGCTTAAAGTATCTCCGGTATAAATTGGAGCAGTTGCCTGCTAGTTTAAAGAACGTAGTTGGCAATGGAGTTAAATTCAAGGTAGAATCTAGATTTTCATCCTCGTGCATTCTCTTTGATCACTACGCTCTAGCTGAAACCAAAGCTGCCAGACTTTAATTATGACAGAGCTAATCGTGAGAAGCTCATGGTGCGTTTCCAAATTTGCCTATTTCATCGAGTATAACGCATCATAGGGCACGTTTCCTTTCACCAGTGTTGAACTTACGACACATTATTATCCCTATGACAAGACGAGCCGTGTCCATAACGCTGTTCATGATATGGAGTCCTTCTTTTGGGTACTCTTATATCTGTGTCTTACCAGAGATGGCAACACAGGCTGTCGCCGACCTGAACTCAATTATCAACGCTGGGAAAATCCACTGGCAAGGTTGGTCCACGGCTTATTTGACGATGAATCAATGAACGGGGATGACAAGCAATGGCGCTCGTTCAAATCAGAGGAAGAGTTTACGAAACTACTTGACTCGATTCATCCATACTTTAACTGTTTCAAAGACTTACTGCTGAAATGGCGCTGGTTATTATTCACGGCTCATCTCTATGAAGGTGTCGAGTATTACCACATTCACAATGTCGTCCTGACCGTTCTCGACGAAACCATCGAGGGACTCAAGCGACAGCAAAAAGAAGATCCTGAATACGACGAACAGGGAATCATGGAATACAAGAGAATGCGTCAAGAAACGATGAGAAATTGGTCGAGCACCATGGAGATCCCCGCTCAAGATGAACACAGATCTGAACGTTCTGCCAGTGCTGGTCGATCGCCTGTTTCTCAAAGTGCTGCGAGCTCAGCTGCTGCTGCGGTTGATCTGCCAGAGTCTGGCCCGAGGAAGAAGAGACGAATTTATTAGCGATCTTGATAACTCATACCTAGTTAGTGAAAAACAGCAATGAGATATGCGATTCCCTTTGTCTAAGGATGGCGTGAATATCACTCAGAGTTACTGACGAATCTGGCTCGGGAGCATGTGTAGAGAAAGATGTAGAGCAAGTATGCACGCATAATTGCCGCACATCCATGCAGAAATATGCTGCATGCAAGTCCCTGTACTAGCTTG
This sequence comes from Amanita subjunquillea, assembly GCA_020011035.1. Lineage (NCBI taxonomy): Eukaryota > Fungi > Basidiomycota > Agaricomycetes > Agaricales > Amanitaceae > Amanita > Amanita subjunquillea. Next base: position 304,309 of record JAEBUT010000014.1, on the reverse strand, counting down.
GCCGTGTCGAGTAAAAAGAGGGAAAAAAACCACGGCACCCAGGATTCCCGCGTGGTCCCCCACCGTGGTACTAACTGGGCGGCACTCTGGTTGACTTCGCAGATCGGACGGGATGCGGTGCTTTCAGAGTCCTATGGCCGTGGATATCTGCTCATAACTTATATGCTTCATATACCCCTAGGTCATAGGTTGTGAATTGCTCACTGGCGCTCTACCGAATGTCCAGCGGCTAGTGCTACAGAATAATATTGCTGGTAATGACATTTTCTGACTAACGTATGAGCGAATTGACATACGTGTCGTGCTGGCCTTCATTGTCGTTTACTTAAATAATTGATGTAGACTGTTTGCGGACGGCAATTGACGTGTCTTAGCGTCGGCCACGCGTGCACGACATGGCCAGCTTCTCATCCCCGTCGCCTCCACCCCTCCGCCACCCAGTGCCCACGCATCCAGCATACATTCCAGAGCCTCCATCGACGCCGGCGTCGCCAACGGGTTACCAACGCTACACGTCATCGCCAGGACCACCGCCACCGGCCCAAGCATACCCTACCCATGTCCCCGCTTACACAACGCCATTCCAGCACTCCCAACCTCCACATATACAGCAGCAGATGCAGCAGCAGCAACAGCATCATGCACAGTCTCATATGCGCCCGCAACCCGCTACTGGACCTTCTGTGCCTGCACCAGACTTTGGGGCTTGGGGTCTGAACGATGCAACGGCGCAGTTTGGTATGCGATTAGGCCATGACGCTGTAGTAGCCGGCCAGGAATACGTGCAAAAAAATGTACGCGCTTTCTTTTTTTGTCCGCGTCCATATTGCTCACATGAGGGGGGGTAGCTCGAGACCATATTCCCGCAACTCATATAAAGCATCATTTTAACGTCTCCAATTCGTATGTTATGCGGAAAATACAACTGGTTTTGTTTCCTTGGAAACATAAACCTTGGTCAAGACGCGTTCGAAGGTCAGATGCTGGACAGAGCGAATGGCAGCCGCCAAGAGACGACATAAACTCTCCCGATCTGTACATACCCCGTGCGTCGTATGTTGTCTTTGACTGACATATCTCAATTAACATGAACCCATCTAGTAATGGCACTCGTAACATATGTTCTTCTATGTGCTCTATACTCGGGTTTGAAGGGTAGTTTTCATCCCAAGGTACGCATATATATGGACGTGTTACGCTTTATCCCGCTCAATATTTTATTTAGATGTTAGGCGAATCTGCGTCTCGCGCGTTGGGGGTTCTCACCATCGATTTCTTTTTCGTCAAGCTGGGGTGTTATTTCCTTAATGTACAGGGATCAAGTCAGGTCGTAGACTTGATAGCATATGGCGGTTACAAGTTTGTTGGGTATGGATTGTTTTTTTAATTTTATGATGGATGCATTGAATCAATGTTGTCAACAGGGTTATCATGGCCTTGACGGCAGGAATACTAAAGTTTCCGTCTGCGCTGTGGTCATTGGTGTTCATCTATGCATTTTTCGCAAATGCTTTCTTTTTAGTACGTTTGCATCCGTCCTAGTTCCAATTATTGTTACTGATTCGGCATAGCTTCGTTCTCTACGATCGGTGGTCCTCCCAGATCCTTCCATAGCTATCAACGGCTCGACGAATCCAACCACGACAATAAACCCTGCGCAACGTCGTCGGAGGATTACGTTTCTTTTCCTCGTAGCGGTGTGTCAGATTGTGTACATGGGCATTTTGGTCCGCGTTTGAAGGGACTCGGATGGTACAACTTGACCGTGTGCCACAGCTTTCGCCACGCGATGTTTATACTATGCTCGGGCTCTTTAATATGTGCCTTATCCCTGAATGGATGTGCGTCTCCATAATCCATCCGTACCCTTGTAGTGTGATGTGTATGTCCGGTTGCCATGACCAGCGCCCAACGACTCCGGCACAACGTTCGCCAACCGCAAAGGCCGTCTTGAATGCGTTGACAATGACTCAATAACATGTGGCACATGTCCATATTGACACGTACACAAGGAAGGACTGGGCAACAATAGACGTAACCAAGCACCAAAGCAACGATCACATTCTTACGAGTCTGTCATTAGCAAAGGTGCAAAGGCATAAGGCGCAGAGCAGTACGAATGTCGGTCTCGTCTAGACGGTGTAGCTTCGGCCTAGTGTTCGATCAACGGAATGTAAAATCGTTTGAAGCGTCGGAAGTCCGAAGGGCGTGGATGTGCAGCGGGCTTGGCTTGGGAATTGCCGAAGCCAGAATCTGAGAATAGATAAAACGAGCGAAGATTTCGTCGAAATCCCCTTGTTCCCTTGCCTTCGCACCTCTTTCCTTGTCCACTGTCCTCCATAAATCCACTCTTTTGAGAACAACTGTCGCTGACAACATGTTCGCCAAAGTCTTGTCTCTCGCTGTCATCGCTTCTCCTTTTGTTGTGCAGGGTAGGTGATCTATCCCCTTTTTCATAGTGTTGAGCTTGATTGTTCCGCGTTTCGCAGCCGTTGCTGCAGAGAAGTGCAGTAGAACCTATGTTGTGAAGGAAGGGGACTATTGCGACAGCATCTCCAATGCCAACCACGTCTCAACGTGAGTTCGGAATTCTCTTGGTAATCAGACAGTCAATATATTTGATGTGCTATTCTTAGCTACCAACTTGCCATCGTCAATCAGGGCGTCATCAGCCCTGCCTGTGACAAGCTTGTTCCGGGGTGGACCCTCTGTCTTGGACATCCAGGCGAGGACTGCACTACGACTTATGCAGTGGCCGACGGAGACAACTGCGAGAGCATTCAAGCCAAGGCTGGGATCAATGCGACTCTTCTCCACGCGAATAACCCTCAAGTCAACGAGGGTTGCACCAACATCTACATTGGCGAGGTTTACGCTTTTAGTAGTACGGGAGAGTAATCGAATCTGATGTCTAGTTTGCGTAGGTCCTCTGCGTCGCGAAATCTGTCATAGTCCCTGTTGCACCGGGTGGCGGATCTTCCTCGGTCGCAGTTCCTCCATCGACGGCTATTCCTGCCAACCCCAGCGCAACAGCCGTGCACCACCACGACGTCCGGCCTGTGCACCACCACGGCCACCCACCCGTCCACCACGTCCACCATCACGTCCACCCACCTGCGCACCGCCATCCCTCTACCCCTCATCGACTACCGCCACTCCCGCTCCTAGCCAGTCGCCATCCGACTCCAAGCATGACAACTCCAAGCATGATGATGACGATCTTCCTTACTGCGACGAGCTGTAAACGATTACTGCGCGCCATGCACGCTTGTCCAGTTTCTAATCTCTCCTTTTCTTTCATTTTTATTTTATTTTAGGGAAACGAGGAGTTGCCGGTGATTCCCAATTTCCCATTTGTTGTTGACAACTGTCGCTTGAGTTGACTTTGATGCCGTCGAGATGGCCCTCGCATGTCTTTTGCACGTACCGTATATCCTTATTCTTATCCGTTTATCACACGTCCTTTAGCAGGTACGAAAGCGTATGATGTGGTTTTATTGTTGATAGATTGGGCAGCAGTACCTTTCATAATAGTATATCTCCTCGTGACGATTGAGCGCTTGTCCTACACACGTTACACCCTATGGTAATCAGAGCTCGAACCAGCCTATGCCAGGTGCTGGCGCATACTACGCTGGATTCGGAGCGGGTTAGGCTGGCGCCTGACACGCATCGAGGTACGCCCCTGCCTCCTACGTTTCGCAGATGGCGAATCTGGCGGAGAGGGTGGATCATCGGAAGATTCCATGTCGTCTTGTTCTTGTGCAACGGGCAGTGGAATACCATGGCCATGCTCCTTCTCGTCTCGTTGGACCTGTGTCGGCACACCAAACCGTGATCTCCAGTCCTTTTTGCGCTTAATCTTTTTCATCGAGTACGCCCCCATATCATATTGTTGTTGCTGCTTCAATTCTTCAATCGTCTCGTCGAGAATGATCAATATGCAACCATGGATGTTGTAATACTCGACGCCATCATGATCATAAGCCGTCATCAGCAGCCAGCGCCTCTTCGCTCTTTAAGGCAGTTGAAATATGAATGAATATGTCCAGCATGGTTTGAAAATCGAATGCGCGTTCCAAAGAATAGAATCGCATTTCATGATCGTCACTAAATAAGCCTCTGATGAATTGCGCCAGCTTGTGTGATTTGTCAGACAGCTCTTCCCTGTGTTGCCGTCTCTGGTGAGACAATGTGTGCTAGCACCCCAAAAAAAGACTCCATATCGGACGCATTATGACAGAGCATCCTTTGCAAGCTGAAATCGCTTGCGCAGAAGTTCAACGCTGATGAAGAATAGTACCCTGCAGCAATGTCATCCTTTGCAAGGAAACAAAAAATCTGAAGTTGTACCGTGAGCTCGAGCCCTGCTCTGGCTACAGGCCTGCTGTAATCTGGTATTCTTGGCTTAAGCTGGTACGGTGGGTCAGAGAAACCATTCAAAAGACAAATTCGACAATACTTCTTCAGGCCATTTAAATACGCCCTCATCCCATTTGCTTCCACTGCCCGCTGCTCCTTTCCTCAAACTTTCGGGTAAGTTGTCCATGTTATGTCTAAGATAACCGTCGGCTGATTTCAGGGGAATGAATCGCAGTGCTTTATGGTAGACCTCATGCGCAAGTTCAAGGGAACGAAAGATTTGCTTCAACAATTCAACTTTGTCTTCCAATGTTATGCCGTCATAGCCTTTCTTGAATCGTCTAGTGTGCTTGGCATGCTCTAGGTCAATCAACATGCCTTGGTCCAATCTAGCCGGTTCGTCGTCGTCGCAAATGAGGATGTTGCCTTCGCTAACATCGCGATGCAAGACACCGCGTTGGTACAAGTCTCCATGATATGGGATCATTGATCAGGCAAATACAAAGCATGTGACGCGGTATACCTTTAACAGCATCTCGTATTACCGTAATAAGTTCTAGATTATCGATGAAACACTTGAGGGGATAGCCAAATTTCTTCAACAGTTGGCGTACAAGGGTACGTGGGTGCTGCGTTACAGCACCCTCGCTAACATCGAGTACATTGTCAGTTACTTCCTGTAACCTGATGTACGCAAACGGCTCTTCGCCTTCGGGGCGCATTCGTTTCCCAGGAACTTGTACTGATTCATCGTTTCCGCGACTACGAGTGAGTTTCTGTACAGCGTTTGCATAAGTTTCAACCGCCAAGATGCCGAAAGAAATTCGTGGATACAGCTTCACCCGGCTTATTTCTGACAGTCTCGTGAGACCGAAAGCCGACTGTCATACAACTTCCCGATTATATGCATTTTAACTTCATCTACACCGTCGTCATCAATATTTTTGCCGTCATAGTCCTCAGCATCATGAACATTGTCATTGTCATTGTCGTCGTCGTCACCATCAACAGAGGTAGGACTAGGCTGCCAGGCTTGTTTTAAAACAAAGACCTGGCCAAATAAATATCAGTAGTACAATAGGAGCAAGATCGGCGACAAATACACTGGCGCCGGAGTTGCAGTTTTCATAATCTTCTCTCTTTACAACTTCCCATACGATGCTTGCACGGCTGCACATATGCTGGAAAACAAGGGTAGTTATCGCTCTGACAGTGACGAACTCTTCACGTGAGCAATTGTTCTTGCCAGACATATCAGGCATTGAGATGCACCAGTTCAGGCCATGTAGGCCTGTGTTGGGGGCTTGAGAGACGAGGTACGAGGGAGACACAAATTTGCCATTTTGTAGCTGATCAAGTATCTTGTTACTAGCTGACCAGATTGCTTAGTGTTGGCAGAAGACACATCAGCTATTGGGTGATCTATCTGCTCGAATATTTTCAAATTTTTTCTATTTTATTTGAAGCTAAATTACAATTTTCAAAAACAAGCAGCTTAGCTGTTGACAACACTAGCACTAGCAGTGTGTGGTGCAGGTGGGTAGTGGTGGTGTCAAGTGGTGGGTGGCAAGGTGGGTGCATGCATGCAACAGTTGTGCACTGGCAGAGCTGCTGATAAATTGGCTACGTCCATTGAGCTATAGCCGAAAACCGGCTCTGGCGACTTAGCCTAGCCATAGCCTAGCTTAGCCGAGCCGTGGCAACACTAACTTTGATGCTGTCTTTGTGGTAATTACAAGACTCAGTTGTAGGGCAAGAATGACTGAGGGGCATGAGAGCTATACACCACTTATATATCTGAACCAGGACACAGCCCAGATAGGGCTTCGCAGAGAAAGATAAAGCCTGCCGATGTTTCGATATATGTAAATAGAGAATCGTACCACAAATAGATTGATGGGCATCAGTGGTCCATTACGCGCATTACCCAAGTGGGGTCGAACTCCAACAGTCTTTTGATTTCGAGATGGCCCTCACATATCTTTTGCACGTACCGTGTATCCTTATTCTTATCCGTTTATCACACGTCCTTTAGCAGGTATGATATGGTTTTATTGTTGATAGATTGGGTAGCAGTACCTTTCATAATAATATATCTCCTCGTCAAAGGCTCTGGCAGACGACTGAGCGCCTGTCCTACACAATCTTATGGTAATCCAGAGCTCGAACCAACACATGCAACGTCCTGGCGCATACTACGCTGGATTTGGAGCGGTTTAGGTCTGGCGCCTGACACGCATCGAGGTACGCCCCTGCCTCCTACGTTTCGCAGATGGCGAATCTGGCGGAGAGGGTGGATCATCGGACGATTCCATGTCGTCTTGTTCTTGTGCAACGGGCAGCGGAATACCATGGCCATGCTCCTCCTCGTCTCGTCGGACCTGTGTCGGCACACCAAACCGTGATCGCCAATCTCTCCAGTCCTTTTTGCGTTTAATCCTTTTCATCGAGTACGCCCCCATATCATATTGTTGTTGCTGCTTCAATTCTTCAATCGTCTCGTCGAGGATCATCAATATACAACCATGGATGTTGTAATACTCGACGCCATCATGATCATAAGCCGTCATCAGCAGCCAGCGCCACTTCGCTAACAAATCTTTAAGGCAGTCGAAATATGAATGCATGTGTCCCAGCATGGTTTGAAAATCAAATGCGCGTTCCAAACAACATAATCGCGCTTCATGATCTTTGGGGTCGTCACTAAATAGGCCTTTGATGAATTGTGCCAGCTTGTTCGATTTGTCTGAAAGCTCTTTCCGGCGATTCCCTGTGTTGCCGTCTCTGGTGAGACAATGGTGTGCTAGCACCCAAAAAAAGGACTCCATATCGTGGACTGCATTATGGTAGGAACATCCTTTTTGGTCTGGAAACATCGCTTGCGCAGAAGTTCAACGCTAATGAAAGGAATAGTACCCTGCAGTACTTTCATCCTTTGTGCGGAATAAATGAATCTAAAGACGTACCGTAAGCTCAAGTCCTGCTCTGGCTACAAGCCTGCTATGATCCGGTATTTGTGGCTTAAGCTGATACAGCAGATCAGAGAGACCATATAAAAGACAAATTTGACGTACTTCTTTAGGCCATTTCAACACGCCTTCATTCCATTTGCCTCCATTGCTTGCCACATTCCTCAAACTTTCTGGTAAGAAGTTCATTTTATCCTCAAGATAATCAAGGGCTCTCTTTCGGTCGAAGAATTGCAATACTTTCTTAAAAACTTCATCTGAAAGTTCGTGCTCTTCGTAGCGTATGTGGTTTTTCATATACCCAATGTCATCGTTGTTAAACATTTTGCCGATGGGATCTTCCGTTGTCATTTCAGTGTGCTTGGCATGGTCAAGGTCGATCAGCATCCCTCGGTCCATTCTACCCTCTCCCCTATAATCTCCGTTACCGCGAATGAGGATATTGCCTTCGCTAATATCACGATGCAAGACACCATGATCGTACAACTTCTCATGCTCTACTATCGGTGAGCGTTTGAATACAAGGCATCTGATATATAGCGTACCTTCAACAGCATCACGTATCACCGTGATGAGCTCCAGGTTATCAATGAAACATTTGAGCGGATAACCAAACTCCGTCAACAATTGCCGTACAAGAGTGCGCGGATGCTGCGCTATAGCATCCTCGCTCACATTGAGTATATTATCCGTCACATCCTGCAACTTGATGTATGCAAACGGCTCTTCACCTTCAGGGCGGATCCGTTTCCCTAGAACTGGTCCTGATTTATCATTGCCGTGACTTTGAGTAACTTTCTGTACAGCGTTTGCAAACGTTTTAACTGTCAAGCCGCTTCGAAAGAAATCCGTGGAGACAGCGTCACCCTTCCCATTTCTGACAGTTTCGTGAGAGCGATAGCGATCTTGATACCATCCTCCAATTTCGTGCATTTTTACTTCAAGCACCCCGTCATATATTGGATTGGTATCGTTCAACGTAGCTTGCCAGGCTTGTTTTAAAACGAAGACCTGGGAAAAGAGAATGAGCCGTATCATACGACCAACATCGGTAACACATACACTAGCGTCGGAGTTGCAGTTTTCATAATCTTCTTTCTTGACGACTTCCCATACGATGCTTGCACGGCTGCACATATGCTGGAAAACAAGGGTAGTTATTGCTCTGACAGTGACGAAGTCTTCACGTGAGCGATTGTTCTCGCCAGACATATCAGGCATTGAGATGCACCAGTTCAGGCCATGTAGGCCTGAGTTGGGGGCCTGAGAGACGAGATACGAGGGAGACACATCTTTTCCTTTCCCTCGGTATAATTTCATCGTGGGGTCCCACCCTAGTTTATCGGCTGGTAGTATAGAGAAAGCAGCGAGGACCTTCATAGATTCTGTTTATATCGATGAATGGACAAACTAGATGAGACATCGAAAATGCGCTCACAGCATGTATGTTTATTGGATAATCGTTCCGACGAGTCCGATACGGTCACAATACCATAATGTGAGCTCATTGCCGCAGAGAAGTAAGGCAATGGCGAAGCGCCTATCGAGTTGCTCACGGAAAAGCTGACGAATGTAAGAACAAAGTTGAATTATCGTGTCGTGCAATTTTTCGGAATCTTGTGGTGTCGATTTGATCTCGACGACAGTATGGATATGCATCCACCAAATTTTCAGCTCATTTTCCTTCAGAGAGTCAATTTTGCATAGTGGCCACTTGGAAGTACTCAACCTTGTTCGTTCTGCTTTGTTTTATTTTTTCATCAAGTTCATCAAAGTCTTTCCGGGTCGATACACTGACTTGAACGATGTCGGGCCGAATTGCGGCAGCGTCTTTACTCTTCGTCTCAGGCGCTTTGGAATGACGATCAAGCCAGGTCGTATGAATGGCATTTTCCATCGCAAAACCTCGAGAAGCTTTATTCACTGCCTCAGCAATTTCCTGAAATGGAAAGTCCTTCCAACGGCTTTGGTCGTTGTCATAAAATTCTTGCTTTACTTTTAAAAGCGCTCGATCTAGATTATTATCGTCGCGGACGGGGAGAAACGTTTCACGGAAGTCCTTAGGTGAGCAATACGAACGTTGCCCTTCAGGGGCCTCTTGACGCTCGACGCAGCTTGCTGTGCAGTTTCACCATACGTCATCGGGAATGTCGCTGATGGCTTGACTGGAGTGTCGGTGACGTGAGAGGAGATGACGGTAAGTCTGCCATGGGGGTGTCGGTCATGATATAATGGGATCCATACAAACTACTACTACCTTTATATGTACCCAGTTCTGGGTTGAAAACGTTGTAGCTGTGTTTGATTCTTGACGACTCGTGACTGATAATCGATTATCTATCACCGAAGCCTCGGCTTCAATCTTGAAGAATTATGACTCGTGCCACACAGTGATGGGAACGCAATATTTCAAGTTCGACTTTATCAATGCGTGCGAAGGGAGCCAACAGACTCAATTACTGCGTTTTTGTTAGTATTTGTGGTACAGTCACTAACTACAGCTGCACCTAGAATGTTGATAGACTTTTGCGGCAAAGTTCAAAGGTAAGTTGTTCTGAACGACAATGACCGTGTGAATATTGATCCAACCTCATACGTACTTGATAAATGCGGACTACCAAAAGTGTCGAAAAAGTTTTTCACCTTCATCGCCCCTTTTCTACGCGAGACACGTGGAGTATGGCGTGGACAGCGTCGAGCCGCAATAAATCAATAATTGTGTGTAATGATTTTCGAACGAAACGCTCGCTTTTTATTCATTAAATTATCTGTTACACAGGGAACATTTTAAGGGTTTGTTATGCACATCGGATAACTAGTGGGAGTCGTAGTAATAGGTGCTTGTGACTGCTCGGCAACTGTACTCGGGGAAACCTACAAGTCCTGTGGTGCCACTCGGCAGTTTTATACTCGAGGAATCTAACAATTTACTTATTTGGAATTGTTCTGTAGACGCTCCCGGCCGATATCTTTCAGCGATGAGATGGATGCATGCCGTCAATTTTCATCTATCGAATGCCATCATCGGTTCTATATATGCACACATATGCCGTCGCAAACCTAACGGTAACAATCAGAACTATTTCATGATAGTGGGGAAGTATACAATACTTTGGATCACAGGTGAGCGCTGAACTCTGCATGCTCATAAGCGAGGGTGCAAGCACTCTGGCAGACCGCCCGGCTGTAAAGTCATCTCCTGCGGCTTAATTGCTGGGCCTTTCGCGGGTAGACGTCGTGAAATCTTTCGGCACGCCTCATTGCCTGACAGGCACTAACTGGGGTAGGACGCGTCAGCTTCCATTGTACTACCCGCCATGGCAGTCGAACTGCAAGGACCAATCAGGATCATTCACGTTAACATCTGTTTTCCCACTTTCCGCTCTGCGATCCTCCTTTCTAACGAGAACGAGTGTACTAGGTAGATCCGCTGAATTACATTGGTGAAAGAAACGTATTGCGGACTGACGTGGAGAACATGACAAAGAACACATCGGAAGACCACTAGGCAGAGAGACGGTGGTTACTCTTGTTCTGTGTCGTGCTGAATTAATACAGTCCTACATTGGCTTCAAGGTTTCCTGTGGACCATTTCGTTCCAAGTCTTGTTGGCTAAGTTGTAAGCACGTATAGGCTCACAGGCTCCATGATTTGAACGTGAAATAAAAATCCTTATTCGTGCGCTGCATCGATATGCGTTGACCGCGAATACCGACATTTTGTTAAATTTCGAGTCAGACGTCCTCTGAAGATCGATTGACTACGTCGTTGATTTGCTACGTTTTACCATCGTGTACTCCAACATGCATGTCCTCTCAATCCCAAGTTAGACCGAACAAAAATTTCGACTCATCATGCCCTGTGGAGCGCAGCGGCGCCCTATTTACTAATTGAGTCTCAGTCCGAAACAACTGCAACTGAAAGCATCTTGAAGCAGCGCCCTGCCAGATGAAAATAATTCTCAAAAGGTGTCCTCCATTTCGCTGCGCCCGGATAGCGTCGCCTGCTATCTGGGACCGTCACGGCATCCTCCGCGGCTTTCTCCACGCCAAGAACATCGGCTCGGCGGGCTTCAGGGCCAGTCGATTACCTGGGAGACGCGGAAAGAGTTGGAGGCATCTGGGAAGTTGGCTTGTGGCCCTGACGAACAGGAGATTGTGATGACTATCGTATCTCGATATTTTTGGATATCCCCCACTCTGCCATCGGATATTCTGCTGGTACTTAACTCGTGCGCGTGCAGACACGTGGAATATCTAAACCTAACTAACTCTATGAAAACCTCGATTCAAAGTTACCTTCATATCTAAGCATTCAAGTTTCCCAGTACTGCTATAAGTTGCTTCACAGCGACACTCACGTCAATTCACATTGCCAATATTATTACCATAGGAATTCATCAATGACCTAGTAGGAAATCAGTATATGAGGCATATAAGTTATAAGCAGATATCCACGGCCATAGGACTCTGAAAGCACCGCATCCCGTCCGATCTGCGAAGTCAACCAGAGTGCCGCCCAGTTAGTACCACGGTGGGGGACCACGCGGGAATCCTGGGTGCCGTGGTTTTTTTCTTCTCGTCTTTTTTGCCTGACTACTTCTATTATTGAATGCACAGTGCGTCTCGGAGACCAGAACCAACTATGATCCAGCTCGACTAATAAGACGTTAGTTGCGTGTGGTTTCCGCTGCTTATGATTTGAACACGGCCTTGTGAAGATGTGACACAGGAGGTCCTCTTAGATTGGGCGCGAGTAAGTGGTAATCTTTCACCTGTTTTCGGGTGCCATCGCCTCTAACTTAGTGGGTTGCCCCAGGCAGTATATTCTGTGCGTGGTGACGAAATTCACCCACGTTATCTTGTACGCTTATGAATGAGGAACTACGGCTATCGGCTCGAATGCTTTCATGACAATCTGGAACCCATAACTGTGATGAGAGATGCCATGCGAGCCTTGCGAGGCAAAAAACGAGAAACGTTTCACACTAATGGCGATGTTAGTAGCGGCGGTGTTATCAGTGACTTTCCAACCGAAGGTAGAAAGAAAGGACGGAGGAATGTTGATTTATCTAGACCACGCAAAGCATACGGACGAATGGATGAACCACCCTTGCTGCAAGCCGAGGAACGCCTGGCTATTTTTGATGCAGCTCCTCTATAAAGGTGTCGAATATTGTTGCATTCACAACGTCATACTCATACCGGCCATTCTCGATGAAACAATCAAGCGGCAGCGAAAAGAAGATCCTGAATACGATGAACGAGGAATCGAAAATACAAGGGGATGGACATCCTGCTGGTCAATTTTGGGCTCAAAGTGCCGCGAACCCCGCTGCTGCTAATGCCCAATGAAAAATGCGTCTGACATTTACCTGCAGGATCCAGCAATTCCCACACAATCCGTTGGTTTCCCTTTCTGAATCTGTCATCGTCCGGCTCATTCCTTTTGTCCCGCTTATTCATGTACATGCCCGCGACATGTAGTAGCTAGACAAATATAAACTACCTGATCTTGACGCAAGCATCGAGTTCCACGGCAAACAAAATCACTGCACCAGGGATGGATATAGCAAGGAGTTCTCACGGTCGAACCCTTTCCGGTTGACCTCAGTTGGTTAAAGGTATGGCGTATTGCATCTACATCTATGGCTTGCTAACTGATCAATATACTTTAGGTACATCTGATACATGCAATATTGAATAGAAATCTCAATGTATGGTAGTTCCGGACCTCTGGTGAATATAATAGTGTTCGCACACTTGAATGCAAAACGACTCGGAATCTGACAATCGGAAAGGCAAAAAACATTGCAACTGTTCTCGGCGTTGCAATGGCGGAAAATTGGTGTCAGTCAACACTTATAGGTCCCATAAGAAATATCGTGATGCAGACCGGGATGCCCGTTTTGCTGCATTCACCCAACGATTTGGTACGACTGATCCAACACCTACAAAAACGCGTGAATTGGTGTGTTCTACTTACACCTGTTTTATTCAATCAATCTAATTGTTAACAGGCACATTCTTCTACAACCGCTCCATTAGCCGACCAACCCCCACGCCCGTCTACATCATCGGAAGATTCAGAACAGTTGCTATCCCCCGATTTTGACATGTCCCGACTAGCTTCCAACTCAACCAACTTGTCCCATCCGCAGTCTCCAGATTACGATGCGCTGGACTCAGAAACACACATATCCGATTGGGAAATGGGTGCGCCGGACATGGGAACGCTCGAGTCTGATTTGGAAGTGCGCGCACCAGAGTCAGAAACTCTACCAGGAGAATTTGACGCACCCGGTGTATCAGGCTCACAGTATTTCCAACAACTTCTTGCATCTGGTTCCCTTTCGGCTGAATTAAGAGAGAGGGATGCTTGGCAATATGGGTCGGAAAATTTAGATGATTTTTCTGGAGATGAATTTGAAGGGGAGCGTATTGAACAGGAAGATTCTATTGACGAGGACAACGCAGAACCTGGTGTATTGTCAGACTCTGATGACGACACATTTCATGCGACATTTACCAACAGCCAACGTTCAGCTCATATCAAGGTAGCATTATCTCAAGAATTCATTGCTTCAATACGAAACGCTCGACTTGAAGATGACATGGATGCTGAAATGATAGCCGCTCTGCAAAACCCATCACGTACCCTTCCTGACATCGACGAAATAACAAAGTTGTCCATCGGAATCTACCTGAGCACATACAATTCAGCACAGAAAACATATTCAGGTGTCAAAGCCCAGCTTGCACAGTACCAGGACCACCCGATTGAGATCCTATCACTTCACAAAGTGAAAACAGCGATTGAGGGGATGACGGGGGTAAAACCTATAGAAACCGACATGTGCATCAATAGCTGTACTGCGTATACGGGGCCACTTCAGTCACTCGAAGCTTGCCCTCACTGCAAGGAGCCACGGTATGAATCTGGTTCCCAAAAACATGTTGCCTGCCAACGGTTCATTACCATACTGCTGGGGCCACAGTTGCAAGCCATGTACAGGTCACCCGAAAGTGCTGAACGTATGAACCACCGTGTCCGTGCAACTAAAGAGATTCAGAGGCAAAGACGGGCCAAAAACGGTGAAATCCATATGTATGAGGATGTGTATCATGGAGAAGACTATCTGGAGGCTGTTGAAAGAGGCGAGATTGGCGATGATGACATTGTTTGCATGTTCTCGCTAGATGGGGCTCAGCTTTACCGTGACAAAGCATCGGATTGCTGGTTTTTTATATGGGTTAACCTCAATCTCCCTCCAGAACTGCGATATCAAAAGCGATATGTCATTCCTGCTGGCTTTGTCCCAGGGCCAAGAAAACCTGAAGATATTGAGTCGTTTCTCCTGCCGAGCTTCCACCACTTCTCAGCACTGCAGAAAAATGGTCTTAAGGTATGGGATGCACATCGACAAGAAGAATATTTGGCGTACCCATACTGGCTCTTTGGAATTGCTGACACACCTGGATTAACCACCCTAAGTGGTCTAGTTGGGCATGGTGGACGTCTGGGTTGCCGTCATTTTTGTGGATTTAAAGGTAGACGAAAGGATAAACAAACCAGATACTATCCGGCTGCATTAAAGCCCACCCACTACACTGTCGAAAATAGTTCCCATCCAGACACCGACGTCGATAACTTGCCATCACCGAGTCGCTCGAGATATGCGCAAGCGCTCTCAGAACTTATGAAAGCCACGACTGAGGCGAGCTATGAACGCCTCCGCCTTGCAACAGGTGTTGCACGTCCCAGCATTATTCTTGGGCTGCAGCCTAATCGAACCCTGTCCGTACCACGCTGTTTCACCCCAGATACAATGCACCTCGCCTGTCTCAATGTTCCTCAACATCTGCTGCAGATTTGGCGCAACACCATCAAACCACATGTCGACAACAAATACCCCTTTGTTGTATTCCAATCAAGCGACGTGTGGGACAGTCATGGTGCTTTAGTCGCATCAGCAAGGCCATACATTCCGGGATCATTCAACCGAACCCCACGAAACCCTGCAGAGAAGATAAATTCGGGTTATAAGGCATGGGAGTTCAATCTATATTTTTATTTACTTGGCCCTGCTGTTTTCCGGCTCGCCCTCCCACATTACTTATGGACTCATTTCTGCCAGCTTGTTTGCGGGATCCGAATAGTTTTTCAAAGGCGAATCACTCGCAATCAAATCACAAAAGCTCACCAGATGTTGGTCAAATGGGGTAAAGAATTTGAAGAATACTATTATCAGCGCAATCCCGAGCTCCTACATTTGGTGCGACCCTCTACCCACGCTGTCCATCATTTGGCTTTGGAAACGGTTCGATGTGGCCCATTAAACCTTGTAGCACAGTGGGTATTAGAGGACACGGTTGGAAACCTGGGCCGCGAGATACACCAGCATTCTAACCCATTTGCGAACCTCACGCAACGTGGCCTCCTTCGTGCCCAGACAAACACCCTCATGTCCTTAATCCCTACATTGAACCCCAGCAAAAGGCCACCACGTGGATCTACTCCATTAAGCAATGGGTTTGTTCTTTTGGCTGCCCGTGAAAAATACTATCACGACTCGATACCACCAACAGAAAAGACAGCCATCCTATATTACCTCTCGAGTCTCACGTCACAGTATGCTCTTCCCCCAACATATGAGCTAATGATAAAGAAGTGGGCACGCCTACAACTGCCTAATGGTCAAATAGCCCGGTGCGCATGGAAAGAGCGGGTTAATAGTGAGAAGAAGCAAAATTTTAGGAATTCACGGAATATCAAGGTACATTTTGGTTGTTTATTTATTCGGTAGGCTAAACCGAGCCTTTAGTTTATCGACGAAGGATGCGGGAAGACATATTTTGCAGAAGTTCTGTATTATTTGCAGGTTTTTGTCCGGGAAAACATTGAACTAGCTGCGGCAATGACCAACCCATACACGACACCGGATCCCAAATTACTTCGGGATTCCCATGAAACTCTTCATGTATGCCAGCACCGAGAGAATGCATTTCACGTCATTGATGTCAGGACTATCCAATCAGTTGTCACCATGATTCCTTTTCCGTTGAGAGAAGAAGAAGAATCAATTCCAGAAATCAAGGAAAGTTATAAAGGCTCTTTTTACATTGGAGAGAAGCCATTTTTTGAGTTGACTGCAATGGAAGGAAATGATGGCGATGCCTCAGACGAAGACGATTAATATGGCCCACAACAGTACGTAGTTCAATGACCATTTTACGTATGCTCTCATTTAAACGCATTCGTGATACAACTAGCATTCTCCTCTTTCCCTCGCCTCGTCCTCCAAACCTCACAACATGCTCCCCGAATTCCAACACATGCTTTTTTATTTTCAATCACAGGCTGATATCCTCCGACACTATGAAGATATACTTGGAAAGGAGATGATACAGACAATAGACCAATTTGTCAATGCCGCCACCATTATTTGTCAGACAGCTTCTCAGGATGAGTCGGTGTCGTGGGCGCCTGGTCGGTCTCCGAGTCAGTCATTGTCGGACTCGGAAACAGGAAGTGAACTGGAATTGCCAGATGTTGTAATGGAATTCCATCGTTCAATGAAGGGACCTCCCCCTTCTTGGTTGCAGGAATATGAACGATTTCTTTCAAATTCACGGCGTGGTACTGAGTCTGCCATGAAACCACATCCCGAGTCTGTCACCGAGCCAGATATCAACTCGGACATGGAAATGGAGCATTTCATTTTAAGCGCGAAGCGTAGTACAGCTGCAAAGTCAGAGACCGAGTCAGTCACCGAGCCAGATGTCGACTCGGAGATGTTGGTCACTGAGCCAGATATCAAGACAATTGCCCAGCTGCCAGCTACAGGCTCGTCTGTCGCCAAACTGGATGACCCTTTCAATGCTTCGCCGGCTATGTATTCTTCTATGGCCAACCAAATTGTGAATAATTTATACAATCTACGTGGGAATCCATCCGTAACAGTGCGAGAACTCCATGCTCTTGCAAGCGAGGCAGAGTTTTGTTGCATCATGTACCTATTCACACTCACTATCATCCGAACAAACCACCTACACGCCTGCCGCCTGGGACAAGAAGACGATTTCAATCGGTTCATCAAGTCATATACAGGAGAACTCTTCAAAGCCCTGGACCGTGTACAAGAATTTGCTGTGGTACGTACTTATGCCTTTCAACAAGCTTATAATGTAACAATTGACCGAATAAACAGGATTTGTAGCATGCTACGCGTTGTCCAATTAGTATCTCGCGTAGGTTACTTTGTTTGTTTGGGTCGATCTATTTTTAACTACCTCTTCTGCCCCTGTACTTATACCTCGTATACTATGCTCTCGACCAATATCCCATTTCGCAATGCCTTTTTTTGATGATCACATGCAAGATTATGAATCCAACTCAACTGTATTAAATGAACTCGGTACTCACACAGCAAATAGAAATTTTACGCAAGGAATGCAACAGTCGCCCTCCACATATATGTCTCCAGAATCGCAGGTAAAGTAAAATCCTCCATATATTTCAAACTTATTCATTGATAAAGCCAGTATAATGTATTTAACACCACGAGTAATATGTTTTCTAGTGACAGTTTTCCCCAATTACCCTACACGACTACTGGCCTTCCGATGGCCACTCCTCTGAACACAGATAAAATACATATGGCAGGGGCTGTCGCCTCCGGAACTAATGGGATGCAAGGTTCTCCCCAATTGCCAAATGGACCTGCAGTCACGCAGAGTCCAGACTATTTGCTTCAAATGAATTTTATGTTGTTACGGTGAGCATTCTCTTACTAGCCATGTCTGGTTTGGATATCTTAAATGAATTTTACTGAAAGTCAAATGCAAGCGATGGTGGCGCAATTTGGGCAGCCACAGCAGAACAATATGTGCGCATACAGTGACTATATGCGCTATTACTGATCCGTCCTTCCTGGGCCCCAGTCCAAATTATACCATAAATCAACAGATCATACAAGAGGATGTGAAACCAACCATTTCCGGGTTTTCGACACATTCGCCAGCAAGCCACACCGAATTTTTTCAAAAGCGCACTGAATTCATTAAGTTGATGTTCCCAAATGCCAATAAAAAAGTAGAATACGTACAAGAACAATGCCAGGCCGTCAAATTCTGGACACGAGAATCTTGGAACGAGTGGTCTAAGAACCAACCACGCAGCAAAGGCCGAGTTAAAGGGGAGATACCCCACCACTATCGATTCCTTGAAGATCGGGAAGGTAAACTCATTGAACGCGCAATTTATAACGAGATTTGTGCATATATGCGCGAGACCCTGCGTGAAACCAAGAAACGTGCCACAGAACTCCTTGCTGAATCGTGGGGGAACGTGGATAGGGAGTTGAAGGAAGCAATAAAGAATGAGATGACAATCCGTTTCCCTGCATTCGGATTCTGTGCTGGGGGATGGAAAGTTCACGCTCTACTCTCCAAATGGTATTCACATTGGAGGGGCAGGCCAGGGGTGTCAGATTCAAGGAATCGGAAAAAGGGTGATGACAACGATGACGAAGAAGACGAGGAACTTGGGGACAAATCGGTGACTGGTACCAGCTGCGCTTCCACAGCTGTCAACAAAGGTTCACCAGACAACTCAGCTGCCTCTCCAAGCAACGATGTCAATACTGCTACTTCTCGGAAGCGTCCCCGTCAAGATGAAACAAGCCCTTTGGCTTCCGTGAAGAAGCCTAAAAAGGCTGTTTCCGATACTAATCCCATGTAAAAATGTTAACCAATTCCGTTTATTTACTAACAAGTACTTCAGTAGGTCTAAATCCCAATGTATCGTCACCATCCCTAGTCCTCCACCTCTAGCCAAGCCCAATGCAGCCGTGCCCGGCCCAGTTCCACTGCTACCAACCACCGGTATGCTTACTATGCCAAGTTACCCAAAACCAAGGGCGATAGTCAACGGTATGCCACTACTACGTGCCTGTACCTCCAACTAATTCAGATGTGTCCTCAATTCCTGCTTTGGCAGGCTGGGGCCAGTCCGAACCCCATGCCAATGACTCGGACGTGCTGACTCAGACCAGGGCAGGCCTGGGAGACGATGGCCTTCCACCTCAAACCGACGGTCGTACGCCAGGGATAGACAAGGCTGGATTCAACAACTCTGATACCCAAGGTGTTTCCCCAAACAAGCCTCAAGCTCAGGCGGACAGGACGCCATCCCCAGCTGGTCTGAGGATGGACAAATCTCCACAGCGTTTGGGCACCAGGGCGCCTTCAGCCAGGTCACCAATAGAAACTGCAGACGAAGGTCAAAATAACGGGACATCCCTAACTAGACCAGACACAGACAAACCTCAAGCGAACGATATCCATTCTCCAACTGCGCCAGTTCCTGCCACACAGCCTCCAGCGCTCGGCTTCTCTCTTGATATGCCTTACAACCCATTGAATACATTGGCTGTAGCGGCATCAACTGTCGCAAACAAGGGTTTTCAAAACGCCAGTGGTGGATCGTCGGCAAAGAACTCGAAGGCAATGAAGAAGACTGGGGGGAATTCAAAGCCGCTCAACATCCCTCCGGCTTTATTCACTCCCAGGTACGTGATTAGCCTAATTCTGCATAGTACGATCATAACAATAATGAAAGGGCTCTATGTGGGCGGGAATGGCTGGACTCCAACCCAGATGGAAGCACGCAATCATTTCAGCAATATTGGAGCTCGCTT
This sequence comes from Amanita subjunquillea, assembly GCA_020011035.1. NCBI lineage: Eukaryota > Fungi > Basidiomycota > Agaricomycetes > Agaricales > Amanitaceae > Amanita > Amanita subjunquillea. The sequence goes on along the minus strand of JAEBUT010000014.1, from coordinate 284,278 downwards.
GGAGATGTAGAGAAGGCGGTATGATAACCCACTCATTGTATTTCCCGTTCTCACAATTTATATATATAGGGGTGGCAGGTGAAAGCAACGAAAATCAAGGTGAGATTGTCTTTCGTTCAACTTGGTTACATTTTTCGACTCTGCTATATAGAGGGAGAAGAAGGGGCAATAGTGGGGAAGCGGAAAGGGCGGGAAAATGGGGGAAAGGGAAGGAAAGAGTGGGATGAAAGGAAGGTGAGGGAGGGCGAGGGAAGAGGGAGGAAGGCGAGGGAAGAGGGAGGAAGGCGAGGGAAGAGGGAGGAAGGCGAGGGAAGAGGGAGGAAGGCGAGGGAAGAGGGAGGAAGGCGAGGGAAGAGGGAGGAAGGCGAGGGAAGAATGTGTACGTAGGATAGATGGCAATGAAATAGGCATCTGTCAGATTTGCAGTCAGATTTGGTGAGAAACGTCAGAGGAAAGTGTTAAAACTGACAAGAGTTCTCACTTCAACGGAAAATGAGTGAAAATGTCGGACTTTGTCGGAACCGATGTTCGCTGGGAATGATCGACGACCTGCCAGAGTCTGGCCCTAAGAAGAAGGGGCGAGCAATGGTCTCGATGGCTTATACCTAATTAGATATATGTGATTCCCTCTGTTTAAAGGCGGCATGGTTGTGACTGACGAATCATTGGAAAAAGATGTAGAGTAAGTATGAAGCGCCAAATGCGTAATCGCCGCACGTCCATATGTTGCATGCAAGGTTGTGTACTAGTTTGGCCGTGTTGAGTAATTGTGCAAAAATAGCGAGTAGTATTCGGCAAAAAACCACGGCACCCAGGATTCCCGCGTGGTCCCCCACCGTGGTACTAACTGGGCGGCACTCTGGTTGACTTCGCAGATCGGACGGGATGCGGTGCTTTCAGAGTCCTATGGCCGTGGATATTTGTCTCCTAACTAGTCACACCATGTTCTGATGCTCCAAAGGGTCTCTTTGACCTCAACAGACTTCAACAACAGTGATCATGTCACTAGATCATGGACTGGCTCTCTCCCCGTCCATATTGTATGAATATGAAGGATTCAGGATGAGAAACGATAGCGGATGCTCAGCACAACTGTACAATTGGTCCTCCTGAAAGTAAGGTGGATAAGTTGAATGATGACGAGAAGAAAAGTTCGATACCTGGTCCGGTTTTCAAGAATGATGAGGAATGGCTTGATACTCAACGATGCGTCCTCAGTTTTCACCGTGATCATCTCAGCAATTCCCAATACGAACGACATGGAAGTTCGGGTCTTACGTCACTGAGTTCACCTTCCAGTCATCCTCACGTGGGATGGCAAGCTCAAAATTCATGTGGATAAAAAACGTCGGGCAATGATAACATTAGTAAAGCATATAGCAATTGCGTGTATAAAAATATTGACATGAGACTACATACTAAAGACCGTTCATCGATATGCAAATGACATCAAGAATAGCCGAGTGGCAGTATACCAACGCCGTCGGCACTCAGCAATCCTAGATCAACTCAAAGCTCCCCACACGCACTCACTTTAATACCCCAAAGTCAAACATTGGTGTAGCATCATCTTCGTCATTGGCCATCTGTTTAAACCTTTCTGGATGTACGACTTTCACCAAAGCGCGATATACGAGGTAGATTGGCCACCCAAGTCTCAGCCAGAAAGGCATATCTGATCTGAAGAGGTATCGACTTTGAAAAGCGATGATAATCCACACCGTGGTTGCCGTGAGGGCACACGTCGTTTCAAAGTAGTGTGACAGGGTGCCGTTGGTACCAGGCACAATTTCTTTTACGTTCATACCAAATACACCCTTCGGTGATGTTAATTTACTAGACTCTGAGTACCATGATGGGACTTACTGCCACAAATGATGCCGGCAGAAAAACCATGGTCAGATAGGCTATTTGTTTCATCTTAAGTTAACGGTCAACATCTCGTCCGTCTCCTGTACATGAAAACTACTCACAGCTGTGTGTCATTATCAAGTTAGACATTTTCCCGGAACAGCTGTTATTGAAACTCACCTGCACTATCCCTGACTGTTGCTTCTGTCATCTTCTGCATGGCTTTGCTATCAATGATGTTGACGCTACTAAAGACCTTCACAGGGGATGGGCAGAGTACGTCTGGCTTGATGAGAATTACTCACCAGATCTATGACATTCTTAAGCCGCTCCTCCTGCATTAGGCGCTCTTTATTCAATCGCTCAATCTCCTCCAAAAGAGTGTTACATTCTCGTTTGAGGAACTCATCGGATGCTTGTCGTTGCTCTTCGGTAAGAGCGGGATTTTTTGTATCGAATATAAATTGAACGATCTTCTTGAACTCAGCCAGCAGCGAAGAGTAATGCAGAAGATGTGCACGGATCGTGTGAAGCTGCTCTGTAAGTGTCATAGATGTCGTACTGATCACTTCCGTTTCCTAAGTCAGGCGGCAATGAGGAGATCGTTGCGACATCTTGGTCAATAACTCACTAACACGCATATATGCTCGTAAAGATGCTGCAATGCTTCGTCCCAGGCATACATCGCATGCCATACGAAGATCAACAACAAGAAAGTAGGATCGTCAGTTTTCTCCAGCATCTTTTGCCAATAAACGCTTTGACCTGTTTGCCGATCAGATTAGATCAAAGCACATCCGTTATTGTGCTTACCAGCAAAACGTATTCTCTCATGGAGATACTCAGCCTTTGTCGTTCGGAGTTTGCTTTCGGTATGGAATGAAATCATGGTATTTCCCGCAACATTACGGATAAGGTGAACAGAGAGCAAGGCCAACACTAGAACTTTCGGATCTTCAACCTGATCTTCGACTTGATCAAGTAAATGCGGCTCCGAAAATTCTGTCACTTACTCGATTCCAGTCTTAGAGGAGCCTGTGTATCAATTAACTGCGAGACTGTTTGTTGTTCTGTAATCTTGAATTATTGTAAGTAGCAAAGAGCGTACCCAAGATATCACGATTGCGCAATTTTTCTCCTTGCTGTGATTCGCTCCGCATGGGCGGTACAGATGATGCATCCACTGATTGTATGAATGGGAGAGTGACCGTGATATCTGAAGGGATTTTAGGAGAAGGAATGATGACAGAGATGAGTATCACGCACGATCGCCAACGCCAGGTCGTCGGTCCTCTTGAAAGTGGGAGGGTATCCAGTTGAGTGACGACGAGAAGAAAAAGGGTTCGATATTGTACCTAGGTTTCCATACTCAGCGTCAATCGTTTGATCAAGAAGTATCGCATACTTTCCACCCAACATGCGCAGGGCAGGTCCCGTCATATTTTCCACAAACAGCGCCCTCACTCGTATATCTCCTTGCTGCATGGCGATTAGTATGAACCTATAAGTCTGAGAAAATGACGAACATTGTCATTTCTCAACCGATCCCACTCCTCATCCAATTGCGCTTCGTCAGGTTTTCTGAATTTGAACTTATCGGCGTCGTAGAAGATACCCTTCTTATTAACGTCAAGTTTATGAATTACACATATTTTGTCATCGTCATTATGAATCGCGTCGTAAATTTTACATTTCTTGACCTGGCTTTCGGTCCAGTTTGGAAAACGGGATTGGGGATATTCTTCCCAGCATCCCCTGCCGCATCCTGTGTGATCGCAGTCCTTGGGTACGGGTGGCGCCTCTGTCTCCAACTGCTTCTTGTCGACGCCTGACAGCCATGGTCATCACTTGAAAGCCTTATTGAAAATAGGGCACGAACTGTCTCGTATGTCTATCCAAGGCCAGGGCGCAGAAGGAGCCGCATGTCGATATGCTGGCGGAGGAATGCGGTCTATCACGTCGTAATTGCCGGTGAGTTCTATATCTATCCTATCTAGCTTTCAACACAAGAACGAGGGGAAAAAGAACTTGAGACTCAACGCTGTATGGGGAGTATCCATGATAGTGGAGGGGAGGAGCGGGATCCAGGACGCCGCATGGACATTCAAATATCTGTAAGGTTAGCGCCGACTTTTGACGCTGACCAGGTTCATCATGATGGTGATAAATATAGAAATTGCACATGCGTCCTCAAGGCCTCATTGAACGAAATCCCGAGCTTTCACCGAGATCATCCCGGAGGTATCAACGACACCGTTGTCGGTTGCTTGGGTTACGTCTCGAGCTTGAAAAATATGAGGAATTAGACACATTTGTTGCCAACTAATACTTACCAATTCAGCAGCAACCTTACGTACATGTGGGATTAGGACGGCGCACTCGTGGTGAGAAGGAAAGGCGCCCACCCCGCGCACCACACACATACATGCATATGTAGAAGGAAGATCAATCCTGACCTCCAAACGTGCAGGCAAAAGCAAAGGAGGCTCAAGAAATGGGTTTCCATCGCCGCTAGGCCAAGCTAGGTACAATTAGACCGCCCAGCATGAGAACGGTTTAATTTGGTCAGATACGTGTGACACGTGACACGCCGTAGACAAGGACCCTGATGTGACGCCTCCTTGTTATGTTCCAGGAACATTCCTTGTAGCGTATACTCATGGGAGATGCCGATGCTCCATACCAGTAAGACCCCTCTGTATGAGGACGCCTATCTACATGACGTTCACTACATCTCAAACGTTGGCCTTATGCAACTCTTTGAAAACAGATTGTGCTCCCAGTCAATACTGAGCAAAAGGACGTACATGCCAGCTTTAAGACTCATGGTATGTCCATGAAAATGCGGCATCCGCGTGGTAGCGGCGTTCTCTGTCAAACCTTGCTTCGATGGTGATGTAAACAATCCATCTACTGACTTGTCGGGGATGCTTCCATTCCGATGACCTCGCTTACTTACATACGCGGTGAACATGTGTTGATGGAGTTGCGTTAGTTAGGTTATATATAGGTATCTACACATTTGGTGTCCAATATGCGAATCAGTACTTGCTTGTCGTATACTACATTAATAAAGGGTCCTGATAGTCAATGATCATGCTGGAATAGCAATTGGCGAGTTCATAGTCTGGGCGGGTGGGAGCGTTCAGGAGCATACTTGGCCTAACGAACGCATGCAGTCAGTATTACTGATAAGCATCAAAGAGGTGAAAAGGTAATACCATTTCATTCTCCTTCAATTCGTAACCGCATTTCTGGTAAAATGCTATCGAAATAGGGTCAAACTCGGTTCTCTGCGTCACGTCAAGGTTGCGCTCACGTATATTATCTTTGCTGCAGTTTAAAATTGTCTTGTAGCACCCGCTGTTCTCGCTGATGTACGTAAGGCCTTGGATAACCCTCAGCCCTAGCTTCTTCCCCTGTTGTGATTTGTCGACTGCGATGTCTTCAATGTGACCAACGCTGCCCAAACCGCGGAGGAACTTGCGTTCGATAAAGACAGTGCCAACGGCCACAATCGTGTCCGTGTCCTTATCGACAATAACAAGGGCATAGTACGTTTGTGGGAGGGCACGCATGGCATTGAATTGTGCTACCCATGCAGCTTCTCCAGGGTCGGTGACGACCGTAAGGACTTTGAGAACTGATAGGTGACCTCGGTGGTAGTCTGACGAGGCGAGAGGACGAATCTATTCCAAGAGCGTGAGACGGCATTGAAGTGGGATAAAGACTGTTGAACACACGTGTAAATTGGGTGGGAGCTGGCTCCTGACCTCGACAGAAATCAGCTCGACGGGAAAGAGCAAGTCAAGCGCAGAGTCGGGTGTGAAAATCGGAACCGCCGGGTGCATTTTTTTCGAGTGGTCAAGATTAGATTAGTAGAAAAGGTAGAAAGGAAGGAGAGTGTGAATTGGGAGGCAGATACTTGAAGCGGTTGATACTTTAATAACGTTGCCAGCGAGGTTTACCTTGTCGTCACAGCCACCTCTCGCACCGCCGCTGACGCCACCCCCTTTCAATATTTCAATGTTTCAATCATTCAATCATTCAATCCTTCACCCCCCACAGATGCTGGTGACGCTTGCCGATGGGAAGCCAATGGTGGTTTGATTGTTTTTTGTGGGTGGAGCACCAGAAATTGTATAAACTATACGTAAAATGCACCGGCGTACAACAGACGAAGGCCGTTATGGATCTCCATATGCTTTTATACTACCCATCTCGATCATGATTTATGTTGCAAGCGCGGCAGTCGGCACGGTGATATGGGAAACTTGGACATGTGCACAGTCGTACGGGTCATAGAAAGCCCGACCCAGATAATTGCAGCAGTTAAATAGCGAGATAAGGTAAATCAAGACCCTGAAACTGAACCTCTTTCTCGTCTCGACATGGATGCCGTCTGTCTTTAACGAATGTTACAGGACACATTTTGCCCAAGGTGATTCCACTTTCAGCAGTATAGGATCGCTAGAATCGACGGCCAATAACCCTCTCCGTCAGAATCTCCAAAGCAAATTTTGCTTCGCTATCCGGTAAGGAGTGTAGCAATTCCTTTGCCTTGTCCGCATACGACTGCGCAAGAGTACGGGTGCGCTGCACGCCCGATGATCGCCCGATATAGTCTCGAGCCTTTTTGGGAATCATATTAGTCCTGGCGTAACTTGGTGCCGGGACCTGCTCACCCGTTCTACGTCCCCTTCCTTTTCGAACTTGCGTTGAATGAGCTCGCCCATTTCGGGGTGCTCTTCCCATGCATATAAAGCAGGACCCGTTGCAAGTCCTAATTGAAGATCAGCTCCACCGGGCTTACCTAGCGTAGATGAAGCCGACTCGTAGTCCAGAACGTCATCCACGAGCTAAAAGCCAACATTAACGAGCGACACGACAATGTGACGGTCGACGATACCTGAAACGCGATCCCGAGATTCCTTCCGTACGCGTATGCGATCTCTTTGATGACGTCCCCTTCTTTACATCCACCGAGCACAACGGCAGCTCTCGCCCCTTTGGCCATAAGACTGGCCGTCTTAAGGTATGTTTTCTGCAGGTAACTGTTCCACGCGTCCTCTCTCGCCCGCATCGTAACCTTGCCGTCGCTTTCCGTCTTCACGTTTCTCAGCTGGAGGATCTCGCCATCGACGAGGTTGGATAAGATGCTTGAAATAAGGTCTGTCACTTCCATATCTCCAAGGCGCGACAAAGCTGCCGAAGCACGGCCCAGAACAAAGTTGCCTCCCAGCACAGAAAGCTTCTTGCCAAACGCAGATGGAGCAGAAGGTGAACCTCGACGAAGCGGGGAGCCGTCAATCACGTCGTCATGTAATAAAGATGCAGTATGGATCATCTCCACGATCTGTGCTAGTCGCTTTTGAGTAGGTAGGAGGATAGACGGCGAGTGTAGTGTGGGAGTCTGCGTCGGCGCTGTACTTGAAGCCGTTGACTCGTCTGACCATGGTGAGTGAGTAGGAAGCGGAGCCGGTGTTTCTGACTAGGTCGCAAACTGAACGTCGTGCTAAAGGCCGACGTCTTTGTTCGCAAATTTGGGTTCCAGTCGTTCAACACGTCGGGACGCGTCATGGGTATATCCAGTTCATCAGCTCGACCACCGCCCCCTTCGTGACGCGATTCCCACAGCTTTCTGTCCCAGTGAGAGCCAAGGCCATTGGTAGCCTGTGATAGAAGAAGGACGAGGATGGGACGAATTTGCTTTGAAGGATGTAAAAGTAGTATTCCGTGATTTCGTTCAGGGCTTGGTTGCTCGACTGGACGATTGTCAGCAGTGACCTTCGCAGCTCCACCAACTCGACCGAAAAGAGTTTGAATGGGTCGGGTTGCAAGGGAACCTAGTAAATGCTGAAGAAGCACCATGCACACCAGGTACACGTTCAAGTGCTAAAAGCCTGTCTGCACCTGAAGAATACCGCCGTGGGCAAGGCCAGCTTGATCCTGGTTTCCGAAGACATGAGTAGAGAGACCAGCGCAACATGGGAGCTCAACGTGCGATCGGGTGATGCCGGAAGTGACGTGCTCATGCACTCAACCTGAACAGCGAGCATGCCCGACTGGCGTGCTAAGATTTACTTATTAGAATAGCTCTGCAAAACAGATCCGATCAAGGTGCTAGTATCCAAAACGAACCAACAATAGATACACACACAAACAGAAATTTCATGCACATATCAATCATCATTAGACCTGACAAGATGGCTTAAAGTTCAAGCAGAAACAGAAACGCAACAGAAACGGTATATTGCCATTAGCGGACAGGAAAATTCTAACTAGTTCTCGGTCACATTAAGACACGCTACTTAAATTTGACAGGATGTCTAGGCGCCAACGTTGATAGGAGTGCAGCCGAGAGCAACAACGCCATCTGGAATACTTGTTAGCAACTATTTCGATGCAGAGATAAACGAGGAAAAAATCATACGGAAGCTGGTGTCGTTGCAGCAGACGGCTTGAGCATTGCTACAAGAACAGATCAATATTGAAGCAACAGTATGGATGATGATGACACTAACCATTGATTGCCTGCAATACCGAGAGCGGTGATGGGGCTGCAGGTAACGCCGACCTGGCCGGTGAGGGCACCGGTGACAATGCCAAGGAGGCCCAAAAGCTGAGCAGCTTGCTTGTCATGAGCGTTCTGGAGCGAGTTGCAGCACTGGGTCTTTCCAGTGGAGCAGACGCTGTTATCACCGGAGGGGTGGCCAGCGGGTGCTGCAACAGCGAAGAGAGCGAGGGAAGCGGCGAAAACGACGGCGAGTTTGGAGAACATTTCAACAAAGAGCGACTGGTAAAGAGTGTGGAGATCGGTTGCTAATGTGCAAGAGAAGCTGAGGCTTTTCGATGAGGAAAGTTGGCGAAAACTAGCCCTCTTTTATATGTTTTTGGCGGCACTAACGGGGTTTTGTCGTACGTATTGAACCCTTTTCGGCTCATCGGCCATCTTGACTTGGCATACGTGAGCCCTGCACCTTCAGGTAAATGCACGTTATGTATGTTATGTAAATTGGGTAATATGTTTTGATGTCAGATGAACGTGGAGCTTCTGTCTCCGAAGTTCATGATTAAATATTCGATGCTTGACCAGCTGACTGCTCGCTGAGGACGACGTGGCACCAACTGGGAATTTGGACACCAGACATGGCAATCTGGCTCGGAGACAGTTATTGTCGAGACAAAGGATCATCAATCATTCAGGGTTCACAAACTTTCCAATTTCGTATCTCGTGCGGGCTGGCTGGCAGTTGCATAATGGTATCAAATGTTACACTACAATGGGATTGCTCTTCGGGATATACTGCAGGGAAAAGATTATAACCTGGATAAAGCTCAACTCTGAAACAAGGTGGAGGGAAAATGCGATGGGTCCTGTCAAGAAGGAAATTTTTAACGATGGCTAACGTAAATCCAGTAGATCATAATGATTGGATCTGCAGGATGAGAAACTGCTTCTCGTCGTTGAATTGTTCATCTGGTTTAGCGCAGTCAATTTGATGTTCGTACACTGAAATTTTCAAAAAAAATCGTACCATCTTTATCATTGTGGAAACCCTTCAGGAATGTCAGGAGCTTCTCCTTGTTTCTCCGCAATATTGCCTCAATCTGAGGCGGTTTTTTGGGGTTCGCCACGAACACCTGGACACAACATGAGGCATGAGGCATGCAATAGACGAGGCAGTCAACCGCACCTTAAATACGTGGAATGCCTCGAACTGGATGTTCTTGCTCTTGTCACGCAACAGGTTCATCATCATTTTTAGATTAGATTCATTGGCAATATAGCGGGTCATGGTATTAAAGTTGGCGCGATCGAGGAGGATCTCGCCGAGCAGTTTCAATGACTGACGTTTGTTTACATAGTTGCTTGACATTGTTAGCGTTGCAAATGAGGCGAAGAACTGCGAGTTGTCTCAACCATGTTCACGTTGGCACATGTCTTAACTCACTCTATCATAATTCTTCTCAAGGTATTCAGCGACCATCGGTTTGTGCCGCGTCAGGGTCTCTTTCAAGTTAGCAAAAGCATCACATGCGATTCCAAACGTCATTGCCTCGATGTAATGTGGAAATTTGTAAAATCTAGTTCATCATGACGGAGTGGAACCGGCCCATGTAACTCCGCACTTACTGGTCTGAATATAGTAGTATCTTGCATAATTGTTCATGACGCAACATTTCCTTGAGAATCATGCCAGTGTTCAGCGCGATGTCTTCATTCTCGTATCCCGCCATTGTAACAAATATAATGTCATGTCGGGTTGCAAGATACTCGACTGTCGGTGACCGTGATCCTATCTGTCGACGGAGAAGACTGTTGAATATTTGAACGACATCCTTGCGCGCTTCAAATTCGAAAGCCGCAATATGTGTTACAAGTAGTAGCAACAGTTCGGTGTTGTACGTCTCTTGTGCAAGTTGTGCCACCAATTCAGGCTGTGGTTCTTGTGGTAGATAGTCAATGATAATATTCTCCCTTGAAAATACCAAAAAAAATCACCCATCTCTCCATGAAGCAGCGCTTTGATGCTTTGCAAATTTCTGGAGATTTCATCACTTGCCTGGGGAGGGGCGCACAAAATAAGAAGGTTTTGGATTGAGGGACGGGCGCAATCATTAGCATATCTAGATCGAGTGGTGATGTGATATAATGGCCTCACTTTTTTCCGGGCTTCGCTCCCTGGAGCAGTTGATTCCAGTTTGGGGATGGTATCGCGGATACCACGCACAAGGTCGGTGGGTGTCCTTGGTTTTGATTTGAAAAAATTCATGCTGGTCCGCTGATGTAGTAAGGAAGGGAGAGAGAGGAAAGCCACGACGACTGAGCGACGCGAGGCCTGACAAAAGACAGACAAGGCACCTTGATATATGTAGTTCTTCAGGCGATACTCATAAGTACAGCTCTCAGGGTCCTTTGTCCCCTTGCGCACCGATCTCTTGCCTAATATGGAATGTTCGAGTCTGCCGGTCCGGTCGTCAGCCGCCGGCGCTCGAGCTGTTCGGAGATCAAGGTATGTATACAATTTCGGCACTTGTACATGAAATCTAGCTGTTACTGGACATTTCCGAGGCGCGTGTATGTTTGGAAAGTTCAACGCGGTCCTATCCGATCATTGAAAATACATATCCATCCGAGTCGCTTGTCCATTCAAGCGACAATCTACGGGCAATCGGCCGATCTTAGTAAAAGTAAACCCGCTCACGAACTTTCATTCGTTCCAGCAGGATGCATGGGAAGAATGAGCATGTCAATCGATTTACTTATATATACCGTCCTCGATTCAGATGTCGGCATTTCTATTGATATCCATCGTATCATTCGTCATTGCCGCCGTGGCCAATCGATTGCGTGCCCGTGTCCCAAAACAACAAAGTTTGGTCAGATGCGAGTGGTGGCGTCGCACGAGACAGTAACAATCAACTTCGAACTGAACCTAAGCCGAAACAGTTGTTCACAAACAAGTCTTGGCGGAGGTGTCGTAACCCTGGTGTAGCGACAATCGGTTTGGGTAAGGGTAATCGAAAGACATATCGGGGGACTCGTGCTTGTGTGCAATGTGCTATCAGCAGTATCATTCGTCTGACCAATGCCAGCGTTTAAGGAAACCCAATTCCGTTACCTACGTTTGTAAAGATAAAGGCGCAGCCGCAAACACCTGCTCAATGGCTAATGCATGGCGAAACTTTGATAACGAACATGAACGTGCGGTATTGAGACAGTCCTTATCGGGTTCGTTCAATTGAAGTGCCCGTGCGATGGTATCGCAAACATGTCTATCAGGGACTAAGAGGCAATACTGATATGAAATGGGCCCGCAACTACGCCAAATTTCAGTTCATATCCATGCATGTCCACGCGCTTAGATATTCACTGACCCATTAGGGATAAATGGGAACTTGGAGCTCCAACGGTAGCCCGATTCAAGTATCACGTTCGCCGCTAGCTTCTCCGCGAATTTTTTCCCACACACACACCGAGTCGTCGGAATTGCCGGTTCCACTGGAAAGGCAATGCTCTTTCCTAATGGTCATGGATTTACCATAATCGATGGGCACGAGGCAACCACCTTCGTATCGTCGCGGATAGATCGTATATCAAGGCTTATCGCCGTTTGCGAACTGTACATCTGAACATTAGATATGGCGTGAAGCGAAACAAAGCAAGAGATGTATTAGATACTAACACAGTTTAAGGCATTCTGTTGCTAAAATCCGCGGCAATCAGAAGAGGGAAAATCGGTGAAGAGGCCGCATTGCATCATATCGCTACCAATCCAGAATGGACGTGTTATCATGGTGTGGCCAGGATATTTCCAGTATTTGTTGGATCACAAAGTCAACGCCATGGCTAACACATTGTTGCCTCATGCTTTCCACGGCAGTCCGTTTTTTATATTGGGCCAGCGGATCTAATGTAATAATTGAAAGTTTTTGTAACCTATGGACGAGAATAATACCGGAATCGTCCTTTGTGTCTTTAATGCGCGATGCGAGAAGAGAAGAGAGTTCCATGATCTCGATGTCGGAGAGACCGGGATCCATAATTGTTATTGACCTGAGATGGCAAGCCGGTGGCATTTTATCACGTCGCTGACGGTAGAACGTCAGTTGGCCAAAAGACATCACGAGGTCGTTATTGTTGTCCAGGTTCAGATGAACGAGGTTGGGTGCACATCGTAGGATGTCCGTCAAAGAAGTGGCGCTGCAGCCAGCCATACCGAGGCGCTTAGACTACAGGAAGATCTGATAAGGAAGGAAGTGACTATCGTATGGGGCATATTCATCTCGTCAAAGTCTTCGATATAGAGCTCTTCAAGAATAGGTGCTTCGATGACTGAAAGCAGCTTGAACCCAATGACGGTCAACACCTCAAGGTAAGGGAAGTTGAGTAAACCGGTCATTTGATCTAGGCTAGAAGCTTCATCGAGCGATTGGTAGATGGCCAGCTTTTCGAGATGTTGTGTTTGTGCAAGTATGGATAGTAAAATTTCGTCGTTAACGAACTCGCCAATTTTTAGTATCGTGAGCGACGACCAATTTATCCGCCAGCATGAAAGATTTCCTAGGTAGAGCCATTTAAGGCGTGGCGCATTCTCAAAAAAATCGTAGATGTGATCCGGTTCGTTGTCATACGTTCCTTTAATGAGTTGAAGGGAGTGTAATAAGGGAAGATGGCCCTTCGCCTTGTATAGGATTGGCAGATGTGATCTAGACTCGGAGAACATGATGTAGACGTCCTGCCAGCAGGGTGAGTGTTCCACAAGCATGTCAAGCAGACGGTCGATACACTTGCTCTCTCTATCCAGACAATGGAACCTAGTTTTGAGCTGGAAAGAGAAGGGTTGGCCTCTTGTGTGATTTAAGAAATACTGTAACATCCGCAGCATGACAGCGTAACGTGCGTACAATGACTCTGGATCATTGTGGAACTCGTTCATGATATGCAGATCTATGTCAACCCTGCTCCAAAACTGAGAAGCCATCGATTTGAATATAGTCCTCCACGAAGCACAAATATGTCCAAGGTACCATGGGAAGGTTTGGGGCATGTGAAGACGCACTGGCGCAGCGAAGGTCTTGAATATTTCGCGAATGATCTCGGGAGGGAGAATCTCTGCAGGGTGGTGCATCGCTCTAATCCGAGAGTTGCAACGGGCTTTGGGCGGTGCATCGTCTGTTGAAATTGCTAGCATTATCGTCGATAATCGGTAGAAATCGGACCGATTCCAACGTTCAGGGCGGAACGTGTTGTCGTTTATTTGCCGTTACGCATCATTTTGATGGCGGTTGCCTGGTTGGCTGCGTTCGTTCTCTCTCGTGATGTCATGCTCTGCGTACTGGAGCTGCGAATTTGGCCTGCGAATTTGCCTACATTCACAGCCTTAACCTCCTCTTCCTAGACAGTGCAAATCTGCGCAAATTAACTGGCCGACGACCAAATTCACCACACACTACATCAAATGATGAAATACATCACCGAGTCCGCCTCTCTAACACGTCTGAAGGCGATGCAGGATGGTGATTTATAAACTGCTCTCGTCGCATCAATGGTTTCAGAGCCCCTCTTCCGTCTTTTTCTTCTTCGTAATACGCCGTGCGTGTTTAGCAGCAGAGCTGCCAATGGTCAAGCATACATCTCAGTCTTCCTTATCTTCTCTTACCCTCACGCTCACGACTGGGGATGATGTTCCACTGGACTTTGCTGGTGTGTGCTTTCCCACTCTGTTAAGCACCTGTCAGTATTCAGTGCTGAATGTTCTCACAGCGCTGTCAGGCATCCAGGACGAGAAGCTTGCGGGCAACCTGTGAGTCTGAAATTAGTGGTCAGACGTGCAACCATTGATTAGTATCGTAGCTTGGCAATTCCCGGATCTGACCAGCCTTACCGTTCCCCACTTCCTGGGGCTACGATTGCAGGGTCCCGACTCCGTGATGACGCTCCGATTGCATCTTTGGAATCCAGCGCAAGCTGGGGTCGTCGCCAGAAGATCAAACGAGGCGTTACGCGCAAAGTCAAGCTCACAAATGGGAACTTCATTGCGGAATATCCTGTCCCTACAGCCATTCAGAATGCCGTTGAGAAACATTACGTGTCCAACTCAACGACCGAATTCACGTAAGTGGTCAAACTGTCCTCTCGTAGCTTCCAATCTGACGCCATCCCAGTCATATGAGATACACTGCTGCTACTTGCGATCCCGATGACTTCACAGAAGCGAATGACTGGTCTCTTCGCACCAAGCTATGGAGGAGAGAAACTGAAATTCTAATTGCTGTTACATCTTATAATGAGGATAAGACATTATATGCGCGAACTCTCCATGGCCTCATGCTCAATATCCGTGATATCTGCAAGACTAAGCAATCAAAGTTTTGGAGATCCGACGCGGAGGGCGGAGTACCAGGTTGGCAAAAGATTACTGTTGCATTGGTCGTGGACGGTCTTGAGCCCATGGACAAGAGCGTTCTTGATATTCTTGCAACGGTTGGCGTTTACCAAGATGGAGTCATGAAGAAGCAGGTGGATGGAAAAGATACTGTTGCGCATATTTTCGAGGTTGGGACGTGTTTTTCTCGATGACACTGTGTTATCTCATGTGTTAATACCCGCAGTACACTACACAACTCTCTATCGATGCAAAGCCTCAACTTGTTCTCCCTCAAGACAATGATCCGCTCAATCTCGTTCCCGTCCAGATCATCCTCATCATCAAGGCCAAGAACCAGAAGAAAATCAACTCTCACCGCTGGGTCTTTAATGCCATCGGCAGGATGCTCAATGTTTGTCATCTTCCAACTCTTGTTCTTCGCATTTTAATTGCTTTACCAGCCTGAAATTTGCGTATTAGTTGACGCTGGCACAAGGCCCGATCACAAATCGATCTATCGTCTTTGGGAGGCATTTTATAACAACAAGAATCTCGGCGGTTGCTGTGGTATGTCTTAACAACACACATTTTTAATGCTAAAAATGAGTCAGGCGAAATTTGTGCCATGCTCGATGGCGGGAAGAAGCTACGTAATCCTTTGGTCGCCGCTCAGAATTTTGAATACAAGATATCAAACATTCTTGGTCAGTTCTGTTGACATCAATCATCAGATCTTTGACATGTTTCGCTGTAGACAAGCCTCTGGAAAGTACTTTTGGTTATGTTTCCGTATTGCCTGGAGCGTTCAGCGCATACCGCTACCGGTCAGTCAAACTAATACCCGGATTGATTGATTGACTTGCATGACTGACCATTCTATTAGAGCCATCCAAGGAAGACCTCTCGAACAATACTTCCATGGTGATCACTCTCTGGCTGAACGTCTTGGCGACAAAGGCATCAATGGCATGTCTATCTTCCGCAAGAACATGTTTCTCGGTAGGTTGGCGACAGATCTCCTCGGTTGTTGGATCTTGACGACGTCTGATAGCGGAGGACCGAATCTTGTGTTTCGAACTGGTAGCCAAGAAGGGCGACAAATGGACCTTGTCTTATGTTAAGTCCAGCAGAGCCGATACGGACGTCCCCGAAGAGGCGGCCGAGTTAATCGGACAACGCCGTCGATGGCTCAATGGGTCGTTCGCAGCAAGCGTGTACGCTTTGGTACATTTTTGGCGGTTGTATCAATCCGGGCACAACCCGTTCAGAATCTTCATGTTCCACATCCAGGCTCTGGTAAAGAGATTTCAATGCTTAATTTTGACCCTACTCTTACTCTAGTCTTTAGTTCAATGCTCTCTCTCTCTTCTTTTCTTGGTTCGCGTTGGCAAATCTTTGGTTGACCTTTAGTATCATCGTCGACTTGATTCCCGCTCAAGGCCTTGTGACTGGCAAAGGTGTTGTCGTGGTACGTCATCCTTTGCGGGAGTCATGGCATATTCTTATTGCTCCTTCTAAAGATGCATTGGATCAATTCTGTGTTGATGTGGATCTACCTAACGTTCTTGGTGATGCAAGTAAGTAACTTATATGACTGTGCTCGATGATTCAACCGACCACGCGCTCCAGTTCGTACTGGCTCTCGGAAATAGGCCTAAGAGTGAAAGAACCGCATATACAATGACAATCTGGTGTGTTCATTGGGTTGTTGCTGATGTGCTCTGCTGAGACTTCCTTTCTCAGGGTGTTTGCCATTCTTTCAGCTTATATGATCGCTTGTTCGTTCTGGTTGATCGGCCAGTCATTCAGTGTATGTACCAAGCCAAGTTAATCCGGTTTTCAGTGTCCTCACTGGTTGTAATAGGCTATCAAGGCGGCACTCAAGAACGACCAAACTTTCATTCAAGTCTTTACTGCCGTTTTTAGCCCACCGATTGGACCCATCGTTGCGGCTATGCTCTCGACGTTTGGTGCGTAACGCGTGTTTCGTTTCCCCGTTTCGTTGTTCAATAAGATCGTAGGTATATATTTGATTGCCTCAATACTCTATGTATGTGTTATTATCTCCATCGTTACTTGAGCTATCTAATCTTGTCCAGCTTGATCCGTGGCACATGTTGACGTCGTTCCCTCAATACCTCTTCTCGCTCCCAGCTTCATTAACGTCCTCAATGTCTATGCTTTCTGCAACTTGCATGATGTGCGTTAATCCTACCTGTTGTTTTGAGAAGATGTTGAATGAATTGGATCCAGGTTTCTTGGGGAACGAAAGGGAGCGATAAAGCAGAAGTGCTCCCATCCGTCCAATCACAGAAGACCTCTGATGCAGCCATTGTCGAGGACACGGCCAAGATCCAGGAAGACATTGACGCAGCATTCCATGACACTGTCAGCCGTGCGCTGAAGAAGTCTACTGCTGAATCGTCCGGACCTGTCAAATTGACCATGGATGATGAGAACAAGACATTCCGCACGAGGCTTGTTGGGACGTGGATGTTAACTAATGCCATCCTTGTCATCGCTATTGAGAACATCAACGGATGGCTGAATCTTGACGACCCTAACATCAGCACTAAGACGATCACCCAGTTTCAATTGCAAAACAGGAGCACGAAGGAGTTTTACTTTGTGGTTATACTGTTGGTAACATTTACCCTGACTTTCGTTCGGTTCATTGGGGTAAGAATCCGTCGTTTCTGGATCTTGACCTTGGTGTTGACATTTGCTCTCTTAGTCTATCCTTTACTGGGCTAATTATCATCTTTCTTGGTTCTTTAAGAGAGCTTAGGGTGTTGTTTCATACATTCGTTTTTGATTTTGAGTAATTGGAACGAGGATGAGCCAATCGCATCTACTTATAGTCTACCTAATGCTTCCATCAACACTTTCCGGCCTTTCATTTCTTCTGGTTTCCGTAACCTTTCCAAGATGTCCGCAGTGAACCATGTCTTCACCATCTTTCTTGCCTGCTCTCTTGCATCTTCCAACTCTTCATCGATGACCTGCATATCACTGCTTTCGTTGCGTGCCTTGGTCCCATTGACAAGCGTCGAACATAATTCTGCGACGACGAAAGCTCCGTTTCTTGATCCTTTGGTGCAGGTACTGACCACCACGTCCTTGTCGACCGTATTCACGAATGCGATAGCGAATCGGACCGCATCCCATGTAGGTATACAGTCGATTTTCTGCGTTGTGTGGTTGAAGTGCCCGCCCTGAAGTAGGATCTTGTACACACGCGACGTATGAGGTAAATCGATGGGATGCGGACTGTCCGGCTGGGTAGAAGGGTATGGGATGCACAAGGGCGAAGAAGCGCATTCATAGCGGACGTTTTGTCTATAATAGGGAATCTAGTCATGAGATCTCTCATCTTGATAGACGTAAAAAAACAACGAACCTCCGTCAGCATAGAGCATGACTTCTGTGATAGTGAGACATCCACCCGTTTCTCTTATGATGCTCTCCCCCTTTTCCGCAATCCAGGATATGAGATCAGGACTGGCTGCCTGTTTTACTTCTTCTCCACGCAGGGAAATGGGTTTTTTACTTGTTTGGTCTCGTATGGCATCGGTTTCTTCCATCAGTGTGATCTGCGCGGGGGTAAAATGACGCCGACTTCGTGGAGTCAGCAGATGTATAAGCGACCGCCGGCCCTGTGGTGAGGTGTGTAATGGTGCAATTTTACTTCCCGGTTTCGCGACGGTTGATAATGCGGAAGTAATAGGTGATACGATCAATTTTGCGAGCAACTTGGTATCGCTGTGTGCATAGGTAAGCATCTATGACATGAAAAGCGGACAGATGACATACTCGATCGTATCCAGCGCTGTAAACAGGACTAGCTGTGCTTCATCATCAAGGCACATACGTTCGATGTGTGGCTTGAGCACTTTGAGTAGTTGTTTTCGGTCCTGGTTGCCTGTCAGAAAGGGTATCATTGTCCATTTGCATGATCATACTTTTGCATTTCCCTGCGCCAGAAATTCGCGCACGACGCGGCTTCCATCTTTTGTATGTACCATCTCGGCGACAACGTCTTGACAACTGGGTACTCATGATGATCAGACAAGGAAGTACGTTATTTAGACATACCCTTCAAAACTTCTTTACGCAGTCTTTCTCTTTCGCTTTCATCTGGCGTGTCATTCACAACAGACAAGTATTCCCACAAAGTACGATGCACGATGGCATGTGTGATAGCTCCTTTATCAGGATTGTTGAATCTAAATGGTATTCATGACAGAACAAGTATCTTTTGAGCCTGACGTACATTGACATGAGATTGTCCTTAACAGCGTTCATGATCCTCCTCCTCCTCTCCGGGTCGGCTCCTTCCAGTACGCCGCGCAGGCCTTTCTTGGCTCTTTCCTTGTCAGCGTCGCTACCGCTGGTAACGGTGAATAACGAAGCTTCCTTTCCGTAAAGGTCCCGCAATAGAAGGGATCGTTCATAAGCATTGGCGTACAGCTCGAAAGCGTCTGCTAGAACAGAGGAAGCCTCTCGATGTAGCAACAAGCGTAAAACGTGAGACTGGAACTCGGACAGGATGGAGCTACGGTGGCCTGGACATAGGCGAATAAGCTTGGTCACCAAGAACTGTTACCTGTGATTAGCGTTGCAAGTTCAAGCTAACGATGACACGCCGCCTACCTTTGAATACTTGCTTTGTGCCAGATCTTTAAATTGACCCTTTAATTCTGCAGCAATCTCCTTCCGCTCCTTTTGACTGCCGTATTTGACAACAGTTTGCACTATGCGACTAGCATCGTGTTTCAACACCATGTCCTTGACGTGCCCGCGAATGACGTCCATGAGCTCCCGAATGTGAGCTTGTCGCTCAGGTGTGGGTATATTTTTCTGCCGTGCTAGTGACCAGACGCGTTTGGCCTCTGATATCAGGGTCGCGTGTGGTTTCGATGCGCGCCGTTGGGCGTGCAAAAGTTTTTGAGTTTTATGTTTCTCCTGAGTACCTTGATAGAAGGTGTTCCAGACGATGCATAGATGTAGATCGTTGAGACGTACTTTTTGAATCCTTGGATGCACCGACTTTATCGTGGACGATTTCCTCCTCAGCTTTATCCCGTTCATCTGCATCAGCACTCTCGTCCAAGCCTGACGTGCGTTCCTCATCCTCATCCTCATCCTCATCCTCCGATTCATCTGAATCAACCGAGTCCTGACATCACTCTGCCTTGTTACGGGTAAATTTCGCTTCTTCCGAGCAACTTCAGTTGCGGCTCCATCCTTTCCTTCCGTCTCTTTCGCCTTGCCTTTATCTTTCATGACGTTTTTGACAGGAACAGCCACATCTTTTGCGACTACGCGTACTTTTCGTGCTTTGGATACATCAGCACGGCCTTTTGCAGGCCTTTTCTTCACTGCAGCGGAGCTTTGGCGTGCAGGCATTTCCCCAATTTATCGCGCCTCGAGAAAGAGACCGTCACAGCTGTGACACGCTGGACCCTCAAGAATATGTCAGTAGGTCCGACTCGCAACTCGCAGTCAATGAATTCATGCTCCGTATAGGCCACCTAAGGGTTCAGGAAGGAAGAAGGCCGGAGCAGGATCAGATGGGTCTGCAACCCCTCATCTGCCCTCCCTCGCAGAACAGCTGTCTTACATGCATCTTGCGAGGCCGTTCAAGAACCCAAACTATACCAAAAATGTTAATCGGCGCGCAAAAAACTTGAAAGCGATTATCAGCCAAGAACGGGAGCGCGAAAAGGCCGATCGCGAGCTCAGACGGCTGTTCAGGCAGGGCAAGGTGGATGCACAGGCACCGACAGCGCTAAACACCTTCAAGACTACTACTACTGCCGTCGTAGAGAAGCACCAGCAGGGTGGAGATGCCATGGACGTTGACGCTGGTGCGAAGGTAGTTGTGAAATCCGAGGCTGCTATTGGCGCGCCGAGGCAGGCCGGAGTGTTGAGGACGGGGCTGAAGAAATTCCAACTTGTACGTCTTGTCAATCGAATGCAATCATTTAAATAACTCTCAACCACCACAAGATACATCTATTGAAGCACCACCGTCTATCTGGCCTCCAAAACACTACTGTGACATTACCGGTTTAGAGGTTAATACGGGACTTTTTCGCCGGGTCTTTACATGCTGACCACTAAATATGATAGGCTCCCTACACCGATCCTGCAACTGGTCTCCGATTCCATGACAAGAGTATCTATGAACTCATCAAAGGACTTGTGAGTTGACAGGCTGCTATTGCTTGCACCGCTGATGCTGATCAAACTCAAGAGCACCAGCACTGCGAAGGAGTATTTATCAGGTATTTACATCGTATATCTTCTATTCCCATCTCTCTGTTTGACCTCCTTTGACCAGCTAGAGGTGTCAGCACAGTTGTCAAATGATGCGCGCCAGATGAACGCTCTAATTGCGTTATGCTTATTAGTGGTCTATGTACAGTATCACATTATATGGTTCGGGAATACAATACAGTTCAGAAAGCGAGAACAAAAAATGAAAGAAAGAAAAAAAAGAGCTAGCGCGATTCACCACCCCCTGATGCTCTCTGGCTCATCGATAAAGATCCTCTCCACATCCTTCCACGTCCCTCCTTCTCTTGTCACCCGTTCCCTCTCCACCCAATACTCCAGCATCCCACCTACCATCACTGGATTCCACACCCTCTCGCCCGTATCCCCATCCGTCTCAGCCATAAACCACCTCGGGCGGTGCGGGGCACCCTTCCCTCCTCCCTCGCGCGCCTCACCACGCGCTGCTTGTCCTCCTGCATCGTCTTGAGCGTATTCGCAAGCTCGTACTGACCCAGCTCAAACGCCCTCTGATCCGGCCTTAGCCGACAATCAGTGGGCGCCAAGTACGGCCGCAGTGCATCCCGCGGACAGTCGTTGAGCGTGATCGCAAACGGGGTGAGGTTGAACGGCATCCCAGGCGGCTTCTCCGAGTTGCGCCACAGCAGGATAAACTCAGGCGAGCCCCCCTGCACGGGCGTGTCGGGGTGTAGCGTCGTGCCGTTTCCCCACCAATTCCCGTTCCCGTTCCCGTTCCCGTCCTCATCCTCATCCTCATCGTCCACACACCGCCTTGCAACGAGCTGCGAATTCCACCTCCCCGCAATCTCATACTGGGCCCTCCCACGCGCATCTAACACGCGGCCCGTAATCTCAAACGCGTCCTTGCCGCGCCACCCGCGTGGCTTGAACGTGAGCACGCACCGGTCGCCCGTCCGGTGGTTGCGGACCTCCATATTACCGTAGTGATCGATCGTCGGCGAGCCGAGGATGAAGCCAGAGACGTTCGTCGTCACTTTTTTCCACGTGTAGTGCTCCTTGACTCTGCCCACACCGAGATGTGCCCCGGAGACTTTCGGGTACGACGGTCCAAGTGCCTTGGGTAGCAGCAGCTCAACGTGTGCTATGCCCGTCGGCCGGATCTCGAACGACTTTCCCATAAACCTGTTTTGTGCGTCGACCTGACATCGGCACGTCAACCAGCTTGTTAAAAAAACATGGGACCACTGACTTCGCCATAGTAGAACCACAACGGCGACTCGGCCCAACACGCCGATATGGGCGGGTGGTGACTCACTTGTTCCGAGATGTACCGGTACTGCTTGTCCAGCCGGACATACTCGAACGTTTCGCTCTACCCGCACACATCATCAAACGGCTTGAATCGTCGGGAAAAAGAATGGAACGCACCAGCATTGGATTAAATGGCTTTGCAATCCGGCCAATCGTCGAACTATAATTCGATATGGCAAAAGCAGCCACGTACGCAATCCTTCTCAGCGGATCACTCTCCCTCGCCGCCGCATCCACTGACACACACAAAATCAACCCCAACCATCACACAGGAGGGCAACACTCACGGCACTCTGAAAACTCCATATCCTCCGCCATCCTCTGCAGCATACTCGTCGGCTCATTGAAAGAGACCGGAAAGCTGATCCTGGTCAGGTCCTTCCCAATGCTATGCTTGAGCACGCTCCATAAACTCGTGCTCGGCCGGTTATCGGCGGAAATGGACAGCTGCGTCCGCAGCTGCGTGTAACCCGTGTAGCACGCCAGGTCGTTCTGGAACGGCAGCACCGCCGCGGGGCGCGCGGGTGTAAAGGACGAGTGGACGACGAGGTTGGGCAGGTTGTTGGACTCGATCGCGTCAAAGAACTCGTCCTCCTCGTCGGTGGTGTGGTGCGAAGAGGAGATACTTGAGCGCCGACTCTGCTTTGAAAGGGAGCCGCGCGGTTGGGGGATCGTTCGGCCTCCGGCGGGACTGCTGATGAGCGTGATGGTGGAAGAGGGAACTATGCCTGCTCGGTCTTGGTTTGGCTTCACTTCCTGTCCTGCCTCGAGTGCTGATGATGGTTGGGGTTGCGATTGAGGTGGTTGCGGTTGAGGTGACTGTGATTGAGGCGGTCGTGGTTGGGGTGGTTGTGATTGAGGTAGTTGCGGTTGCGGTGCTTGCGTTTCCAACATTTCAGGCACCTGCGAGAGCGGCGAAGGCGCCGCATCCGTCTCCGGCGGCGGCGGATTCCCCCACGCAATCCCTCCAATACTCAGCCTCCTCCCTCCAGTGGGTGACACTGGTATGCCCAAAAATGTGCTTCCCCTCTTCCGACTCCTCGCCCTCAACTCTCGTTCCAAATCTTCTCCCTCTTTCACGACTACCTTCAGGCTCTCCTCCCACACTCTCTGCCTCCCCTGCTCCTCACCCAGTCTTCGGCGGAGCCAAATTTCCCGCTCAGACACCATTTGATGTACTCGTGCACGAGCGCGGAGAGCCCCGTAAGAGAGTCGGCAAGCGCAGCGTGCAACTGCTGCTGGTGCTTCAGTGGCAGCGACATGGATGATGCAGAGGATGGAGACGTAGATGCAGACGCAACAGGGGAAGGAAGCGACGAGGGAGAGTGATAGGAAAGACCTCGCGTTATCGTAGGCATCGTCCCAGTTCCCGTCACTGATCCCATTCCGGCAACCAGCTGAGCAATCAGCTCTAGCTGGGCTGTCACCGAGTTGGCATGGAGCGCAAACCCAGGCTCGTATGGTGGCTCCTTCGCATCGCGCATCAGCGAATCTGCAGTGGATGACACATTGTCTTCTGTCTCCTCCTCGCCGCATCCGGGACCCTCTTCTTCGTCCTCGTCTGCGCCACCCCCGCTGAAGATGGACGGCGACCCTGGGATGGGTTCAAACGAATGCACCATCTCCGCCGCGTTGGACGATATCGAGTCCCTCAACACATGCTGGCCCGAAGAAATGGATATACTCCGTGCGTTCAAATCGCCCCTCGATAGGGAGTCCCGTACTTCTCTTACGACGCTCCCGCTGGTCTTCGCTGCCTTCTTCAACAGGGTAGCGCCTGGGAAGGAAGACGGGGTCTGATTCGTGGAAGAGGACAATATTTTGGATGAGCTGGAGATGGTGGGCGAGGCACGATAGCTCGAATCGCTTTCCCCACTCTTTCTCCTTGCCAAGTCATCCCGTTCCCGCGCGAAATACTGCACGGTGCGCTCGATGGCCTGCATCCACCGCGCAACTTCGACTGGATGGTTGGCCTTGATGTACCATTTCTGTCCATGCTGCTGCTCGATGCAGCATTAGTAGAGGGAACCTCGTGGAAAGCCGAGTAGTGGGCAGCAGCAGGCACAGAATGGACCTCAAATCTGAGCTTGTCACCGGTCGATCTGAGGATGGCGTTTTTCAGTGAGATGGATCCCCTAGAAGTCACAGTTTCGTCTGCCTGGTTGCGGTAATCTGGAAAGTCAGATTAGAAGAAGTACTTGAGAAAGGGTAGTGGAGGGGGGGGCATACAGGAGAGGATACCCCCACGGAGCACGAACCACCGCGTGCTGTAGCCTTTTGCGACGTTGGTATATTTGTTAAGGTATCCTTTCAACGTCGGGAGCTGGTTGAAATTGGGTGAAGTGTGGATGAGCGTGTTGTCGTGATTGGCATCTGTGGACAGGGGGTGAGCGGGGTCGAAGAGTTGTGCGCTGGCACGCACACTGTCTAAGAAAAACTCTAACGGGGTCATCTTTGCCTGCGCCCTCATACGCCGTCTTGCCTTTCCGGTTACGGACGAAGACGTCTGCGCCTGCCCGGACAGCAAGCTCAATGAGTCGGAGGTCTTTCTTGCGGGCAGCCTCATGCAGGAGGGCGGTGCCCGAGTCCTGGTCGAGGTAGGATAGATCGATGAACTTGGCTCTGGGGGAGTCGAGGAGAGCGACGAGCGGGGATTGGTGAGCAGATGGGGGAGAGAGAATGTAGCTGTGAAGCTGTGAGCGAAACGTGGCATTAAGGAGGGACCTGGAATCATCAATGGCATGGACGACGTCTTTGGACTTGGCGAGGTCTCTACAGGAGCGGCCCTGAGCGTCGAAGAGCGAATCGTCAATGTCGGGATGGTCGAGGAGGAGGCGGACGACGTCTGTGCGGCCGAGAGAAGCTGCGAGATGTAGGGCGGTTGTGCCGGACGCAGGGGGATGAACGCCGTTGGGTGAGATGGCCCGGTGCGACAGGAGCAGCGCCACGGTGTCAGCTGCGGGCGGTCAGTGATTCAGTGATGGTTGGGTTCAATGAAAAGCTAGAAGCTCACCGGATGCGCAACGGATGGCGAGGTGCAGAGCAGCAGCGGCCGTATCGACAGCGTCGTCGGTGGGCGTGCGCTTGTCTTTACCGATTTCTGCAACAAAAGGGTGGATGAGCGACGGATCTCCTGAGCGCAACGCTGCGAGCAGCCGCACTGCAAATACGGGCTCGGCGGCATCTGAGCGAGCGGGCGGCGACGGCGCCAAGCGCGTCATTGAGGACGCCATCTTGGAATGCCAAGTCACATGTCACTACACTGCGCATAACTAGCGATATCAATACTCGTCCACTCGTCTCATTGCCGACCTGCTCCTGGCACCGTTCGCCTCTCCCGGCGCTGGGGACGTTCCGGCTGCGTCGATGGCAGCGCAGCCACTTCCACAGAAATGGAATCAAAGTTAAGAGCCGTCAACAGATCCTGTACATATGCGGCCGGAAAGCGTCAGACAGCGTCCAAATGTCGGAGTGTCGACGCACCTTGGAGTCCTGGTCAATACTAAGCCCTGTCGCGCTCGTGTCGAGGGCGGACACTTCGGGGACATAGTTGTCCTTGCGCTCCCGCTCCTCTTCTTGCAGCTTGAATGAGATGCCGCGGACCGGCCCGCGCTGGATACGCTTCATCAAGTGTGTGGTGAACCCCGCAATTTTGTTGCGCAGGCGTTTAGAGGGAACGACGGCCTGTGATTTGGCGCACGTTACACCAGTTCTGGAAAAAAAACCGAAATACCACAATGGGGAGACGCACCACTTCATCGATAATCCTCTTGTTGGTGTGAAAGTCGAGGGTGAGGCGGGGGTAGTACTTTTCAATCAAGACACGGGAAGCCCTTTTGGTTGTCTTGGTACGAACGCGGCCCTGGAATGGTAAAAGAGGGCTGTAAGCCTGTGACGCAACGAGCGGTGTGTGCTCACCATTCTTGCGGTGGTTGACTGGCGTTAAACTGGCGGGAACGGAGAAGTTGTGGCTGAGTGGTACTGTACAGTCAGCACAGCCACAACAGCCGCCCTTCACCAACACCGAACACACGCACTCAAAAAATGGTCCGCGTATCTGTCCTGGTGCGTGCTTCGCTTCAGGTGGACTCCTAGACAATAGATTGACCACTCCTGTGCAGAACGACTGCCTGAACAACATCGTCAATGCCGAGCGCCGTGGAAAACGCCAAGTTCTGATCCGACCTTCATCCAAGGTCGTCGTCAAATTCCTCAGTGTCATGCAACGCCATGGTGAGTTATTGTTATTTTGAAACCTTCTCTTTAATCGGGATGATATAACTACGATTGGCGCGATTCATGCTTCCACGCGGTTCTCGTTTTAACGTCCCGAGACATTGAACCCTTTCCGTCCCTCATAACCAAACAACGCGGATCCTGCTGTAGATGCATCCGGGTTCACTGCAGAGACGACATCATCTCGTGCTATCCTATGATGTTTCGCAGCTTTGCTCACACACTTCGGTTAGGCTATATCGGCGAATTCGAAATCATCGACGACCACCGATCAGGCAAGATTGTCATTCAGCTCAACGGGAGACTCAACAAGACTGGTGTCATTTCTCCGCGGTTCAACATCCAAGTCACGCAAATTGAAAAATGGGTCAACTTACTCCTCCCCGCTCGTGGATTCGGTTATCTGATTCTTGTACGTGCTCATCTACATTTGCCGCGAGGGATGTGCTGACGAGGGGCGTGATAGACAACGTCGTCGGGCATTCTGGACCACGAGAGGCTCGTCGGAAAAATGTGGGAGGCAAGGTCCTCGGATATGTGTACTGAGTAACCTCTATATCGGAGAATGGCAAGTACCTGATGCTACTCTTAATGTCCTACACACCTTTCTTCACTACGTTCTGATGGAATGTCAAGGATGTCAATGGAACAGTGTACATACAGGTGCCGGGAAGTATGTAACATAACCTTTACCCCAGTACGAAAACAGACTGGAATATGCTCAATGGTAAACCTGAATCAGCCGCTATGTTGATATGAAACTAGCAATAAAGTACGTTAGGAAAATAGAGAACGGACTCGACTAGCATATGTAGAGAACCTGGACCATAAACTTGAGGATTCGAGTCCATAGCTATGCACTTGACTCAGGAAGCCGGTATTTTTTCTCTAGTTTCTCTCGCAGCATGATATAACGATTCCGGGTGACACGGGTCTCCACTCTGGAAACTACGCTGCTAATTTCGCAAACGTTTATCTGACTTTGATTCCTTTGATGTACCTTGGCACGGTTGGGCTTCACCTCGCCGGATACTAGAGCACTGAGTTCGTTGCAGAGATGGTTCTGAATATTTCGATCATCGGCTTTTCGATCTCTTCGGGAAGCCATTTCGGCAACACCACTGGGTAAATTGTTGAATGACAGCCGTGAATGATGACGCCTTTATCCTTGACCTTCTTCAAAGTGCGAAAGAATTCCCAACAGACGGGACAACATAACTTTGACAATGAAATCAGGTCAGTGTTCATTTTCTATCGTAGATAATGAATCTTTTAACATGAAGTCATTTAAAGGGAAGTACCTTGCAGGCTTGGGCCAGGGCCCCATCATGGGGGAGATACCGGCTTCGTTATGATACTCTCCAAGTGAACAGAGCAGAGCCTCGCAATGTGTGCCCAAATAATAGGGCTCCCGAGTTGTCTCTGCATCTTCCATTACAAGTTTTTGGAAAAATTTAACAGTAATCCACGCTGCAATCGATTCCTTGTCATCTTTGTTGGGTTTTTTGAATGACTTGATTTTATCGACAAGCCTATTGGAAATTGTAGTTGGGTCAATGCTGCCAACAACTGGTGTACCAGCATTTATTGCCCTCATGATGACGCCCCTGAAGGACTCCCAACCTGGGACTCGGAATCGCGAGCGCTCGGCATTGAGAAGCGATGCGTTGCCGAGGCTAAAATTCTCTTTGCGACACTGAATTTCCAATGTTCGCTTTGCGATGAAGTGGGAGACGAAGACCCTGGACCACCGTTTGAATTCGTCAAGGCTTGCACCTTCTGCGGGCTGTCACATGGCATTTATGAGTCAGTACTAATTTTTCATACGTTCACATACCACTGGCGCATCCATTTCAGGGTCATGTTCGGCTCCCCCGGTGATAGATGTAGTGATAGACTTGGTACTCTGCGATCCTAGTATTGAATTTGCCTGTATATATGACCGATACAAATCCCGATTTTCGAATTTAGGTTTCAGGTAATGTAGGAGTGCCCCTCCCTTCGTGATAATCTTGACATGGACCTTGTATGCAGACGAGGTCAAGATGCAGAGAAGAAGACGGGTCGACCATTCCAACCCATCGAAAGCACCCTTCAGCCCATCTGACAATTGAACGTCAGCCGCGCTCTCCTTCTTCGACAAATTCGTCTTGAATTGGGTACGGAAATCATCGATGTCCCGCGCATAGGTAACGAGTGCCGCATAAACAAGATTGTGAAACTCGACTGCAGTTTCCCGGGTGTAGAAAGCTTGTCCCAGAGATTCGGCTGCCATCAACTTGTCAAAGGAAATCTCGTCCGGCTTGCGAAAAGCTTCCTTGAGCCCGTTGATGACATCTTTACTGTGAGAAAGGAAGCTGACTAAGGTTTTATTGTGGGAATCTGGTTCTGGTTCGGGCTCGAGCGATTCGACTTCAATGAGATTCCGACACTGTTCCCAAAGGTAGATGAACCCGAGTCCCTGCCAGGAGGTAATCCGTCGATACATCTTTCTCCAGCACACGGAAAGGAGATACCAGAAAAACTTTCGCGAGTAATCGGATCTGCTATCTGGAGTCCTCTTGAAATCATCAAGATACGAACGCACTGTTGCAATATGGTCTATCAAAGGAATACTTTGGTCCTTGCCCTGAGCCAATTGACTTCATGGTAGATGAGTGAGATAGTATGACGAGCTAACAGATAAGTTACACACCTGACTAGACAATGCATGTCATCATTTTTAATATCTTGCCAATAACCGGTCACGTTGGTGGAAACCATTGTAAGGTTGTGAGGGTTACTATTCTTTGTCTCAGAAGGTCTGAGCTGGGACAACTTGGGGTTAGCTGCAGTGGCAACGTGCAGCCTGTCTTCCATGGAGACTTTGACGGGTATGCCACCATACAAATCCATTTCCGCCTGTGAGTCATCACCCGCTATATCGCTCGGCAAGCCAGTATCATCTGCTGTGAGCTCCATAGTATTGCTCAGAAGTTTTGGTCACTCGCTAAAACCACATCATTTTGTCCCAGACGACAGGCAGCGATCACCTCTCGGTCCAGTACAAGAAGTGTGGTAACAGCTTCCAACGGCGTCATCTCCACTTCCTGGTCCTTGAAAACGTCACTGTCATCTGCTGTATTCTCTGCAAAATTCTTCATTGTTGCATCGCCATTTCCATTCTTTAATATAACGACGAGGTGCAGCAACATAGTGAGCATAGTGAACTCATTTAGATCCTGAAGTTGAGGATTGGCATTCGCAGAGTCAGTAGTCGAAGGATGGGTGTTTGCTGGCACCGCATCTGTACTACTAGTAACCATGCCTGGGACAAAGGTTAAGAAAAAAAGAGGCAGAAATCGCTTTGGCTCACTTCACGTCGTAGTAGCATGGAAACACTGCAGTTCCCACGTTCAACAAACGGACACGCGTCCGTGTCTGCCATGCTCTGCGCACGGGCCGTCTTTCGTTGCTTCAGAGCAGTCGAGCGCTGTGCGGACCGCGTCACTGGCGCTGCTGGGCCATACTTTGTCGCCCTCGCCGTCCTGCTCATCTCCGTAGGCGTCCTTTGTTTCTGTACGTAACGCCGGCCTCACAGAACACCTACTGACGCACATCTCATAGTCGATGTCATTCTGCCATCACTCCCATGGCCTCTTCTCAGCGTGCCTATATGCTCTCTTATTGCCTTCAATCTTTGCATGCACTACTTCTGGGTGTGCAGCACATTACCGGGATTCGCAGATGGGAGCGGACAGAAGCAGACGGGAAGGCTGTGGGCACGGCGGAAGGGCAGGACAAAACACGTTGAAATCTCATCGGCAGAAGTCACTCAATGCCGGAAATGCGGTGGGACAAGCCCGAGGTGAGCAATTACGCTTCGCCCGCCTGCGTTACCTGACGCCGACTGTGATGAGAGGACGCATCACTGCAGTATATGCAAGCGTTGTGTTTTAAAATATGACCATCACTGTCCCGTACGTCAGTATACATCGTTTGTCTCAGATGTTTGACACGCATATATCCAGTGTAAGTATCTTCTTGCGTCGATCGAATACGACCCTCACTGTCACGACAGGGATAAACCAATGCGTGGGTGTCTACAACGAGCGGCATTTTGTTCTTTTCATGTGAGTCGACATACGATGAGCTAACGCTGCTTCCCAATCTATCCTCAAGGTTCTACTTCGTGCTATCCACAGGCACTTATAGTGCGCTTGGTTATCATCACCTTCTCACTGCCTTAGGCGTCGTCCCCGACGTGAGCATGCCATACTTCCCTCTGTTCCAAGGTTTTGATTACAATATTGCAGGACTGGCCTTATCTTCTACCCCCGTGGGCATTCATACTCATATATCTGCTAGCCGCGGTGCTATGTATCGCAGTCTCCATTATGCTTTTATTCCACGTGTGGGGAATCGCAAAAGGCGAAACGAGCGTCGAGTCTCACGACTTTCCCATATATCACAAGAAAGCCAAATCAAGAGGTACAACATTCGTTAATTGTTACGACTTGGGGTGCGTCATTACATCCGGACTTGGAAAAGTCTCGTACCCATGCCATCCCAGAAAGTTGCAAAACCTGGAGTTGTTCTTTAATGTCGGCACCCGGGGCGAATAGTGGGTTTACTTACGTCAACTCCGTCAAGTCCCTTAGCATTCTCCAACAGCTCGTACCTCACGCTCATTTTTCCATATCGGATATCCCCTTACACAGATGGTCGTGCCTGGGCCAGGCGTCCGGGTCTTACTAGACACCTGGGCGTCGAAAGGATAGACGAGTACACCGACGACGATGACGATGACACCAGCGAGCCATGAAAACCACATCTTTCCCCATACATCCACCATGCTCAGCAAATTTCACGTAACGCCACTGGATAATTGAGTAAGTGCGACTGTTTATTTTTGGCCGTCGGGCGCTGCCGCTCGCCACACGATGAGAACGAACATGCCGGGGCCAGATGACGCTTGCGGATATGCTTCGGGAAGCCAGAATGACCTAAAGCCGGCTTTAATTTATAATGGACGATTTCTGACAAATACCTCTTTTACTCATCTAAAAATGACAAATTTACTCACCATCACCAGGTATTCTCTCCCGGACCCCCTTTTTCATATGGGACATCTTCCCCGGTTTCCCGTAAATTGGTGATATACGTACTTGCATGTAAATCTAATAATTTTTCTTGCTCAACTACCCAGAAACACGACGTAGTTTCCAGTTTTCTACCAACAATAAGTGGCCGACTAGCTCAGTTGGTTAGAGCGTCGTGCTAATAACGCGAAGGTCTTGGGTTCGATCCCCACGTTGGCCATAAGTTTTTATTTTTATTTTGGTCACACTGCCATTTCTACAGTGCCTCCGCAAGTGTTGGTTCTTGTTCGTAACACCCAGGCGCACCTCCTGTCTTACTCTGTACATCCTAGCGCGTATATACTTCAGCTGCTTTGGTTGCGCGGCGTACGACAAAGCCATTGGAATGCTCTTGGCTTTTGAAGTTAACTGGTGCGCGGGAATCGAATCACAGGCACGCGCACGAAATCATTCGCATATAAGCCTTTCTTTACTTTACCATCATAGTAGTGCAAGCTCCAACTGAGAAGGTAGATACTTGTACAAGATACCCATCATCCTCATTCCTGAGTGACGGGTGCATGGGCACACGATTGAAGTCCTTGGAACAAGCAAGACAGAAAATGGAGAAGCACCTGGTCTATACATGAAATTTGGGTTGCGAAGGTTCCGCCTGTACAAACGCATTAACTTCGAGAACTGCGCCTTCAGCTTAAAATACCATTCGGTCTGGATCCATACCTTCTGCCCCCAGTGCTGACAACGTACTTACTAGTACCTCAACATGAAGTGCACGCATGCAGGAAACCACGTAGACGTATTCGTGTGAGGTAAGCGCAACTAGTACATTGTCGAAGCACCGGCTTGGTACTAGTTCAATGTCTGCCAAGGTGCCGTTTTACACAAGCAGGCTCATTCTTGTCCTGCCGACCAAGACTTTCCGCGCCGGTGTTGTGTGGTATGACTCGGAGTGGCAGTGGCCATCACAATATTCAGCAAAAAAGAAAAAGACAAAACCCCACTCTTGTCAGCCACCACTTCTGAAACTGTTAAGTGGACTCAATCAGTTAAGACTACAAATTGACCAGTTCAAGTTATATATCTTCCGCTATCGCTATTTCTGCCCTATCTAGCACAAATTATCCGACTCCTCCCTTCCTTGTAACGAATGTACGTCTTTTATACATCAAATTGATATATATGCATGAATGCCTGCATGTAGGTCAACCAAACAATGTATGCAGAGTGTACGCCGTAAACGCCGTCATGGTCACCGTCATCAACATGTACTGGGGGATCAAAAAGGTAGATAGGTGTTCTGCAGTGCCGGTTCCGCTGTAGACCTGGGTGAGGAAGACTTGTGTCGTCGCTGTTGGGAGGCACGAGAGAAACCTGCGGATTGGTTTGGGGTTTTTGGCAAGTTCAGAAGACGAAGGAAGGAAGACAGAGGAACGTACATGCAAACGAGCCTTAAGACCTTGTTTTTCTCGTCGATCAAGCCGCCTCTGACCATGCCCGACACAATGAGTGCGCCGAGGATGGGCATAATGACCAATTTCCCGACTGCGAGGGAGAGGATGGCGCCGAGAGGGAGCGAGTGCCATTGACCTCTGCGCGGGATGGGGAGACGGGCGAGGGCGCTTCCCAGACAGATAAGGCCTAGAGGAACAGCTGCAGCACCGATAAATTGAGCTGCGTCGAGAATAAAATAGAGAGGAGGGAGGTTGTCGGGGCGTTGGGGATGTGTGTGGATGAGGGTGGGAGCGAGAGAAGAGAGCTTTGAGGTCAGGGATGAGGGCGATGGGGAAGGAAATGAGGATGGATAGAGAGGGGGGGATCAGGGCGGAGGTGATGACGGTGCGCGCGGTGCGGAGCAATTTGGAAGATAGAGGCGTCAGGGAGGTGAAGCGACTCCAAGCTGAGGCGGGGTGCTCCAGCGTACGGATTTGAGTTGGGAAGAGCTGGCGTCGACTTGGATGGTTTCGATCTCGGTGGGCGATGACATCGCGTCATCTCGTGCGTGTACTTGGGTAAGCGCTATGTCCGTCTCGAAAGGAGAGCTGGATTTGCACTCAAAATCTTTGCCACTGGCAGTAGCGGATGGGTTGGGAGATAATCGACGAAAAAGTGATTTCCGTTTGAGACGCATGTATTCTCGAACCTCGTCGGATGTCTGGGCCGACATAGTCGAGCGCAACGAGCTTGTGCCCTCCGAGCGGGAACAAAGAGAACAAGAACACGAGAACGAAAGCAGAGATGTAAGCAATAGAAAGATCCGGATCTGTGTTGCTGTTGAACGGTGCAGAGCTGGTGAGGCTGAGCAGGACAGAAGTTGGGATGTCTCCAATGTTGGCCCATCCGCCTGCGACGACTAGACCATATCTGAATCGATGTGGAACCCAAAAGGTCTGCTTAATCAGCCATGCGATGATAACGCCGATAAGCTCGTATATAATCGCGAGCAGGACGAGTGGACCAAGGACGTGTATGTTGGACGCATTGAACGCAGGAACAATCCGCGAAAACATCAAACATGGATAGGCGATGTTTAGTAGAAGTTGACCTGCACTACGGGCTGCAACGAGAGGGAAGATATCTGCCTTGGTAATTATGAAGCCGGAGAGGACACATATGACGAGGCGTAGGAGTGGGCGGATGGATAGCCAGACGATGGTCGAAGCAGGAAAAGCCGCCATGGGAAGCCGCGCATCTCAGTTGCAAACAGTTCTTTTTGCTCATGTTCATCCAGGGTACTCGCCGGCGTTCTACGAGAAGCTCAAATTACAAAGGCGAAGAAACAGAAATGTCGGTGGAATTTTCTTGGAAGTGTAAAGAAAGAATATTTGGGGAATCATAGATACCTATCATAAATTCACACGATAATACCGGCACAAACTACCAGCAACTTGTTGCGGTTTAAGTTGCTGCTGCTGCAAGTGCGTTGAGGACGCCATCCGTGACCACGGAGTGGACGCCGACTGATATCTATAGTGTGACTACCATCTTCCCTGCTCCTCCAGTTGGCTGGAGATTAGCAAGACATCACCGTCCGAAAAGCAAATCGTGTACATGCAGGCACCAGGCACCGCTCCAGATCTTGACGTCCACATGATCTCCTGATACTTATTTACAGACAGAAATATAAGTTCTCAGCCGTCTCGGCCTCAGGGATGACGACCGTAGGCGTAGCAATCGATCAATATTCAGAGGACATTCCATGTCGTCTTGTATGCAACGGGTAGCGAAATACCGTGGGCATGCTCATTGCTCACCGCTCAGGCTCCTCCCCGCCTTCTCGGACCCGTGTCAGTACACCAAACCGTGATCGCCAATCTCTCCAGTACTTTCTGCGCTTAATCTTTTTCATTGAGTACACCCCCATATCATACCATTGTTTCTGCTTCAATTCTTCAATCGTCTGGTCGCAGCGCGGATTCAAAATCAAATGTGCGTCCCAAACAACACGATCGCACTTCGTGATCATCACTAAAAATAGGTCTTTGACGAATTGTCAGAAAGCATTCTTTGTCTCTGGTAAGACCATTAGTACGCTAGTAGACAATATTATGAATAGGACCGTCTCGGATCACCTTTCGCACAGGAAACAATGTGAGGGCTGTACACAACTACTGGGAGTCGTAGCAATCGGAGCCCGTGGCCGCTCGGCAAACTGTACTCGGGGAACAATCTATGGCGTCGCTCTTGGATAATTCTATAGACGTTAAAAGGTCCTTTTCGGAAATGAGTCTCTTATCAATAACTTGATGGATTCGAACAGAATCGAACCCCCGTCCCTTATCATCAGTTGTGTACATGCACCATTGCAAATCTGACATGATAGGCGATACTTTGGCACGAAGCGAACCGTTGATATTTATTGAAACGGTCCGCCGGGCCGCCCAGATAATGGCTTTCGCGGTCATCTGCACATTGCATCCAGCTGGTGCACTTCAAGTTTTGAGTATGGTATCAATAGCGAAGTCGCATAAAAGAGATGTCAGATGAAGTGGCCGACATCTCAGTTCAAGCAAAGACGGTCAGCGTCGTTCAGACTCAGCTTCTCCGAATATCAGATGCAGTGCCAGTCGCTGTTGTACCACAAGGCAGACGAGAAATACTATGTATATCGTGATTTCGTCTTCGCCAAGTCGCAAGTATTTCCAGGACGGCTTGGCTAAGTGCGCCATCAGAATATGCCGACTCATAGGCTCCATTAATGGAACGCGAAATAAATCCTTGTCCGTAGAATGCCAGTGATAAAATTGGAATCTGGACATAAGTATGTAGAAAAGTGGGCTAGACAACTTTCATTACCTCGGTTAGAGTCGCCGCCCAATCGCTCCTGCCCTATTTCTGTGCGGAAAAATAATAAAAAGTAAAAGAGTCATCGGCGTGTCATGCCACGTGCGTTGAAGTCCGAGTCACATGATCTCCTGATACAAGACAGAAATTCGTCTTTTTTGTAAATCGCGTTACGGCGCCTCTGTCCCCACATCGGGTCTGCAGAACGTGCAGATGAAGAGCTATACGCTGGCAAATTGGGATGGAAGTTTGACCAACGGGGCATTAATTACCAAAGATGACAGTGATGCGTGGAAGCACGAAACGAGTTGGAATGATATGAATACCCATCATCACTATTCTGGCAGGACGAGAACGGCGGGTGGATGGACGGACACACGTAACGCAGTACATCCTCGGGGCGATAGCCAAGTACGTGATCACTAAACTAGTCGGGGCTTGAAGCTTACGATGTTTGCAGCCGCTGGACGCGTCGCCCAAAACTCCTGCACCACGCCGCATAGTTTATGGGTATACGACCGTCACGAAGGATGCGTCCTGGTCTCCCGTGATTCTTCAAGTACATCGTTGCATTCACTCCATCTGACAGAGCATTTCGTAGCAAACCAAAGCAAAACAAAT
This sequence comes from Amanita subjunquillea, assembly GCA_020011035.1. Lineage (NCBI taxonomy): Eukaryota > Fungi > Basidiomycota > Agaricomycetes > Agaricales > Amanitaceae > Amanita > Amanita subjunquillea. Next base: position 247,761 of record JAEBUT010000014.1, on the reverse strand, counting down.
CCGTGTTGAAGAGGGGCTTGCGGTGGATTCTGATGACGTCTCGTCCAACGCTGATGCAGATGGGGAAATCGATGAAGATGACGAAGACGCTGTTAATGACATGTTGGTATGTCGAATCGTCTTTTAAGATTAATTCAAGTGGAACACTGTCGGTAAATTAGATGAACGCGGAAATGAGTTCAAAGTCACCGATAACATTACTTTCAGATGTAACTGAGGTCAGGCACTCATCGTCGTGGTATTAATCACTCAATCTGACACCCTGCTCCAGAGTCCTCGACAATCATCTCCTTTGTTCACTCCTCCGCCGTCAGAAGAGGATCACAAGTCTAATGTTTTTGTCAAATGGCCCCCTTCACCAGTTCAAGGGAAACGGCAGTCATCACCATCTTCGTCAAAGATCGTCGTGGACCCGATAGTGGCAGAAAGTTCCTTGAAACCTAAAGTAAATACCACAGTCAAATCACGCAAGAAAAGGATGATTTTCTCTCATATTGCCGTTCCCTCGCTTCCTGATTCAGTATCGCGTGACCTTTATTGTTCGATGGACTCAATACCTTTGAGGGTTGCATCGTTAATGTCAAGACCTGCAAAACTTGTTGCCCGGGCGAAAGTACACAAAACCCTGGAAGCTGCGCTTCTTACCGCTGCACAATACAACCTGAAACTCGAATCATTAGACGACTCGAAGGACGCCACCTACAAGCCGCCCCCTTCTGTTCAAAAGAAGCAGAAAAACGCGAGTTCTGGCTCGTCAAGGTTGTTGGCTCGAAAATCGGCGACAATAAACAAGGGGGTTGCAAAGTCGGGTTTGGGTTCTACCTCCGCATCCTCTGTAGTGCACAGGAAGCCAAACTACCCTACAGCAACGAAGGTTGATACCATTATCACTGTTGCCCGGACGGCGACGCCTTCGACTACTATCAGCCATACTTGTACGACTCCAGCTTCAACCGTGCCCGCCCCGGCCACATCACCTCTCCAATCTCTATCTCATATTCGCCCCGAACCGAACGAGAAGCGGAAATATAGAAAAAGGTCGAAACGTGAAGAATCGGAGAATGGCTTCGATTATCCAGAGCCAAGAAAGAAGTCGAAGGTGGTCGGTGCCCTTAAAGAAAAGGAACCTGGTGATATTGCCGTCCAGCATGCAAAGGAGAAGTGGCCGGCAAAGGCGATCGCCTATTTACGGCATGATGTCGAACGAGGCCTTCTCCGGATCTACTTTCGTGGTATTCCTCCAACATGTCAATCGGTGTTGGCGATGAACATACGGCATGTCAGAGGGGAGAAGAGTGTTGAAGAGGACAGCTACGATTGGGATCGATATACTCATCCGCCTGTTGGGACAACGCGAACACACTGGTTTGTCTTGCCTCAATCCGGGTTCGACACAAATGAGGAAAACGAGTACTATCTTGGCGGCATGCTCGATGAATTCGTCGATAGCGAGGATGAGAGGATACAGTTATCGGAAGACAGGACACAGCGCGAACGATTGTCACTATCACATACGATTGTGAACGACGAAAGTTCCCCTGTCCAGGTTGAAGACTTATCACCTCTACTACGGTCTTCGACCGTCGTCTCCGAGGAGAAATGGCATGTTGCAGATGAATACACGGATAAACCCCCGACCCGTCCTTCAGCTAAAGCCCTGGGCAAACGGAAAGCAGTGAGCCCTCTACCTTCCATTCCTGGATCTCCACCCGCTACGCCTCGACACGTCATATACAACCAGCAAGATGGGATGGTTGAATCTGATGTTCTGGAACAGTATCTGCAGGATTTTGGTCCCCCCTCTTCACATATCATGGTATCAAACTCTTCTGGCAGTCTTGCCGACAACGTTCCCAACCTCTCCGTGTCTAACGTTGACCACTCATCTGCACGGCGGCACGTAAACGGCTATGATTCGGATACACTTTCTCGGGCCCTCATATCGGCTGACAACGATCCGTTCATATCTGGCGCTGGTAGAATGACGACGAACGATGTAGACCCCTTCCTTACCTTCAATCATGAAAGCTCAACGATAAATCCTTGGCCTGGGACGACAGGTTTTACCCACGACGTCTACGATGGTGTTTTCAACGAGACAGTCGCCGTGAACGACACGATTGATCCTGTATCGTTAAGAGTCCCAGAGCTCGCTGGGTCTACGGATTTGGTCGATATGCCGACCATGTACCAGCATAACGGCCTACTGATCTTTTCGCCCTCCCAACCTATTTCGCCCTCCACTGCGCACAACCCATCGATTCCTCTTAGAGATGCATTTTCACCCTCTTTCGATCATCCATCCCCACTGTCGCCGTCGTTGTTAGCTGGGCGCAGACCCGTGAAGAGTCGGCGGTTCTCGGATATGGTGGATGTTACAGATCTTGATCTCGGTTCATCGGAGGAATCCTCTGACGAGGAAATGGACGGCAATGATACGGACGATAATGATACCGTATACGTACCTCCAAAGGCTATCACTAACGGGATGGATGAGCCTGGGAAGCGAAAGGGTCCACGAATAGTCAGTGCCAAGGAGCTCGCAAGAATTCAGAAGTGTAAAGCGTTGGAGCAAGCCAAGCAGAGAGAGATGGAGAAGCAGCTGGGCCTACGAAACTCAACAGAGAAGGAAACGGTTTGGGTTGCCAAGGCTCCGCCTGTCACAAAAGCATCAACTTCGAGAACTGTGCCTATCGGACATCCCGCGTCAAATTTTCCAAGCGGTCCGGATCATACCTTCTGCCACCAATGTCGGCGACGCTGCTACTACCTCAAAATGGAGTGCGCATGCAAGAAACTGTATTGCAGTCGATGTATTCATATGAGGTAAGCGCAATGATATCATGAAAGTGCCGACTTAGCCTCAATATATGTAAAGGTACGATAATTTGCCATTCAATGCGAGCGATCCAGTTTGGACTTGTCCTGCCTGCCTGAACTTTTGCACTTGTGATCAATGTACGAAGAAAAGGGGCGAAGTTTATGTTCCGTTGCGCCCGAGGGCTAAGGTTGCTGACGGACAAACTTTGTCGGCGGTGACAAGGTCCACGAGAATCAGTGTCAAGAAGGCCGTCGTAGTGTTTGGTCGTCCTCTGAACCCGAAAATGAGGATAGTGACCACGGTGGTGGAGACGCGGTATGCACCAATGCTCAAAACTCTGCCGCTAGTCCAACGAAACCATCAGGCAAAGCGAAGCAAGGAACGATAATACGCGTGGTAAAACCGTTTCCGCCCACACCCATTACGGGTATTCCTGGTTCACATTGGGCCACTGTGTATACACTTACGGGTGAACGGATCGCTACCGCGTCTGTTGGTGATGAGAACCGTAATATCAAAGTCACATGCTCCCTCGATACTCTAATGCGTGCTTCTGGGGTGGTCCGGCGTAGGAAACGGGTGTTCATTGGTCATCTACAGCCGACTTGGGGCAAGGAAATGATGAAATGCTCCAAGATACGCGTCCTGGAAGATGGAGATAGTGGGACAGTGAAGAGGCTAAGCAGGAAAACGAAAGAGGGCCGACCTCACGTCTCGGTCATGCAGAGGCGTTATATCGGTGATCCGGAAATGCTGCTCAGACGGGTTGTAAAGCCGGCACCGCAAGTGAAAGCGGATGGGGTTAAAGGGAACGCATCGCCGGACCTAGAGCGAGCTAAATTTGTGCGCTCTCTATCACCGTTATCTTCTCTCTCGTCGCTTTCCGATACCGATATCAAGGCGGACAAAATTTGGAAATGTGACAACGTTATGCAACCCAATCCCGCAGACACTATCACTGGGCTTCAACTTGACCTACAGCCAAGTGAAGACGCCGCAAGTAAAGTGGCTGAGACTATGGTCGAGAAGTGCGAAGAGAACCAAGACGCTGACAATCGTGTTGGTCTGGATGCTGGCCTTGGCGGTGTTGGTGGTCACGACGTAGTAAACGGCGACTGTGACATCAGCGACAGTCTCGGTAAGCAGGATGGTACTCGACCCCAAAACCATGCAGTAAAAGATGTGTATAAGGTCGAGATGGATGGCAAGACGATGGCCGAGGCTGAAGAGACGAATGGCAAGAAAAAAGGCGGAAGTAGGACACTATCGGCGAGCTTCGCGCCGGATAGTCTGGAGGATGGTGACGTGGCTCGTGCGATTCTACTTGGCCTTTCCGCGTACGGAGGTGCCCAAATAAATTGGGAAGGGGCGGTGAACCTGTAGCCACCCGAGTAACCGCAATGAGGTGGTAGGGTGGGTGATGTGAAGGCTGGGTGGATAACCTCAGCTCAAACAAAAATGGAAACTTCCAAGCGCGCTGGACGATAGCCTGCAACATCTAATCGAACACAAAAAACGAACTATTCCTAGTTTATTTTACCAGTTGGTCATTTTCTTGATCCAAGTTTATATAATCTTAGCCGTTTTTTTTTTTTTTTTTTTGGTATGGACGACTCGCGCAATGCAAGTTTTTTATGCTATCTTGGAATATATATCATCTGCGGTGTGGTGTTCATAATTCATACAGTCACGCATGCCTGCAGGATCATTTTTTCTGATGCGCATGGTCCGGGGGCTTTTTTCTTTCTTTCCTTTTTTTTTTTTTTGGAGAGGACGTGGACGATACCAAATAATCAATACATTACACTATTAGCTACAATTTCAAAAATAAGATAAAAAGAGTGTCATCGTGCTCGTAATAATATAGTTTGAGATCCATAGATGGAGCAAAGGTGGGACAAGTACATCAGAATAGTTTAACTTGACTCGTGTAAGCGTGTTATCGAAACACGCCATATGGCATACTAGATCACAGCGAGCGCGGCACGTGTATAGAGGATGAGACGACAGCCGGGCAGGATAATAAGCTCAAACGCGGAGCATCCGGAGTATGGAGAGAAGAAGCGTTAAAAGTAGCTGTGATCGCCGAAGATCACGCTGCGCATGATACGGCTGAAGGATCGGGGTCTTTGGATTTGGCGATGGTAAAGGAGAGAACGTCTTGAGTTGGTCGCGTTGGTGGTGCCTTTGCGGCGGAGCCTGCATGAGCCCGATGGCGAGCTGGTCGATGCGGGGGGTGTCGAGGATGGGGAAGGACTGCCTGTCGAAGTGCCGCTGGGCGTGATGAATGAGGCCACGGGAGGGCCGGGGAAGGTGTAATTTGCCCCGACGTTGAACACATCAGGATCATAGAGTCCGGGGTCCGTGTCTTTGTATGCACCGGGGAGTGAGACGAGATCGGTGGGAAGGGGCGTGCCTGTTTGCGAGCCGCCGACACGCAGCTGCGTGCATGAGGGGTAAAACTCGGCACCGCCCATTTCATTCGCGAGGTGCAGGGCGATGATCTCGTGGCGGATGAGGTAGTTGCCTGCTGTGAGATCGGAAGGGAGTTGTATGGTAGCCAGACTGCCTTGCTCTGTTCATCGGAACGCATCAGAAGAGAAGGGGGTGAGGTAAGTTTGTACGCACTGAGGTTGTTTTGAGCCCAGGTTCCGTTAGGGAACTGGCCTACTTCATTAATCAAGAACCATTTGGCCTGCGTTGAGTTGTAATGGCCGCAGGTAAGGTTCCACATGAAGCCATATAAGTCATCATCGGACCGATGTTGTGAGGCCACTGCGAATTTTAAAGTTAGCACACGTGGTAAAGCTAAAAAAAGACGTGAAACTGACGAAACTCAAGTCACCGCCTCTCCAATCAAAGGAAATGGTACTGCCAGGCATCGCATTTGCCACGAGCGAAGCCAGCTGCGCACCCTGACCACAGTTGAGATAGGGATTGTCTGCGCCCTTGACGGGGTCTACGGCATTGATTTGTCGAACAATGCTTGTGTTGGCATCGACTCCGTTTGGAAGGTTGCCAGTGTAGGTTGTGCCGTCGATGATGACTCGATGGACAAAGCCATGGGCAGCGACGCAGGTGGCAGAAAGAAGAAGAGAGAAAATATTTCTCATCGCAGGTTAGATATCGCTCAGCGAGTAGAGAGAATGGGAAGAAAGAGCAATGATGCGAACTTATCGAGACGCGTTTTAAAGTGGCCGCATAAAGAGGCCGTTTGCTCTCCATTGTCCACGTGGCAAAATAGCAATGTCTGCTATTGTTCCTTTTCTGGTCAACACATCCCTGCCATATCTCGTGGCACCAGGGCAACCATGTCCATTTTGGAAGGAAGAAGCTCATTCAGTACGACAGCTATGGTGGGTTCGGGTTGGAATTCGATTTTCCGCTGTATTTATTATCTCTTGCGTAAAAAAATAAATAAAGTATGACGTCAACTTATCAACGGACGTCCGCCGGCACTTGTCACTGTCAGCGTTTCTTGCCAACGAGCAAAGCCTCACCTTGGTCCACCGCGCGACAATAAAAAAGGGGCTAAACACGTCCAGCTGCAAGACAATCATGAGTACCACGACGTTCCTTCAAGAAGTTGAAGTACTCGTCTTCGACGTCTTCGGCACCATAGCCGATTGGAGAACTCACGTCGTTAAGCAACTCGCAGAGATGGGTAGGAAATACGCCATCGGTGAGACACTCGCGTGTTTCAGGGGGTCGTCGGTTGGCTCAAGTGTCCTTTCCAGAATCGGTTGATTGGAACGAATTCGCAAACGATTGGAGGATAGGCTATTTGGTGAACACGTGCGTTTGAACGTTCTGCCTCTTTGGATCGTCTCGGGCCTCATGTTCGCGCCATTGTCAGGAATCGTATATCCGAAAGCGGGGATGGCCCCACGAACACGGACGAGTTACATAGACTTGTAAGCACCGCACATTATCCTCGCCTCCCTTTTTTTTTTCAACAACGTTTCAATGATCGTGCGTCTCCTCAGATTCTCAATGACCTGATTGATCCTCCTGATTCGCGCTGGGCACATCTCGGCCCTATGTGGAACGACGAGGAGAGACAGAATATGACTCACTTTTGGCACAAACTCCAAGGTGCGTTCTACCTCGCGACCCAAAATATGGCAGAATGGAAACTTATCTTTTTTAAATCAGGCTGGCCAGATGCTGTGGAGGGTTTAACCGAATTGAAGAAACAATGTATCGTGGTAGCGTTGTCGAACGGAAATATGCAGCTTCTTGTGGAGATGGTAAATTTGTTATATTTATTTTGGAACGTTTACGGACTCTTTTTTTCTTCTTTTTTCTATAGGCCAAGTTTGCCCAATTTCCGTGGGACACTGTGTTCTCCACAGAACTTTTCGACACCTATAAACCGTGAGCGGTCACGATGCCCGATGTCGGGAGTACATCTTGAATAGCACGTCAGGAATCCACGGCCCTATCAGTCCGTCTCTAAACTTTTGAACGTGCCGCCCCATAAGTGTGCCATGGTCGCTGCACATATCTTCGATCTGCGCGCTGCAAAGGGTTGTGGCTACAAAACGATGTAAGTCTCTCCAACAGAAAGCTGAATGATGTGTGCGATTGTGGGTAATATCGTAGATACGTGCGCCGGCCTGGAGAAGACTGCGAACTTTTCAAGAATGGCGATGTGTCTTTGGTAAAATCAAGAACGGAAGGAGGATTAGAGGAAGTGGATTTCGTCGTAGATTCGATAACCGAGTTGGCCAACGTACTCAAGAATTCGTAGGTATCATAGATGCGAAGTGGAGTTGTTACAATTGAGTGATCTAATGTCTCTATATCAAATGAAGGGTTATTACATGCCAGGGCTGCCGCATGATCCTTCTCATACTGCAACACTTGCAGCTTGAGTGGGTACATAGCCTCCCTCTCCTTCGTCTTCTCATCCGACCACACGGGCAACACGCCATCGAGGTCCGGCCTCACATCCACCACATCCTTCCTCAACTGACTCGCGTAATTTTGTTCGTCCGAAGCAAGTACGCTGTACGCCAGGAAAGAAGTCGGATTTTCAGTCTTGGATAACCATTCTTCGAGCGTCTTCAGCCGCTCTCGTTCGAATTCGAGGCGACCTTGGGTCGTCTCTGGGAAAAGAGCCGACTTGAGCATGCCTGGGACCAGGCGAGTGCGAGCCAGGTGCTGGCGATGTCTGCAATCGTGAACGGGGTGAAGGACATGGGAAGCCCGATGAAAGCTAATGTGGGGTTGTATGCGTATAAGATGTGTCTGTGGATTGAGGGGACCCTATATGGTTTGATGGATCGTGAAGCGAGAGGCGCGAGAAGGCGTCTACTAGATTATCGTTGTCCTGCTTCAAAACGTGAACGAAAGACGGGTAAGGCCCGTAACCCGTTCCAAATAAGACGACGTCGATGTCCGAGATGACAGTCCCGTCGTTCAGAGTCGCTTCGACTACCGGTGTTGGAGGACTTGTTTCTTGGATCGAATATTTCACGACTGGAGCGGTCATTTTGATTCTGTCATCTGGAAGTGAAGGGAATCCGGGAAAAGCAGGGCGACGTATGCTCTGGAAAATAGGTGCTTTGGCGACGGGGGCAAGGTATGCGGCAATATCGTTGGAAGAAGCTGCATTGCCCACGATCAGGACACGCTGCGATGGTACAAGGTGAGAGAGAGAGCAGAGGCGACGAAGCGGCGGAATGATCTAACCTTATCCTCATATCCTTTGGGTCCTTTCCAGTCCTTTGCATGCATCGCTAGTCCTTTGGATTTGAGTTCGTCCAACCCATCTGTATCGGGCCACACAGGATTGTCGTACCATCCGACAGCGACCACGACCGCGTCCCAGTATTCAATATCTTCTTCTTCGTCCGTCTCTCTGTTCCAGTCCCGCAAGTACACTTTCCATCCTTTACCACCGCCCGATCCTCCTTCATCCTGTTCCTCTACTCTGGTGACCTCCCAGTTCAACCGGATATGACCGCTCTTGATGAATGGCTCCGCGAAGGAGCGTAGGTATGCACAAGTTTCGTCGAGAGTCGGAAACGGCTGATGGGGATACTCTATGGACCTGTCTGGGAACGGATATTCGGAGATGCTGAGGAACTGGGGCACGATATTGCCCACTAGACCTGGATAGGCAGGCGAAGGCCATCTTGGCTTCGAATGGGCTTGGTGCTGGCCTGGATCGTCTTCATTAATGTACCTGTCATGATTAGGAGCCGTCATCGAGCGCGCCATGGATGTGTTGAGCCGTACCAAACGCCTCCAATCGCGTCTCGTCTTTCAACGAGCCCAACGCGTTCGATGTGACCCCTCTCCACCAAGTTACGGAGAGCGGTGAGGCCAGAGGGACCACCGCCAATGACTAGGACAGATTTTGGCGTCTGTGGTGACAGCATGTGGGGAAGAAGCGAGCGCCTGCGCTGCACAGGCCAGTGGCGAGGACGTCATCTGCCTTGTGAGAGCGATCAATGTATTTCGGGACTTGCCGTGATACGAAGTGGCGTCGGACGGACTTTTATGCGGTCAACTCTCCCTCATGATGCAGAATCCACAGATTTTCCGAGTAATCAACCTACCAATGCATTTTGGCAGATCCAGGAACGAATCCGAGATGACGTAGGCCCATGTCAATCCGACCATGTGGTGTATGTATTCATCGTACTCGGCCGAATCCTCGACACGTGAACACTATCAAACCCAATCTATCCAACCATACAACTGACTCTTTTCCATCTTCCTGCACTCAAATGACTTTGTTCTCAGATCCACAGAAAACCATCGCCGTTATCACTACCGGCTTACTCGTCATCGCCATTGTTCACAAATGGCAAAGGTCCTCGGTCCTCCCGCTACCTCCAGGCCCTCGTGAAGTCCTTTCCTACAGCTTACTTCCCAAACCATAGTATGTGTCCTCCCGCTCAAATGGAGCGTCTCATGACCCATCGTACCCATCTCAGTTCTTTTGCTCAACTTGAGGAATTCACACAGCAATACGGGCCTGTGTTCTCGCTGAGACAAGGATTCAAGACGATGATCGTCGTTGGCCGTGTTCAAGCTGCGATCGATATCATGGAAAAGCAGGCGCAGCAACTCCCGACAGACCCAAGAACACGCCCATCGGCGAAATCTTGTCAGGTGGCATGCGGACCTTCTTGATGCCGAACGGAGAGCGGTTGAGAAAGACGAGGCGGTTGGTACCTTTCCATATCATATCAACAACTTGCTTACGTTTCACGTCAGTGCGCTTCATGCATACCTCCAGCCTAAGAAGATTGTTGAATATGGTCCTGTACTTATGGCAAGGGCAAAACAACATATCTTGAGCATATTGGATGACCCATCAAATCACCAACAACATGCAAAACTGTACTTCCTTTTCGCATACCCTATTCCCCGCTTAGAAGTGACTCGCTTAGTTATACAGATTCAGTGATTATGTTTCTGATGTATGGGATTACACCAGAGCGATACGACGACCCGTATATCACAGCCGTGAATGGATGTTTACAACGGCTAGGGGAAAACATGACTCCTGGTAAATGGAAGGTCGACACCTTCCCATTTCTACAGTAAGCACCCTTTCGGCTTTAGCGCATTTACTCCCAGAGCTCGTGTATGAAAATTTAAGATACATCCCTGGTTACTTTGATGAACTGCGACAAGGACACGCCGATGAGCTCGCCGTTTTCGGAGATTTGCTGCGTCAGGTGAAGGAGAGGCTGGTAAGCATCCGTCATGGCGCTGAAGGATCTTCGTGAGACTTGTTACAGGCACGCGGCGAGGTGGTGCCCGACTGTTTTATCCGATATATGCTGGAGAATCAAGAGGAATTGGAGCTTTCAGATGACGAAGCAGCCTACCTTGCTGGGACCATGTTCGGCGCCGGCACGGCAGGGTCCATAAGTGTTGGTGTCATGGCTGCTGCAAGTTACCCAAATGCACAACGTAAGGTGCAGGAGGAGCTTGATCGTGTCATTGGAGAACGAGGTGTGTTTTTAAATTTTCGTGTTATTTCAGTATACCATGATCACATGCACTTCGAAGCCCCTACATCAGCGGACCTTAACATGTTACCCCAGCTCAACGCATATGTATTGGAAATACTCAGATGGAGACCTGTCACCGCGGATGGTGCTTTGGATCTTGCCTGTCGTCTTTAATATGTAACTCATGCACTCACCAACAGCCTCCCTATTCCCTCATAGAACAATTAAAGAAATAATCTGGGTAAGAATTGCGATAACCCTCGTGACATTTCAACACTAATTTGATTGTAGCAAAATTACCGCATCCCCAAAGATACCACTATCATTGGCAGCTTTTGGTTCGTTTTCAATGTCTTTACATCTTGTCTGACTAATGCAACTCTCCCAGGTCTATCGGCAAAGATCCTGATTTTTTCCCCGACCCAGAAAAATTCGATCCACAACGTTGGATCAATAAGGATGGGAAAATCAAGGACGATCTGAAAAGTTTCTCGTTCGGGTTCGGAAGACGGTAAGGTTTTTGTCTGGATATTACAAGCTGGAGATAAATAAACGAGTGTTTGCAGGGTCTGCTCCGGTCAACATCTCGCAAACACGTTTGTTCAACTTTTTGTCATTGAGCGCGACGAAAAACAGCCAGCTTACTCACCTTGACACAGGTCTATGCTTCTCAACATGGCGCTTCTTCTATGGACATTCACTATCAAAGAGGATCCGTCTTCCCCTATAGATAAAATGGCCCTTGAAAGTTGTTTTGCGACGTTGCTCCTTCCATTCAACGTCGTTTTTGAGCCTCGCGCCGCCAAGACAGCTGATGGTATTCGTGAGCTTTTCAATGACTATGCATTGTGAAATTATTTCTAGTCTGTACTTTGACATATGTAGAATGCCTGGCCTTTGTCCAATTATTTGACCAACTTTATGATGATGTCTGCCCAAATGCTATCATAGTGCTGGTACATTCAGTTGTAAACTTTGGTCTGCATCGAATGCATGTGTCCTGATTTTGATTTCATGGAGAGCAGAGACTTGGTGACCTCTGCCCCAGTCATGTCCCCCGCAAGCTCCAGATCTGAATCGTTAACGCAAAGCGCAAATCAATGTCATATGCGAGCTCCTCTTCCCTTCTTCCATCCTCGCTGTCAAGATGAACCCGCAAAGCTCTCGTCAGAGGGGCTCTCGCGTAACGAATGTTTACTACCTACGTAATAAAATAAGACGACCACATCACACTGAATAAGGTAGTACTACTTCCTCTCCAGATCACGCTGCGAACTGGTGAAAAGTTCTGGCGGCTGGCGATGACATTCCAACCATTCGGATGGCAGCTTCAATTGCAACGAGAGCATCAGAGAAAAAGCTGATGATGGAAAAAATGGTGATGAGGACACCGCGCAGGGCGTCAGTGAGTTGGGGATGCGTATGGCAGTTTTTTAGGGTGCAAGTGAGGGCACATGTGGAATGGTTGGCTGGCCTAGGGGTGGACATGATCGGTGAGATCTTGAGACGGCGGGTACTAGGAGTATGGCCAACGGAGGCTAAGCTCACCAAGTACCTTTTTCATCTGTTCCTACGTGCTTAAAGTTCTTTTTGCACGTCTGCATTGAGAGTTCACATGGTAGGTTTGGGAACAGCTACAAAGCAATTTGTCGTTAAAGAAATATGCACTAGATGTGAATTATTACTCTATTCAATAAGCTCAAACATGAAATCATCATGATCCGGATAAATGGGCTTGCAGCCATCCAGGAGTCATCCAGCAGTTCCATGACAACCATTAACCACCCTGCTGAAATTTTTTCACATGCCATCAGTTTTGGCGCGAATCCTTTATCTGCACACCACTGGTGTACATCTTTCCCATATTGGTGGACAAATTGATGCAGATGAAGTTGCTCCCGGCTTTACCTTTAAATAACAGAGCTCGTCCAGCCATCTCGGCCACATATTCGAATGAAATTGTCTGGTTACACGCGGGGAAGGAGGTGGAGAAGTCGTGATAGATTCAGATGCCAGCGCCGGATGCATCCGTGCCATTTCTCACTGGGGCTGAGCGCTGAGTCCCGACAACGCAACCCCACCTCCGCGGCTGCGCATTCGTTGTCAACACTCTGTCGTTGTTCCCTTGGGACACTGGGCCGCGGCCGGCTTTGCAAACCTGACCAGGCCTAGCTGGAATCAACGAAAACACTCAGTGAGTCATACATCGCAAGTATCATGATTCCATACTAAAAGACTACTGAATTCATGCGCTCAGGTGTTCTTGTCGGTACTAATACATACCCTGTAGGCCATTGCAACGCGCTATAATCTATTATCTAGAAGTCACGTTGGCGCCTTACAAGGTGTTATCAGATTTCTTGTTGATGACTACACGTATTGCGGCTCATACTTCGAGGCTCGTTGCGACTAATGCGCGAAGAAGTTCAGATGAACTACAGTTCGGCGTTGTCTCGCGAACTTATAAAATTGTTTGATTGTTACCGCCACGTCGGGATGGTATGGTGCCGCTGGCATGCACCATCAGCTCGTCTTCATGAGCGCCACGTGATGGACGAGCCGTCCAGGATGGCGAGACCGACAGTAACCAGCCTATTGAACTTGAACTCGGATCTGGCGTGCACTTTATTCCAGTTATACCGGTCACGTACCATAGCATGAAAGCAATCTTCACGTCGGAGCACGCCCTAGATAGTCACAGGACGAAACAACTCAGCCCTCTCCCGCTTCTCGCTAAGAAGATCAACAAATCAAGCTCTGCATCCTCCATCTTTCTCGCTTTGGTGTCCTCCCCACCAGCTCCCCGCGACTTCCGCCAAAGTTTCACCGCCTCTGGCACCACCCAGAACGCCTTTGGGATACGACCAAGCTCTAGGAGGGCAGTTATCCTTGTTTGTAACTCAGCGCGGCGAGTGAGTTCTGTAGCAGTCCACGAGGTAAAGCCTCCTACATGCACGAGGTAATTAAACGTTCGAACATAGCATCATGACTTGACCTCTTCACCAGTACTCTGCAACCGCCTGTCAGCGAGCTCTTTCCAACAAACAGGGTCGAGCTCTTGCAGCGTGAGCTCCACGTCATTGAGATTTTCTACACTCTCTGCCTCGGAATCTTCATCACCGGCGGTCAGGGCCGTCTGGCGTTGCTGGTCGTAGTGCGAGTGCAGCGAATGGACAACTTTGGACGCGAGTGAGAGGAGAGAATACGTGTTGTCCAAGGTGAGCATGAGTATGGCAGTAGTAGTTTGTGCGGTCTGAGGTGAGAAGCGACACTTCCAAAAGCAGCTTATACAGGTTAGATATGTTTTCGAAAATCAGTTACAGACAATTATTATTGATTTATTACGGTTCGTCGCTGTCCACGCCATGATCCACGTGTCTCGCATAGAAAAGGGGCGATGAAAGTGAAAACTTTTTCGACACTTTTGGTAGTCCGTATTTATCAAGTACGTACGAGGTTGGATCAATATTCACACGGTCATCATCGTTCAGAACAACTTACCATTGAACTTTGCCGCAGAAGTCTATCAACATTCTAGGTGCAGCTGTAGTTAGTGACTGTACCCAAATACTAACAAAAACGCAGTAATTGAGTCTGTTGGCTCCCTTCGCACGCATTGATAAAGTCGAACTTGAAATATTGCGTTCCCATCACTGTGTGGCACGAGTCATAATTCCTCAAGATTGAAGCCGAGGCTTCGGTGATAGAAATCGATTATCAGTCACGAGTCGTCAAGAATCAAACACAGCTACAACGTTTTCAACCCAGAACTGGGTACATATAAAGGTAGTAGTAGTTTGTATGGATCCCATTATATCATGACCGACACCCCCCATGGCAGACTTACCGTCATCTCCTCTCACGTCACCGACACTCCAGTCAAGCCATCAGCGACATTCCCCATGACGTATGGTGAAACTGCACAGCAAGCTGCGTCGAGCGTCAAGAGGTCCCTGAAGGGCAATGTTCGTATTGCCTCATCTAAGGACTTCCGTGAAACGTTTCTCCCCGTCCTCGACGATAATGATCTAGATCGAGCGCTTTTACAAGTAAAGCGAGAATTATACGATAACGACAAAAGCCGTTGGAAGTACTTTCCTACTGGAAAAAATGAATCCGAGTTCTATCTCCCATTTCAAGGAATTGCCGAGGCAGTAAATAAAGCTTCTCGAGGTTTTGCGATGGAAAATGCCATTCATACTACCTGGCTTGATCGTCATTCCAAAGCGCCTGAGACGAAGAGTAGAGATGCTGCCGCAATTCGGCCCGACATCGTTCAAGTCAGTGTATCGACCCGGAAAGACTTTGATGAACTTGATGAAAAAATAAAACAAAGCAGAACGAACAAGGTTGAGTACTTCGAGATGGCCACTATGCAAAATTGACTTTTTGAAGGAAAATGAGCTGAAAATTTGGTGGATGCATATCCATACTGTCGTCGAGATCAAATCGACACCACAGGATTCCGATAAATTGCACGACACAATAATTCAACTTTGTTCTTACATTCGTCAGCTTTTCCGTGAGCAACTTGATAGGCGCTTCGCCATTGCCTTACTCCTCTGCGGTGATGAGCTCACATTATGGTATTGTGACCGCGTCGGACTCGTCGGAACGATTGATCCAATAAACATACATGCTGTGAGCGCATTTTCAATGTCTCATGTAGTATGTCCATTCATCGATATAAACAGAATCCCGACGAATTTATGAAGGTCCTCGCTGCTTTCTCTATACTACCAGCCGATAAACTAGGGTGGGACCCCACGATGAAATTATACCGAGGGAAGGGAAAAGATGTGTCTCCCTCGTATCTCGTCTCTCAGGCCCCCAACTCAGGCCTACATGGCCTGAACTGGTGCATCTCAATGCCTGATATGTCTGGCGAGAACAATCGCTCACGTGAAGAGTTCGTCACTGTCAGAGCAATAACTACCCTTGTTTTCCAGCATATGTGCAGTCGTGCAAGCATCGTATGGGAAGTCGTCAAGAAAGAAGATTATGAAAACGGCAACTCCGACGCTAGTGTATGTGTTACCGATGTTGGTCGTATGATACGGCTCATTCTCTTTTCCCAGGTCTTCGTTTTAAAACAAGCCTGGCAAGCTACGTTGAACGATACCAATCCAATATATGACGGGGTGCTTGAAGTAAAAATGCACGAAATTGGAGGATGGTATAATGATCGCTATCGCTCTCACGAAACTGTCAGAAATAGGAAGGGTGACGCTGTCTCCACGGATTTCTTTCGAAGCGGCTTGACAGTTGAAACGTTTGCAAACGCTGTACAGAAAGTTACTCAAAGTCACGGCAATGATGAATCAGGACCAGTTCTAGGGAAACGGATCCGCCCTGAAGGTGAAGAGCCGTTTGCATACATCAAGTTGCAGGATGTGACGGATAATATACTCAATGTGAGCGAGGGTGCTATAGCGCGCACTCTTGTACGCCAATTGTTGACGGAGTTTGGTTATCCGCTCAAATGTTTCATTGATAATCTGGAGCTCATCACGGTGATACGAGATGCTGTTGAAGGTACGCTATATATCAGATGCCTTGTATTCAAACGCTCACCGGGAGTAGATCATGAGAAGTTGTACGATCATGGTGTCTTGCACCGTGATGTTAGCGAAGGCAATATCCTCATTCGTGGGAATGGCGGTTATAGGGGAGAGGGTAGAATGGACCGAGGGATGCTGATCGACCTTGACCATGCCAAGCACACTGAAATGATGGCGGAAGATTACATGGGAGGAGCGTTTGACGATGACGACATTGAATATATGAAAAGCCACATCCTACGCTTCAAAAAGCACGAACTTGCAGATGAAGTCTCTCAGAAAGCGTTGCAGTTCTTCGACCCCACGAGAGCCCTTGATTATCTTGAGCATAAAGTAGACAACATACCTGAAAGTTTGAGGGAAGCGGCGGCAGGCAATGGACGCAAATGGAACGAGGACGTATTTAAATGGCCTAAAGAAGTCCGTCGAATTTGTCTTTTGAATGGTTTCTCTGATCCGCCGCACCAGCTTAAGCCAAAAATACCGGATTATAGCAGGCTCTTAGCCAGACCAGGGCTTGAGCTTACGGTACGCCTTTGAATCTTTTATTTCTGTACAAAGGATGATAGTACTGCAGGGTACTATTCCTTTTATTAGCGTTGAACTTCTGCGCAAGCGATGTTTCCAGCGTAACAAGGACGTTCCTATCCATAATGCCGTCCACGATATAGAGTCTTTTTTTTGGGTACTAGCACACCATTGTCTCACCAGAGACGGCAACACAGGGAATCGCCGGAAAGAACTTTCAGACAAATCGAACAAGCTGGCACAATTCATCAAAGGTCTATTTAGTGACGATCCCAAAGATCATGAAGCGCGATTATTTTGTTTGGAACGCGCATTCGATTTTCAAACCATGCTGGGACATATTCATTCATATTTCAACTGCCTTAAAGATTTGCTAGCGAAGTGGCGCTGGCTGCTGATGGCGGCTTATGATCACGATGGTGTCGAGTATTACAACATCCATGGTTGTATATTGATCATTCTCGACGAGACGATTGAAGAATTGAAGCAGCAACAACAATATGATATGGGGGCGTACTCGATGAAAAAGATTAAGCGCAAAAAAGACTGGAGAGATTGGCGATCACGGTTCGGTGTACCGACACAGGTCCGACGAAACGAGGAAGAGTATCATGGTATTCCACTGCCCGTTGCACAGGAGCAAGACGACTCCGATGATCCACCCTCTTCGCCAGATTCGCCATCTGCGAAACGCAGGAGGCAGAGGCGTACATCGATGCGCGTCAGGCGCCAGATCTAACCCGAGGTCGAGGTTATGTGTTGACCAGGGATATTCGAGATGTCCTCTGAAGATCGGTTGATTGCTTTCGTGTGAATTTGCTACCCTTACCGTTGTGTAGTACTCGAACATGCACATTCTTAGTTGCTCTTAGAACCTGCTTTCGGAAGGCCTTTCCAGACTTCAAATATCTTCGCATTGAACGACGTAGAGTGCAGAATTCACTTTCTCAGTCACAGCAGGTTCCGCAATGCTGAAGAGCAAGAAATCACAGGCCAAAATTACAGCAAACTTTATCCAATGGTGAAATATACCTTGATTATACTGAGTGCATACTCGATGGGATGACATACGCGTGTCAAGCTGGAGAGAGTGGCCGCTGTGGACATGGAGAATTGAAGAACCGCCGAGATGATCGATGAGCCACTGGAAGGGTAACGGTGGGTGTAGTAATTGGCATGCCCATGCACAACATTGAGCGAGATAAAGATAAGGCATGCCCTGGCAGTCAAGCTAGTCAAGCTCTCACGGTCACTACTCTCTTTTGTCATGCTGACTCTCAACTGCATAGTCTATCAAGATACCCGTCCTTTTTCCGTCAATCTGAAGACGGAACAAACGCTTCCAGAGTTGCAAAGTGCAATTGCCAAATCACGTTCTCCCGCATTTGATCGTGACAATCCCAACATCATCCTTTATAAGGCATCCGACATTCCCCTCCATGATATTACCAAAGGTGACTTTCTGGAACGCGTCAACCAGTGTTACAAACAGTGTTACGATCGGATCAACTATCTTCTTCCTAGGGCCTCCGGCAGGTCATGACGAGGGGCATAGCGAGCATCATTCCCCGTGCCTTGAAAGGAGCACAGTGACACGATGCTCATCTTTGCCCCCCCAACACTAGTCAATGTGCTCGTCGCCCCCTGCCCCGTTGGATGGGGGGAATGGTTTGCTGGATGAGCTCTTCCCTCACCTCAGACTTCTCCTGAATATATGGTGCCATAATCTCTGCATGGGCTTGGAGATATCTGGTATATGTGTCACTAGACCATCTACCTTTCACTTTTAATGCTTTGAACAACATCCCCCTGAGCAAATATTCCAGTGTTGACCCAATGTGAATACTGTGCCCCTGTATGGAATCTAATTTTGCTTTTGTGAGCACTTCATTGATTTTGCTCAGAAACATTCTTCCTCAATGGTTTGCATGCAGCACCTTGCCTGTATGTGAAGAGATGCCCTCCTGGGGGTGGGTTGTTTACTTGCAGGTGGTGCTGGAGAGCTGCTAATGGGTCAGCTGTGGAGTTTGGCTGTGGGGCCCAATATATGTCTTCACCTGCCACTTCCATCTTTGTCCTTGGTACTTTGAAGACCCATACCTCATTGCCTTCTTGATCTGTAATGGTACTGACTGCTCCTCTTGCTATGTGAGCTGCACTATCAAAATGTATTTTGCTGGGAGTGTAAACTCACCCAGCCTTGCTGTGCCCCAAAAGGTCATCATTGTTATGACTCTATGCATTTTTCTTTATTTTTCTCTATTTTATCTGGAGGCCTACAGATGCAGGATGATGTACCAATATGCATAGGGGCTAAGGGGATCTGTTAGGTAAGCCATGGGTGGCTGTATGAAGGTCTAGGCATAGGGGTCTGGAGTAGTCTGGCTATGGAAGGATCTGGGCTGTTGCTGTGCATGCTAGCCTTGGAGGCAGTGCAGTCTGTGTGCACAGACCATGGATTGGGGTATATAAGGAGGTGCATCTGTAGGTAGGAGTCCTAAGACTCTAGATAGTTTGCTCTCATCCAGCTTACTGGTCTATTGTGTCAAATCTACTCTCTTCTCCTCCTCTCACTTTGTGAGACCTGTGGTTGTGTGAGATCCATCCTAACATAATCTAGAGTCTTTACTACCACACCTCTTGGTGTCATTTGCAACCACCTTGGGCATCATTTGCTTGCTGTTGTGCATGCTCTCAACAAGTTCCCTCAAATCTGCATGTCTGACCTCGGTGCATGTTACAACATGTGACCACACAAGCAGCTCTTGAGGATCACCATCAATGTTGACAGCAGATAGACTCCTTTGACCATCATCA
Source organism: Amanita subjunquillea (assembly GCA_020011035.1). NCBI lineage: Eukaryota > Fungi > Basidiomycota > Agaricomycetes > Agaricales > Amanitaceae > Amanita > Amanita subjunquillea. Next base: position 228,055 of record JAEBUT010000014.1, on the reverse strand, counting down.
GGGACTACTACCAAAAGGTTACTAGTTGACAAAAGGCATTTGGATGAGAATAGTCCTGTGTGATTGAAAGTGTGGGCAGGCACTGGTCAACAGGCTATACCATTTGTCTCTTGGAAAAGCTCAGGAACAAGCAAAAGCAGTCCATTAGCATGCTGTGTAGCAAGGAGAACAGTCTCAAGATACCAATTATGTATCAGATCTAATGATCTGAGCATGAGGACACTCAAGTGAAACCCTGGGCACCACACTTTTGGGTCAATTGGTGGAACTAAATCCAAGAATTGAGTGCAGGTGCATTATTGACTGCATCAAAGAATATTCATATTAGGAAGTACAGATATAGAAGAAGAGTCAACAGCCCTTTTACTTAAAAGGTCCAAGGTGACAATCAGGAAAGCAACAATGGCTTCCCTTTTCAACTACATCTAGGCAACTGCATGGGTTGGCCAACCTGTGCCAGGTTGTGGGTGTGGGTATCCACAGGTACAGGTACAGGTCACAGTGTTGTGACCCACCATAACCTGCAACCTGCAACCACAGGTTCATGACCTGCTGATAACCACTCCAATACTATGACTTGCTTGTGACCTACAGCTTTGGGTGGACTAGGAATGGTGCCTACTTTAATAATGATAAAATTTTAACCTCTACATTCCACCTCTCATCATGAATTCTCTCATTGCAAATCATGGTAGATAAAGAACCCCCTACATGCTCAGGCAGAGTTCCACAGAAAACCTTGAAATGCCAGGCTTAGAAACTCTCCAAAAGAATGTTGAACAAGACATCCAAAAAGAAGAGGGTTAACACACCTCAACCAAGCTTGCCATCCCGCAAAAGCTCTCCTGTGAACAGTGTGGAGCCAGGCACCAGTCCTGTGCCTGCCATCTCATTGTTGAAGTTGTAGACTCAGCAGAAAGCAAACAGTCTGACTTGGAGTCTGACAAGGTTCAAATTGGTAAGTATTGGTACATATAATGGAATGTCATGAGATTGCTTGAAGCAGGACTGGACATCTACAGTATATGCCTTCTATTACCCTGAAACCATTGTTGGAGAAGCCAGTGGGTGCAAGTACCATGAATTCTGGTGTGGGTCAAAACATTGTGGAGGAAAACAGATTTGATGTTACCTGGATAAAGGTGATGCAAAATCAATGGCAGAGGCATTCTGAGTCATGCTGGGGAAAAGAAAATGTTCAGATGGTGAAGGGATGTTCCAGTATTGAGGATGCTTGTGTGGTGATTGCTAAGCTACAAAATGGGTCAATCACAGCTCTTTTTACACCAGCTGGGAAAGGAGTAACCACTTACTCTGAAAGACCATACAGCAAGGCCAAGATAAAAGCAGAAATAGTTTGTTGGATAGCAGAAAGTAACCATCTGTTCAGCATTGTTGAAGACCCAGGTTTCCTTTGCTTGATGAAGACAGGAAGGCCACACCTCTATCTGCCATCATCAACTGTTTTGCACAACATTTGGCTTGTTTTTGTACACATGAGGCAATGGGTAGCTGCAATGTTGCAAGTAAGTCCCAAACATTAATGTCAGCTACAAATACTCACCATGACTCAGAAATACAGTGGTCACTTGAATTTCGCAACTGATGCTTGGACATCTCTGAATCACCATGCCTACATAGCAGTATCAGTTCATTTAGAACACAGCAGCATGCCTCTTGCCATGATTCTTGATATTGTTGAAGTCCCTGTGTCACACACTGGTGAAAACTTGGCAATCACATTTGTTGAAATCTTGAAGGATTTCAAGCCACCACTCACCTTTTAGATCCAGTTGCACAAATTATCATTCAAAATAATCAAATCAACAACAATACTTGGCCCTGTGTGGAAACAGACAGTGAAAGATGTGGAAATGACCTATCATCTGATGCCATGCAATGTTGCCACATGTTGGAATTCCATGTTTGACATGCTCCAGTTCACAGTTGAATATAGAAAAGCATTAGAACAAATGACTGCAGACAAAAGAAATGACTTATATACAAACTTGATAACAATGAGTGGACATTGGCGCAGCAGATTTGTGACATCCTTGAGGTCAGTCACACTATTGCATCAATGCACAGTTACACACCCCAAACTCTATTGATATACAATGCACATGCCTACTAACATTGCACCCCAAATCAACACACATTGTGCACATTGATACCACCGCTGCATCTGTGCTGCAATTTGGCCCAACCTACACTGCTGCTCATCCACATCCACACCTATGCCACCACACCTCAGTGGCCCAGATCCTGAAGGATGCAACACTTTTCTTTTCTTGCAACAAGCCTAATTTGGCCCATGTGATACCAGCCATGGATCACATCAACACAGTGCTAACAACATACTGTAATGATTCTGCTTACCTGTGCCAATCAGGGCTGCCATAGGCCTTGCAAAAACAACCCTCAATTGGTACTATGAGAAAACAGATGATGTTGAGGTGTATAGGATAGCTATGAGTGAGTAATCTCATAAGGTTCATTGTTGTAGACAACAATGTAATCCTACCATTACCAGTGTTACATCCACAACATAAACTGCAATATTTTAAAGCAGCTGGTTGGGAGCAATGGTGGATTGATGTTTCGCACAACATTTTTTAAGCTGAATATGAGTGCAACTACAAAGATCTTGATGTTATGGAGGAAAAGGACTTAGGTGTAGGCATAGCAGCCAAGCAAATGTTGAAAGTGTGTTGCTACATATTTTCTATGATATATATATTCACAATTTAAAAGGGAGGGAAGCAAGTCAACAGATTTGACAAGCTTCCAAGCCTTGCACCACTCCCAGGCATCCAACTCTTAGACAAAGTGAACCACTACCTCCACAGTGACCCAGAGGACACTGCCAATGCTGTTTCATGGTGGTGTGAACATTATTTAACTTACCCACACCTTTACCACATGGCGATTGATTATTTGACCATACCAGGTAAGTGATGTCATGATAGGTGATATCACTGTACTATATTCATGAGATATACTTACCTGTCCATCAGCAACCCCTGTTGAAGTCGAGCACATTTTCAGCTGTGGCTGACTCATCATTTCACATGTCTGAAGCAGACTGGGGGTGCAAAGCACTTGTGCCTTGATCTGCTTGGGCATATGGAGCTGTTTAGGTCTGATCAAAAATGGTGATATTTCTTCTGTTTCAAAATTGGTTGATGTGGAAGGGAATGAGGAAGTGGAGATGGATGATGGATGGGATGATATAGTTTAGTAAATTTTTGTATAGCCAATCCATAGCCAAACCCATAACCCATACCCATACCTGCCCAAACCTGTGGATTTACACCCACAGGTTGGTGGGTTGTGGGTTACACAGGTACAGGTATGGGTTGCTGTTGAGAAACCCACAGGTGACCTGTGCAGTTGCCTATGGACCATGATCCAATGTGAAGTAGGTAGGACTTCATTCTTTCTGCCCAGACTCAGTAGTCAATGCTGGAGAAGGTGTTAATGGAATTGATGCCAGTGGAGGACTTGGAGGATGACATAGTACATGATATTCTTATCTATGAAACATGTTTTATTAGCATCTTGTTTCATAAAAAATAATTTTGAAAAATATGAAAAATTTTTCATCATCATTGAGCATGTTTTTGAGACATGTTTTGTCATTGTTGACAACAATGACAGGCTTATTGGGGCCCATAACCTGTTGAGCAGCAATCATATGTCTGTCAGACAATGTTTGTCTCAGTGGTCATCATTGTCATGAATGATGAGCTCATATGTCTGTGATGACAAGAGTATTGTATCACTGTCAGAGACAGTGACCAGAGACCTCTCAAGGTCTTATACTCATAGAGTGGAGATCCTCACATGGAAAGCAAGAAAGAGCAACTGAACATATATTGAATATCTACTGGTCTTTTACTGTATGTACATATTTGTGTATTTGCCTTTAGTCTAATATATGTAAATAATAGAAAATAATAGAAAAAGAAATACCCTCTAAGGTCAAACCAGTGATAGCCACATTGAGGGCTATACTTAGGGGTATTGGGGTGAAGGTTGTTCAACACAGGTTCTAAGAGCAACTAAGAATGTGTATGTTCAAGTACTACACAACGGTAAGGGTAGCAAATTCACACGAAAGCAATCAACCGATCTTCAGAGGACATCTCGAATATCCCTGGTCAACACATAACCTCGACTCGGGATTAGGTCTGGCGCCTGACGCGCATCGATGTATGCCTCTGCCTCCTGCGTTTCGCAGATGGCGAATCTGGCGAAGAGGGTGGATCATCGGAGTCGTCTTGCTCCTGTGCAACGGGCAGTGGAATACCATGGCCATACTCTTCCTCGTTTCGTCGGGCCTGTGTCGGTACACCGAACCGTGATCGCCAATCTCTCCAGTCTTTTTTGCGCTTAATCTTTTTCATCGAGTACGCCCCCATATCATATTGTTGTTGCTGCTTCAATTCTTCAATCGTCTCGTCGAGAATGATCAATATACAACCATGGATGTTGTAATACTCGACACCATCGTGATCATAAGCCGCCATCAGCAGCCAGCGCCACTTCGCTAGCAAATCTTTAAGGCAGTTGAAATATGAATGAATATGTCCCAGCATGGTTTGAAAATCGAATGCGCGTTCCAAACAAAATAATCGCGCTTCATGATCTTTGGGATCGTCACTAAATAGACCTTTGATGAATTGTGCCAGCTTGTTTGATTTGTCTGAAAGTTCTTTCCGGCGATTCCCTGTGTTGCCGTCTCTGGTGAGACAATGGTGTGCTAGTACCCAAAAAAAAGACTCTATATCGTGGACGGCATTATGGATAGGAACGTCCTTTTTACGCTGAAAACATCGCTTGCGCAGAAGTTCAACGCTAATAAAAGGAATAGTACCCTGCAGTACTATCATCCTTTGTACAGAAATAAAAGATTCTAAAGGCATACCGTAAGCTCAAGCCCTGGTCTGGCTAAGAGCCTGCTATAATCCGGTATTTTTGGCTTAAGCTGGCGCGGCGGATCAGAGAAACCATTCAAAAGACAAATTCGACGTACTTCTTTAGGCCATTTAAATACGTCCTCGTTCCATTTGCGTCCATTGCCTGCCGCCGCTTCCCTCAAACTTTCAGGTATGTTGTCTACTTTATGCTCAAGATAATCAAGGGCTCTCGTGGGGTCGAAGAACTGCAACGCTTTCTGAGAGACTTCATCTGCAAGTTCGTGCTTTTTGAAGCGTAGGATGTGTTTCATATATTCAATGTCGTCATCGTCAAACGCTTTTCCCATGTGATCTTCCGCCATCATTTCAGTGTGCTTGGCATGGTCAAGGTCGATCAGCATCCCTCGGTCCATTCTACCCTCTCCCCTAGAACCTCCGTTACCGCGAATGAGGATATTGCCTTCGCTAACATCACGGTGCAAGACACCATGATCGTACAACTTCTCATGATCTACTCTCGGTGAGCGTTTGAATACAAGGCATCTGATATATAGCGTACCTTCAACAGCATCTCGTATCACCGTGATGAGCTCCAGATTATCAATGAAACATTTGAGCGGATAACCAAACTCCGTCAACAATTGGCGTACAAGAGTGCGCGGATGCTGCGCTATAGCACCCTCGCTCACATTGAGTATATTATCCGTCACATCCTGCAACTTGATGTATGCAAACGGCTCTTCACCTTCAGGGCGGATCCGTTTCCCTAGAACTGGTCCTGATTTATCATTGCCGTGACTTTGAGTAACTTTCTGTACAGCGTTTGCAAACGTTTCAACTGTCAAGCCGCTTCGAAAGAAATCCGTGGAGACAGCGTCACTCTTCCCATTTCTGACAGTTTCGTGAGAGCGATAGCGATCTTTATACCATCCTCCAATTTCGTGCATTTTTACTTCAAGCACCCCGTCATATATTGGATTGGTATCGTTCAACGTAGCTTGCCAGGCTTGTTTTAAAACGAAGACCTGGGAAAAGAGAATGAGCCGTATCGTACGACCAACATCGGTAACACATACACTAGCGTCGAAGTTGCCGTTTTCATAATCTTCTTTCTTGACGACTTCCCATACGATGCTTGCACGACTGCACATATGCTGGAAAACAAGGGTAGTTATTGCTCTGACAGTGACGAACTCTTCACGTGAGCGATTGTTCTCGCCAGACATATCAGGCATTGAGATGCACCAGTTCAGGCCATGTAGGCCTGAGTTGGGGGCCTGAGAGACGAGATACGAGGGAGACACATCTTTTCCCTTCCCTCGGTATAATTTCATCGTGGGGTCCCACCCTAGTTTATCGGCTGGTAGTATAGAGAAAGCAGCGAGGACCTTCATAAATTCGTCGGGATTCTGTTTATATCGATGAATGGACATACTACATGAGACATTGAAAATGCGCTCACAGCATGTATGTTTATTGGATCAATCGTTCCGACGAGTCCGACGCGGTCACAATACCATAATGTGAGCTCATCACCGCAGAGGAGTAAGGCAATGGCGAAGCGCCTATCAAGTTGCTCACGGAAAAGCTGACGAATGTAAGAACAAAGTTGAATTATTGTGTCGTGCAATTTATCGGAATCCTGTGGTGTCGGTTTGATCTCGACAACAGTATGAATATGCATCCACCAAATTTTCAGCTCATTTTCCTACAGAGAGTTAATTGTGTATAGTGGCCATCTCGAAGGACTCACCTTGTTCGTTCTGTTTTGTTGTATTTGTTTGTCAAGTTCATCAAAGTCTTTTCGGGTCGATACACTGACTTGAACGATGTCGGGCCGAATTGCGGCAGCATCTCTACTCTTCGTCTCAGGCGCTTTGGAATGACGATCAAGCCAGGTAGTATGAATGGCATTTTCCATCGCAAAACCTCGAGAAGCTTTATTAACTGCCTCGGCAATTCCTTGAAATGGGAGATAGAACTCGGATTCATTTTTTCCAGTAGGAAAGTACTTCCAACGGCTTTTGTCGTTATCGTATAATTCTTGCTTTACTTGTAAAAGCGCCCGGTCTAGATCATTATCGTCGAGGACGGGGAGAAACGTTTCACGGAAGTCCTTAGATGAGGCAATACGAACATTGCCCTTCAGGGACCTCTTGACGCTCGACGCAGCTTGCTGTGCAGTTTCACCATACGTCATGGGGAATGTCGCTGATGGCTTAACCGGAGTGTCGGTGACGCGAGAGGTGACGTTGAGACTGCCATGGGGGGTGTCGGTCATGATATAACGGGATCCACACAAACTACTATACCTTTATACCCAGTTCTGGGTTGAAAATGTTGTAACTGCGTTTGATTCTTGACGACTCGTGACTGATAATCGATTATCTATCACCGATGCCTCGGCCTCAATTTTGAGGAACTATGACTCGTGCCACACAGTGATGGGAACGCGATATTTTAGTTCGACCTTGTCAATGCGTGTGAGCGGAGCCAACTGACCCAAATACCGTGCTCCCGTTGACCCTTGCGGTACAGTCACTGACTACCCGCACCTAGAATGCTGATAGACTTTTGCGGCAAAGTTCAATAGTAAGTTGTTCTGAACGACGATGACCGTGTGAATATTGTCCAACCTCGTACGTACTTGATAAATACGGACTACCAAAAGTGTCGAAAAAGTTTTTCACTTTTTCTATGCTAGACACGTGGATCATGGCGTGGACAGCGACGAGCCGTAATAAATCAATAATAATTGTCTGTAACTGTCATGCCATGGTACGTGACCGGTATAACTGGAATAAAGTGCACGCCAGATCCGAGTTCAACGGTTCAATAGGCTGGTTACTGTCAGTCGTCCATCACATGGCGCTCATGAAGACGAGCTGATGGTGCATGCCAGCGGCACCACCACCATCCCGACGTGGCGGTAACAATCAAACAATTTTTATAAGTTCGCGAGACAACGCCGAACTGTAGTTCTTCGCGCATTAGTCGCTCGCAACGAGCCTCGTAGTATGAGCCGCAGTACGTGTAGTCATCAACAAGAAAGCTGAAATCTGATAACACCTTGCAAGGTCATGTAAGGCACCAACGTGACTTCTAGATGCATTATAATGTATCGCAATGGCCTACAGGGTATGTATTAGTACCGATAAGAACACCTGAGCGCATGAATTCAGTAGTCTTTTAGTATGGAATCATGATACTTGCGATGTATGACTCACTGAGTGTTTTCGTTGATTCCAGCTAGGCCCGGTCATGTTTGCGAAGCCGACGGCGGCCCAGCGTCCCAAGGGAACAACGACAGAGTGTTGACAACGAATGCGCCGCCGCGGAGGTGGGTTACGATCAAAGAAAACGGATCGTCAATAGCAAAACGAAGGGTTGCGTTGTCGGGACTCAGCGCTCATTGGAGAGTCCCGGTGTTTTATCCACTCCAAGTGCGAAGTGAAATACAGGGCTGAAAAGGCCGGCAGCGTTCTTGGCTGGTTGGAACAACGTGTCCGCTATTCCTCCTGATCAGCATTGAGAGCAGCGGGGGTGGAGTGGGGCCTTCAGAGAGTACCAGCCGGTGAAGGTGCACCCTTGCTTTAAGTTCAAACGACTGCTATGAAGTTATCAGCCAAGTCCAATTGTGGCCTGAAGTGCATCAGTCCCGCTATCAGCCGAGGCTGTAGTGGGACTGCGAGCGTGGAGGGATTATTAAGTCCAGAGGAGCTCGATTCGACTCATCCGATGGCATGAGATGCCGTCGCTTGCTTCCTTGACATTGACTGGCGCTTTTAAAGATCATTTGACCTCCCCTCACACATCACGTGTGCGTGATCTCGAACAACGGCTCTCTGATCAAATCGGTCGCAAACCCATCCTTCTGATAGGTATGCTCGGCCTATCCGTATCCACGTGTGCCTTGGGACTTTCGACGACGTTCAGGACTCTGCTTTTGTGGTTCGTCTCTTAATTTGAAAGTTCCGATACAAACATTGACCATTTGCTAGCAAACTCTCGATCGGCGCATTTAGTCAGCTTATCACGTGATAAAGCTAAAATCTCTTACAGTAACCAATGACGTATCTGCAGAATCTCACCACCCCGCCCTGTTCACCACAGCGTCTACGCATGATGCCTTTCGGGGCAGCCGAATACGTCGTGGACGCCCCAATCCATAACCACAATGCGCAGATGAGTCACCCATCGTGAGCGCGTCAGTCCTCCGAGAACGCCATTCTTTGTGATAGGTTGCCCATCGCCCGCTTGACGATTACGGTGTTTGGTATCAATGCGAGAACACCAGAGGCTTAACGGTTCGCTCATGGAGCCTGAAAGATGGAATAGCTGGGGTAATGTCATGACAACGCTGATGGCCGTCGCGGCCGAAGTCGACGGCCTTCGATTCAAAAAACCGATGCAGTATGGACGTCGAGTAGAGGCTGGTCCTTTCAACCCCAGGCTGCAATGCGGTTCAACTCAATCGTCTCCACTTTTTTACTTTTCTTCACATCCATCACAAATGCACTACCAATGGATTCCGCGGCTCATAGCCAAGACCCGTCGTCGGTAGGCTTATTATCCGAGTCCTCCGTACTACTCGTTCTGATTTTAACGCACGAATGTTGTCTTGGTGCTTACATTCCTCTTCTAGAGCCCCTCCGAACCGCCAGAAAGTGTAGTCATAAACAGAGTTGGCTTTCGAGTTGTACGGGCAAGTTCACGCCACTCGCCAGGCCAACCAAATTTCATTATCGAGCAATTCATCAAAGAGAATAATCCTACTTGGGAGGCGCACTATGAAAGCGAATTAATAAAGTGGTCAACGGCACAAAAAACAAAGCACATTTTATATCACAGCATAGGCGAAAACCGGCCCGATGCTGTCATCGTTGTGGATAATCGTGTTCCGCCATTGGATTCGTTATTTACGGTATCCGAGATCGATTTTTGTATTCGTGTGAGTCTCGAGGGTAGAAAGAAAGACTGTCACTTGTAAGTTGTATGGTATGGATGTGGATAAGCTGAATTTCGCTCATCACAGTGACGAACTACAATGGAAACAGCTAATGGAATATGCCAGGTAAGCAATTTTGACATGGACGTAGATAATCCGGACATTGTGCTGCTGCAGAGCCAATCCGCACGAATTCATATGGACAAAACGTAAAGGGTGGAGTGCAACGCCAATTTTCTCACTGGATCAAATGATGCATGAGGCCACGTAAGTAGCCGTGACGTAGATGCAGTATGTGTTGAATTTTGCTTCACAGGGGCGAAGGGCATAACACGAGGCATAGCACGCCAGATATCACTGGAGCTAAAACTTTGCTACAACACCGTTATTGTAAACGTCCCTATCCATCTCGATAAAGTTCGGGTTCGGCAGAATCCGTCCGAGTTATGATTAATCACTGCTGCTATTCCAACGTCCCTGGCGCATACATGAATTTCCTCTGCACCCACTGCGTCCTGGCTTCTTCGTCCTTTTTCAAAAATCCTGGGCAAACTCAGTGGGACTAGCGTGTATAGTGTTCTTTCGTTAATGGTAAGAAGCTGCGCCCTCCTATGAAATGGTTGGCCGTGCGCGTGATCCAGGCACTGGCAGATAAGCCCTCATCCATCCAAACACAGGGGTGGATCCACAGAGTATTTGACCTTGTCGACCCTTGGTATACCAGTACCCGTAGTAGTAGTGATGTCTTCTCAAGTCCGCCTCGTCTGAACCATACGCATATGAACCAAAATCGGCCGTCACATTTTACCTCGCAAACGCGAGTGATATGAAAAGCCGTGGATGATGGTTTTGGTGTGAGGTTCGAGAAAGCCGGACCGGTATACGAATACACCTGACGCAGGAATCGCAGGGATCGGCATGTATTATGCAAGCCGCAAGCAAACCCTCTGTGATGAACTTTTCTGCTGGATTTGCTGTGTTTCAGCATCTCTGAGTGTTCAAACGTTCGCCGGTCAACGTTTCAACACCCACCATCAAACAGGCGGTGTACAACCTGTCGATCTCGGGGACTGACCTTCACGACCTGTGACTCAGATAATTTGGTCACGTACTGTTTCTGATTTCCTAGATGGGACCAATGGCGTGGTCAGGCTGATGAGTCACCAAGAATTCACAATAGTGATTGGGAAAGTAGCATGATAGTGGAGATTACTGACTCAACGAATATTGCACAAGTGCGCCTTAATTCCATATCATTGTCAGCTTTTAAGAATTGATCTATGCAGGCCTGGGGGTACCTCAACGTGGCGTGGTTCGTTGCTGCTACCGTAGGTCCCTTGAACTTCGCTAAGCGCAAATAACCTTGGGTCTCTGTCCACTGCAGCTGGGATCCGCAGTCGGTGGCTCACTTTCAAGGCCTGCTGATCATTTCCCGCAATTATTTGGATCGAGTGAATTTTTCAAAAAATATGCATACTTTCTCCCATGCGCTGTCTGTTCTGCTTTCTTGTTGATGACGTGGATGTTTGGATCTGCTGCCCTCAAGGAAACGAAGAAAAAACCAAGCTCAGTTTCCTCTCAGCTGAAACGTGTGATTCGTGAGGACATGCAACCGCAAGAAGCACAGGAGGGAAGACGAAAACGACAGTTGCCACGTCTTGCGCGCAATACTTACACCCAAAGTCATCGCAGCCGCCGTCAACTATGGGACACTATCTATGGTCGATACAGCATACTACTCCGTTCACTCCGTTTCCTCTCGACTCCCATCCCAGATGGTGGACTTGACCTTACACCACGTGCCATTGGCACCTTCTCATCAATCGCTGCCATCATCACAGGGATTTGTCAAGTGTTCGTCTTTCCGCGCATGCATGATAAACTTGGGTCCAGGAACTTCTTCATCTTTGGCATGTTAACAGCGTTCCCACGTATATTTTGTGGCCCGTTATGAATTGGATGGCGAAAACGGGAGGGTACAGTGACTCCATATGGTTCGCGCTTGCCCTGCAAACCGCGTGTGTTATTGTAACACAGATGGCATTTGGTAAGTTGTTCTTGATTCGTGATGCAAGGGATGTCACGCAACTGGACTTAGGAGCTGTGTTGATTTTGATATCTGAATCACCTCGCAACCGTGCCTCTCTGGGCGCGACTATGGGATTTTGTCAGGCATGTCTTCCATCTCTGTCTTCTTCAATAGGTGAGGTCATGACAATTGAGCAGATGGTTGCAAACACAGTCCGCACTTTAGGCCCTGCCGCGTTCAACTCCCTTTTTTCGCTGTCAGTAGACAATGCATTTCTCGGTGGACAACTCGTTTACGTCATTTTGACTTGCATCGCGGCAATAGCTCTGTACATAGCATCCGCCCAGTAATAACGATAGATGGAATACAAAAATATAAGCCTATGTAGCCGATCAGACATTCATGTTCACGAGCTGTATTATAATTTATGGTCCCCACTCGACGTGATCTTATCGACTTATTAGCCACCGTCTTGTGTAGGTTTTTCATGACCGGACCTCCTCCGAGACCACTTTGCCAGCAGGTAGTGAAAGCACGGATAAATCAATGACTATTGAATATTGAATGCTATCACCGCATCACTGGCCTAGTCTAAACCGGAATCCGGATAGTGAGGTACGATCAAAGTGGGGCCGCCATCTGAGATCTTCCACATACGATTGCGAATACATATCGCGGTGGTGATACATGGAACCCCATCCCCAAAGTCATGAGGAAAGCTGCAGAGCTCGTGAAGCGCAAGGCTCTGCATCACGCCTTGTCATTTATGACGAAGTACAGTCGTGAACCTGTATCTATTATCTATCATCTGGAGCTTATCGCTGCAATGTGGGATGTGGTTCGGAGTAGGTCGCGTGGCACATAGTTTGTACACGATCGCTATATTTCAGGCTGGTTTTCCTCGACTCGTCACGCTAGAAGATCCCGGGAGAAAAAGCAGGACTTGGGCGCGTATAACTTCAGATTGTTTTTCACGCAGACGATGACCCTATTACAGGGCACTATTCCTTTCATTGGTACTGGACTGCTGCGCAAGCGACGTTCCAACGAAAGGCGATGATTCAGTCCATGACGTGGAGCCCTATTTTTTGCCGTTCCTATGCCATTGTTTTACCATGGAGGCTAAGATGTGCTTTGACGGCAAGACAAGCTCGAGCGCCGAGAGCGGGAAAACTGCAGACCATGGATTGGCTTGGACGGACAGCACAAAGAGGTTTATAACTGCGGCGTTTTATCGCGTCGTTCACAAGGACGACAACGGTTGCGTCCATCGCTCCACCGAAATCCTGACGTCAGTTCCGAAAATCAAAAGGCTGAGGTAGGAGAACCCTTGAGGGAGGATACTCGTCAACCGCAACGATGCTCGTGAAATGATTAAAAATGAAGATCACATCTTGTGTTTTCATCACCCATCTATTCTATCTATCGTCATTACTGGGGGGACCGGACCGCTACGCACAGAGCTATTGCCGCGATGCAAGTCAAGATAACGTAAACGAGTTGTCCACCAAAATATCCATTGTCTATAGACAGCGAAAAGAGGGAGTTGAACGCGGCAGGGCTTATAGTGCGAACTGTGTTTCCCACCATCTGTTCAATTGTCATGGACTCAGCTATGGAAGAAGACAGAGATGGAAGACATGCCTGACAAAATCCCATAGTCGCGCCCAGAGAGGCACGGTTGCGAGGTGATTCGGAAATCAAGATCAAGACAGCTCCTAATTAAGTCCAGTTGCATGACATCCCTCGCATTACCAGTAAATAACAACTTACCAAACGCCATCTGCGTTATAATACTACACGAGGTTTGCAGAGCAAGCGCGAACCATACAGAGCCACTGTACCCTCCTGTCTTCGCCATCCAATTCAGAACAGGCCAAAAACCAAACGTGGGTAACGCTGTTAATATGCCGAATATGAAGAAGTTCCTGGATCCAAGGTGATCATGCATGCGCGGAAAAATGAACACTTGACATATTCCTGTGATGATAGCGACGATTGATGAGAAGGTGCCAATGGCACGTGGTGTAAGGCCAAGTCCACCATCTGGGATGGGCGTCGAGAGGAAAACGGGGTGGATAGAGTAGTATGCTTTATCGACCATACACACTGTCGCATAGTTGACGGCGGCTGCGATGACTTTGGGTGTAAGTATTGCGCGCAAAGGTAGTGGCAAACTGTCGTTTTCGTCTTCCCCTTCCTGTGCTTCTCGTGGTTGCATGTCTTCATGAATCTCACGTTTCAGTGGAGAAGAAAATGAAATTGGCTTCTTCGTTTCTTTGAGGGCAGCAGATCCAAACATCCATGACATGAACAGGAAAGCAGAACAGACAGCGCATGGGAGAAAGTATGCATATTTCTTGAAGAATTCGCTCGATCCAAATAGTCGCGGAAATTGGTCAGCAGGCCTTGAAAGTGAGCCACCGACGGCAGATCCCAGCTACAGTAAACAGACACCCAAGGTTATCTACGCTCGGTAAAGTTGAAGGAACTTACGGTAGCAGCAACGAACCACGCCACGTTGAGGTACCCCCAGGCCTGCACGGGTCAATGCTTAAAAGCTGATACTAATATGTAATCAAGGCGCACTTGTGCAATATTCGTTGAGTCAGTAATCTCCACTATCATGCTACTTTCCCAATCACTATTGTGAATTCTTGGAGATTCATCAGTCTGACCTTTTGATCACACCAGTGGTCCCATCTAGGGAATCAGAAGCATAAGAGCTTTAGCTTCATCATGTGATAAACTGACTAAATGCGCCGATCGAGAGTTGGCTAGCAAATGGTCAATGTTTGTATCGGAACTTTCAAATTAAGAGACGAACCACAAAAGCAGAGTCCTGAACGTCGTCGAAAGTCCCAAGGCACACATGGATACGGACAGACCAAGCACACCTATCAAAAGGACGGGTTTGCGGCCGATTTGATCAGAGAGCCGACAGCAGTGGAACACAGTGATTGTCGCCGCGAAATAGCACGCAGTTTGCTATTCATAACTTCACTGAGATATAACGATGAGCATATACTAGTGCGTACCAGCATCCCGACGTAATATCCCACATTCCTTTCATCACCATGTGTGATTTCCAGGTTTCGAACCAGCTGAAGGCAATGGTTAGCAGACAAAAACTTAGATTGTAGGAGCATACATCTGGCATAAATGGATACGTGGTGGTGTCCGTCAGCCATTCAGACTGTTGCAATAAGAAGAGCGTTGAAAACTGAAGCCATGGGAGGGGGTTTTTTCGGAAGGTTTCTGTAATCGTTCAGGACGTATGAGAGGCGTTTCCTCGTCTGCGATGCTTCGATCCACCATGATCAGGGTAGCAGGGTGATGATGGGGAACGGGGGATACGCTGACAGAGTCTTTTATTTGCCCAGAAGAGCAAGAGCATTGCGCAAGTAGAGCTTCCCTGCAGGTGCCTATAAACGTACGAGTCAGCGGCGATTATCTGGGTAACGTTACGTTGATGGAAATTGTGACAAGTATAATAAGAATTACTATTACTCTAGTCGCCTAGAAAAGAAACCTCACATGTTGTACTAGCCTCACAGGTTGTACTAGCCTCACCGATTGGCTATGAGTCAGAAGGAAAGAGGATGCAGGAGAGCAAGGACGAGTAGCGAGGTCGATGACGGCGGCCGCGCGGAGTACCGAAAGAGGCATTATCTGTAACCTTCCGATCTATCCGAATCAGACAGGGACAAGTAACTGCTATTTGCGCAGAGCGAAATCAGGACCAGAATCCGAACATAAGGTACGATCAGAATAATTCTACATCAGTGTACGTACGAACGGCCGGAATATGCCCACCGCAACTGCCCGCCAATTCATTCCTACAGCATTAGAGCATGGTTATCAGGGTGCTCAGGCTCCTAAAAACAGAAACTGATAGGAGATGCCCATTATTTTATCCGTCGCAATCATGGGGCGACCAGGATGCCATGCACAGAGCGATCGAGGCAATGCAAATCGTGACAACGTATACGAGCTGTCCACCAAGATATCCATTATCTACTGAGAGGGAGAAAAGGGAGTTGAATATGCCAGGGCCGACGGCGCGCACTACATTTGCCACCAACTGTTCAATTGTCATGGCTTCGGCTACGAAAGAAGACAGAGATGAAAGACATGCCTGACAAAACCCCATTGTCGCACCTAGAGAGGCACGATTCCGAGGTGATTCAGCAATCAAAATCAGGACAGCTCCTAAGTCCACATGCATGATGTCCTCCGTATAATGAATCAATGATCACTCACCAAACCCCAGCTGCGTTACAATAGTACACACGCCTTGCAGGGCAAGCGTGAACCATAAAAAGCCACTATGCCCACCCGCCTTCGCTATCCGGTTCATAATAGGCCACAAAATAAAGGTGGGGAACGCTGCCAACATGCCGAGTATAAACACGTTTCTGGATCCAAGCTTATTGTGCATGCACGGAAAGATGAATATCTGACAAAGCCCTGTAAAGATGGCGATGACTGATAAGGTGGTTCCAATGGCACGCGGTGCAAGGCCAAGTCCACCGTCCGGGATGGGTGTCGAGAGGAATACGGGATGAATGGCGGAGTAGGCCCTGAAAACGATAGAGAGTGCTCCATAGTTGACGGCGGCCGAAATGACTTTGGGTGTGAGTATTGCGCGTAAGGATATTGGCGGTTCGTTTTTTCCGTTGTCTTCTTCTTGTCCTTCTAGCGGTTGTGTGTCTTTACGAATCTTGCGTTTCACCGGGAAGACTGAGATTGATTTCTCCTTTGTTTCCTTGAGGGCCGCGAAGCCAAACATCCATGTCATAAATAAGAAAGCAGAACAGACAGCGCATGGAAGAAAGTATGCATGATTCTTGAAAAACTCGCTAGATCCGAATAGTTGCGGGAATTGCTCAGCTGGTCTTGAAAGTGATCCACCAATTGCGGGTCCCAGCTATAGCGAACAGACGCCTGAGATCATATACTTTCTTGAAAGTTCACGGAACCTACGCTACTAGCAACAAACCACCCAACCATGATGTAGCCCCAAGCCTGCACAGATCAATATTCAAATGACAATAGTAATATGGAATCAAAACGCACTCGGGCAACATTTGTCGAGTCAGTTATCTCCACCACCATACTATGTGACCAATCACTACTGTGAATTACCGGAGATTCATCGGTCTGACCTTTTGATCACACCAGTAGTCCCACCTAGAAAATCAGGAATATAAGCATGTAAGCGTAACCAGGGCATTAACTAACTGAATGCGCCGATTAGGAGTTGGCTAGCAAATGATCAAAACTTTTGTTTCGGAATCTTCAAGTTAAGAGACGAACCACAGAAGCAGTGCCCAGAACATTGTCGAAAGTCCAAAGACACACATGCATATGGATAGACCAAGTACGCCTGTCAGAAGGACAGGTCTCCGACCGATTTGATCAGAGAGCCAGCAGCAATGGAAGACGGTAACTGTCGCAGCGAGATGGTATGCCGTTTGCTATTTCCCAATTTGCTCAGACATAATGACAGCGATATAATGTGTACCAGCATCCCAACGTAATATCCCACATTTTTTTCATCACCATGTACGATTCCAAGGTTTCGAACCAGCTGAAGGCAACGCATAGCAGATAACGAACTTGGATTCTAGAACACGTACGTCTGGCATAAATGGATATGTGGTAGTCTCCGTCAGGTATTCGGACTGTTGCAATAAGAAGAGCGTTGAAAACTGAAGCCACGGAAAAGGAGCTTGTTTGAAAGGTTTCTGTGATCGTTCCGGGTGCAAAAGAGGCGCCTCTTCGTCCGTGATGCTTCGGTCCACCATGACCATTGTAGAGGAGGATGATGGGGAATGGGCAGAAAGCTGACGTGTCTCTTATCTGCCCGGACAAGAATTGCGGGCCTATAAACGTACGGGTCAGCGGCGATGATCGGCAATGTCACGTTGATGCAAGTGATGGATTGCCCACAGAGGGAAGACGGACAGGATGGGAGGTCATGGGGAAGGACACGAGACGATGGGAGATCTGTTGGAATCAAATTGATAGAATTGGAAGATGGTTACCGACATCACTACGGACGCCCACATGCTTACACCTTAACAGGACCTGGCGGCGCACCATTTACTAATTGAGCCTCAGTCCGAAACAACTGCAACTGAGAGCATCTTGGAGTAGCGTCCGGCCGGATAAAAATAATTCTTAAAAGGCTTTTTCCAGTTGATTTGGTGGCAAAGGCCTAGTCATCACATTGTTACATCGCGCAAGGGGTGGCTGGTGGCCTGGCCTTCCATTCGCTCGGAGCACACATTGATGAATAATGACAAGGCATCTCGCTCGCTCTGGAAGGGTGGCAGATGGGATAGAGGCTAGCTGCGAGTGATGAGATCGATGAGAGTGGCAGAGGCGGCAGGCGGGGGGGCTGTTACGTATGCCAATATATTTATGTGACCATCCTCGGTTCAAGGAGATCAAAACATCTATACCGTGACGTGAAAGTACGATCATGCCGGACAAGTTAAGAAATCCATTGTCCATGTTTGCTCTCGCTCGACCCCAATCTCGTGCGATGGCGGCTCACGTGGTTGAAGGCATGATTTTTTTCATTTCCATATTGTGCTTATACCTGCCACTTTCTCAGATCGGCAACGGGGCTTCATCGAGCATCGTGCAAAACAGTGTGCATGTGATACCAATCACCTCCATTGCCATAACGTTTCGCATCGTATGTAAGCTATCTTTAATTAGCTCCCAAGCATCTTAAAATCAAACAAAGTCTAGAGCCGAAAACCCTCGCCATGCTTCTTCTTCTAGTAGTAGCAGTGGGGTTTGCCCTCGTCGTCCAGGGACGGCGCATTTCAAACTTACAGGCTCATGCTTTTCCGTACCTCTCTCAGGACACCGTCGAAATAGATCAATATTCGTTCAACGTGTCAAGCTGCCCAGGTGTGCTTGTCGCCGCGAGAACTCGGAATGAGCTTAACATCAGAATAAACTAGGATATAAGTTACAGTCCATAACCGAGACTACCACGGGCTTGATTGCTCAGCTTCAACTCGCTGGCCCTGCATGCAACGCATTTGGTACTGATGTGAAGGTGTTGACTGTTGCCATTACCTACGAGACAAAGTCACGGTACGCACTAGACAGGCACGCGCGCAAGCATGGCAGCTGACATGTTCTATATCCAGGCTTCATGTGAAAATTCACGACACAGCGAACAAACAATTTAGCATCCCTGACAGCGTCGTCAGCCTGCCACCACTTACAGCCCAGTCATTCAAGACAAGTTCGGATCTTGTCTTCAATTACGAGCCTTGGCCGTTCGCGTTTTGGATCACGCGCCGTTCTCAGCCGTTGACCGCGCCGTTGTTCGATACCAGAATATCCTCTTTGCCACCGGCCTCAACGGTGCCAGTTATACCCAACGATGACTCGACGCTTTTGGACGGATTTCCGCTCGTTTTTGAGAACCAATATCTACAGGTACTGGAGACTTTTGGTCCTGGAACACTTATTTCTAACAAATGCTGCAGCTCTCATCTGCTTTACCTCTCGATACTAACATATACGGTCTTGGTGAAGTCGTAGCCAGCTCCGGCTTCCGTCGGGATGTCAAAGGGACTATTCAAACATTATGGAACCGTGACGCCGGAGACCCCGCCGATCAAAATATGTACGTATATGCACTATCAAGGCTCAATCTCAATTGACCTCGTCACCGGTTAGTTATGGATCTCATCCTATCTACTTGGAACACCGTTTCGATCAAAGAACTGGAAAGTCACAGGCTCATGGTGTGTTCCTCTTCAGGTAGGTTCTCGCTATGACGTGGAGCGGGTTTGTTGAATCAAGAATAGTGCTGCCGGAGGGGACATTATTCTTGCCACACCTCAAAATTCAATCGTCTCTCTTATCGAGTACAGAATGATCGGCGGAGTTCTTGATTTTTACTTCTTCTCTGGACCGAATCCAAAGAGCGTCATTGAACAATATGGCGAACTTATCGGACTTCCAACGTGGCAGCCGGCATGGGGTTTCGGATTTCATCTCTGCAGGTCTGTACGTTCGCTACATTCCTTGCATGTTTGAATTCTAACTGGCTTTGCGAACAAGATGGGGTTATACTAATCTCAGCATTACGATGGAACAAGTTGAGCGCATGCGAGCGGCGGACATACCACTCGAAGGTACTTGCGGATCTCATCTAGCCACCGTTGAACTCTGATGTCTGCTGCGCAGTCATGTGGAACGATATTGATTTATATCATGCATATCGGGACTTTACTACCGATCCCAATCGATTCCCCAAAAACGAAGTTCGCCAGTTTATTCAACACTTGGTGCGTTTTGTGACTTTCGAGTGACCGCGAGGAGTTTGCTAAAGTGCATACTAATTAGACCAACAACCATCAGAGATGTACGTTTACAGTAATGTGATCGAAAACCGAATTTCTTAATGATGAACGATGATAGATATACCCATTTTGGATGCTGGGACCCCAGTTTTGACCAATTCCTCCGATATCGTAGGTTTCTTTGAAAGGCTCATGTGATACCTTATCTTAATATTATCTTAGTATGATCCTTATACCAGTGGAGTTGAAAAGTAGGTGCAGATCATCTCCGATTGAATAATATTTAAATTTGCAACCTTGTCCAGGGACGTTTTCATCAAGAATCCAGATGGGTCAGAATATATAGGTCAAGTTTGGCCGGGCTACACTGTGAGCGATCCCAAAGAGGCGTTTTGGGTTCGTTCCGACTGACCTCATATTTCTAGGCATTCCCCGATTGGTTCCAGCCAAATACGCAGGGCTGGTGGACCGAAGCGCTGCAGAACTGGACAAATCTCGGCGTCGAATTCTCTGGATTATGGCTCGATATGAACGAGGCCAGCTCTTTTTGCAACGGCTCATGGTGCGCATAATCTATTATTTTACTATCATAAAACGAGTTCAACGGCAATCAGTGGTTCAACCGCAAATCTGTCAAACACGAGCCCTCCTTTTATACTCCCTGGACAACCAGGTAACCTGGTAACAAGTGAGTCCGCCAAAAACAGCTTTAATTCATTGTCTTGCCTATTCGATTTCCAGCATATCCCGAATGGTAAGATGTATTTTATTCCTGGACATACGTGACGATAACCACATGGCTTCGCAGCTACGACGTCAACAACTTTGGTCCCAGCGGCAATATATTGATCAATGGGACTTGTACGTGCCAGCTTCAAACTTCAACTCTTGCAGCTCGGGGCTTGGGGGCAGGACACCAGCATGGGGTCAATACCAGCTTCCCGCCTTATGCTATTCACAATGGTACTGAATGCTTGACGTTGTGCGGTTTTTTCGTGTTGACGCTCCCCCAGGGTACGGCCCGCTATATGCTAAAACAATAGCAACCAATGCAACGCACTACGGTGGGATGATAGAGTTGGACGTGCATAACCTTTGGGGCTTCATGGAAGAAAAAACAACTCACCTGGCGCTTCAAAAGATCCATCCTGGGAAGCGTCCCTTCTTAATTAGTCGGTCCACGTTCCCCTCTGCAGGTAAATGGACTGGACATTGGGTGCGTTGAGTTGAACTCATCGGGCGAAGAAGCAACGCTGACGCGCTCGCAGCTGGGGGACAACTATAGTCTGTGGTTGTACATAAAGTATAATATACAAGGCGTCCTCCAGTTCCAGATATTCCAGATCCCATTTGTAGGTGCTGATACTTGTGGGTTCAGTAAGTCTTAAGCCTTCTATGTGAGTGTATGCTGGTACAATAGATATTCTCTAGGTGGCAACACCGATGAAGAATTGTGCAATCGTTGGATGCAGTTATCGGCTTTCATGCCTTTCTATCGGAATCATAATGTCAAAGGCGCCATTCCGCAGGAGCCGTACCGCTGGGACAGTGTTGCCAACGCCTCGCGCACGGCAATGGCAATCAGGTACTCTCTTCTGCCATATTGGGTACGTATGATGGCGATAGCGCGACCGACATGCTCATCCGAGATAGTACACACTTTTCGCGAATGCTTCGCGGTTTGGCACACCGCCTGTTCGCGCCCTGTTCTACGAGTTCCCGGATGAGCCAGAGTTGTTCGCGATCGATACGCAATACCTGGTTGGCTCTGATCTCTTGATTACTCCTGTGCTCGACCCGAATGTGACGACGGTTGAAGGTATGCAACAACTTTGTCGATAAAATGTTTGACCTCGACTCCGAACCGTCAGGTGTTTTCCCGGGCAGAGGGAATGTCGTCTGGCGAGACTGGTACACGCACGATGCCGTCCATCCACTACAAAATGGTTCGGCAACGCTTTCCGCGCCTCTTGGCATATAAATGTTCACGTTCGCGATGGAGCTGCGATTTTGATGTATGCCAAGCCGGGGTACACGGTCTACGAAACTCAGCAGGGACCTTTCGCACTGCTTGTATCACAGGACAGCAACGGCCGCGCGTTCGGCACTGCCTATCTGGATGATGGCGAAAGCAATCCTCCTGGACCGAGTCGCGAGCTGACTATCACAGCTGCGTCTGGTAGGGTCGTGATTGATGGCCGGGGCTTGTTCAAGGTAACCCAACAGCTGGAAAAGGTAACCATTCTCGGCGTCGGTGCCCACCCGCAGTCCGTCGCTGTTAATGGGAAAATCGTCAAAGACTGGAAATATTCCGGAAAAGCGATTGAGCTTCTTATCAATGGGCTGGGTGCGGATCTTAATAAGCGCGTACTGCTGACTTGGAAATAGGAGTCGATAATATAGAAGAGTAACTAGCTGTGCGCCCCGAATTACTGAAAATATAGGAGAGACTGTTACTTCGGACCGGGCTACTGTGCTCAACTTTACGTGGTGCAGAGCTGCATACAGTGTGCAATGGCATACCAATCATTGGCGCCTGCCTCACTTGAACGTGAATGGCAACAGCAATCAAAACGCTGGGATTTGTGACAGAAGTCACTGATACCAGATTCATGATGCCAAGCCAGCGAGTTCAGCAATTGTCTCTTTCAGGAATGAAGAGAGACTTGAACTGTTGCCGTTCGTTCGTCCCGGCACAAGACCGGGGTGCACGGTCTTCCAAATGAGTCCGGTTGGTACAGCCTCATCAAAGTTTTGCCAACATTCAGTTGGGTTATCTTGGGCTTTTAATTAGACGCCGTAACGTCTCAGCTAGCAATGTAGCATAAATGTATATTCCCAATCTCCTCCTCGTCCTTCAGTGTTTCCTTTGGGCGCCGGTCCAAGCGACGTCAATGGCTAGCATCAAGCACGGCATTGATCTCGCGCGTCGCAACGGAGTAACTGCAGCAGAACTTCAGTTTCATGCCAACAACAACTTAAACACGCTGGTAAGAGGCAAATAACTAGTATTCAATGTTGTCTCAGTCGTTAAAGTGGTTGGTCTAGATTTCAGACCTTGTGAAGAATTATCTTCCCGGACATCTTGATGCTACACATTGGTGGCAGTCACATCCATGTGCGCAATCTGCTTCTGATGAATATTGTGAATGGAGCAAGAACCCTGACTCGCGGGCTCTCTTGGATTGGGGGACTGTTAATAGAGGTCGACTTTCTATTGGCTCTGGAGTCAAACAAGCTCGATCCCAGCTTCAGCGGTAGCAGTGCACAGGCCGACCATGATAAGTCAAGCCACATGGTAAGCAACGTGCTACCAATATTCACTGTCGTCTCCTTCATAAGTTATTGGTTTAGGTTACGCACATATCTTTAAAGGCGCCTCAATTTTCGGAAGTTGACAAGTGGTGCGGAAAAGGATGTTTTCATAAGGACTGTTGGGATTTCAAGATATGCCGGGGATGTTACCATAAGCGCCTGTTTACAGAGCTGTGCGGAAGGGCGAGACATTGAGCATTGGCTCCGATCAAGAAAATAAGAGAGGGAAGCGAGAGCGAGAAAGAGAGTTGGACGAGGAAAGGCGGGAGCTTGGTAGTAGCTACATGGCTACAGAGTCACTGTAGTCGAACCAAATTGACAACACAGTCGAAGAAACACACAACACAATCTTACCCGATCAGTGACAACGATCTCAAGTTCCGACCTACTTCAGCCGAAGATCACAACCTGAGCTAACCAGGTGTGGTTTATAAACTCCGATCAGTGTGAGCAAACAGTCACGACTCACGAATGGGTGGGTGTTTGGCGTATGGCCAAATGCGAGGTATATCCGTCCTGGCAGAGACGGCAGGCAGCAGGGAAGGCAGGCAGGGTGGGTTACAAGAGGTGGGTTACAAGGGTGGGCAGTCAGGAAGCGGGAGGCATGGCGGGCGATAAGGCCTAAAGTGCAGCCAAGTGGCAAAAGGCGGGAGGCCAATGAAGAGCGGACAAATAACGGACAAACAATGGCGCGGACGCTCCGGGCCAGGCGGGTCGCAGGACGGCTGTGACTATAGACGGCCATATATCAGGAAGCCCAGTGCAAAGTTCAAACGAGTTCGGAAAACGGGAGGTGACATGAACCCGAACTGAGCGTCTATCCCTGGTGCCGGACCTGCGTTCGGCTCAATGCGTTCATGTTCGAACGTCGGTTCTTCGGCAACCCTAATCCCGCTCGGTTAGGCGCGATCGTCTGGGAGGATAGCTGAAGCATGTGAGTTCTTTCTGGAATGAAGGGGAGTGACTGGCGCATAGCCTGGGTGGTGCATATTGATGATGCAGAATGTGGGAGTGGCTTAGCTAACTTGATCTCGAACCGTTTAGCACACAGCCTTAACGATGCGATGAATCGGTGTTGCAATTTGGCTGCGTCACGAAATATCGGAATCAATGTATATTCGCAATCTCCTCCTCGTCCTTCATTTCCTTTGGGCACCGGTCCAAACTGAAGCGACGTCAATGACCAACACCAAGCATATCAACGCTGATCTGGCGCGTCGCACTGCCAGTGACGCTACATATAAGCTTCACGTCACTCAAATCTTGAACAACATGGTAAGTGGCATATTACTGACATTCAATGTTGTCTCCCTCATCAAAGCTGTCGGTTTAGATTATAGACCTTGGGAAGAATTATGCTCATCTTGACAGTACACACCCATGTACAAGACCTTGTGATGATGAGTTTTATGGGTGGCACCCGCCACCTAGCCAATGGTATCTCAAGCCCTGGGAATGGAAGTCGTGTTTTTATATATGTATGTTGGCTCAGGAGTTAAGACGTGGCTTCACCGGTACCAGTGAACTCGACCATCATATGTTGCACCAAGTGGTAAGCAAGGTCCTACCAACATTCGCTGTTGTCTCCATAAGTTATTGGTTTAGGTTGGGCACCTACATACACCCACACTTCAATCGTCGCACATTGAAGAGCAATGCGGATCACATTGTTATCGCGCTTGTTGGAACCCTAATTCCAGCCCTCAGGCTTGTATTAAAAAGTGCAGGGGATGTTTTCATACGTGCCTATCTGTGTACCTTCAAGGTGCATAGCTATATTCTCACAAGACAATTTCAGAGCCACTGTAGTCTCGCCTGTCAAATTTTCAAAAAACACAGCCGGAGTGAGCAGGTGCCGCAAACCGGTCTGTGACTCCTTCCAGAGATATGCTGTCTAAACGACGCTACTGTCCAAATGACGCTGTAGTTGAGCACGTTAAGCGCTTAAGCATTTATTGTGTTATAAAACCCGGTCATTACACTGGTGATGTAAGTCGAGCAGCAGGCTGTATGAGCCCTTGCCCGCCGCTTCCCTCTTTTGCCCGCCGCCGCCCATTTTCTTCTGCCCACCTGCGCGGCCGTGCTGCACACCACCTGCCCTGAGCCCCCTGAGCCCCTTGATGGTCCGAGCGTTCCATATAATCCTGTCCACCACGGTACATCCATCTCCCACGAGGATCCGCACCATTGGTTTGCTGCCATTTGGGCGGTTAATGATGTAATGGTTTCTGGAACGGCGGCCCGCGGGGGAGCATTTGTAGCGACTTGCTCACCCATGATCTGGATATGCCAACAGAGGATGCTGACACGCTTCTGTGTAGGACAATTATGAAACTTAGGCAGCTGATAATTGTATTGGAATGGCCCTCGTGCCGCAACCCATACTAAGAAAGGCAGGTCACGACGCATGATGGCGCATCATGCGCTCCTTTGATTAGTGCATATCTTGATATATGTATATGCTAACAGAGGATGCTGACACGCTTGTATGTAGGACAGCTGATAATTGTATTGGAATGGAGACCCTCGTACCGCAACCCATAGGTCACGACGCATGATGCGCTCCCTTGACTCATTAGCACGATGGCGCGTGATGTCCTTCAAATGATGGTTGCTTGTAATCAGGTGCTGATTATGATTGAGAACATATGCATATGCGGACGTCACAAAAAACAAATTTGATATGCGGCAGTCGGCAATCTACATATGTACTTCATAGGGTCATCCCGGTCATCCGCACGATGGCGCATGATGAAATCAGGTGCCTATCAGCGGTTGAGAACATGTGCAGACGTCGCAAAATAATTGGAAAAGAAAATCCTCGCCAGTTGTATAAAAGTGTGTCTTGTCCGTCTCCTCTCTCTCATCCGCACTACATATACGACAATGCCAAACATCAACTCCCGCCAGGTGACTGGCCTGACTCTACATTTTCTGGGCATCTAGTTAATCAATTGCATCCATAGGGCAACGGTCCTGGTGGTAACAACAACATTTACAAACCCATCTTCAGGGCCGACAAGCACGAAGTTGAATTCTATTAGTGTGAGTGCCGATTTTACGCTACTCTCGGTTGTGGTTACCGACCCGTCTTGATTACAGGTTCTATTGAATGCATACAGGCCGCGACAGCTGTGGTTACCAACCCGTCTTGTGTGTGAATACATGCAGGCTGCGGCAACAGTTTTTTTTCTTCATGGGGCTTGCATGTTTTGTCTGGAATATGTTAAATTAAATCAATAAATTTGTTGTGACGTGTGTAACGAGCCCCGATATTCTGCCGTCATCTCAACTTGAGTCTTTGATGTTAAACGTTAAACGCCAATCAACTCGAATGGGAAGGCCTGTAGCTAAGAGGATTATCAGCGGAAATTAAAAGTCTCCATAACTCGCTGAACTTGTACTCCAATGACAGCAGGGCGACGAGTCGCTGCCAAATCTTGAGCGCTTCAGCCGCCAAGAACACGAGCATCGTACTTGCACTTGATTGCCTTGAGACGATTATAACGAGAGCCAAAAGAACGTCGTCTTCAAGTTCTTTACACGTAGACGCCAGTTAGGGCGAGTTACTTCATTCAATTGGGTTGTCGTTGAATGGGGACGGGGAGACGAAACCTGGCGGTAGCGTCAGAAAAATGCGGAGAATGGGTCGTCGTCGTGAGCGGACATGGAGGCTGCGCCGTCTTGGACGGACTCAGGGTGAGCGGATACGCTGGTAAATTGAGGGGAGGTGGAGAGGTGCTTGCGTGTGGATTCACCGGTTAATCGGTGGCAATCGATCCGATGGGGTATAGCTGGGCAGGGCGGGGCGTATGTGGGCGATGAACGACGCAATGACTGAGGGGGAGTGTACGGATAGAGGCAAGAAAGTGACCGACGGTGATGCATCAAGAGTCGGTGGCAGCGGAAGCAGGTGGCCGATAAACCAAAGGGACGCATAATTACTATATTTAGAGGCAATGAATGACAGGGCGCTAACTGACTGACACGCCGTAGCCTGAATCCCACTATTGTCTTCCACTGGTTTCGTTGTTTCCATGGATACTCCCTATACAGCGTTGAGTATCAAGTTTTTTATAATCGTTCTGGGTGCTGAAAGCCAGATAGAGTTGATAATGATAGCAATTCCATGGAGCGAGAGGACCGCATTCCTCCTCCTGCATATCGACACGCGGCGCCTTCGGCGCCATGGCCATGGGTAGATGCACGGGATTGTTGGTCCTCATTTCTCAACAAAATGCTTTTGAGTGATACCATGATTACTGGCAGACTTTGACCGAAGGGAGTTGGAGTCAACAGCTCCACCTGCGCCCGAAGATTGCGATCACACAGAATGCAACGGGGACTGCTGGAAAGAATATCCCAAATCCCGCTTTCCAAACTGGACCGAAACCCAGGTCAAAAAGTGCAAAATTCACGCTGCTATTCATAATTACGACCATCGCAAGAAGTGCATAATTCACAAACTTGACGTTAATAAGAAGGGTATCTTCTGCGACGCGGAAAAGTTCTATATGGAGGATGACGAAGGGCTATTGGATAGGGAGTGGGACCGGTTCAGAAATGATAATGTTCGTCTTTTTTTTTTCGTGCTTACTACCGATTCATATTAATCGCCATGCAGCAAGGGAATATACGGGTGAGGGCATTGTTTGTGGAAAATATGTCAGGACCTGCCTTACGGATGTTGGGTGGAAAGTATGTCATATTTCACAGTGGTTGCAAAGCGATGACGCCAAGTATTGGAATCTAGATACAATATCGAACCCTTTTTCTTCTCGTCGTCACTCAACTGGATACCGTCCCACTTTCAGGCAAACCCACGGCCTGGCATTGGCGATCGTGCGTGATACTCATCATCCGTTATCTTTTCTTTCCTAAATCCTCTCAAGAGATCACTATCACTCTTCCATTTATACAATCGGTGAATGAATCTCTTGTCCCCCCTTTGCAAAGCGGACAAGTACAAGAGGTGGGACCGCGCGGTCATATTATATCGGGTACGCTCTTCGCCGCCCATAATAAGTGAGGATTGTAGAAACAGAAACTAGTTTCGCGAAGAATTGATACGCAGGCTCCTCTAAGACTGGCGTCAAGTAAGTTGCCGTGTTTTCAGAGCCGACTATTGGCTGATGAAGTTGAAGATCAAAGGGTTCTTGTGTTGGATCTGCTTTCTGTTCATCTTATCCGCAACATTGCGGGAAATATCATCATCTCGTATCATGCAAACGCCAAACTTCCGACGACAAAAGCCGACTATCTTCATGAAAGAATACTGTTTGCTGGTAAGTACGACAACAGATATGTTCTGCTCTGCTCTGATCGACCGACAGGTCAAAGTGTTTATTGGCAAAAGATGTTGGAAAACGCTGATGATCCCGTGCTCTTGCTGTTAATCTTCATCTGGCATGCGATGTATGCATGGGATGAAGCGCTACAACATCTCTACGAGCATGTATGCACTTTAGTAAGTCATCCACTAAAGTTGCGCAACGTCTCCCTCATTGTTGCACTACGTAGGAAACTGAAGTGATTAAAACATCATCTATGAAACTTACCGAAGAGCTTCACACGATTCGTTCACATCTTCTGCACTACGCTTCGCTGTTAGCTGAATTTCACAAGATCGTTGAATTTATCTTAGATACCCGAAATCCCGCTCTTACCACAGAACAACGAAAGGCCTCCGATGACTTTCTAGAAAGGGAATGCAGTACTCTCTTGGGGGCGATTGAGCGATTGGATAAAGAACGGTTAATGCAGGGGGAACGGCTTGAGAATGTCATACGCCTCGTGAGTCACGCTCACCAAACTAGTGGTACCTCTGCTTAATCCCTGTGAAGGTCTTCAGTAGCGTCAATATCGCCGATAGTAAATCCATGCAGAAGATGACAAAAGCGACAATCAGGGATAGTGTGGGTGAGTTTCTTCAATAGCATCAACTGTTTGGGGAAAATGTCTGACTTTATGATAACATAGCTGTAAGTAGAATTTCTTATACATGAAATGGACGGGGATGTTGACTGTTAATCTAAGATGAAACAAATAACCTATCTGACCATGGTCTTTTTCCCAGCAGTATTTGTGGCGGTAAGTTCCATCACGGCACGCAGAGTCTGGTAAATTAACCAGCATCGAAGACCATATTTGGTATGAACGTGATAGAGATTACAGGACCTCCTAGCAACGCCACCCTGCCACATTTCTTTATAACGACATGCGCTATCACTACGGGGACGGCATGGATTATTGTCGCTTTCCAGAGCCCACATCTCTTCAACACAGATATGTCACTCTGGCAGAGACTCGGGTGGCCCATCTACCTGATATACTACATGGTCAAAAAGCACGGTGCCCAGAAAGCTCTACAGAAAAAACCCGTTGGGGTGCCACACCCAAGTCCGACCTGATGTGAGGATGTATGGGAGATTTGATACGGTTAACCTGGAATTGCTGTGGACATGCTTTCGTGCATTCCTTCTCGATATATATTTACAGTGTTATTAGGATAGCCGTGTACGGTTTCAACGGACTTGCAGTGTTGTATTTTTCGTTGTGCAGTTCAACGGTTTATCTGAATTATCGTAGTTTTCGGATCTACTTGAAATTTATCGACCATATAAATGTCTTCGAGGCCGCATTACCATTGGAGGGCGAGATATTCCAATTTGGAGGTGGGCAGCATTTATGTAGATCATAGCGGAATAATAGTATTAACACGTGACTGTGTGAATCGTTATATCACGCCATCTGGCTGAGTATATGCCAAATACAGCCAAACACGCCTTGTCACCATGTCCTACGACAGCGACCCGTTCTATCTGCGGTACGTCTTTTCAGATATGCTGGGTGCTCAAACTCACGACAGGCCGCATCATCTAGATTCTAGTCCGTCTTCCAGTCCACTTTTATTTTCTGCTGTTGCTAACATCCGTTCACAGCACTGGGCACTCAGGCAAGCACGGTCACGAGTTTCTCGAATTCGAGTACTCCCATGGACGTCTCCGCTATGCCAACAATTCGAACTACCGAAACGACAGTCTTATTCGCAAAGAAAGTGAGTTCCCTCCACCGCTTTCAATTCGAGGATGTGTGTTGACGATGGAGAACGACAGTGTGGGTAGGACCGCTTGTCGTTAAAGAGCTGAGAAGGATCGTCGAGTCGAGTGAGATTACAAAGTGCGTCCGCATTCGCCTTTTCCCCATCATCTCGTTGAATGACGGATGCGTGTAGAGAAGACGATGCCAACTGGCCAAAGAAGAACATTGTAGGCAAACAGGAGCTTGAGATCCGAGTCGGCAACGACCACATCTCTTTCGAGGTCGGTGCTGCATCTAGATATTCGGGCGTCGGTCTCTAATCGAGTCATGGATTATGTCAGACAGCAAAAATCGGCTCGCTCGTCGATATTCAGGACAGCGAGGACCCGGAAGGCCTGCGCGTATTTTATTACCTTGTACAGGACCTCAAGGTCCGTCATCCTACTCTCTCTGCTTGATCATACATCAGCTCATATCACATCAGTGTTTTATTTTCTCCCTCATCTCGCTGCATTTCAAGATCAAGCCTATCTAACTCCACAAAGGACAACAGCGCACTTGTCACGCTAACGCCGGGATCCTGATGCCATCAAGTCATGTCGGAAGTCAAGATCCAGATCCTAGTGGCCGACCATTCTCAAGAAAGCGTGCAAGTCGTATATTAGGTGAGCACTGGTCGCATTTACCACAACGTGAAACAGTGGCTCAACGAATGTTACAGTTCTTGCTAGTGTGATTTGTAATTATGTGAATCGAACGTAGCTTGGCGTGATTCAGTGTTGTCATGGGCATGGGCATTGCCATTGCGAAAAAGTACAACAAGAAACCTATGATTACTGCTCCTTCTGTAAAAGCCCAATGCTGCCCAACAGTGCAAACTTGTGGGGAATCATTCTGCGGTCATTGCCTTGGGTCTTCAACGTTGCGACGCTCAGCCTTGGGGGCATTTTTAGTTCACAGATTGTTGGAATCTGAAAAATAATCCCAAGGCATATATCGCGGGTTGTCCAAATCCATTGAGTATTTCATCAATTGAAGACATGAACCTGAAAGTAGAAGAGGTGCGGAATCACAGAGCTGAAAGCGAAAGAGGGCAAAGAGCTAGCTTCCAAAGCTAAAGCCATCAAAACAAAATCCCGGGTTTTACTGATGAGTAGCATGTTGATGTCTTGCGTTGTCCGGTCTGAACTCTCAGCTCGTGTATGATTCTTCGAGGTCGACTCTGCGGGTGCCATGGTGCTGGGTGTGTGTGCTAAGGTTATCTTCTCCACTCGATGCTCATATTCTGAACTGAAGGATACGGTGCTTTATCGGTGTGCTTTCTCGTTTGTGCCGGGCGCCGTCGCTTTCCGGATGACCTCATGTCACCAACGTCTCGCGATGAGCAGGGATGAAATGCAGAAGCGCCATCTCAGACTCATAAACGATGTAATGCAACGGAGCTGCTCTGATGTGTCATATACCTTGAACAACTGAGCGATTCATTTGCAGATATGCGGGAGATGTGTACATGTTATTGCAGCGCATGTCATTGAAAATGCACAATTCAGTTTCTATCTGGACGAGGCGGACGCAGTCTCCTTAATTGTTGTCAAGTGCAGTCTCGTCACCTGCCCTGCCGTCGCCCCTCATGTGGCCCCCCCTCCCTCGTTGCCCCCCTGCCTCGGCCGCCCCTCCTTAGCGCCGCCTCTCCCTCCTCGCGTTCTCCCTCGCGTCCCGCATCGCCGCCTCCCTATCCTCCCCCCCCTCCTGCCCCACCCGCCCCCGTTGCCCCCACGCCCCCGTTTCCCCGTTTCCCCCCAAGGCCCCGTTTCTCCCGTTTCCCCGTTTCCCCCGTTTCCCCCGTGTCCCCCGTTCCCCCCGTTCCCCCGTGTCCCCCGTGTCCCCCCCTGCCCCCCTGCCCCGCTGCCCCCGCTGCCCCGCTGTCCCCGCTGTCCCCGCTGTCCCCGCTGTCCCCGCTGTCCCCGCTGTCCCCGTTGTCCTCGTCGTCTCCGTTGCCCCCGTCGCCCCTGTTACCATCCCCGCCCTCGGCCGCTCCCTCCTCAACTCCGTCCTCTCCGCCGTCGCGCCCTGCCTCGCGCCCTGCCTCGCCTCCTCAGTATCCGCCCTTTCCGCGTCCTCCCTAACCGTGGCCATCAGCGGTTCCATCTGCTGCCTCCCTCTCGCATGCTCGTGACTCAATATGTCCGTTGAGGATTCACCAGGAGGGTTATCGCGCTCTACTAAACTGCGGCGATGATGCACTCTCTGGGAAAGCATTAACATCCATCACCAAGGTTCAGAGGTGGATGTTACCGTGTTCCCATGTATTGGAATGGCGCCTGCGCCGGTGTACAGGGAAAAGAGTAGAGTGATGAGTAGTGAAAGACGCATGGATGAGGGTAACAACTAGGACCAGCCTATGCTCTATGTCGAGTTGAGGAGAAACCTTTAAAAATGTCGGATTAGCACATCCCGCGTGTCTCGGTCAAACCTAAATTACCTTGTAACAGCCGTCGAACGTGAAAAAACGAAGAAATATGCGCAGGCACGCCTTTTCGCGTTCGAAGGTTATCAACGTATCGCACTAATTCCCTTGTTTAGGGGTCGTTGGCAACGGTGGGCGCGACTACCGGATGTGCACCGCTCGAACATATATTTGACACATCAGCGAAATCCTATTTTCACAGAACAAGATCCGTACTGGCAAAATTTGCAGGGTCATCCATAACGGCCTATGCAAATCAGATCTGATTTGCATACTGATGCACGGGAACCACAGATACCGTTGTAATCGAGTCCCTAAATAGACAACTGATGTGATGGATAAAATATATATCAGATCAGATGATAGCACAATGGCGCGGCTGAAGTGAGTGCCGCCGTTGCGACATGAGTTGTACGACGACGGGGATATCAAAGTTGTCATCAAGGCAAAGTTTTTCCGTCCCTCGTATGCATGTCTTCCACTGATTTCGAGTGGTTGATACGTTCATTACCTGCTGATTTGCCATTCACTCAAATGAATCTGTTTCCGGGATTTCTCACCTGATGTCAAATGTGTGCGGATATTGAGTACCTCACGATTGACTGGCGTGACATTTACAAGACGGTCCACCACATCTCACGGCCCTTAAAACGCACCGCCAGCACATCTGGGGAAAATGAAGACGATAATCGTCATCACGACTCCGAGTCGATTGATGAAGAAGCAGTAAGAAAAGAGCCGAAGGAACTGGAGACCTTTTCTGGTAGTCGACCTCGAGCTTGCTCTCGATCTCTTCGAGCTCGTCATCATTCAACTTGCTGTTCTTGGTCGCATTATCGGGTGGTGGACTTCCCACGCTCTTCAACGTTGCTCTGGCTTTCTGATTGAGTACTCAGCCATGCTCTGGCTCGGGCAGCAGCTGCTCAGGTATGCTCCAGTTTTTCTCATTCTCTAAATCTGTCTAACCCTGCAATATCCAGTGCTACCTCCCTCACCTGTCAATTCATGTCAGTCTGGCCCACTCAGTGTTGCCTTGCCTCACACTCTACTCATGCTTCTGCCACTGTTCACTGTATATGTTCACATTTTCACAAAACAATATGTAATCAGAAACAAATTTTGTGTGCTTGAGAATCTATGTATTTGTTAACATAAAATGTCTTGAAAGTTTGGAGACTATCAGAATATGCAAAACCTATGGGTAAAAAGTCATTGCCAGCAATTCCTATCAAGTGAGTGCTGTGTAAGATTGAGTCAATATGCAATATTGAAAGTTGAGGACTCAAGTCTGTGTTGATATTAGTGCTGTGCATGGCCCAGCCTGAGGCCATGAGCCAGGCCAAGCCAGGCCAAAATGACAGCTCCATGATGGCTTTGGCCTTGGGTCACACATGTGTCACACATCATCAAACTTAATTTGCATGCCAGACACCAGCTGTTGCTCACTGTCATTTTTCATCTTCAACCTATCTGCACTTCCTTCCTTTTTGCTGAGGTACATGTACAAGTCACCCTGCCCTTCAATATTTATGATGACCATTTGCCCAATGCCTCTTCTGTACCCAAACAATGTCCACTCAGCCTGAAACAGTCAAACAACTTGTCAAGGAGATCAGTGTGCTTGCAAGCTCATTGTCAGATGCCATACCAAAGGGGTCCAAAGAAGATAAAATATGGTCTGTTATGAATACTAAGGAAGGTGATACTCCACATGAAATATTCAACTGCCAATTTGATGCATTGTTTGGGGAGGATTGTCATGATTCAGGTGGCTGCCTTCACCATGTCTGCCAGAGTAAATTTGGAATGGGCCTTGTCATATCTTACCTTTCAAAAATCAACTGGACCAAAGATTTCCCCTTGGATATCATGGAGCTCAAGTTGCAATGGCTTGTAGATGAGCTGAAAGATCTCCAGTGACAAAATGATCATTTGCCATTTGTATTGATGGTTTATTAGATGAGTGGATGTACCTTGCCCAGCACAAACCATCAACCCCTCAGCAAAGCTCAAGGATGCTGCCAACACTGAGACACCTCAGCTTTCCTTCCAGTGCAAAGTTGTCCAGGATTTTCACTCCTGACAAGCTGACAAGAATGACCCTCCTCCTGCAACTTCAACAGCCAGCGCTGACCAACAGGCACCCTTAATTCTGGTGGAGTATATGAGCGATCGGAATTTCTGAATATAGGCAGGGATGTTGATATCTCCACCTACTTTGATTTTATCTAGATCATTCAGGGTCCTTGCTGCACTGTCAGACTCTCCCCAGTTGTTCAAGAATTGTGTCCTGAAGCTAGGGTAATCTCCCCAAGAGAGTGCATATGTGCTTTCCATTGATTTTCCTTTGGCTGCTTCTGCTCCCTCTAATTCTCCTCAAAGATTGGCTTTCCAATTGTCTAGTTCTTCCCCTAGATGAAGGAGAACATATTTGATTCGCTTTTTCGATGTTTCAAAGCATCCTTCATCAAGATCGAACACGTCATCAAATGTATTGATGAAATGTTTCACTTTAGAGCATTGTCCTTTGAATTCCTTAATGGAGATTCCCTTTATCCCTTTTGAGGATGTTTCCTTGTCGTCTGACATTCCTTTCTCTGGTTCCTGTTTCGGTTCTGGTGTTTCAGGTTTTGGGTCCTGTGTTCTGGGTTCGTGTTTCGGTTCTGTGCCTTGTTTTGAGTTTTCTCCTTGCTTTGGTTCGTCTCCAAAGGCTAGATCTATCTCGATCTGTTGTTGTTCTCTGTATTTGTTCCGCTTAGTGATAGTCTGTTTGTCAAATGTGAAGAAGCTGTAGTCCCCTAATTCTTCGTCAACTCGGAACTTGTGCCACCAAGTGAGCTCAGGTTCAGTGTTTGGGGGTAGGAGTAGTTGATCTTCTGCCTCATTTGTTTTGTTGTTCCAATGGATCCAAGTTTCTGGTGGTAATTCATTGGTAGGGTCTCCCTCCTTGTATTCTCCTTCGAAGAATTCTTCTGGAACCAGTTGGTTCTTTCTCTTTGTTCCTGAGACGTAGTACCAGCCCTTTTGTGTCGTAGAAAAGTAGACTTCTCTCTGGTTAAGGTAGTATTTTTGTCTGAAACAAACAGAGTCATTCGGTGGCCTAATCTGAGAGGTCCTGGTATCAATGGTGTCTGGCTAGTGACAATGCACTGAGCGGTTCCTGAGTTCCAACTTGTTTTACAGATGATGCCCTTGTTGTGGTTCATTCTAAGTCAACAGCAACAAGCAGAGTCTTGGTCTGCTCCCAGCCACTGGACAAAGAGTTCAGACGCTAAGTCAAACAATGACAAAGGTCTAGAGAGCAACAAGAAAAGAGAGTGTTGAGATCAAGTGATGTTGAGAGCAAAACTCATCTAAGTTGGAACTAGAGTTACTCTATGGTACATGGGGTTTATATATGATTGGGGAACAAAGGAATCCATAAAGGGAATGAGGCAATGACTACCTAAGAAAGGAAATGTGAAGGTAGCTATGAAAGGAGATAGCGTCCAGGCTGTACAATGCACAGTTAAGGGGAAATGATGGACATGAAACAATACATGGGAACAGGAAGATGAAACAAAGAAGAAACTGTAACAGTGGGGTCATGACTGCTTTACTCTTTTCTTAAATCATTCTTTTTGGTTCCCTTTGTGTGGCTTCCTCATGGGGCATTTGGATGATTGATGACCCCCTTTATGGCATATGAAACACAATCCTTCTTTGACATGTCACTCTCTTTCTTCTTTTGAAAGAGTGGTGATAATGACCACATCAACATCCATGGCATCTGGATCTCTGTGTCTGGGCAAAGGTCTTTCATTCCCTGCTGTAGATAGTCTGGCTAAAACACCTAGCCTGCTTTTGGCATTTGCATAGCATTGGGCTGCGTCATACCATCCCTGTAGATTTGCAGGGTTCTGCATCAAGATCTGATGAACACATTTAGGGGGAAGTCCTTCTGAGAATAGAGGTGTGATGGTGGCTTCTTCTCTAATTTCAGACTTCTTGATCAGTTCCTTGAACTTATCCATATATGCTAAAATAGGCATTTTCTTCTGCATTCACACAATTTTGTACAACTCTGCCATTGCTCTCCCAGGGCTGTCCACTTGTTTCCAATTGGATAGAAACACTTCCTTGAAGGCTGCCCATGTTCCCCAGTTGGCTTGTTTGTTAAGGTCCTCAATTTTAGTGAGCTTCCACTGAGCTGCATTGCCTGTTATATTCATGAATGCAAGATGATCTTTTTCTGATCAGTGTTGTAACCAGTGTTCAGATCAAAGAACATTTCACAATCATTTATAAATAGCTCAGCTAATCATTGATTGCCTTTGAATTTAGTGGGCATGGGACCCTTGATGCTGCAATTGTTGTCTGCTTGTGCATTGGCCATTTCTATATCTGGTGTACTGGGTGTAGATGGTGTGGGTGGTGGTTCTGATGGAGATGGTGGTTCTGGAGTTGGTTCTCTTGGTGGTTCATGTGGCAGTTCCTGTTTTGGTGATGGTGGAACAATTGGCTGTGCAAGTTCTAAAGATAGAAGGGGTTTTGGTGTGTTTCCTAATGAGGATATGAACTGTAAAGGACTAAGCTGTATGGTTTCTGAGTCCTGTGGAAACAATTTCAATGGGGAAGTCTCAAATAGGTCGCTGGATTCTTCTAGATCTGCTCCTTTGAGTGAGTCTGAATCTGAGTCACTGGGTGTGTGGAATTTCCCCTTTCTGCTGGAAGATTCTCTGGCAGATTCAGTCCTGAGGTGCTCAGGGACATTACTGATCCCTCCAGGTACATAGTCGGGTCCTAGGAATGCTTCATCTTCTATACAGACTTCTTGTCCTCCAGAATAATAAGTCCAATGTGATCTGGATTTATTGAATGTGACTTCTACTCCTTTGAGATAGTAGAGATTCTGGAATTTATGAGATCCATTGGGTGAGTGGCTCTCTTTCTGTGGTGTCTAGAATTACTGGTTGTGATGAAGGAATTGTCTGATCTGTATTTCCAGATCTGATCATGGGTATCCTTGTAGATCTGAATACTCCTGAAATCTTGAATAGGGTCCAGTTACCAACCAGTCTGGGAAGTTTGATGGTTGTGTGCTAACAAGCTGGTACTTGAGCTGCCTTGGTAAGTTTGACTTAAATTGTTATGATGACAAGTTGTCCTCCAATCTAATCAATGACATAATGCCATGAGGATTGTCTGAGACAATAACAAAGTAGAGTCTGGTGAAACACAATTGAGTAGACAGCACTAAGTCTGATGAATGAGACTCAGGCTTGAGACAAGTGAGGCAGATGAGAGCACTTGAACAATGACTTTGACAATCTCACCAGAACTTGTAGTTCCCAGAGATGTTTAACTTGTGTATTACATGCTAAGTCAAACTTAAGGTTCAACCTATGACAAACTCTAGTATTTATACCTAAACCTACTGTCTGTAAAAGGTAAGGAATGTGCTAGAGAATGATATTGTAGCTATGAGATCATAATGCTTCATTAGTGATATCATAGTGATGTCATAGAAATGAAACAAGGGTAGGCATATGTCATAAGTAAAAAGGGTCAGCAATGACATTGCATAATCATAGAAAAGTAGTGGCAATGCATAGGTGTTCAATAAAGGAAGGTGCTGATGTAAGGAAAATGAAAATGTTCACATAGGTTGTAACACACAGTATCACATCCCTTGATGACAAGCAGAAGGTGGGAATCTTGATGCACCAGTACCACATATAAAAAAGAAACATGCTGGGTTGGCAATAGTTGAAGATGTGGACATGACAGATGCTGAGGAGAATATACATGCCAAGGGTACAGTGATTTGTCAACAAAAATTCATGTTTTTTAATCCCATTGTAGGTAAGAAGAAAACTGCAACCCTTAGTCACTGGTGCCAATGGCCTCCTCACCAATGTGGATCTTCAGCCAGTTAGTGACAATGGCCCATCTACACACAAAGATAAGTGGCAAGATGTGGACCATTTCTTTCATGCCATTGTTGTCAGACAGGTGAATGGGAAGTTGAAAAAGTATTGCACATGCAAACTATCCCTGTAAGTAATTGAATCAAAAGGTTCAATGTTGCATATATTGATTTGAGATGTCCAGAGGCAGCAAGAGTATTGTTGATGAAGTCACAACTTTGCAATGCCATCTAGAAGCATGTCATTCAGTACATGATTCTTGCATCTTTTCATTCAATTTCTGAATTTTCTTTCATTCAGGGCAACTATTGCAAGTGGGCAAAGAGTACCAACTTTGTCTCTAAGCTTCCTGGAGACATAAAAAAGCGGAAGGCAGCTGCAGAGGATGTAACATGTACTTTGGACCATGATCTTCAGGAGAAGAAGCTTTCTGAGCAGGTTGTTCCCCACTCAGAGAAACTCTTCTGTTGAGCAGCAGTGGAGTGGACTGTGGCTACAGATCAGGTAGGGAAATTATTTTCACAACTAAATCTTGTATGATATCTCCCTCCCCACAGCCAATCCAAGCCCTTGAACATCCTAAGTTCAAGGAGTTGATTGACATTGCTTCCTGTGCAACAAATGGTGTCAAGATCCCAGGGTGGAAGGCAACCTGGGCGGAAATCATCTGCATGTTCAAGAATCATCTTACAACATTGAAAACCCAGCTCAATGTATGTGTTCTGTTGTTCTTTCTTTCATTTCTCATTGTTTGACAGCCAAGGCAAAATCAGCTTAACATGTGACACATGGCAGGCAGGCAATACATATGGGTATTTTGCGGTCACAGTGCACTGGATTGAGGAAGCAACACCTGGAAAATGGGAACTTAAGAGTGCTCTTGTTGGTTTCATGTGGCTCACCAATGCACATTATGGGGAATGGCTTGGCCAAGCTCTATTCAAGATTATTAACTGAGTGGGAATTGAGCATAAAGTAAGTGTATTGTCACTATCCAGCTCCTGCTCTGATGCAGATTTCTTGATGGAACTTGATTAGCAGTATGCTCCATTCCATCAAACAGTGCACATATACTAACAGATGTCTCAGGTTATTTCACCTATCAACATTAACTCTTATCACTGCAATCACCATCCCTCACTATCATCATTTGCTGTTGCAACAAAAGTCAGAAATAGTCATACTAGAGTCAGGGATAGTCATACACCAGTCAGGTTCCAGTCAGACTGTAGTCTTGCTGAGATTTCCAGCCTAGTCATAGAGTAGTCCATAAATAGTCATAGAATAGTCAATAACAAGTCCAACTTCAGTCCAAATAGTATCTAATAGTCAGAATATATTCATAGAGTAGTCAAGAAAGAGCCAAACTTTATTCTTCATTCAGTCAAGCATTTTTGTTGACCAGTCAATGAAGAGTCAGACTCTAGTCATAGAGTAGTCAATAAAAAGTCATCATTCAGTCCAATTAAAGAGTCAGACTATAGTCAAGCATTGAGTCAGACTTTAGTCACAGGATAGTCAATAAAGAGTCAAACATATAGTCAGACTCCAGTCATCATCCAGTCAACCATTAAATTTACACCAGGGACAGAGCAACCACAAAATATAATATCAGTTCATTACCTCTTCATCACCCCTTCATAACAATCAATTCATCTTTGCACTTCTCTTTAATTTCTATGAAGGTCATGAGCTTGCAACCTGCATCAAAATTGGGTCAACACATACTGGAGTTGTGAGCAACTTGTGGATGGCTTGTTCAAGTTCCAGCATCCTTGATAGCATTTTGACTGCTTCTAAGGTGACATTTATCATTTCTGTTGTGTACAATTTATTAATTGTATCAATGATCATGTGCCAATACACTTACTATCCTTTCATTGCCCTTTTCTGATGCTACCCAGTTTATATGCTGTAAGAAGGTACAGTAGCTCATCCTGTGAGAGGTTCTATGGCAAATTAGCAAGTCAATCAAGGTGTTGAAAATAATCATGGTTCACTTTCAAGATAGTAGAGTTCCAGGTGGCTGCAATACTGGCCAGTTCTTCATCTCCTACTGGATCGCTCACAGCCTGCAACCTATCAGCAATGATCTTGTGATGTGGCATAAGGGCCATTGCAGGTATTGCAGAACTTGCCATGGGCGCTGATGTCCTGGATACAGGCACAGTGGTGGCCAGGGTCGCAGGTTGGTGTGGGGTTGGGACCAACACCTTTCCCTTGT
This sequence comes from Amanita subjunquillea, assembly GCA_020011035.1. Taxonomy (NCBI): domain Eukaryota; kingdom Fungi; phylum Basidiomycota; class Agaricomycetes; order Agaricales; family Amanitaceae; genus Amanita; species Amanita subjunquillea. The sequence goes on along the minus strand of JAEBUT010000014.1, from coordinate 186,858 downwards.
CAATGGGCTAAATTGCCTTGAGAGTACGACTGAAGAATTGTGAAGAACTTACCCCTCCTGCTGATTTCCATAGGTCCTACCAGTGGCTCGTGATTTCCTGAAGGTAGGCATCAATGAGGTAGCATAAACCATCCTCATTATTCCTCTGCCTCGCTATTTCTTTATGACAACATAATTCACATGCCACCTTACAAGTTTTGAGGATACCTGCAATCAAATGACAAGCTGCACTTGGCAGTCCAACAGCCTGCCAGGAGAGTAATTGTGCATGCCAGCCCATAATTGCTTGTGTCCCCAGGACACCCCTAAATCGTCCTCATTGTACTCTCCTGTATTTGGGTCAGCTATCTCAATAGCATGAATGAGTTTGAGGATGCCAGGGGTAGATATTTCACCTCCAAAATTGGAATTGCATTCCAAAGATCTCAACAAATCAGCTGCATCAGTCAAAGACAGATACTTGTTCATGATATCTAGAATCATTGATTTAGCACATAAAGGCATTGTTATCAGGTTCATACCAACATTGAAAGTTTTCAATGCTTGGATTAACATGAATGAACACCACATTGGTGGGCTGCTTGTCTGGCCCTTCCTGGTCCTCTATACCCACTGCTGCTCCCTGCGCATCCACTTTCTGACTTGATGGAGGTTCATTTTCACTTGGCAGCACCATATTTGCACTTGTGTTACCATTGCTGAAAGTTGCTCCTCCTCCTGCCATTGCATTTGGAATGGTGGGCTGATGGCCCCGGTGCTCTGGAGGCCTGCTCTGCTCTGCAGAATGACTTTGAGTCAGCTCTAGAGGTGAATGTGACTGTGTACTTTGTGGTGCCATGGATGCCATAAATGTTTTGACTCATTTTGCTGTTGGTGCTAGATAAGGGATCATCAACTGCTGTTACTACTAGTTAAAGGTTAATCAGAATACAGTGTGTCAGGTTAACCAATGCCTGAACATTTGATGCCTTGTTGCACTTCAGCAATTGCAGTGCAGAATGCAGTTGATACTGCTTATTCCCCAGCTCCAAATCCTCTGCTTCAATAATACCACCATTGATGACATTACTGATGCTGGGTTCATCCTTTGGGAGGTTGGCCAAAATGCTCTGAAGGATATATTCAGCCTTATAGTGTTCAGCACAAAATGACAGTATTGGCTGGAGCTGTTCCAGCTGATTCATGGCCTCCATTTACTCATTCCAGAAGTGCATCTTGAAGAATGTCTTGCTGCGCAGGTTCTTCATATCATCACTTGAGTTAGACATATATTTTTGGCACAGGGCATGGGGAAAAGTTCAATGACATGTTGGGCTGACCCCCAAATTTCAGAATAAGTGATATCATCCACCACAGTACCATCACTGTTTCAACAAATCTGGTGATAGCTTGGGTGGCTCCTGTTGCTGGACATCATTTTTACATTTTCATCTCGCTTGGCATTGCTCAATGTCCACAGGATTGTTTCAGGATACTGCAATGGCCATTGAGACGAATTTCCAAGCTTCCTTATATTCAATCTTGGTGGGATGCTTGGGAGATGGTGGCCAATGGGATTTTCTGAAGGTGGAATGCTGCCAGTTTAGATGAGTCCTGGTCTATTACTTTGATGCAAGGTACCTACTTGCCATAGTGCAGTCGGAATTGACTGAGCTTGTCAAATACTGAGGACTGCATCTTTGTCATTAAATGAATCAATTCCTGTAACTTGTAATTCCGCATATGCATCTTGACCATAATTGGCTTGACTGGGGCTGTGGAATGGGTTGGATGGCACATCTGATACTGGTGTATAAACAGATGCTGGGTGGTGTGGCTGAGAAGGTGGGAAAGGGAAGCTCCAATTACTCTGGTCTCCTGGGCTTGGCTCTTGGCTTGATGCTGGGCAGCTACAGTGACTCAAAAAAGTGATTCAATGTTTGGTGCTTTTGGGCTGTTTGTAAAATATCTCAAAAACAAAGCCAAACAAGGGTAAACCATGAGGGGCTGAGTAAAAGCAGTACATCAGGACTACATACTAATAAACAAATTATGTAACTAGGCACAGTATTTATGGAGATATGGGCAATTTGATTTGATGACTCATTGAATCACTTTTTTGAGTGTGAATAAGAAATATAGGAAATGGTTATTCTAGTACTTTGTATTACCCCCCTTTGCTTTTATCACTGCTTCCACCCTTCTAGGCATGCTTTCAATTAAGTTCTGACACACATCTAGCTCTATATCATTCCACACCTCTCTGCCACTCTCCCAGATCTGCCAAACTCCTTTCCAACTGCATTTTGATATAATGCCAGAGGTGTTAAATGGGATCAAGGTCTGGAGACTGGAAGTCAGTCTAGAAGCATGATATTATTCTCTTCCATCTAATTTTTGGCCTTTCTGGAGGTGTGCTTTGGGTCATTGTCTTGCTGGAAAATGACTTCATCTTCAGCAATACCAGATTCTTCCAAGCTGGGCAGCAAGTGACTGTCCAAAATCTCCACCTACTGATCAGCATCCATCCTCCCCTTAACCTCTGCAAGCTCCTCCACACTATTCCAGTTCATACAGTTCCACACCATAATATCTCCACCCCCAAATTTCACTGTTCCTTGTACCTCCCTTTCAATTGACCCCTCCCCCACCTGTTTCCACACCCACTACTTACCATCTGACCAAATTACCCTCTTCCAGTCCTCCACTGTCTACTCCCTGTGTTTCACAGCAAATGCCAACCATCTCCTCCTGTGCACTGTGGTGAGCAGTGGCTTTTCTTCTTTGTTACAACCTTGAATGAGTGTTTCTTGAGGACATTCCTGACTGTCTGGGTGGAGACTGGATTGGGGATGATAGTGGTTATGTGCCTGGTAACTTGGACAGCATTTGTGGCCTTATCAGTGGTGATCTGTGAGAGGATGGACTGAGTGGCAGTGGCAGAGGGCTTGGAAGGACAACCAAGATGAGGTGTTTGTTGATTGGGAAGAATGTTTTGGAGTACTCTGGAGACAGTAGGCTGGCTAATGTCAGTGTGAGAGGCAATATATTGGGTGGAGTGACCATGGGAGGCAAGGGAAATGATGTTTTCCTTGTGAGCAGCAGAGATGGGGTGCATATCAGAAGTGGGGTGCCCTGGCATGTTTGCACTGCTTATATAACATTAATGTCAAGGTACCATCATTTTTATAACCATCCATCATCAGTTTCAGGTCATAGCCACTGATTCATGTCAGTTTCTGATGTTTCTGATGCACACTCAAATAAGTGATTCAATGAGTTATCAGATTAAATTACCCATACCTCCATGGATACTGTGCCTAATTACATAATTTATTTATCAGTATGTAGCCCTGATGTATTGCTCTTATTTGGCTCCAAATAGTTTGTCCTTGTTTGTCTTTTCTCTTCAGTTATTCTACAAACAGTTCAAAAGCACCAAACATTGAATCACTTTTTTGAGTCACTGTATATGGTTTTTTCTCATTAGATTGATGGGAGTGGCCTCTATGAACAAGGTTGATGGCCTAGATGAAGATGAGGAGACAGACAGATTTCAAGACAAAGATATAGACAGTTGTTGTGAGTGGGGCTGAGACCTTGGCACTCACAGGTCCATATAGTTGCTATGTGTGGGTGCTTCCTGTGCATAGCTGCTGCCTTGCAATCAAGCTGAGTGCTGCATGAATGATATGAGAGTGCATATTGGCACATCAATGGATTATTCTAAAAATGATGCAATTTGTTCAATGATGGCCAAGCAATCACCAGGAATGGAACTTACTGAATTGGTGGTTGAAGAGTCAAAACTATGTTTACCCTCAGATGAATCTTGCATGCTGAACAAGACATATCTTCAGTGCCCAAACAATCATCAATAGCAAGCCTTACTGGTCCAAGGAATGTGTTGCACTGTTTACATAATGTTAGAGCTGGATGTAAAATGGCTGTGCTCTATTTTTTTTTTTGAATGGAAATGGGATTGATTAGAGGCAGGATGACAACACAAAAGTAATCAACAGAGATAGAATGGTACCAGTAAGGTCCATGTGTACACAACATAGGTAAGTCAAGAAAGCAAAAGGGGAAACATAAGTTGAGAACCTAGTCTCAGAAAAGCTGGTGGAAAGCTGGGCAAGGACATTGCTGGATGGAGCTGGGGCCAATGTCACTGAAGGATGCCGGCCACCATGGTGTTTGCTTTCAAAAAGGCTATGAGTCATTGTCTTTTCAAAGGAAAGAGAAGAGAGATGCAAGGTCATTCTCATACCAAACGCACTTACACATGATGAGGGGTGGGGCCTGGGCAGACTTGGCAATGAACTGGCATGTCAGGGAAGAAGCTGCATCAGAAATCTGCAGATTGCATGTGATTGGTAGCAATGTGCATGAAGTGTGAAAAAATTGAAGGGGAGTCATCACAGGATGGCAATGCATCAGGATGTGTGAAAGCACAACAAGTTGTGGCTGCAGAAGGACTGAGAAGTCCAGGCAAGGTGCCAGTGGGCACCTGCAGTTTGTCAGAAGTGGTGGTATAGAGTGAGTTGAGAATGGAGAAGGTGCATCTGGACCATCATAAGAGCCTACCAGAGTATTGGCACATTTGTTCTCCAGGACACCACAATGAGTGGGGCACCATGAGACAACTAGAGAGTGATCAGCAAGGCCAGAGAGCCAAGCCCATGTGTAATTAGTGAAGCAAATAGCTGTGTGTTGGCCATCCCAGTATCTGTATGAAATATGCCATTGGCAGCAGGGGTGTTGTCAACAAGTACAATGACCCTACCCCCCATGTCAGCATGAAGGAGGTGAAATGCCAGAGGTTCAAGCACCTGTGTTTCTGCCTCATAGGGGGATGTAGCAGGGACACACCTGGCTTCAGATGCAGTGGGAGTGATGTATCCTGCAATGGCAACTCCCAGTGTGAGGGATCCACCCATAGCAGTTTGCATCTTGGTGCCAGGCAGTGGGCATGTCCTGAAAAGATGTGAACCATGCACCAAATATATCTTCCTGTGACAGCAGTGGGTGGTTGAAATGGTGAAAGTAAATGCATGCCAGGAAGAAGTCAAGGAGATGGGAGCTGTGCATGTTTTCCAGGTTGGTGACAGTGAAGGGCTTGTCCAACATCTTTGCAATGTCTACTAGTGGGGGCAGTGGGTTTCCTGGGGCCCATGTGCGTACCAAATGATGATGAGCACAACTCCTGACATGAATCAGTAGGGCAGCCAGAGGAGCAACAATTTTGACAGGGTGTGTGCCTGAGAGTGTAGCAATATGAACTGCAGTGCATTGCAGCAAAAGGTCACAATAAATGTGAACAGGCAGCATCCCTGTGAGATATTCCAGTGAGCCCATCAGGGTTGTTTTGAAGGTGCCTGATGTCCAGATAAGAGCATGGCACTGGGCAGATTGAAGTTTCTTGAGAAGGCCCTTGACACCTTTCCTGTGGAGCCTATTCCAAGACTTGATAATTTGGAGCTGCCTCAAGACCAGTAACTCCCTGGCCATGTTGCCTATCATGCAGAGTGCACTAGTAGACAATTTTGTTAGCATAAAATTGGATGTGGTAAGTAAAAGAAAGCATATCCTCAAAGTAAAAACCCAAGTATCTCCATCTCTTCATGGGCTGGATAACAGTAACTTGACCATCTGGCAAGGCCAGCATAGCTGGCATGTTGCAAATGAGGTTGTCAACAGAATGATCCACTGATTGGATGATGCACAAGTATCCCTGATTACACTGGCTACCACCTTGCATGGACCACTCTAACACAGCCTGGATGTCAACATGATGTTTGAAGGGCAGAAATGTGATCAGTTCTGTCTTGGAAGGTTCTGGAACCAACACAATGGCTGCCATGGAAGATGCAAAAAGTCATAGAGACCTTCTAGAGTGTGGATGTTGCTAAGATGTGAGGAGCCCAACCTCATGAGCACATAGTCATTAATGAAGGAGGGGACCATGATGTGGCAATGTGGGCATGACATGAAGAGTTGGTAGCTATGTGCACAAAACGCGAGAAGAGCACAGGGGAGTTGTCACATGCCTGAATGAACCGATTATGGCCAGACCCTATGGTTGGCAAAGCTGCCTGTTGGGAGGTGTGAAAGTATATGTTACAGTTTCCTCCTCGTTCGAGTCTCTTGTCTCAGCGGACCGTTTCGTTTTCATCATTTTCCCCTCATACTGCGCAGTGTACAGCCTGGACGTTATCTCCTTTTATAACTACCTTCACATTCCCTTTCTTAGGTAGTCATTGCCTCGTTCCCTTTATAGCTTCCCTTGTTCTCTAAATCGTATATAAACCCCATGTACAGTAGAGTAACCTCAGTTCCAACTTAGACGAGTTTTGCTCTCAACTTCGATTGACTTCGACGCTCTTCTTTCTCGTCACTCTCAGGACCTTCGTCATCGTTTGACTTAGCGTCTGAACTCTTTGTCCAGTGGCTGGGAGCGGACCGAGACTCTGCTTGTCACTGTCGACTTAGAACGAACCACGACGAGGGCATCGTCCGTAACAGTATAGGAGGCCATGTCCATGAAACTTCTATGAAAAAGGCAAGAGCCATGCAGTTCTCTGGGTTGGTGACTGTGAAAGGCTTGTCAACCAAGTTAGCAATGTCAACCAAAGCAGGTAGGGGGTTGCCAGGGGGTGCATGTGTGGATAAGGCAGTGCTGAGTGCAGCTGCACAAATGGGACAGGAGGATGACCAACAGGGCAACCATGCACATTGAGGCAGATGGCAGCACATTGCAGGAGCAAGTCCCAACAAACACATACAGGTGGCATGCCCATAAAGCACTCAAGTGAGCCAGAGGGGGTTGTACAAGCATGAGATAGTATTGGGCAGTGTTTATGTCACAAATGCTTGTCACATTGTGATTGTCTAATCACAATCATCTCCTTTCCCTCTTACCACAAACATCATCTTCCTGATGTTGTGCTTCATCCCTTGAGCTTTATATTGCATGGAGAAGTTCAAATGGCACAGAGCTAGCCTATAAGCTCTGTGCAGCAGTCTTGCAGAAAGCAACACAGATAGAGATAATATCACTGCACTCTGTAAAAATATTAGCAATGAATCTCAGTGGATTGAGGCCAAAGAAAATTGACATTTGTCCCAAAAGCTGCATAGCATATACAGGGACTATATTGGGCTACAAACTGTTGCTTTGTGAAAAATAATGTGCCTTGCAATGAAGCAAGATACAACAAGAAGAGAAAATCAAGGGCACAAATTGTTAGAACAAAGTTCCACACAACCTCAAGGTTTGAGACGAGAAGAGAGATGAGAGAGAAAGAGCAATAGTTGCTGTGTGGTATGACACAAACAATCGTAAGGCTAAGGTATACTACCTACTAATCCCTCCTTATATACCTCTCGCCTCATGTCCTCCATGAGTCAATCATGTGACCTCTCCCTCATGGCTTCCGATGACTCAGCCATCCTTGCCTTGCTGACCTAACCCTCCCGTGGCTGTGTCCGTTATATAATCAAAGAAAATAAAGAAATGAGAAATCATAACATAACCCCCTCTTCAAGGATCAGGTTCCACACAATCAGGATCTGTTTGTTCCGCTTCATGACGATTTCCTTTCCACTTCTGCCAGTTTTGTTCCAATTTTTCCAAGTATGCTCGTTCAAACTTTCTGTCTTCCCACCCATATAGTTTTTTAGATACCAGTGGCTGTGTATAGTTTAAATACGGTTTGAACGCTAATCCTCGTTCATGGAGTCTCCTGGGCACCCCCGGATTGAGTCGATGGAAATCATTGACACGCCTCTTGGCATGGTGGCAATTCCATGCCAGTACCCACGAAGCTTCTTCGAGCGGGTAATTCTTCCACTTTACCAAATACTCCAGCTGACCTCATCCTCGACGGTTTATTCAACTATTAAGTATTTTTTCCACCTCATAATCGCCAGTGTCACTCTCTTTCTCCTGCTGCTTCTTTTGGCTTGCATTTTTGCTGGCCTGTATTGGAAAAGAAGGTGTGTGGTATGGTTTCAAAAGTGACTTGTTAAAAATGTTGTAAACCTTCCAGGATGCAGGGATAAGAATCCAGTAAGCCGCTGGTCCCACTTTTTCAAGGATTTTGTAGGGTCCTAAAAACCTCTCTCCCAACTTTTTGGTCGGATGCACTGTTGGTAAATGTTCGGCGTTTATGTATACTAGATCATCTTTTTTGTAACTTATAGATGTTCTTTTTCTCTTGTCGTACTGTAATGCCATTGCCTCCTGTGCCTTTTTGAGAGCATTCCTTGCGTGATTCCAGACTTCCACCTGTCTTCCTGCAAACTGAGTAACTGCCCTCTACCATCGTTTTTCCTGTATCGATTTCTGTTCCCTTATTTGGGTGATGCCCATAATTCATATAGAAGGGGGAGTATCCTGTTGACAAGTGTTCCCAATCATTATAGCAAAATTGAGCCACTGCTAACCAGTCACTCCAATCATCCTGATTTTCATTGACAAACGTAGATAACAATTGTTCCGCTATCTGATTTACTCTTTCCGTTTGTCCATCGGTTTGTGGATGAAAGGCTGTGGATGGATTTCCTTTGATTCCCAATATTCCTGAAAGTTCCTTCATAAATTTGGACACAAATTGCGGTCCCCCAATCACTGATGATCTTTTCTGGCACTCCATGATTTTTGAAAATGTGATCTTGGTACAAAGTAGTGACTCCTAATGATGTTATTGTAGTATTTGTAGGTAAAAAGTATGCCATCTTGGAGAATCGATCTACTACTGTAAGGATCGCATTATATCCTTTTGACTCAGGTAATGGCCCAATTAAATCAACGGATATATGTTTCCATGGAGCGTCTGGTATTGTATGGGGATTCAAGGGCGCTGCTCGTTTTTGTCTGTCAGGTTTAACAGTTTGACAAGTTCTGCACCCTTGAATGTATTTTTTAATGTCTTCTCCCATATTTGGCCACCAATATCCTTGTGTTATCAACTCCAATGTTTTTGCTATTCCTGGATGTCCTTGATCATGGTGTATCTGTATTATCTCCTCCCTCAATCTTATCACTGCTGGTACATAAATTCTTCCTTTCCATGTTATTAAATTTTGTTCCTTATCATATTCAAAACCGTCCTTTTTTTCTTTTATTCCTTTTTCTACTTGTTCATCCCATTGTCTTTTATTTACTCTTTTAATGTCTTTTTCTAGTTTTTCTATTTCAATCTCGCTTCGATCCCATCTTATGAACAATTCTTCTTTTAATAGTATTACATCTTCATTATCTCTTTCTCCTCGTTCATATCCTGCTCTTCTAGACAACAGATCCGCTTTGGAATTGGATTTTCCCGACCTATGCTTAATCATGAAATTATATTCTTGTAGATCCATGACCCATCATGCCTGTCTGTGATTTAGATTTTGGGGTTTATGGAAGTATGTCAAATTTTGATGATCAGTCAAGATCTCGATTATCTCTTTTGCTCCTTTAAGATACTGTGACCACTCATACAAAGAGTGCATGATCACAAGCATCTCTTTGTCATATATTTCATAGTTCCTTTCAGCTTCATTTAAAGCTCTGGAAATAAACGCAACTGGTCTCTATATCCCATTTTGCTGTTGAGATAAAATTGATCCCAACGCAAAGTCTGATGCATCAGTTTCAATTCAAAACTGTCCTCCTTCATCTGGTATTGCCAATACCACTTCCTCCACTATTCTTTCTTTTAACTTTCTCATGGCCTCTACCTGTCGAGGGCCCCATTCCCAATCCTTCTTTCCAGTTAATTCTGTCAAAGGTTTTGCATCTTTTGTGAACCCTTTCACAAATCGTCAATAAAAGTTAACAAATCCTAAGAATTGTTGAACTTCTCGTTTATTCTTGGGTTCAGGCCATTCTTTTACCGCCTTTACTTTTGCTGGGTCCATCTGTACTGAATCCTTGGTGATTATCATACCCAAAAATTCAATGTCTGTCTTATCAAAGTAACATTTTTCAGGTTTCAATGATAATTGATTTTCTTCCAGCTTTTTCAATATTTGATTTACATGTTTCTCATGTTGTTCTTTCGATTGAGAGAACACCAAATATGTCATCCATGTAAATCACCACCCATCCCTCAGCAAGTTCCTCCCAGAACAAATCGTTCATCATGGTTTGGAAAGTGGCTGGCGAATTCATAAGACCAAAGAACATCACTAATGGTTCGAATAATCCTCTGTTTGTACGAAAGGCTGCTTTCCATTTGTCACCATCTTTAATATGGATATTATTATATCCCCAACAAATGTCCATTTTTGAAAAGATTGTCACATTACTCAACTTGTCAATCAATTCTGATATCAACGGTAGTGGGTAACGATTCTTAATGGTCATTTCATTAAGTTTACAATAATCTTGTACGGGTCTTAAAGAGCCATCTTTCTTTTTAACAAAAAAGAATGGTAATGCCATTGGAGATTTGCTGGGTCTTATCCGCCCACTCTCCAGATTCTCAGTGAGAAAGTCTTCCAAAACTTTCTGTTCCTCCCTATTCAATGGATATATTTTGCAATCTAAAGGGTTTGATCCCAGTATTAATTTGATTGCATGATCCCATGGTCTTCGTGGTGGTAATTCGTCAAAGGTAGTCTTTTCGAAGACTTTACGATGTGGAAGATAGTGAGATGGTACAATCTCTTCCAATGAACGTTTAATTTTATTTTGAGAGGCAATTTCTGTAGCTTTGGATTGAAAAGCTCGTAATTGTAATTCCTCTTGTCCAATATGCACTGCTAATAAGCGGTCCCCTTCTTCCCATTCGTTTTGATCAATTTCCTCCTCTGGTTCATTAACCGTTGATCCTTTCCAACATGATCCCGGACATTGTGAAAAGTTCAATGACTGATTTTTCCAGTTGATTTCTGGATTGTGATATTTCAACCAATCATGTCCTAAGAACATATCTGTTTTGCCTAATGCTGAAACTCCGAATTCCAGTAACTCCCAATGGTCTCCGATTCGTAATTTCAGTTCTACCATCTCCTCCAGATCTCCTCCTGCATTTTGTGTCCCATCAGCATTAAAGACTGGAATAGATTTCGGTAGTCTTCATGTGTTTATTCCATTTTGTTCAATAAATGTTTTGTTTACACATGAAGCCGTGCATCCCGAGTCAATTAATGCCTTTATCTCAAAGTTTTGTAACGAGTCCTTAGTTTGCACTATAACTCCTACATCCATCTGCCTTTGTCCTGTTGTCCGAACGAGGCGTGGTTTTGTTCTCATGTGGTTTAGATACCACAATGCATCTTTTTCTGACATTTGATTCAATTTGTGGATCAATGTCTCATCTACTTCTTCCTCACAGTTTTTCTTAACCCATGTTTTTATGTCTTTGATGGCTGTTTCCATTGGTTGATCCCAGATGCGTCTTACCATCCAAGGACTTGACCATGTGGTCAATCTTTGTTTAGTTGCGCTTATGGGTGCGTTTCTTAGACAATGTACCAGTGAACAACATTCATATAAAATCTCAGGTAATTTTACATATGAATCTTCATACTTTACAATGTCCATGACTTGTGAATCGAAATGCTCATTCACAAGTTGGTTTGAAAACCCAACTCCTCCACTAACTCCTTCTTTTCCTCATCTGTCAGATCTCTGATATATTCCCTTGCATTGTTCCATCTCTTCTCCACCTGTTTTCCCTTGTCCTTCGGCGGTGCCCTACAATCCCGCTTCATGTGTCCAACTTTTCCACAGTTGTAACAGGTAATCAACGCTTGTCAACAATCTACATCCATTGCATTTGGATCTTTTGATGTAGATGCCATCGCCAGTGAGTTTTGGTTTTGAATCGGTCGATTCTTCTGCCAAGGCTTATTTTGCCTGTTTTGTGTGTTCTGCGCTGGCCTGCTTCCTCCCTGTGTCATTGTTGTTTTCAGATACAACTGCTGTGCATCCCTCCAACTCTTTTCAATTGCCAATGCCCTATCATACCACTGTTGTAAATCTCCTGGTTGAGATCCATCGATATTCCTTGTTCTGTCCAGCATTCCAATTTCTACCACTTGCCATCCTAACACTGGGTTGAGACCTTGACGAAAATGCATAACTAATGCAATTCCGTTGTATCTGGTGAGCATTGCGACGCTTCTGAATTCAATGATATAGTCCTCTACTTTTCAAGAACCCTGTTTCAGAGTGCTGATTTTTCGTGTTGCATTGTTGTGGGTTTCCGTTGTCAAAAAGAAGTCTTTCATTTTGATTTTCAGGTCCTCCCAGTTATCGAATGGTGGTGAATTTTGAAATGGCTCCATCTCCCATGTTCCATTCTTGGCCCTCACCCCTTCCCTGCACTCCAGATATGTTAACAACCTTCCTAACCGGGTTACTAGTGTTTGCATTTGTGGAAGTGGGTTCTTCACTGCTATTTCTGCTTCGAATTCCGCCTGTTCCGTTGTCTTTGCTGCAGCCCAGTTACCGGCTTGGTTATCCGTTCCCTTCTTCACCCTTTGCAGTATGATCATCATCTGCTGCTTCGGATCTTTTACTTTTACAAGATTGAAGTAGCTTTCCATTGATCGCAACCATGCCACAATTTCCTTTGGATCTCCCTCATAGGCCTCTGGCATTTCCATTTTTAACGTTGGAACTGGATTGCGAGGTGGATGGAGAGTGGTGTTTAATTGATTGATAACATCTGCTAATGCTCTCCCTTGTTCTGCCTGTTCAACTGGTGTTTGTGCATTCCATGCAGTTGCATTTGCTGCATGTCCAAAGATGCCTATGGCTACTGTGATGAGTCCCACCACCGCCTGTATGATCGTGTTTGTGATGTTGAACCATGTTGTTGGACCAACTTGGCCCCTCCATACTTTTCCAGTATCTCGTCCGCTCCCTTGCCCCATGCATCCCGTTCTACATGGAATTTCGCCTCCCTCATGTTGAAGGTTACTTTTACCATGGCATCAGGGTCTCTCATGTCCCTTTCATATGCCACGATCTCTCCCCAAGATGGATTGTATGGCCATGCGAATGCCTTCCAGTACTGTTTTTTAAATAATCAAAGATAACAGAGACCAGGTGTCTCCGGTCCTGACCCAGTGAATCCTTTAGGCGGCAACACCTTTTTACTAGCATGCTGTACCTGCTGGTTCCACTTGGTAATATCAATGTAACTGGGCGGATGTACTGTTTCAAGTCTCATTTGCATTTCCTCCCTGAGTTCCTTGTTGAACCAATCGCCCTATGGTTCGCCAAACCAATTTGTTGTGAACTGACATGTGACTTGTCTGTCAGCTCCTTGAAAGTGATTTGATTGTACTGCCTGCGCATAAGTCCGTCTTGGGTACACAACCTCCTTGTCATTCTTGGCCACACCAAGAGTGATCTTCTTCCACCAGTAATCTTCTGCAAACTTATCCACATCTTCCCAGTCATACATCGATTCTACTTGTATTGTGCAATTTTCTTCAAGTAGAATTTCGTCTCCCGGGTAGATATGATAAACTCCATTCTCGTCACCATTCTTCAACACAAATCTGACATGAGGTTTCCTCAGGATATGTCTGCCATGGTCGGGTAGCTCGGCCATTGATACTTGGTGTAATATTTAGGTTCAAAGAGGTACATGTAGCAATATCCCTTTTGTCGCCAAGGTTCTGATGCTGTTCGTTTATAATGACCAGGTTTCCCTGGTAGTTTGGCCTCCACTGCGTCTGCCCATTTCATGATTCGCTGCTCCTGTTCTTTTAATGTCTCTTCACCACAAGCTGGTAAAAAGTAATCCAAACTCAATGTTTTACGATTGAGCATCCCCAGTCCTTTGTAATCTTTAGGAGTGACTGGCTCTGCTTTATGAATTGTGTAGACTCGCTTTGTCTTATCATATGGCGAGTACCATGTCAAGTTTGAATTAGTTTTATATTGCTGTGGCTTCATGATGTTGCCATTCAGCACATGCATCAATCAATTCCATTCCTCTGCTGACAGAACCAATCCCTCATGCTTCAATGTGATAACGTTCCAACCCTTTGTCAAGAGTTGTATGTTTGACAGTGTGTCAAACAGTGCTTTTCGGATTACAGAGCCTGACTCCATGGTGTTCAATAAATCTACCAGCGTCTGGTAGTTTAGCACCTCTTGATGCTCAGCCTCCTCAAGTCGTCTTTGTCTACACAGCTTCTCACGCTTCTCCTGCATGAGCACCTGCCATGCCTCCTCTTGTTCACGGATTGACACCTCCTCAAGTCGTTCCACCTCTTGCTGAGCTTCTTGCTGCAGCCTCCATTTCTCTCTTTGTTGCTCCTTGAGCCAACAATGATACGCTCTGACATGAGTGTCACGTTGTCGCCTATCCATTACAGTGGCAACCTTCTCCACAACTTTCTTTGTTATTGTGCATCCTCGCACCCATTCTGCCTTGAAGGCAACTCCAATCTCAGCCAACGTCATGTTGGCAAACAGCAACACATAACGGAAGGTTTGTTCCATTGTGATTGATGGAACAGAGTGTCGATAAGATAAATGATAAGATCCGCTTATGTAAGGGATCCGCGGAATGCCTCGTGTTAGGCTCGTGTTCTGTAATAAAAATGTTCAATTACTTCTACATCTCAGCACAGTAGACAGTAATCTGTTCCTTGGCAATACGAATGACACTTTCAGATGAAAGGATGTTGTCAAAGGGGAGTTGTCCAACAGAATGACCTAAGAGACGTGGTGCCCGGGACTTCACTGGGGTGTCCTTGTGCTCAATTCAGAGAATTGATACGTTATTGGTGTCCCCAGACTGTACACCCTTGATACATGGCACATCAAATAGATTGTCTTTGTTATTGACCAACAGCAATCAGGCTCAGGTTGTACTGGTGCACCTACACCATGTAGAACCGAAGGTTCCTCCTGACTGTTTTATTGCCAAAGACCTGGTCTTCACTTGCCACACTATGTGACTCACCAACGCTGCCTCTACAGCCAAGGGCATACTCTGTCAACACAGTCATTTGTCACCAAGAAATGAAACAAGTCAATGTTGCCCAGAGCATGGGTGATGTCGACGGAAAGTAAATGAAAATGGTTTGCCTCGTGTTATGATGAGCAAGGTGTGCTTGTCACTGTTGAGTCAAATGGTGAGGTATGAAACCTTATGATTATGTTAGAACAAAGTTCCACACAACCTCAAGGTTTGAGACAAGAAGAGAGATGAGAGAGAAAGAGCAATAGTTGCTGTGTGGTATGACACAAACAATCGTAAGGCTAAGGTATACTACCTACTAATCCCTCCTTATATACCTCTCGCCTCATGTCCTCCATGAGTCAATCATGTGACCTCTCCCTCATGGCTTCTGATGACTCAGCCATCCTTGCCTTGCTGACCTAACCCTCCCGTGGCTGTGTCTGTTATATAATCAAAGAAAATAAAGAAATGAGAAATTGTAACACAAATGGTTTATGTTTCTTGCTTTGATGTAATCAAAGCCATGTATGCCAATGCAGAAACTTCTGATTTGTTGCAGAATCATGACAGGATGCTCCAATGCACTCTAACTCTGCTCAAAAATGGTGCAGATAAAATTGTTAGGATGTACTCTGACTTTGGAGATTCTACTGTCCATGAATTTATCCATGAGAATTTAAATGTTCTCCAGGAGAGTAGAGATGTTGCACTGGCTTCATCAACAGATGGTGCCCAACTCACAATGAAGAAGCAGTCAAATACATGGATTGCTCTTTTAATTTTGCTGAACCTCCCAGCTGAAATACATTATGAAACAAGGCACACAATGGTACCATTTATCATACTTGGACCACATACCCCTGGCAACATTGAATCATTCCTTTACCCTTTGTTTGAGGACATGGCAAAAGCCAATGAAGGTATTTGGATGTGGGATGCAGTGGACTCATCTTACTTTGTTTGTCATGCATGTATGCCATTGGCAGCCTCCTCAGCATTTGTCCATCCATCATTCTTCCCATTGGATCCTTTTCATTTCTTCTTTGAGAACATAATGCCCCCATATTTGGGATATGTGGACAACACAGTACACCAGATGAAGATGCACACCTCAGTAAAAAAATAGCAGAAAAATTTGGTCAATTGGTTGTAGGGGGGAATGAAGACATTGCCACCATCATTCTGTAGTCCTGTGAGGGATCCACATCTCAAGAGACAGAGTCAGTATAAAGCATATGAATGGATGGCACTTCTTTACTGGTACATAATACCAAATGGCATTGAATTGGAGTTTGATAGTTCAGTGCTCAGAAACTTTTCCCTTCTTGTTCAAGTGATTGAAGATTCAATGACAATCAAGGCAAATTTTGAAAGGACCTTGAATATCTACAAATGAAAATAAACAAGTTTCTCATTGGATTTGAACACTTGTACATGGGAAAGGATCCTGAGAAAATATTGAGATGCAGACTGTGTATATTCCAACTTGTTCATATTCCCATGCACATAAAATGGTATGGATCAATACACTTGGGATCACAATCCACAGTTGAAAGAGTCATAGGAGAAGCAGGTCACAAAATACACTCCAAGAAATCCCCTTTGCCAACATGGCTAATACATTCTTTGAGAAGGAATTGATAAAGGTTGTGCAATTGTACAATCCTCATCTTGGGAATGATAAAATACAAGGGGTAAAGCCCATTTTCTTTAGCAGGATCAAAATAAAAGGGCAGTTGGGCAGGATTTCTATCACCAATTCTTGTCCATCATATCTAGGAGTTTCTGACAATGTGCTTGGATATCATTTCTACAGGATACAATGGATATGAGTCTTGCTGCTGCAATGCTGATTTCTTCTATCATATCTAGGTCTTTTCTTAATGTACACAATATATAGATGCACTGGTTTCCCTGCTTGGAATTCTTGTCCATTGTATCAGAGCCTTACATCACTGATGAGCTAGTTATGTGTCTGTGTGGCAATGAGCATTTTCAGTACTACAAAGAAGAAGCAAGAAGCTATGAGACTTGTCCAAAGCCAATTGAAGTCAATTGAGACTATCAAAGCCCTTCAAGCCCCTCATACAAGTCCAGAACAGTCAGTCCCACACTCAGACAGCATTGCAACATACACTGTTGCATTGAAGAGTACTCCCCAGACCCTGAGTGCACCTGAGCACTTGGTGGTTTTGCTCATCTAGCCCCTCAACCTTTAGGTCTTGTTTTGTTATTGGCAGCTCCCCATTCATCGCCCTTGGTTTCCCCAGTTACCTAATGGCTCCAGACACCTTCTAGAATGTTTCAGAGGCCCAGGTTTTCCAGAAAAACATGTGGACTGCACAGGATATATTTCAGTTGCTCCACTATTTGTTATTTTTGGTTCATCCCAAAAGTTTGGCCTTTAGTTTCCACCCCTTTCATTGCTTCCTTATCAACTTTTGCCTTATAAATATGTAGGAACTTCTCTTGTATCAGATAAGAGAAAAAGACCCCCCCCCTCAGAGTCATGTCCTAAGCATCACCCTTCACAGAACTTAGTCACAAGTTCTGCTTTGCTACTCCAGTCACTCATTTTGTCACATTCCTTCCCATGGTCACACCTATACACAACTAGTAGATAAAAATAGAATGTTTTCTGTGAAGCCCAGCACTTGGTCTGAGAAATCTTTTTTAATTGCTCTCCAGGATGTACAGTAGCTCCAAAAGCCTATGATTCACTCTTGGAGCAAATGTTTCCTGCCTAGAGAGTTTCAGGTCAGTCTGCCAAAGGTAAACTACTCTAATTACTTTTGGAGCTCCAAGCACATTGGTGGAGTTCTCAAAGTACTCAGTCTAATGAGACATCATCCTGATGAATATCAGAATAATTGAGTTTGTAGCATACTTAAGGCCATGGGAGATGCCCACCTTGCCCATCATCAGCCAAATGCAATCCCACTGGAAAAAATGAAAGGAAAGAGTGGGACTAGCTAGTATTATTATTATTATCATGGGTGTGCACATGGGGATGGTATGAATTTTTGAAAACACATGGAATGGTGCAGGTGGTGGTGAGCACATTGTACAGAGGGCCATTAATGAGGACCACTTTGAAAACCACACCAACATTTCAGTCAAAGGCTTATAGGTAGTACTATACATTTGAAATCAACCAACTAGAAATCAACACTCTTTCACACCATCTTCTCCTGCTCACACTTGTCACTCCCCATCATCTCATTAAACAAATTCAGTCATGTTTAAGACAAACTTAGTATGATTTTACCTACCTTTGTGATGGGAGGCCTGGATCTGCTGGTGCAATTCATCCAAGTCATTTGTGTATTCCAAGGTAGTTGGATGATTGGCTCCCATGACTTGGTGCATTGAGTTTATTGCAGTCGATAACATGAGTTCTGATTCACTCCACCTTCCCTGCTTACTGTATGTAATTGCCAATTGAGCTATACTGGTGAGTGTGTGTGGGTGATTTGGTCCAAGCTTTGCTTTTCTTGCATTCATGACATCCAGTTGCAGCTTCTCTGCCTCATTCCACCTTCCCTGATTGCTGTGTGTGATTGCCAAATTGTTCATGCTGCTCAGAGTAGCTGGGTGGTCTGATCCAAACTTTGCTTTTCTTGAATTCATCACATCCAACTGCAGTTTCTCTGCACCAGTCCACCTTTCCTGAGCAAAGTATGTGATTGCCAAGTTGTTCATGCTAGTGAGAGTGTCTGGGTGGTCTGATCCAAGCTTTGCTTTCCTTGCATTCATCACATCCAACTGCAGCATCTCTGCTTCATTCAACCTTCCCTGATCACTGTATGTGTTTGCCAAATTGTTCATGCTGGTGAGAGTGTCTGGGTGGTCTGATCCCAGCTTTGTTTTTAATGCATTCATCACATTCAGGTGCAGCTTCTCTGCTTCATTCCACCTTCCCTGAGACCTGTATGTGTTAGCCAAATTGTTCATATTGTTGAGAGTGTCTGGGTGGTCTGATCCAAGCTTTGTTTTGGATGCATTCATCACATCCAGGTGCAGCTTCTCTGCTTCATTCCACCTTCCCTGATCACTGTATGTGATGGCCAAATTGTTCATGCTTGTGAAAGTGTCTGGGTGGTCTGATCCAAGCTTTGCTTTCCTTGCATTCATCACATCCAACTGCAGCATCTCTGCATCAGCCCACCTTCCCTGATCACTGTATGTGATTGCCAAATTGTTCATGCTAGTGAGAGTGTCTGGGTGGTCTGATCCAAGCTTTGCTTTTCTTGCATACATCACATCCAACTCCAGCTTTTCTGCATCATTCCACCTTCCCAGATCACTGTATATGATTGCCAAATTGTTCATGCTTGTGAGAGTGTCTGGGTGGTCCAATCCAAGCTTTTCTTTTCTTGCATTCATCACATTCACATGCAGCTTCTCTGCATCATTCCACCTTCCCTGATTGCTGTATGTGCTTGCCAAATTGTTCATGCTGTTGAGAGTGTCTGGATGGTCTGATCCAAGCTTTGCTTTTCTTACATTCATGACATCCAACAGCATATTTTCTGCCTCATTCCACCTTCCCTGATCACTGTATGTGACTGCCAAATTGTTCATGGTGGTGAGAGTGTCTGGGTGGTCTGATCCAAGCTCTGCTTTTCTTGCATTCATTACATCCAACTGCAGCTTCTCTGCTTCATTCCACCTTCCCTGATCACTGTATGTGTTTGCCAAATTGTTCATGCTGGTAAGAGTGTCTGGGTGGTCTGATCCAAGCTTTGTTTTTAATGCATTCATCACATCCAGGTGCAGCTTCTCTGCTTCATTCCACCTTCCCTGAGACCTGTATGTGTTTGCCAAATTGTTCATGCTGGCAAGAGTGTCCAGATGGTCTGATCCAAGCCTTTCACATCTTTGATTCACTGCCACAATTAACAACTGCTCTTTCTGTTTCCAATCACCAATTTTATCAAAAATAAGTGCAAACCTCTCATGCTCATCATCATAGTATGTTGCTGTCATGTTCATGTCAAGTCCATATTGACAATTTGATTTGACATGTGGAGCAACCAGTTGACAAAATGCATGGTTGTCTATGTCACAGTCATCCTCTATTGAACAGGACAGCAATGCTCTTGCTTTCCAGTAATATGTTTCAATCTCTGTCTTGAGTATCCTGTCACTGCTCCATGAATGAACTAATGGGTGCATTGAATACTGTGCATTGTCCCTCTTGATCAATGAAAATGAGACCAGCACATGGATACCTTTCATGAATTGTGTCCTGTCCATTCACCCTTGTCATTCAAGAACAATGTTTGAAAATCCAACAGTGTCACTGATTCTTGTGCTGGGATAAGAGACTTTGCTTCCTCTTTGAGGACCCTCTTTACATAGTTTTCAGCAGCATTTTGGAACAAGTCTGCTGGAATATTGGTATGATGCAGAAAGGCAAATATCTTCACTAATATGATGGCACTCTGTGCTGCAGCTGCTCCTGAACATGCCAGTGGGTTCCTTCCAGCCCTAAATTCAATCTCTTGCATAGATATTTCCCATGTTCCATATGTAGAAAATTGATAATTGGATGCACCCTTAAATGTACCTCTGGAAAATGACTCTTTCTGATGCTTGGAATATTTCTCCAGATAATCCTCAAGGCTACAAGCACAAATCTGGATGTATGATCCAGCTTGATCAAGGGCAAGAGGAATGCCACCCAGTTTGGAAACAAGTTGTTTGGCTAGCAATCTGAGATCATTAGGTGATTCATGCAATGAGGCTGACTCTAGTAGCAGCAAAATAGCTTCTTCCTCTCCCATTTCACTGACCTCCATTGAATTCTTTGTGATTCTTTTCAAATCAGGATTCCTGCTTGTTATCAAAATACTCCCAGTTCTTCCTGGTGGGAGATATTTTTCAACAATATCATAATCTCCATCTGCACCATCATATATCATGAGCCAGTTGTCTCTCTCAGATATCAATTTGAGACCCAATGCAGCTGAAATTGTTTTCCCAGGAATGACATTCTCTTCCTGAGCTATCTGTTTCAATGCAAGGTCAATAGTGTTCTCAGAGGATGCATCAATCCAGAATGTATGAAGAAACCTGTCAAATCAATTATTTGGAATGTCTGAATATTTTGAATGCTCACAATTCATCATTCTGTTCAATAAATTTGAGGCAGATCTGAGTCTTGCCAATGCCTCCCATTCCATACAGAAGAAATGATCTCCGAGCCCTTCCCCCTGTTGAATTCTGTCCAAAGTATTCATTCAACTTATCAAGGTATTTTTCACGACCCTTGAACATAGTGCTAGAATGTTTCAAAGGTGGTAAAGGTGGCAGAGTTGAAGTCAGTGGGGTTGGATTGTTGTAATAGTGGTTATTGTTGACCTTGCATAGATATTAGAATGAAACAATTGCATTGAAAGACATGAACATACATTTCCATGAACTTCATTGAGTTCTACATGTCCAACTGAAAAATCGTGTGCCCCGGACAAGGGACCCAAGTTTGTAGTGGACTCAAGGGGCATATGTGGTTTGCTGGTCATAGTCGACATGTGGAGAAAATCATCATCAAGCACGTTGTAGTAAAGATGAAAGTTACCAATCGTAGCAACAAGCTTAAGGTGAGTACGTGGTGGTCAAGATCAAAGCGTGGGTGTAACAGCTGTCACACCAACAGCGTGTGAAATCCCACTGGTGTCCGCGCGAATATGGGAGGGGAGAATTGATACAGAAGCTGCATCTACCATTCATTATACCCGTATTTAATGACAGAGTATATGGGCGGAGGTAATTTCCAAAGGGCTACGACAAAAGCACCAACGAGCGGCTCCCCGCCAACACACAATGGAACGACTTTGACGACGAAAGCTTCATGCGTGGAATTGATCAGATGACGGTATTCAACTCCACCAGAAAGCCCACGACGTGGAGATGGAATAGCTATGTGCAAGTAGTGTCAGCGCTACAAGAAAGACAGGATGGGAGGATGGGAGGATGGTCACCCATGCACGTACTACCAGTTTCTTATTCCTTTCAACTAATGCATTCATTCAGGTTTTTTTTGGGACCAGACGCCGATCCTAGCTCAACGAACGACATCCATCGTTCATCTCTGTCTCAATTACACCATCACACATCTGTATTAGAGGTGGAGCGTGCAGTTCAACAGAAGCAAAGCCCGCACGAATCCTGTTTGTGCCATCCATGCGCTCCTTCTGCAAGTCTACTAAGATCATACAGGAAAGGGACATCCTCGCGCGCCTATACTTCAGTAGCTTTGTCATCGGGACTTGGATGGAGGTCGCAAGGCGCACGACCCGTCGAGTCCTTTTTCGAGAAGGAATCGCAGGCGTGCCCATGAAATACATATATATGTACGAACATTACTATGTGTTCGTTAGAATCCGTCCTGCGTAGCGAAATTCACACTCAAAACTCTGCCGTTGTAGTACCACCCGCGCCGTCTGACCGTGGATTTCATATAGCAAAGTATCACTACCACAAACCCGCGCTACTGGTTGTCGTCAATGGGCGGCTTGCTCTACCCAATTACTTTACTTATTTTCATGTTTCACGATTTTGCCAATAATATGCGTCAAGGGCGGGAATCTTCAAGAACGAGGTTGCAAGGCAGGATGGATCGGTAATCTTATGTTTGGATTGTGATACTGGATAATTCGGCTCCAGGGTTTTGCTTTTTTTTGAAAACTGAATGTCCTGAAGTCTGCTGTTATCGCCCCTCAGGACCTACCTTTCCCAGGAGTTGTGGTAAGAGAATTGAGTCCCTTACAACATACTCATCTAAAATATGAAAGTCGGTGTAGTACATCGATGTATGCACGAAACAGATGACGTCCCAGCCTTTTGGTATGGACTCAAATTGAACTGTTGGATGGTCTCGGTTTGTCGGCATTTTCATAACAGCAGACTTCTTGATGCATATATTTTCGCGACAACACTGTCATGCATGATAACACTGAATCGTATTTTACATGCCAAGCTATGTTCGATTCGGACAACTACACAACAAAGCACGGTAGAAAGAACTGTAAATTCCGATGAGCTGCTGCAGCACGTCGTGGTTGACCCGTGCTCACCTAGTTATGTATAGACTCGTACGCTCTCATACCCCCAAATCCGTCAAATATGTTGTGTGTGGGTGGAAAACAAAATATCCGTACCTGGTGGACAAGCCTTGTCACGTCCCGTCGTCCAAGTGCGGATGGTCACGTCAAGGCCATTTCGCATCCTCAACACCAGGCATTCCGTGATTGAAGTTGCATTCACGAGCATGACTGACTTCTTTTGCAACGGTTTTGGCGCGACCTTCGTTTCGTATAGGTCCCATGGCTTTGACGGCTCACGATTTCGAAAGCCAGAGCTAAAGCCATCACTTCACGCGCGGATGTAAGCGCCTCGCAGTTTATGCGTTCCAGAGTTTTTCTGCGCGGCAAAAAACCGAACATTGATGCGAACGACTGCGTCGGTATGAAGGTGTTGCCTGGCAGATAGAAGTGACTTGAGGGCGTTGCACTGAATGTTGGATTCCGGGAGATTCCGAAGTTTTTATGCAAGTAACCAATAGGATTGCAGCATTGACGGTGAGCTAGAGGACGTACCGCACTTCTCAGAGGACAATGAATTGACGACGCATATGCTCGGTTTTGTCCATGGCAAGCTCACAGGCCTCGTTGGAAATCAACAGGGCATCGAAGCCTCCTAGATTATCCGAGCTAAGCGCGACCACCTCTACAAGCATGCATGTTTAGAATTGGATAAAAAGGTCTGCCCCTGCTGACTTATGCACGTTCCCTCATAAATCTCATGCCATCGCATCATCCAGTATCTGGGCTTCCAAACGCCGCTGTACGAGCGCAGACCGTCCTTGATCGCGGGCCACGCCGTCCCCGAATCGGGCGAGATCGAGGCCGGCGAGCAATGACAAGTACACCAAGGACACACACCCCGTCGCTGTTGCTATCCCCGAGTTCTGGCTCACCGCTTTCAAATCGCTCATCAAAATCCATCTCTTCTGTCTCGACGCGACGACGTGGACCCAGAGATCAAGGGCAAACCCGGCTTCAAACCCGTCTTCGTCTTCAGCCCCAATCCCTTTTCCGACTACGACCTGCTCGAAAAGACTTATCTCTACCAGGAAGAAGTCGGGTACTCGGGTGATTTCATGCTTGATTGTGTGATCGAGACTGAGATCAAGCGGAAGGACGACCAGGATCTGAAGAAAGAGTTTGAGATCAAGATACAGAGGAACAAGTGTGAGTTTTCATCTACGTGTGCATTTGTATGCGTGCTCACACACGGCGGTTTTGGACGTGCTAGCTACTAACCGTACGAAGCTCGTGCGCAAGGCGAGGCCCACAAAATACTTTTTCAACTTTTCAACCCGCCCCAGCCGCTGACGCGATCGAGAATGGAGAGGTGGATGATGACGAACTCGAAGAGATCGAGAGCAATCAGGTCGATTACCAGATTGGAAAAGATTTTACAGAAAAGGTCTCCCGTCCCCCTCCCAGTATCTTTGGCTCTTTTCTCACTACTATATAGATTATCCCTCGCGCCGTTGGTTACTTTACGGGCAAAGCGCTCGAATACGACATGCTGTACGAATTTGAAGACGAGGTGTGTATTTCTCATTGTCCGAGTCGGACTCCTTGATTCTTCTCCGTATCTTATCTTTGCGCCTGTTGTGATCCGTGTTTAACAGGACTCGGACTCGGATGGCGGCCTGCTCAATCTCAGACGTGGTGGTGGTGGCTTGCGTCAACGCGGAGGAGGTCGCGCTGCGGGGAACAATAATGGGAATGTGAATTCTGATGAGTTTAAACAACAGTGATCATATTCGCTCTCATCCAAAAGACTCTGGTTCGGCTTTTATGTTTCTTTTCTTTTTTCTTCCCTCTCGCGCTACGTGATTTTGTGTTGTTGCTGCATTATGATATCATTTTGTCACATCCCATCGTTTGCATGTTTTCAATCCAGACCGAGTTTCAAATTCTTCTCTTTCTCTCTCTCCTGCACTGACGGACGGGACGGGAGGTAGAATGTCAGAATATATGCCATTGTGCCTGGTCAGGGGAATGTTGGGTATCAACATGGCCTGCATCCGTAGACAAAATCCTGGCGCGCCAGATCCTGATGTCACAATTTCGATAGTTTCCTATGTGATGTTAGTAGAAGTACAGAAGGAGCGCACGGATGGCACGAACAGGAATCAGTAGGTTGTCTCCCTCCGGACCGCTTCCCGTTCTTTCTCTCGTTCGTGCGGGCTTTGCTTCTGTTGAACTTCTAATCCGTAAACGAAGCCGAATACTCGTGAATGAATGCGTCAGTTGAAAGAAATAAGAAACTGGTAGTACGTGCATGCGTGACAATCTTTCCCGTAGCGCTGACGATATTTGCACATGGCTATTCCATCTCCACGTCATGGATCCGCCCGAGTTCCAGCATCGCAATTAGCTTTCTGGTGGAGGCGAACACCCTCATCTAATCAATTCCATGCATGAACCCTTCGTCGTCGTCGTCGTCGTCGTCGTCGTTCGGTCGTGTGTTGGCGGGGAGCAAAAGCGGCTCATACATTATTCTGAAAGGGACCAGCGCGGTCAGTTGTGATACTGCAGTCTCGTCATGAAGCTGCTCTGTGTTCAGTTGGTAAGGTCACCATCAGTGTTGAAGCCGTCCGTTGGCGCTTTTGAGTATGTCGAAAGATAATGAATGGTAGATGCAGCTTCTGTATCAATTGTCCACTCCCATAATTCACGCCGACACTAGGGTGGGATTTACTGTTGGTGTGACAGCTGTTACACCCGCGCTTTCATCTTGACCACCACATACTCACCTTGTTACTACAATTGGTAACTCTCTCATCTTTATCACAACATGTTTGACGATAATACTCTCCACCACTAGATTATGACCAGAAAACCACTTATGCCCCCGCAGTCCACTACAAACTCGGGTCCCTTTTCTGCAGCACATGATTTTTCAGTCAGACATGTAGAACTTAATGAAGTTCATGGAAATGTATGTTCATGTCTTTCAATGGAATTGTTTTATTCTAATATCTACCCAAGGTTAACAATAACCACTATTACAATAATCCAACCCCACCTACTTTGACTCTGCCACCTTTACCACCTTTGAAACATTCCAGCACTATGTTCAAGGGTCGTGAAAAATACCTTGATAAGTTGAATGAGTATTTTGGACAGAATGCAACAGAGGGAAGGGGTCGTAAATCATTTCTTCTGTATGGAATGGGAGGCATTGGCAAGTCTCAGATCTGCCTCAAATACATTGAACAGAATGATAAATTGTGAGTTGCCAATATATTCAGACATTCCAAATAACTGATTTCACAGGTTTCTTCATACATTCTGGATTGATGCATCATCTGAGAATACTATTGACCTCACATTGAAGCAGATAGCTCAGGAAGAAAATGGCATTTCTGGGAAAGCAGTTTCAGCTGCATTGGGTCTCAAATTGATATCTGAGAGAGACAACTGGCTCATGATATATGATGGTGCAGATGGAGATCATGATATTGTTGAAAAATATCTCCCACCAGGAAACACTGGCAGTATATTGATAACAAGCAGGAATCCTGATTTGAAAAGAATCACAAAGAATTCAATGGAGGTCAGTGAAATGGGAGAGGAAGAAGCTGTTTTGCTGTTACTAGAGTCAGCCTCATTGGATGATTCATCTGATCGTCTCAGATTGTTAGCCAAACAACTTGTTTCCAAAATGGGTGGCATTCCTCTTGCCCTTGATCAAGCTGGATCATACATGCAGGCTTGTGCTTGTAGCCTTGAGGATTATCTGGAGAAATATTCCAAGCATCAGAAAGAGTCATTTTCCAGAGGTACATTCAAGGGTGCATCCAATTATCAATTTTCTACATATGGAACATGGGAAATATCTATGCAAGAGATTGAGGCTAGGGCTTCAAGGGAGGCATGTCCAGGAGCAGTTGCAGCACAGAGGGCCATTACATTAGTGAAGATATTTGCCTTTCTGCATCATACCAATATTCCAGAAGAATTGTTCAAGAATGCTGCTGAAAACTATGTGAAGAGAGTCTTCCAACAGGAGGCAAATCCACTAATCTCAGCACAAGCTTCATGCTTTACACATTTTCCATACATTGCCAAACTCTTTAAACATGCTACTAAAGTTATGATAAAGGACAAGCAAAAGAACACAGACACACTTCCAATATCAGTGACACTGTTGGATTCTCAAACATTGTTCTTGAATGAGAATGCTGAATGGGACAGAACACAATTCATGAGAGGTGTTCATGTACTGGCCTCATTTTCATTGATCAGGAGGAACAATACACAGTATTCAATGCACCCATTAGTTCATTCATGGAGCAGTGATAGGATACCCAAACCAGAGATTGAATTCTATTATTGGAAAGCAAGAGCATTGCTTTCCTGCTCAATAGAGTATGATAATAACATAGACAACCATTCATTTGTCGACTGCTTGCACCACATGTCAAATCAAATTGTCAATATGGACTTGACATGAACATAAAAGCTAAATACTATGATGATGAGCACGAGAGGTTTGGACTTATGTTTCATAAAATTGGTGATTGGAAACAGACAGAGCAGTTGTTTAATGTGCAGTGAATCAAAGATGGGAAAGGCTTGGATCAGACCACCCATGCACTCTCAGTAGCATGAACAATTTGGCAAGCACATACAGTAATCAGGGAAGGTGGAATGAAGCTGAGAAGCTGCTGTTGGATGTGATGAATGCAAGAAAAGCAAAGCTTGGATCAGATCACCCACACACTCTCACCAGCATGAACAATTTGGCATCCACATACAGGGATCAGGGAAGGTGGAAGGAATCTGAGAACCTACTGTTGGATGTGATGAATGCAAGAAAAGTAAAGCTTGGAGCAGACCACCCACACACTCTCAGGAGCATGAATAATTTGGCATCCACATACAGTGATCAGGGGAGGTGGAATGAAGCTGAGAAGCTGCTGTTGGATGTGATGAATGCAAGAAAATCAAAGCTTGGATCAGACCACTCACACACTCTCAGCATCATGAGCAATTTGGCATCTACATACAGTAATCAGGGAAGGTGGAATGAAGCTGAGAAGCTGCAGTTGGATGTGATGGATGCAAGAAAAGCAAGGCTTGGATCAGACCACCCAGACACTCTCAGCAGCATGAACAATTTGGCATCACATACAGTGATCAGGGAAGGTGGAATGAAGCTGAAAAGCTGCAGTTGGTGTGATGAATGCAAGAAAAGCAAAGCTTGGATCAGACCACCACACACTCTCACCAGCATAAACAGTTTGGCAAACACATACAGTCATCAGGGAAGGTGGAATGAAGCTGAGAAGCTGCTGTTGGATGTAATGGATACATTCAAAGCAAAGCTTGGATCAGAGCACCCACACATTCTCACCACCATGAGCAATTTGGCATCCACATATGGTGGCCAGGGAAAATGGAATGAAGCTGAGAAGCTGAAGTTGGATGTAATGAATTCAAGAAAAGTAAAGCTTGGATCAAACCACCCAGACACTCTCAGCAGCATGAACAATTTGGCAATCACATATAGTGATCAGGGAAGGTGGAATGAAGCTGAGAAGCTGCAGTTGGATGTGGTGAATGCAAGAAAATCAAAGCTTGGATCAGACCACCCACACACTCTCACCAGCATGAACAATTTGGCATCCACATACAGTGATCAGGGAAGGTGGACTGATGCAGAAAAACTGCAGCTGGCTGTGATGAGTGCATTCAAAGCAAAGCTTGGATCAGACCACCCAGACACTCTCACCAGCATGAGCAATTTGGCAAGTACATACAGTGATCAGGGAAAGTGGAATGAAGCAGAGGAGCTGCAATTGGATGTGATGAATGCAAGAAAAGCAAAACTTGGATCAGACCACCCAGCCACTCTAAGCAGTATAGCTCATTTGGCAATCACATACAGTAAACAGGGAAGGTGGAGTGAAGCAGAGCCCATGTTATCCAATGCAATAAAGTCAATGCACCAAGTCATGGAGCCCATCATCCAACTACCTTGGAATCACAAAATGTTTGGAACAATTGCACCAGCCTATCCAGGCCTGCCATAAAAGAGGTAGGTGATATCATTTTATGTTCATCTTAAAAGTGACTCAATTTGCTTAATGAGATGGCAGGAGTGACATTGGTGAGCAGGAGAAGATGGTGTGAAGGTGTATTGTTTTCCTTGGTTGATTTCAAATGTATAGTACAACCTATAAACCTTTGACTGACATGTTAGTGTGGTTTCTAAAGTGGTCCTCAAAGATGGCTCTCTGAACAACATGCTCACCACCTCTTGCATCACTTCATGTATTTTTTAAACTTCATCTCTGCACCCATAATAATAACAATAATACTAGCTAGTCCCAATCCTTCCTTTCATTATTTCCAGTAGGGTTGCATTCAGCTGACAATGGGCAAGGTCATACTCTCTACTAAGCACATTCCAAACCAGGGTATTCTGATATTGTAGTACCCTTCATTTCAGTCCAGCACTGAAAGCCTCTCTCATCTCATTGGACATGACCCTAACCAGATCTTCAACTCAGTCTAATTGTCAGCAGCCCCACGCGACCCAGAGGGACGACAATGATAAGACTGATGAGCGATAAATGCACCGGACCGATTTG
Organism: Amanita subjunquillea; assembly: GCA_020011035.1. Classification (NCBI taxonomy): domain Eukaryota; kingdom Fungi; phylum Basidiomycota; class Agaricomycetes; order Agaricales; family Amanitaceae; genus Amanita; species Amanita subjunquillea. The sequence goes on along the minus strand of JAEBUT010000014.1, from coordinate 157,269 downwards.
TGATCTACATACATCATTTTGGTAGTGACACACCAAGAATTTTCATCAACAGCGTCAGGCCTTGCTGATACCCATCATTCCCCTAACCAGGCACAATGGCATCTAGTCTGACATTCTACGTTCTGTCCCGTCCATCCGTGCAGGAGAGAGAGAGAGAGAAAGAGAAGAATTTTCAAACTTGGTCTGGATTGAAAAACATGGAAACGATGGGACGTGACAAAATGATATCATAATGCAGTAGCAGCAACATAAAACCACAAGAGACAACGCGGCGCGAGAGGGAATAAAAGAAAAAGACAAAGACACAGACAAAGAAAAGCCGAACTAGAGTCTGTTGGATGAGAGCCAATTCGATCACTGTTGGTTACACTCCTCAGGGTTCACATTCCCATTATTGTTCCCGGCAGCCGCAGCGCGACCTCCTCCGCGTTGACGCAAGCCACCACCACCACGTCTGAGATTGAGCAGGCCGCTATCCGAGTCCGAGTCCTGTTAAACGCGGATCACAACAGGCGCAAAGATAAGAGACGGAGAAGAATCAAAGAGTCCGACTCGGACAATGAGAAATACACACCTCGTCTTCAAATTCGTCCAGCACGTCGTATTCAAGCGCTTTGCCCGTAAAGTAATCAATGGCGCGAGGGATGATCTATATAGTAGTGAGAAAAGAGCCAAGGATGAGACTGAGGGGGGACGGGAAACCTTTTCTTTGAAATCTTCTCCAATCTGGTAATCGACCTCAAGCTTACTCTCGATCTCTTCGAGTTCGTCATCATTCACCTCGCCATTCTCGATCGCGTCATCGGGTGGCGGCTGGGGCGGGTTGAAAAAGTTGAAAAAGGATTCTGTGGGCCTCGCCTTGC